>OZ022332.1:48241056-49441056 GCA_963989225.1 Dromius quadrimaculatus | reverse complement strand
ATGAGAAATGAGGGAGGGAAATGTATGTGCAATGAAAGTTTATCAAAGTAATGATCACTCATCAGTAATTACATCCAGCAATAAATCTAAAACAACTAAATTAGCCTCATAATCATCTCCAGCATGATAAACTGTGTAGCTAATTACTCCATCTAACCGTAAACGTTCTATGAAACAAAAAAATTCTTACCTCGTTAATCATTTAACGTGAAACTGAATTATACTACGATCGCCTTCATATAGTAACTAGAAATTATGCGAGGGGTAAGAAATCTTGGACGAAAATTGACATTGATGACAAAACCAATCAGTGTGAGCACTACTCATTCCAATTGACCTGATAATCTGAAATAAATCATACGACAACTTCAAAGTTACAAACTGACTCTAAAAAATTCATCATAATGTAAAAATAAAATAGGTCCTGAGTACGCCTCTGTATAGGCGGAGTCTTTCATCTCTTTGCGTCGCGCTGCTCTACACATCCAAACACTCGAGTAGCTTGCTGGAATGACGTAGAAACTTCTAGAAGTGAACATACAAATACATAAGAGGAGCTGCCTGACTGCGTGAGGAGTCATAAACACTACAATAATCTTGGACAACTCTAGTTTCGAAGGCAAACTTAAAATTGCGTAATTTTAAGGTCAACAGCGAGTGAAGATGTCACCAAATACTAAATTTTCAACACAAATATTGATAATACAGATTGCTGAAGAACACCTCTGGATCGAATCTGAACGTAAGCATACCCCTCGAGACTTTCACCACTGTTTTTCAAACAGGGATGATTGGTATTCTGCGAAACGCAAGAATGATTGAAGAGCTTCTGACTCAAGATGAAGTAATCAGAGTTTCTACAGACAGCGAGACAAGTTTGCAAGCTCTCAGTGGCTGCAAAGTAACTTCGTAACCTGAAATAATAATGTCATCATAATCACATGAGTCAAGGGACAATCTGGCAAAACAGGGCTCAGCCTTTCTGCCTTGCGGTCTAGAGCCAATGCTCCCGCTGGCCAGAGAAACCTTTCACAGCCTTACCAAAAATCTCACTTCTGAAAACGACTCTTGTAAACTTGCAAGCAAAATTCGAAGTTGGCCAACCATCTTATTGGACTTTCCAGGAACAATCTTCGAACTCTCGTAGGTATCCTTCGACTAAATAAAGGTTGTTAGAAGAGGATCCATGTTGGAAAACTTCAGGCCCAACATGGCCAGTTTGAGCTACCCTCTTTCGCGAGCATTGAATGACTTCAAGATCTGTAATGGTGAGGCACCTCGTTCGCTTGTGTGCCCTAAGTGCATGTAGTTTTCCACCTTTCCTTCAAGTCCAGAACCAGATTCAGATGATTCTATTGTCTTAACATCTCGACAGATTTAATGACGATGAAGCAGTAAATCATCAGAAGCTTCACTGGCCTTACTTGTTAGTTTGCATGAACTGAAAATCTCTCTTATTCCAGTTCTACCTGAAAATAAACACATGATAGTCAAGATTCATAAGCTAGATTCAATTTCTCTACGAATTCATGTTATAAGCATCTACCTTCGATTCATTTATCCAGCTATCTATCAAGACTGGATGTCTACATATGCTTTGGGATCCCTTGCTTTCTGCTGAAGTATTGAAGTTTAGGGTCATAGGATACACTGTCAAAACTGCAGTCGATGTCGCAGCTTTCAAATGCAGACGGCTGGATAGCTCAGAGGGAAGGGTTAAGGTTGTCAAAAGAATCATCAGGAGGTAGATGTCATCATGAGATTCATTTGCACTCAAATATCGACGACGGTGAACATACAACATATATTTGGCAGGAGTTAGCAGTGGTGACCGTTGTGACGAACTATGTCCCAAAACTCCGTCACAGTTGCACATCCCAGAGCCTTCTGC
Organism: Dromius quadrimaculatus; assembly: GCA_963989225.1. Taxonomy (NCBI): domain Eukaryota; kingdom Metazoa; phylum Arthropoda; class Insecta; order Coleoptera; family Carabidae; genus Dromius; species Dromius quadrimaculatus. The sequence continues at coordinate 49,439,165 of OZ022332.1, read as the reverse complement.
TACTGTCAAATATTTTAAAGTCTATCAAAATTAATTCACATCCTGCACACCTTATAAATTTTAATTTTCATAATTCTGCTTAAATATACATCACCATTTACCTCAATCTTATTAGCTACCAATTGGAATAAATTCATCTTTAACATTTCATAACATGTGGTGGAATGAGGTAAGGTTTGAAAATATCTGGAATTAATCTCAATCTATATTTGTTTGATCCGTATTTATGTCTTGTGCTTACCGTTAATGAATCCTGAATGTAATCAACCGTTGTTCTGTAAATATGTTGTATATTGTATATTTTGTTTGATGTTCTTTGTGACCTTTGACCATACACAAATAAACATTGGACATTTGACAGTTGACCGACAGAGGACTAAATTGTAACTACTTTACCGACAGACAAAAAGAATGTACGATAATTTGAATTTCAAGGAAATTTTTATAAGGATGTATGTAGTAGGGAAAGAATATGAAATTTATTGTTGTTAAGAAATTTGTATTTGTAAAATTACTTCTTCTTTTTTATCTGTATGTCTTCTTCACATTACTGAAAGCGCTAGTATAAATTTGATTTGAAAACTTGTTACGTAAGGATTCATTAAAATTTAAGTATAAATAAGGCCTTCTGGCCGACTGAAGTCACTTCTTTGAAAGTCCAGTCTTCTGACGTCTTGGTTGACTTCACAGTATTTGAATAATTTAACGTAGAAGCACCGCTGGCGAAGTCCTTGTTGATTTCACAGTGTTAGATTAACTTAACGTAGCGTCGCCGCTGACGAAGTCTTCGTGATTTCGCGGTGGTAAATTGTTTTAACGTAGAATCACCATTGAGAGGTCATAATTGGCTTCACAGCGTTGAGCAAGTTCAACGTAGAGTCACTACTTAGGAGCCAGTTTGGTTTCACAAGAGTCGAAGACAAGTTAATCCACCGTTTGGGAAGTCGCTCCACGATTTTTTTGTTTTGAAGTTTCTCGTCATCTGCGACCGCCTGGGCCTGTACTGCGACCGCTGTACAGCCGTCTCGTCACCGTCAGTCAAATTATGTCCGTGCAAGTTCCTGTAAAATTATGTTCTTTGTTCATCGTCTTCGTAGTTATATGTAACTAAATCTCATTGTGATACCCACCTCCTGATGGTTATTTTGACAACCTTAACCCTTCCCTTCTAAGCTATCCAGCCGTCTGCCTTAGAAACTGCGTCACCGACCGCATTGGCGCCCGAGCACACCGTCAGCAGTTTTGACCGCGACGCCAAAGGTAACAACCCCGCCATCAGCGAGGTTATCGTAACACAGTATAGCTAAAGGCTGTAAACTTGACACCAGTGATCTGCAGTACAGACCCAGGTGATCAAGGACGGCGAGGAACTTTAAAACAACTATCGTGAAGCGATTTATCGAGCAGTGGAAGCTTCAAAAATCATTTTCAACGCTTGTGAGACCAAACTGGTGACTCTACGTCAAATGTTTCTAACGCTGTGAGGTCAAAAATGGCCTCTTCAGCGGTGATTCCACCTCAAAATAATCTAACGCTACAAAATCAACCAAGACTTCGTCAGCCTTGACGCTACGCTAAGTTAATCTAGCACTGTGAAATCAACAAAGACTTCCCCAGCGGTGATGCTACGTTAATCAATCTAACACTGCGAAATCAACAGAGACTCCTCCAGCGGTGGCTCTACGTTAAAACAGCAACAAGTAAAATAATTCAAATTTCAGAACAGCATAGGCAAACAAATCAGATCGTGTCGTACAACTGTGCTAAACGGACTTAGCACCACTTGGACGGTGAACGGTGAACACTTCGAAGATGACACTCAGAATCGGAACTGGTATATTTTATATAGCGGACACTTCAAGAGTAGTACATTCACAGTCAAGACAAAAAAGGTGATAATAACTACAATAATGACGTCATGAAGATTTCTACTGAATAAGTACAAAACAGAGAGTTATACATATAAAATTTATCTCCAGCTTCATTATACCCGACACATCCTGTCTCCAGTTCACGTACGCCACTGGAATATATGTCCCTCGTCTACTGTCCGTAGTTTCTTGTTTGTGAGTTTCCAGCACGGCAACATACATACATCTGCTGTGAGTAAACCGCAAATATTTTAAGCAGTAATAAAGTTTCACGGCATTGTGCGACGCGGGCCATTGGTGTTCGTCACGATGGTGTGGGGTTAAGGGTGAGAAATAGTGAACGTTACTGTTGGGAAGAGGTACTGTTGTGTCCAGTGAGCAATAGGAAAAGCAAAAATTGTAGTGAAATGCACAGGGAAATAGTTGAAATTTGTTGAATTGTTTGCATATTACCTAATGCAACCATTTCCAATCAGAGAGTACTGATACTGATTGCTCTAAATCTAATCAAATCAAATTGAATTGAATCGTCCGAAAACCTGTTTCCCTGTCCGGTTTGCATTACAAAGCGCAATGAAATGAGCTGTAGAGAAATTATATGTAATAGGGGATTCTATTCTTCAAATCTATCAGAAAATCAATATCACGCCTTCATGCAATCTAATACATGTACCGTATTCGTAATTAGAATCTGAAAATCATTTCCGTGATCCGATAACCGTTTTCTATCCTCCCTGTCTGTTTACTTCCAGCGCCATAACATAAAAGCGCAAATTAACCGTCACACGAAAGTCGTTAATTAATAAGCACGTAGCGAGAACTCGTTAAGAATTACCGGCAATTACATCGCTTGATGCCCGCTCGGCACTCTCTAACCTTGTGCTCCGTACTCTACTTCACCATATTGGAAACGTAAATAGCTTTATAAGGCCGAGATATTTCATGTCAGTATTTATACAAGAGTCGTTATTAAACTTCTGTATTTATCTCTTATAAGGTATTAACCCAGTTTACGATACTTTTAATAGATACGAGAGAATTATTACCAACTGCTAGTAATGACGAGATCATAAGCAGGAAAATTTTGATTGAAATAGTTCGTTAGTTGGGCATTAAACATTGAAGGCACCACGGGAGTTGAACGGACGATCTCGAATCGACTTATTGTTCAAATTCCATGAATCCATTGATTTATCATTCAGGTAATTAGAAAAACTTGTATGTCATCATAAAGTATGGATATACTCAAGGAATGTTACTTATTTTGCTGCTACGGAGATAAATAATGTCCTCATAATTCACTAAGATCCATATTCTGGCAACATCATACACTTTTTTGTCTTTACATGCGATATGCTTCTAGGAAAAAACCTTGGTTGAGAGTGATTTATGTGAAGCTTTTCCCTGAAGAGCAAGCAGTATCATCTTACAGAAAGTATTGTGTTGCTGTTTGATAGCATCTTTTGGAAGCTGTAAAGAAAGCTTTCGGTTTTATTACTGCTTTTGCAACTAATGATTTGTGTTAAGTATTTTGTGGAGCACGAATTTCCAATAACAGATAGTTGGTTCCACATTGTTTCAAGAATTTTCTACAAAACTACTTTTATGTTACAAAGGGGGAGGAGTCGTCCATATATGATATCACACGAAATTATTGGTTTTTAAACTCCTCCCTTGCCCATGTCCACTTTGTCGCAACTTTGTGACGAGGGAAATACTTCTAACTCATGTATCTTTGGCGTGAGCGATTTGATGATGTGCAGTTCTATTACAGAATCCAGTTGCTCCACCTAGATGGAGTATCCAGTACCTTTTCAGTTATAACTACGTGTATAGAATATTTAGCTTTGTGTGAACAAGAAGTTCCACAACTGGAATTCAAAAATGTTCATTTATATAAACCAAGCGAAATAATGTGCAGTCCAGCACTGGCAATCCCATCCAAACGCCCAGCTGCAAAATCATAAAAATGAAATATCCTAAATTATAGATAATATCCTCTATTATCAATTCTATCAGGTTTCTTACGGCAAGAAATATCCGACAATAACTTTTCTTTTATTTTCAGTGCAATAAACGATCTGATATATGGCAAGTATTACCATACAAAACTTGTAAATATGTGGGTATTTCCAAGTTTATACGACGTTGTAATTTTCATATTTAACGCCGTTTTATTCTCGAAATATTCTTGCGAGGAGCCCCAACCCGACCATATAGGATTGACAGCTGAAATGTAAATGCAGCGGCGTCTCCATAAATTTTATATATTTATTTATATATTCTTGTTCAAGTAAAGAATAGCTTATCGTAGTAATAATGAAATATAGAGAGACTATGCATTGAATGCCGGGAAGAAGCGCTTTTCCGAGAAAACTGTTACTCCATGTTGATACTAATTTGATTAATCTACTCCGAAGTGAATGTGGAAGCTCTAATTCTTGTTTTTATTGTTCCTAGATAAAAATTCACTCTATGAAATAAAACTGGGACAATATTATGAATCTTCGTATGGCAAATTGGTAGAAACTCGACACGCCACTGATAAAAACATATACCACAAAATGTCAGGGAATTGGATGCGATGGGAAACGTTCGAATTCCAGCAATGTAAAACAGACATGTGGTATTTTTGAGGTGATGAATGTTCGGCCATTAATTAGATTGAACGGTTTTACCCTTCGTTTTGAATGTGCGTCAAAACTTCAAGCGATGGAAAAACTTAAAAAGCTTCTTACAATATAATTCGTAACATAACAACCAAATCAGAAATTGTCTATCGAATTTTTATTGATTTTATCAAATGTGTTGGACAACATGTTCTTTAAAAAATTTTAATTATCTTGTTTCGTTCAGAAGATACAGCAACAAACATTGTGCTACTACAATATACAATTTTAGAAATATTATTGAGCATTGAATTTCAATCAATCATATTTGTATTTCTCGAAACATTCTGATGAAACTCTCCATCGTGTTATATCTAAATATGTAGATTACAATACCGTCCAGACATTTTGATTATCTCAATTGAGTCGAAAGGTACAGCTACAAACTCTAAATGTTGTTTATCAGGTAATAGTATCTGTATTTTTAGAGATACTTTAATAATAATTTTTATTACATTAGAATGAATCGTGTAGAATATAATACTTTTTACAGAATTCAATTATCTCAATTCGTTCAGGAGATACAGAGTCAAACAGTGTGTGCTACTGATGCGGCTATTCTCTCCTCCGTCCGTTACTCGAGTAATACACCGTGCAATCGTAGCGTCCTTATGATGTTTAAAACAAAAAAAATTATCAGAATCAATTATTCTTGATGTATTTTATCGTAGAATATACAAAATTTAGGATATTTAGGACTCATATTTTTCAAATTAAACAATATTTGTCATTTTAATGAGAGGAAATAATAAAAAATTTATACTGTAAACAATTTGCGTAATCAAATGAATTTACATACTATCAGTACTCATAAATTCTGTTTTCTAATTTTGCTGAATAATTCAAATTTCTACAACATTCTTTGAAGTCTTGTTGCATTCGATTACCTACTTTCCTATGGTTACAAACGTCTAACATTCAAAGCGAAGAAAAATTGTGTCGTTCAATCGTCATGTTTCACAACAAGTAGTAAAACATTCAATTAAAAAATCATAGAATAACAACTTTCTCGGTAAACAACACTTTGCTTACATTAAAGGTCTTTTATAGATTATCCATAATTCAAAATACCAGAATTCTCCGTCTAGAAAAAACATGATTTATAATTCATTTCATCACTCTATAAACTGTTACATTCGTTGAACGAATCTCGTGAATATTTCAATGAATAAGAAGTTTTATTGATGTATGTTGCGATGGTCTTATCAATCCACTTATATCCTTGACTTGAATTCAAGTTACACTTTCGAATCTCAAAATTTATGATTCGCATGATCATTTTTATTGTTAATTAGCTCAACAATTTGTTATCAAATTTTCTGTAACATATTTGGGTTCCATAAAGACTTTAAAAGTAAACGGATGAGCATTTTTGTGGTCGACTTCAAAAGGTCCTGATCTTATATCTTCCGCTGATGTGGAAACAGTTATATAGGATAAGGATGAGAACAAGTAGGTTGGGAATTCCACCAAAACTAATGTTTTCAAAAGCCCTTTGAGTACCATACAAATAAGTACCGGTGGTACTAGCTCCCAGATAGCTAAGTTACTAGCACTGTTTATCTTACTTTATACCACACCTCCGGATAGCTATCAGTACCGTAATGCCATACCGATACCTGCGACACACGCAGATAAGTTGAATTATCCACTCTTGGAGCAACACTGTTGCCTCAATAACAAAGTACATGGGGCTAACAACAATCACTGCCGTCATACGGTCAAGGTGAGAGCACCGATTGCATTGGTACTCCAGGTACTTAAAAATACCAACACTTAAAAGGAAAGGGATCATACCCCACATACACTCACCAAATGTGGCACTAAACATACCGAACTCATGAAACTGAATTGAATAATATGATGGCTAATCAAGCTAAGATAATTGAAGTAAACAATGCACAACACCGATAAACCGAACGCTAAAAATTCGACTTTTGAACGATGCAAATGTGTGCAACACACGCTTCCTGCTAGGCTTGACCTTGAGAGCGATTAGGGTTGTTTGCTGGGAACTAGGTTTTATGTATACTACAGTTTTTGGGTCAGGCAACGTGGTGATTTTTTAACTTGAAAGAACTACTGGTCTGTGAGACAGGGCATAAATTTTTCGTTGATTACCGCTCACTTGAAACTTCGTGAGTGATTTCATTGTGATGAGTCCGACAGCTTTCACATTTGACGAAATTCTTGATTTGGGGGCGTTTTTCAGCGAGAGCTAATTGCACATGTCAATTTCATGAGGTCTTGAAAATGTATTACCGTCATATTGATGTTTACACTAATCGAAAGATTTTTTGACTATAAAATGAAAAATAATATTGTTTGACATGAATATTGGGTGCCAGTGGTGAGTCCGACAATCCGCACTTGACACAAGTACGTTGGTATGAAAACGGATTACCGCTAGTCTGAGACTTTTAGGACGTGTTCAATTAATTTTTTCTAAGATTTGGTCATTTTGTCCGACAAATTTTTGAGGGCGTTTTCTCAGTCCGACACTGAAAACGTGTCAGGATTATAACAGTTCCTTCATCAATGACCGCTTGTCGGACCAAAACAGTCATAATTTGAAAACATATTATCCGTCCAAAAAACATATTGTCCGACAGAAATATTGGTTCTTATCGTCGGTCTGAAAAGAAAACGCTCGCACATATATAACTTAGTTTTTGACGTATTCAATATCAAGAGATAAGTAATGGACGTTGTTTATAAGCTAGTTATGAATAATTCAATAACAAAATAATTTAAAAAAAGTAAAGTTAAAAATAGAAAAAGAAATATATTATTATGTCGCTAAGTTGGAACGTTACTCACTTTAATCTTCCATCTCCAAGGGCTCCTAGTAGAATTAAATTGGTATTCGATGCTCCATTCGAATCTAAAATTAGGATTAGTGGTTGCCATTCAAGATCTCAAAGTAACTTTCTCCTTCGACTATAGGAAGGGAAGAGAAATCTTTCAAATTTTTCTTCAGTCATTCTCCCATTCGGTGCATATCTCTCCAGATATACTTCAAATATGCCATATTTCACATTCTCCACACCGACTTCAACTAAGCCAAGTTTCACATCACCTCGTGTGCGCGGTACAATATTTTCTCTTCACGTCGTAAAATTGAAATCAGACACCTGTATGTACTTTCAGCTTTCTGCACTCGATCATATAAACTTCAAGTATGCCAAATATCAAATTGTTCAGTGCGTGCAATATGCTTGAAAAGGGATACGAAGCTTCCTCTTCAAGTATTAACATATAGATTAAAATGAGACACCTGTATATAATTTTCGCTTTCTGCACATCTTCTTCATATAAATCTTGAGTATGCCAAATCTCACACTCCTCCGTGCATGCAATATGCTTAAAAAGAGGTCGAAAGTTTGCTCTTGACGTATTAATATATAGATATCTCAGTTGAAGGTAAATTTGAATGATATTTGAGGTGATTATCACAATATACTGACTTTATATCACACATTTGATTCCAAAATAATATTAATATATTGGTGGCCAAGCCTTTTTTTAATTATTCATAATCAATAATCATACTGACTTGATATGCATTTCATACATGTAAATGTTTATGAACGCAGCCGCATTCATACAACATATTTTTGATTTTCTGGAGTACTGCCCCACTTAAATTGTCGGACATGTATACAAAAATGTTCTAGACACTATTTAAATGGAAAATAAAAAACATAGAGATGAGCGGTCATTGATGGAGGAACTGTTATAATCCTGACATGTTTTCAGTGTCGGACTGAGAAACGCTCCCGAAAATTTGTCGGACAAAATGACCAAATCTTGGAAAAAAAATGATTGAACACGTCCTCAAAGTCTCAGACTAGCGGTAATCCGTTTTCATACCAACGTACTTATGACATGTGCGGCTTGTCGGACTCACCATTGGCCCCCAATATTCATGTCGGACAATAATATTTTTCATTTTATGATCAAAAAATCTTTCGATTATTGTAAACATCAATATGACGGTAATACTTTTCCAAGGCTTCATGAAATTTAGATGTTCAATCAGCTTTCGCTGAAAAACGCCCCCAAATCAAGAATTTCGTCAAATGTGAAAGCCGTCGGACTCATCACAATGAAGTCACTCACGAAGTTTTAAGTGAGCGGTAATCAACGAACAAATTATGCCCTGTCTCACGGACTATACTTGACGAATACATAACATCAAATGTAAATGTAAATGCGAAACAAATAGGTACACATATTTTCTCCAATAACTTTCATAATGAAATCCATGTCTGGAATCTTTTAAGAAAATTTCGCTTTATTTCAACTTCGTGGAAAATAAATAAATGAAAAGCAATATTTTTCTGGTTTCTTCTCTCGTCTGTTCTCGCCAACTCATAACGTTCGAGTATCTAATATCAAGTCGCAATCAAATAATGTTATTTGATCTTGAGTGGGCGCACACCCACAATTCATCACACAACGATCATTTAAACACAATAGCAGTGGCGTAACAACGATTCTTGTATCAGGTGGAGGTACTTTTGCAATGTAAAGAATGCTTTGATCTTGTTGATAGTACTTAGATGGAAGTTCTCACGTATTGTCACAAATATTTAAGTAGACTGTTGTAATAATTTGAATTAATACCCAAAATTATGTATTTCTCTATTACTCTCTCACTGATGACGGATACCATTTATTCCAAATGACTATAGTAACAAGCTTAACATTCATAGAAGATCTTGACAGGATTTCCATGTAGATGCTCGTAGTCGATCGGCGAATACATTTATACTAATCTCCTTAATATTCATAGAAGATTTACGAAGATTACGAGGATTAAGTTAGATTGAGAACAAAATTGTTCAAACCCTTATTCCTATCGTGTGTACAGCTAATCTAATTATGGCTGATCATTTTGGATTTATGCAAAAAATTGAATAAAAGATTTCACGTGAAGTGCACTTCCGGCCTGGCTGATTCATACAAGAATAGCAAATAATCATTCTGATACAACATCAAGTTTAAATACTGAATTTCAACATCCTACGGATGATCATTCTGGATTTTTTAGAAAAATTCGAAAAAAGTTTCAAGTAAAGTGCACTTCCGGTACAGACGATTGGAACCATAATGCGAGGTGCATAACTAGACCCTATAATAGTCTTAAATACAAAATTTCAACATTATACGTTTAACTAGTTTTGAGATTTGCAAGTTACGAACGAACGCACGCACATACGTACGGACATCAAGCCGAAAATAGTCAAAATGGATTCAGGGATGCCTAAAACGGATATTCCCATCAAAATCTGGATAGATGAATTTTGTCGGTTCCACAATACTTCCTTGTACTAAGTACAAGTAAGTAAGAATGGAATAATCGACATTTTTTTGATAGTCATGAAATAGAATTCTGGAACCATCTGGCAGGGCTTCAGACCTAACCTAATAATCTGACTTCCAAATTTTTCAATTCATTAAATATTAAATTTAAAAGCATCAAAATTTCAAAATGTCTCAAAAATTTTTTTGCGAATAAAAAGTCTTCGTTTTGGTGTTCAGACAAATGTGCTTGAAATAGTTTATCCCTTGGATGCACACAACAAAGCACGGACATAATGTAGTGCAAATGAGGATTGGTACTTTTATTATGCAACTGCAGTTTCAATGCGGGAAACTCATGCATTTGTTTTTCACTATTTGTTTTTATGCTAAATGGACTGGACTGGATTCTGAGTTTGGTTTAATGGTTTAAGTTATTAAGTTTTTAATACTATAATTGGATTTTCTGCTGAATAACATACATTTTGTTTTAGAGTTCATTGGTTCGTGCACAAAAAATTTATTTCAATAAATGGGATGGTGAACTTTTGAGCAAATTAAAAAGCTGCGCTGAATCGAAGTGCTGTCTGTCACACTAAAACAGTTCTAATAGTTCTTTAGTGTTTGCTACAAGAATGTTTTAAATAAGTAACATCAAATTTAATTCTCGCACACAGATGGACAATAAGTAATGAAACCATCATAAACTTTGTCAAAACAATATAAAATAATCAAGCAGACAAGAAATAAAAACAAAATTGAGGTTAAAATAATTTAAACAAGCTCAAATTAGTAAATTCAATTCAGAGTATCCATTAGTCAATTTTTCCACTTTAGTACACCAAAATAGAAATTATGAGAGAAATTTAATTTAAACTGAACGGCTTGCAACACCATTTCCTAACACAAGAAATGTCGATTGACCAAAAGAAAAATATAAAGATTAAAAAGAAATTAATGGATACTGAAAATAGAATAAGCCAAGTTCACTATCCCGACTACGTCATTCGTAAAAATAATATTGTTTCGTCTCGTTACATTGCCAAGTTGAAGTTTATTGACTCCCATACATCATTTTCAATTTGACATTTAATGCTGATATAAATACAAAGCTTCGAATACATACATACAAATTATGATTAAAAATGAAAGAATCATCTAGATGATGAAAGCGCATTCTGGACAGCTCATGAATGCTTGTTACTTCAGAGATTTAGCAAATTATCATCTCCCACAATTACTGAGCTTGAAATCAAGCAGTTTGGGCAAACTTACGAAACAGCAGCTTCCATTTAGTACTAGTTTCAAGTTGACTATTTGATAGGTACATAATTTATACATGTACAAACTCAAAAATACCTTTTAATCTTGATTGTTTAGTTATTGACTAACGGGAGATCAAGTGCTGTACCTTAAAATAATAACTTGATCTTTATCAAAGCTATATGAAAAAATACACCAAAAGCAAACAAATTTTCATCCAATAATAATAATTCATTCTAATAAGCTTCAAATTCGCGTCAAACAAGTCATTGAATGAATCCCGGACAGGTTTGACAACTGTACATAATAATAGTGACACCCGCGGCTAAAGTTGTAACTAAATTTCTATCTACTTTAATAAATTCTAGTTGCCATATCCCTAATGTCATATATATCTATGGGCATTGTTTCACTTGAAACAAGTAATTGAATAATTTAATCTTCCACAATCACTGAGCTTGAATTAAAGCAATTTGTGCAAACCTACGAAATAGTAGCTTTTATTTGGTACCAGTTTCAAGTCTGTAAATCTACTACATCTATCGAGCTAGCCTAAGTGTATGAGAAAAGCATCACATTATCATCTAAACGGAAATATCTATCTTCAGGGAAGCAGAGTTGTTGTATTCAGAAATATATTAACATGCAACAAAGTATATAGCTAATAACAACAAACTGACTTTAATATCATAAACTTTATGCATTTTGCAGTTTAAATATAATATGGTGCAACAATGTGTATATTTGTAGGATATATGGCGAATATATTAACAAGAAAAACATATTTAATCAAAATTTCACAAACGGATTGGAATTTTATTGAAAGAATATTTCGTGTCCTCATTGAATTTTAAAATTTGGGTTAAAATGAGTTTTCCTTAAGCTCTATAACAGAGCAGAGATCTAAATTAATTGATCAACATGAGAGTAGGTAACACAAACACAGAATCTTGTTCAAATATGTAATGAGCATCAGGAAGGTCACCATGGTTTGTAGACATATATACATTGTAGGCATATGCTCAAAATCAATATTGGATCTTCGAAATGTATCATATTACATACAAATATTCAGAATACTTTTAGTGAATCATGAACTAAAGAATGAGGCTCACATGTACTGTATTGTAAAAGTAAAATTTGCCAGTAGCTCATTATTTTAGGAACCCTTTGTGTACTGTTGCTTATTCCCATTGGAATTTTTCCATAGTGTAACGTGCGAAAGTGTCATGATTCGTAAAAATTAAATAAGCCTTGAACCCTGCCCTGTCTCTTTGTATCGCGCCGCCCCGCACGGTCGAAAATTCTAGTAAAGTGCTCTCGAATGACTAGAAAATTTCCAGAAATGGACATCTGTATATATATAGGCAAACGACCTGACTGAAAGAAAAGTGAGCAGTGAAATAAAGTTAATATTGAGTGCGTGATCAGCCAAGTGCAGAGCGTGATAAATAAATAAGTTGTTGTGAATAAATGATAGTGGCTTTGTTGTTGAACTTCAGTAGTACTTATTGATATACTTTCAAGAATAAAACTCTTATTTTGAAGTATGATGATGCTGACCAATTTTCATCCACTCTATGATCGATTTCAGAACGAAGACCTTTGTCTCTCAAGACTGGTAAATCCCATTTTTTGATGATACGTTCGTACCACAATAAACGGTAAGCTTAGTACGACCATCTGCTCGAAGACGTCCTTTCTGGTCGCACTGCCAGCACCCAATTATTTCAAGGCTAGGCAATTTCTGTTTTTCAGGTGTTCATGCTACAGTCAACTGTTCGCTTGACATGACAATCTATTTGAATATGACACTACCAACATCTGATTCTTGTGCCTACTCTCGAATATGCTGATATACTGTAATGTTTATTGCTTGACGAATCAGTTTGTAATTGAATAAAAGTCACTATCTAATAATCTAAATGAAATAAAAGTTTTATTCTTGTTATGTCACTAATAACACTATATTTATATATTAATCACTTAATTCTAATTCAAACAAGGTCACAGATATTTATATTTCACTATTTATATACACTGTTCACATTACTTGTCACTTCATTATTTATTTCACACTACTACTCTTATTACTGTACTGTCCTACACGTCTTTGGCTTGGCTTTATATAGAGAAATATTGTGTTCTCGAATTTTTCGATTTCTGGACTCTTTCCATTTCTAGGAATCACTAGACGCTTCCATTGGCCGGGGTGATGTGCTGCGACGTGGCGCGGCGTAAGAGACGACAAGAAGCACCTCCCCATACTACGTCGTCTTTACGAGTTCCCCCCCCTTACTCTCGCACGTCACAATATAAAATGAAAGAGACTAGCTTCCTATGATAGACATGTTCCTCCTATTAATTTCCTCCGCACAAAAAAGCGTCAAGAACACTCTAGAAAACTACCGTCCTATCGCACTAACTTCAGGATTCTCGAAAATTCTGCAGTACTGTCTTCTTGATAGGCTCACTAGCTTAATTCATGCGAATAATACCCTTTCCTCCAATCAATTTGGTTGTGAACCAAAAATCTTCACTATAGCTTCCCTACATACTACAATCTTTCTATAGCACTATCACTAATCATTTAAGCGATAGTGAAAACTGTTTTGGTATCTTCTGCGACCTAAGTAAGGTGTTTGACTGCGTTAATCATAGGCTTGATATTTAGGAACCCATTCTTAATTGGATAATATGCTATCTTCGAAATATACTCTAGTATGTCTCAAGATATTCATTATTTCATTCAATAATTTGTTGTGATTATGAATCCTAGTTAGCATTGGCCATTGGCCAACAATCAGACATGTGAATGCTAGTCCATGGTTACTAGATGTTCGGTTGCCGGACATTTGAATGTTAATTCATTCTTGTTCAACTGTCAGATATTTGCATGTTGGCCCATTGTTAGAGAAGGGGGTATAGGCGCGTGAACTAGCGAAAGAGGAATCATTCAGTAAGGATAACTGTTAGCGATATTATCATCCTGCGAGTCTGTAATAGTAATTAAGGTATCAAGGGTGTTAAAAGAACAATAATGTCTGATGTCAACAGTGTACTTTTCGAGGACCTCCGGCCCGAGATGTGTACGTTGACCGTAGGCATTATCGTCCGTTCAACTCCAGTGGTGCCTTCAGTGTTTGATGTCCGACTAATATACTACTTCAATCAAAATTTCTAGCAATGTATGCCCTGTTATTGTGATTTCTATCAGAAATATTACTCTAGTTACTTGCTGTAACTAGGGAACGTAATATTTTTGTCTATTATTCTGTAAAATAATGTCCTCGGTTATTATTTGTTACGTAATTACCCTAAGATCAGTATTATTATGACAACAATAATAAACTAGTCGGGCATTATAGTTTTTAAGGTATCAAGGATATTAAAAGGACAATAATGCCTGAGGTCAACAGCGTACTTTTCGAGGGCCTCTGGCCCGAGGTGTGTACGTTGACCGTAGGCATTATTGTCCGTTCAACTCCCGTGGTGCCTTCAATGTTTAATGTCCAACTTTTGTACTATTTCAATCAAAATTTTTAGCAATGTATGTCCTGTCATTGTTATTTCTGTCAGAAATATTAATCTAGTCACTTGCTGTAACTAGGGAACGTGATATTTTTGTTCATTATTCTGGAGAATGATGCCCTCGGCTATTATTTGTTACGTAATTATCCCAAAATCAGTATTCTTATTTCAACAATAATAAACTAGTCGAACATTCTAGTTTTAAGCTGTGTACGTTGACCGTGGGTATTATCGTCTGTTCAACTCCCATGGTGCCTTCAATGCTTAATGTCCAACTTTTGTATTATTTTAATCAATATTTTCAGCAATGTATGTCCTGTCATTGTGGTTTCTGTCAGAGAAATTACTCTAGCTATTTGCCGAATCTAGGAATCTTGCTATTTCTCAAAATAATGTTCAAGGGCATCATTTTGGAATATAATGCCCTTGGCTATTATTTGATCCATAATTATTCCGGAGTCATTATTATTATAACAACAATAATAAACTTGTCTGATATGAAATTGATATTAGCACTGTAACCTGTCATAATAATTGATTCACAATAAAATTAGAGACGAATTGGTGTCAGAAGTGGGATCCTGATCAATTGAGGGGAAATAATTTTGGATCTGGGCGACCAGGAGTGGATTAGGTGTTGAGAAATGTTTAAAATTGAATTGGGACTGTTGTGAATGCCAAAGACAAGAAGCATGGCCACCAGCGAGATGCAGAAGCAGCCGAAAATGATGATGGAGTTAATGAAAATGTCAGCAGCTGAATTGAATGCGATTTCTGCGAAACAGGCGGCATCTATGTCTGGTTCTAGAGAAAGTATGAAGGCGGACATAGCGGAGAAGAGAAGATGGCCGAATTTATGGAAGGTAAGGAGGCCATAAAGAAGAAGAATGCTGAGTCTACCAAAGGTATGAAGATGGCGGTAGCTGAAGAGATGCAAGCAATTAAATGTACAGTACCTAAAGAAATGCAAACAATTAAAGAGGCAGTAACTGAGTCGGTGAAACAGACCGTGACAGAAGAGATGAAGGCAGTGAATGAAGAAATGGCTACAGAGTTGAGCAGGATTTTGGAGCAAAATGAAATAGTGACAAGAAAAATCCAAGAGATTGGAAAGAAATTTGATGGAAAACTTACTGAAGTAAATTGTCGAAGTGACCTCATATAATACCGTTTGAATTTGCACATCTTGACAAAAAATACACACTGAACCGTATATTATACCAAGCAGTAAAAATTGAGCTTGAAGAATAACATAATTTTTCAAAAAATCATTAAATTTGTGAGTTCTTTTCTCACATTGCCCAGTCCAATTAGACAGTTGCAAAAGAAGCTAACTAGCGCTAGGTTTACTGAATGCAGTGACTGATTGAGATTAGCTCCTAGTGGTGTTACAAAAAGACGGTAGTTAACTACAATCTTCCGACGTTCCACGAAGTTCCTGGAAAGTTTGCGGTTGCTCTCTAATGTAATAGTGGTAAGGTACTCAAGATGTTCGTGGCGCACTGCGGTAAATCAATGAATTCTGACAAGACGAACGTGAATAAAATATAATCAGTAGAGTATGAGATGTAAACGTCATTCCTGTGGTCCTAGAGATTCCTCAAATTGAGAAATTAATTTATTGAAACAGTGATGTCTCTAATTCAATCAAATCTTTGGAGCGTTATTACTAACACAAGGTTTATGCGGCTATTCTATTTTAATTCTGAATTTATGTCGCATACCAGTAAAGAGAAAAGCTGACTGCATTTGAACTTATGAAATTAGATTTCCTGGAAGAAATATTACATGGCATTGCAGTATAGTGCTTCGAAATGAAAGACGGACAATAATAAATTGCTTCCGTGCGTATTGCATTACCGGATTGTACATAGCTACTTCAATTAAAGTTACCGTTATTGCATTCGAGCATCTGAAAGATATATTACTTGTGAAGCTATCAATTAAATTTCAATTGCATTGCTCTCGCGGTTTTTCTGATGATATATCTACATCTCCAAACAATTCATTATTTGCCAAACATGACATTATGTATCAATTTTTATCGGTCCCAGGAGAATGCAACAACAAACTTCTTCGCCTTTTGAACCCAAGACAATATTCTTATCATATTCGAACAGATAGCAGTGTATATTCTATATAGATATCTCCCTAGAGTACATACCTTTAGGCATTCCTAAACTGGAGAAGATTGACGAGGCGGATGGCACTTCCGGCGTGACGGCAACGGTGACGGCCGCAAGTGTCCCTACGATCAGCAGTCTGAAATAAACACACACAGACACTTTTAGCAAAGGATAATCCAACTACAGCCTAACTAATAAGTAGCAGAGAAAGTTAATCAATTAGTGTCTTTGAATCTTATACATATGTATACTTAAGACCCTTCCTTATATTATATTCCTATGAGAGCACATCATACGTCAATCTATGAGGTAGCCAAAAGTTGAACACAGCAACATATCTTAACTCTATCCTCTGAAATTATTGGATAGAGCTACGTGAAGATAAAACACAATAAAACACAGTAATAACATTTTCTTCACTATTTGATTTATTGACTGATGTACATTTCGATAGCAAAGCTATCATCATCAGATAACAATTTTTTCTCCAAAAACAATCACAGAACTCATACTACTAGAGTTATATATACAGAAAGATAGATGACCAATTAGCATCACGTTAAGGTGTAGGCGGAGCTAAAAACTGAAGGTTTCGAAAATTTTAGAAAAACGAATTACAACAATATATTAACATATAATAGAGGAGGACCAAATAAAAAACTTTTTAAGTATGGGCGGAGTTAACAACTACACGTTATTAAAATCAAATTCACAGAAACATTAACTCATGAAGTCATAGCATTGCAACAAAATTCAATTAATTGGAACATAATATACCACTGAATACATTTCTAAAAAGAATTATCTAGCTGGGAAAAATCCATATCCTTTTTTTTTGAAATTTGTGAATCCGCTTAAGCATTCCATCAACACAAGAAAAAACATGAAATTGAGAAAAAGAACTTAAAACAATCAAAAACCTGTTGTAAAAACAGAGACTTGTACATGTCAGAGGCAATATAATGTATAAGCAATAATTTCTGCTTATTCGATTTTAATAACATGTAGTCTGTAGCTCCACCCACAATTGGAACGCTTATGTTTGATCTTCCTTTATTATATGTTTAGTTGCTTATTCATATTCTGATATATTGTTGTGATTTGATTCTCTAAAATCTCCAGGACCTCTAGTTTTTGGCTCCACCCACACCTTAACGTGGTGCTGATTAATCATTAATTTTTTTGTCTGTATCACTCTAGTAGTATAAGTTTTGTGTTTGCTTTTCGAAGAAATTTTGTACTCCGATGATGAAAGCTTTACTATCGAAATGTACAACAGTCAATAAATGAAATAGTAAAGAGAAGGTTATAACTTTGTCTCCCCTGGATAATCCTCTATCAAAATGTTGTGATTTTGCTGAAATATTATAAGTCATTGTTTCTATGAACTCGATTTTGATAACATGTAGTTTCTAGCTCCACCCATACTTGGAAAAGTTCATGTTTTGTCTTCCTCTATTATATATTTAGTTGCTTATTGATATGTTTATATATTCCTGTGATTTGTTTCTCAGAAATTTTCAAAACCTCTAGTTTTTAGCTCCACCCACACCTTAACGTAGTGCTGATTGGTCATTTATCTTTCTCTAGTAGTATAAGTTCTGTAATTGTTTTTGGAAACAAATTTGTATTCGGATGATGATAGCTGTGCTATAGAAATGTACATCAGTCAATAAATATAATAGTAAAGGAAAGGTCATTACTGCCCCCTCCCCCCTGGATAATCCTCTTCCAAAATGTATTCAGTGGTTTATTGTCACATTGAATTTTGTTGTGATATTATCAATTATTGTTGTGAATTTTATCATAATAACATGTAGTTTTTAGCTCCTCCCACACCGGAAATGTTTCTGTTTAGTCTTTCTTAATCATATGTCTAGTTGCTAATTCATATTCTAATATATAGTCGTGATTTGTTTATATTAAATTTTCAGGCCCTCTAGTTTCTGGCTCCGCTTACACCTTAACGTGCTGCTGATTGGTCATTCCTCTTTTTGTTTGTATCACTCTAGTAGTATAAGTTTTGTGATTGTTTTTAAAAGATATTTTGTACTCTGATGATTATAGCTCCACTATCGGAATGTACATCAGTCAATGCATGATATAGTGAAGAAAAGGTTATTACTGTGTTTCCCTTTAATCCCTTAATCCTCATTCAAAATGTTGTAATTTTGTTGTAATATTACAAGACATTGTTTCTGTGAATTCTATTCTGATAACAAGTAGCTTCTAGCTCCACCCAAAAAATTTATGTTTGGTCTTCCTCTATCATAAATTTGGTTGCTTATTGATATGTTATATATTCCTGTGATTTGTTTCTCAAAAATTTTCAAAACCTCAGAGTTTTTAGCTCCACCTACACCTTAACGTAGTGCTGATTGGTCATTCATCTTTCTCTAGTAGTATAAGTTCTGTAATTGTTTTTTGAAACAAATTTGTACCCTGATGATGATAGCTGTGCTATAGAAATGTACATCAGTCAATAAATATAATAGTGAAGGAAAGGTCATTATTGCCCCCTCCCCACTTAGATAATCCTCTCCCAAAATGTATTCAGTGGTTTATTATCACGTTGAATTTTGTTGTGATATTATTAATCATTGTTGTGAATTTGATTGTGATAACATGTAGTTTTTAACTCCGCCCACATCTGAAATGTTTCTGTTTGGTCTTCCTTTATTATACGTTCAGTTGTTTATTCATATACTAATATATTGTCGTAATTTGTTTCTCTAAAATTTTCAGGCCCTTTAGTTCTTGGCCACGCCCACACCTTAACGTTGACCGATAAGTCATTTTTTTTGTCTGTATCACTATAGTAGTATAGATTTGTGATTATTTTTGGAAAAAAATTAGTACTCCGATGATGATAGCTCTGCTATCAAAAAGTACATCAGTCAATAAATCTAATAGTAAAGAAAAGGTTATTTCTATGTACCCTCCAGATAATCCCCTTTCAAAATGTATTTAGTGGTTCACTCTCAAGTTGTAATTGTATTGTAATATTATGAATAATTATTTCTGTTAATTCGATTTTAATAATATATAGTTTTAGCTCCACCCACAACTGGAAGGCTTCTGTTCAGTCTTTCTTTATCATATGTTCAGTTGCATATTCATATTCTGATATATTGTCGTAGTATGTTTTTCTAAAATTTTCAGGCACTTTAGTTTTTGACTTCGCCTACACCTTAACGTTGTGCTGATTGATCTCTTTTTTTTGTATGTATCACTCTAACAGTACAAGTTTTGTGATTGTTTTTTGATAAAATTTTGTATTTTGATGATGATAGCTCTGCTATCGGAATGTACATCAGTCAATAAATCAAACAGTGAAGAAAAGGTTTTTGCTGTGTCCCTGCTAGATAATCCTCTTTTAAAATGTATTTAGTGGTTTATTATCATGTTAAATTTTGTTGTAATATTATAAGTAATTGTTTCTGCTAACTCGATTTCAATAACATGTAGTTTTTAGCTCCACCCACAACTAAAATGTTTGTGTTTGGTCTTCCTTCATTATATATTAAGTTGCAAATTCATATTCTAATATTTTGTCGGAATTATCAGGCCCTTCAGCTTCTAGCTCCGCCTACACCTTATCGTGGTGCTGATTGATCATTTCTCTTTTTGTATGTATCACTCTAATAGAATAAGTTCTGTGACTGCTTTTGAATGAAATTTTGTACTCTGATGATGATAGCTTTACTATCGGAATGTATCAGTCAATAATTCAAATGATAAAGAAAAGGTTATAACTGCTACCCTCCACCCCCCTTAGATGATCCTCTTTCAAAATGCATTCAGTGGTTTATTATCATGTTGAATTATGTTGTGTTATCATAATTGATTGTTTCTGTGAATTCGATTTCAATAACATGTAGTTTTTAGCACCGCCCACACCTAATAAAGTTTCTATATGATCTTCCTTTATTACATGTTTGATTGCTCATTGATATATTAATATATTGCTGTGATTGATCTTTCTAAAATTTACAAAACCCTTAGTTTTAAGCTCCGCCTACACCTTACCGTAGTGCTGATGGTCATTTATCTTTCTATAGTAGTATAAGTTTTATGATTGTTCTTGGAAAAAAAATTATACCCTGATGATGATAGCTTTGCTATCAAAATGTACATCAGTCAATAAATCAAATAGTGAAGAATGGTCGTTACAGTGTTCTAATCCATGCTTTAAGTTTGTCCAACGTAATTTTCATTGATTTGCGGCTTCATTTTATTGGAATGTGAACTGAATTGATTGAAGAAATACATTTCAATGTATTTATCATGAAGTCAGCTGTACGATTATACTTATACTTTCTTGAAAAATTTATTCTTAATCCTTAAAAGAGCTTTTTGGATGAGTTAGATGATTTTATATTGATAAATTCTTAATATGAATCTATTTGACGGACTTCGAAAGGTCCTAAAGCTCACTAGATCAATTATTGGGCTATATAATCCGTATATAGAACTTTCTCTAACACATTTTCTTACTTCAAAACTTCAATAATATCTGTAGTAGATTATCATTATCTATCTGCTTAGACTCCTGAACGTATTTGTGTAAATACTGCAAAAATTATCCAAGTCCCAATGAACAATGGATACTCAAGTCCCTCCCTCTAATATTGGAGGTACACACTGATTTGATTGGTTGCCGAACGTTAAACACAGCAACTTCTCTAAACTTCATGCTCTAGATCTGTCGAACGTTATTTTCATGAATTCGCGACTTTATTTCAATGAAATATGAACTGAAGTGATGGAAGCAATACTTTTTAATGTATTATGTAAAAGGCGAGATTTTATTTTTAACTCCAAAATATTTGAATAATCGATGTCTGGTTTAGTATTGCTGAAATAATATTAATAAATTTGGATTCAAACATATTCAGGTCACATATTTACTATTCAATTGAGTCATAAAAACACCAAAAATATCCAATTAATATTCTATGTGGACGAAGCTAAATGTATCCGGGTGGCGATTGTGTTAAATTAAAATTCCTCGTGCACTTCTGAACAATTGCTCATCATTTGAGTACAGAAAGTACAAAATTTCACACCTGGCATTATAGTCCTGCAGCAGTATCCTTTGAGGTAGCTGAATGTTGCCTTCAGGAATATAGTAACCAACAAACACACCGCAACTTGAAACAAAACACCTACATACATGTTTGTACAATATCAAATAGCTACAGTGTTACTATTCTTGTTGTTTGTGGAGTGCATCTTGAAACAGAATTAAAAAAAAATATACTGAAGCTATCTTCCAAGGGACATAATTATCACTGAGGCTCATAAAGAATTGATCAATCATTGTATAAATGTACAACCGGCATGTGGAATAATTGAATCGTTTTACATAATAAAACGATACCTCAAAACAAATTTCAGAAACTAAATCTGGCATTAATATAACCACTAAACTGTATAATTTCTCCCAGTGAAAACTAAACATGAAACAAGGATTCACTTCACTAGCTCTTTCCCTCAATTTACATAAGCTAGGATTGCACAGTTGCCCAAGTTCGGCTCTGTATTCACTGCTCACCCACCGGAAGATGAGTTTGAGGTTTATGCCGCACATTACTTATCCTACACCCACACTAAGTTCTAGTGAGTGTTTATATGTGGACAAGGGTGGTTGTCTTAGAGACAAATGACCGCTGGGCTAAAATATTGCCATAATTTACACCAGAGAAATTTATTGGGTAGTTTTAAGAGCCGGAAAATTTTATGGCAATGAAAACATCAACAGCTTGTTTCTCGAAGAAATTTGAGCTCCTGGGAAATTGTGAATAAACTGCATCCTAAATCGTTTATCAGAACAAATATATACAAATAAAGTATCTGTTGCATGTATGTACGTTCGCGCATCGTTCATCCGTTCGAGTTAAAACTTTGTATAGTTGTTTCTGGTACTTGCGTTCAGATTTACGACAGTGCCAACAACGCACAAGTCGTATATGATTTCATGCCAGATTACTTATTCTAATTGCAGGAAATGTGAATACATGTTACATTTCATTTTATTCACTTTCATCTTCATCACCTGAAATCATTTAATGTCAATCATCTCGCCTAATTGTTCATTTGTTCGTTACTTGTTGACCCTAACTCATCGTCTTTCGATCAGCTGTGGCCTTCATCTGTCAGATTCGTTTTGTTCATGCACCATGTCCCTCTAGCGTAAACTATTGTTACCAGTATTATTGTGTCTCGTCTGCAACTCTCTTAGCGTCTCTGTGTTCTTAGTGGATGAGAATTGGAGTTTGAAATGCGTCTTCTTTTCTTATTAAACTAATAATTAGAAAAACCGTACTTAACTTGAAAACAGACTTAACTTTGTGGAGGTCTTTCTCACGCCCACTTTTAAATTAGTTAGTGAAGAGTTCATAAAAAAAAAACGTTGAGAGTTTAAATCCACAAAAAGTGAGAGAAATTTCGGCCCGGTAAGCAATTTGGCATTAAAATTTCCTAATAAACTTTCGAACACTATTTGATATGAACTCTTCACTAACTAATTTAAAAGTGGCCGTTAGAAAGACCTTCACAAAGTTAAGTCTGTTTTCAAGTTAAGTACGGTTTTTCTAATTATTAGTTTAATAAGAAAATAAGACGCATTTCAAACTCCAATTCTCATCCACCAAGAACACAGAGACGCTAAGAGGGTTGCACAATAATACTGGTAGCAATAGTTTACGCTAGAGGGACATGGTGCATGAACAAAACGAATCTGACAGATGAAGGCCACAGCTGATCGAAAGGCGATGAATTAGGGTCAACAGGTAACGAACAAATAAACAATTAGGCGAGATGATTGACATTAAATGATTTCAGGTGATGAAGATGAATGTGATTAAAATTAAATGTAACATACATCCGATAAACTGGGAAACTTATTTGAATGCTTTGTACATTTATCTCTTGTTACTCGCTTTGAACTATTTTTGTTGCGCTGGGATATACGACAGCGATTATTTTAATTTAAAACAGATTACTTGACACTCGACCTCTGAACTTATGATCTATGCATGTTGCAAATCTTTTTTATCTGTTTTTATCTGAACAATGAGTTCGGACAGTTATTCCACTGAATAAAATTCATTTTGGTATTCCATTCATATTCTGGCACATTATGGAAGTTAAATTATAGAATTATATTCTACCCAATCGGAAATTTGAGCAACTTGCTAGAAGTAAAGTGTCATGACTATCTTGTGAGTATGTAATAGTTTCGAACGGAAAAGAGAAAATAAAGTAATTCGACATTTCGACGTAGACATCATACATATCGCAATCACAGCATCAGCGTTGCACATTGGATGACGAGATGAACAGAAATGACACGATGACAATAAATAAGTGTCTGCAATCTTGAGTCCATTTCCGCGTCCCACATCTTCCAGGAAAACACATTTCATTTCTCACGACATCACACATAAATATTATTTTGAACTCATGTTAAAATAGAGGATGTGTAATAAACTTGAGAATACCCAGTAACCGACTAATGTGTAATTATATTTGCAGTTAATGTGTTTGAATGTTACTTGATCTTGTTTGTAGTTCCTAGAAGTTAATTGATGACAACGAGCACTTGAAATGCGGATCTCAAGTCAAAAAGTCATAATTTCCTTTATTAGAGAATTGCAGGATCACCATCCTGTATATTCTGCTACGATTTTTCCCAGCTATTAGATATTGTAGTGCACTATTAATCATCCACACGTTTTATGTCACGCTCACACATATGACAACATGGCAAATCCTAACACCAGGTCTCATTCATTCACAACCACACAATGTGCAGAATGCATTCTTCATACAAACACAAAAACTTACTCGCGTCACATGAGCAGTCACCATTCAGCATTCAAGTCAACAATCAGCTTCAAGCAACGTCAAGAGCATCACCGTTACAGAATCACACATTCCACTCACTTCGCTTTGTAATCAGTCAACACAACAGCTCCAGCACAATATTTCATACCCTGCTGTAGCGAATGTCACTCATGAACAAGAGTATTTGTTTGAAGATGTTTCTAGATAATATTCTGATATTAATGTTTCCATAATGTTTTCAGCTCTCACGGTTTTGTGTTGAGAATATTCTGTCTGTCATATTGGATGTTACATTTAAACAGAAATTATTTATTATTGGAAATATAATTGACTACGTTTCGGCCAAAAGGTTTAGGCCATTTTCAGATCTAATCTTACATCAGGTACAATCCAAGTCGAAAGAGTTGAGTCGCAAAATGGTTAATAAAAATATTAAATTTGAAACTGGACTGAAGTACCAACTTCATGACCAACCCAAATGTTCCAAGAATTATATCATGTGAGATAAAGGCCAAGCTCATAAACTTGAGTGTTCATCATGCAAACCACAGCCATTTGATAATAAAAATAGGTCATCATTCGATTTATCGATACAAATATAGCATTCGTAGAAAATTACTCAACTCTACTCTTGGGTTTTGCATCTTTTCATTCCAAATACAAGATCAAAGGAAATTGTTTGCCACATCCACAGCATGAACACCACAAAGGCGTAAGACAAACGATTAATTAACAATAAACAAACGCCTGTTATCTTGAATAATTTCCTCAAAGAATGATACCAAGAATTAGAACAGATAAAATTGTTCACAGTTCTATTGAACTGTGAACATAATTATATTTTATTTGCATTTAAGTCGATATGAAGACAGAAAATACATGCACATAAACAGGGCTGCCTAATGCTTCCCCTTAATTATTTTTGAATAGACTTTTTCTAATATTAAAATACGAACACATAAATCGAAGAAGGAATATCAGTAATTTATTTACACCGGTTGCAGTGCTAATATTTACTTTACATACTCGTATGATCACAATATCGCTCAAAGTTATTCTTACTCAATCACTGAATGAATCCATTCCTCTCCTAGCCACGCTCTTATATACCTAAGCCGACAATAGGTCAACATTCAATTGTCTAACAGTTGTTGCCTGGCAGCCACCGAACATCTAGTGACCATAGTCTGTCAATCATGTCCGACAATTGAACATCGACTTTGTATATTAACTGGGATTACAGTTACAACGAATTCGAATAAATAATTATGTGAACTAATTACTACAAATATTTCATATTTGTGATAATATTTATTGAAATATGGAGAACCATGACATTCAATGAACTCTACCCATTCAAGAATAGATCGGCTCCACGTTGGGCGCCAATTTGTAATGAAATTTAGAGTGTTGAAAGAGCAAAATTTTCCGCAAAATTTACTTTTAAAATGGCCTAGTATTCTCAAAAATAATCAGAATAACTCCAAAGCCGGACTGAGTAGCTGTGAGGTTAGCTTCGACAAAGTATAAACTTTACTGTAACAAATATACTGGACGTTACGTAAATGAATTTCAAGTTAAACTAGAGATTAGGGCGCCACGAAATTGCTAATTTTCTGTCCCCAACACAACTGCGAAAGTATCTATTAAGATAAAAGATCTGTTGGCGTTGATCGAGATGCCGCAGAGCATAAAATAAGACAATATCTCAAACAACGATACTTACACACCAGCTGTAGAACACTTTCTGGAAGTCAAAATGGTAGGTATGTGTACAAAATACATTTAGAATCAAATTTACCCAAGAAGTGAAACTCTAATTGATCTTGAAAGCAAATCAAAAATTATATCAAAGTAAATGCTTATTAACCTACGCCGACAAAGGGTACAAAAGTAATGGAAATCAGGCTCGAGATCGATCGGCCTGGTTCACAGTGAAACATAGCGTAGCGTACCGCAGCCAAAAGTGAAACAAAAAATGAACAAAATCGTGGTGAAGCCACGAGGTGCCTAATCACATCAATCAGCACCAACACACAAAAGTCCAAGTAGCAACTGAATAAAAAAAAGTTAACCACTTAGCTGGTGACGTCGCTGGAGACTTTAATTGATCCGTCTGCCTGGTATCTGGATCTTGGCCTTCAGGTCTGATTGGATTGGATTCCAGGTTATCGGGAAAGCCAGGGGGACGTGAGGTACTTCCACAGTATGTGCTTTGGTTCGGAAGATGACAAGCGATGCAAGAGG
Source organism: Dromius quadrimaculatus (assembly GCA_963989225.1). NCBI lineage: Eukaryota > Metazoa > Arthropoda > Insecta > Coleoptera > Carabidae > Dromius > Dromius quadrimaculatus. The sequence goes on along the minus strand of OZ022332.1, from coordinate 49,412,300 downwards.
ATAGCCATTTACAATGTGGGCTGCTCCACCGAGTAAAACAAATGGCCAAACTGCCTCCAAATATTCGGCCGAAGCACAGGTTTTCTCTAAAAGAATCCCCAAACTTTGGTTTGTACATGCAATAAAACTTTTGAAAAACCCACGAAATTTTAATGGTAAAAAAGACGAAAAGAGCAATCAATTTAACTACTGTCCTGAACGGAGGTCTTGGGGCTGACTCTTTACTCAAGTTAAGTCAAATCCAGTCGATTTATCTCAATTGAAAATGAACAGTTTTTCATTTAAACAATAAAAATGGAAGAATCATCTAGCTGATGAAAGCGCATTTTTGACAGCTCATGAATGCTTGTTACTTCAGAGATTTCGCAAATTATCATCTCTCACAATTACTGAGCTTGAAATCAAGCAGTTTGGGCCAACTTACGAAACAGCAGCTTCCATTTAGTACTAGTTTCAAGTTGACTATTTGATAGGTACATAATTTATGCATGTACAAACTCAAAAATACCTTTTATTCTTCATTTTTTAGTTACTGACTGACGGGAGGTCAAGTGCTGTACCTTGAAATAATAATTTGATCTTTATCAAAGCTATATAAGAAAAATACACAAAAAGTAAACAAATTTTCATCCAATAATATTTTCATTCTAATAAGCTTCAAAATCGCGTCAAACAAGTCATTGAATGAATCCCGGACAGACTTGACAACTGTACATAATAATAGTGACACCAGCGGCGAAAGTTGTAACTAAATTTTCATCTACTTCAATAAATTTTAGTTGCCATATCCCTAATGTCATATATATCTATGGGCATTGTTTCACTTGAAACAAGTAATTGAATAATTTAATCTTCCACAATCACTGAGCTTGAATTGAAGCAATTTGTGCAAACCTACGAAATAGCAGCTTCTATTCAGTACCAGTTTCAAGTCTGTAAATAGTATAGTTGCTGAGAACTCAGCGTCACGCCAGCCAGCCAGCCAGACAGCCAAAGTGAATATAATAGCGCTTTTTTTTAAAAAAATGCGCTAAAAAAACCTAGCGGACGCCCAAGTAGCTAAATTTCAAAAAATATACTCTGTATGACACTGACTGCAGCGCGCGCTTCACAATAAAGATCTCTAACTGAATTAATTAATGAGAGGAAACAAAAAACATGCTTTTAATATGACCAAAAAAAAACCAAGCTTGATGAAAAGAAACGAAACTAAAGATTTGGAATAAAAATGGAAACTATAGAATTTAGAACCGAAAATATCTTCAATCAAAAGTAAGTAATGAAGTCAATCAGAGAAAAAACTTAAATCAACCCTAACGATATTCTAGAATTAAATCCAACAAAAAAAGATCAAAAGCCAAATTGGCACGTAACAAATGATTGAACGTAATAACTCAATCCAGAATGATGAGCGCACAAGACGCCCAGAATAAGAACCATTCAAAAAACCACAATTCTATACCAAACGATCGTCGACTGGAGGTTCAACAGATTGCTGAGGCTGCAAACATCGCGATCGATCGCGTCCACCACAATTTCGGGATGTTTTGGATATGCGAAAGACATCGCTCGCTGGGTGCCGGATTTATTGACGGTCGATCAGAAAAGCATTCGTTTGAACAGTCTATCACTGTAGATGAGGCTTGGACTCATCATTACAAGCTAGAAACAAAGCATTGGAGCAGATGAATGTTCGCGTGAAAAAGCCAAAATGGTTCCATCTGTCGGTAAAATCAGCAATGATTTCCTGGAATTCCCATGGTATAGTGCTCATATACTACTTAGAAAAACACAGAACTGTCACTTAGGCCTTCAAAACAAAAATGATATCAAAGTAACAAAAGTAAAATAACAACAAGAAAAGGTCCCTAACACTGACATCAACAAGTTTTGACAAAATTAATATCTGAACAAAACGCTTATAAACCTACTCCGAAAAAAGGTACAAAAGTGATGAAAATCAGGCTCAAGATCGATCGACCTGGTTCACACTCCTATCTCGTAACATCATTGATTGAAGCTCGTAATAATGAAAACCACTGTAAAAATCGAAGGCATTTGTAGACAATCAGCCGTTTGCATCATTAAAACAAGCTTTGGGCGGCACATGACGGTAACCACAATAAGTAACGGTCAACAAAGCAGACTGCACGTCTCACAAGGACAATACTAATGTCAACATCGACAGAGATCAAAGGATCTAACCATTCTATCGCTCATTTATTCATGGAAAAGAGTGATTTCCAACACAAAATGAAGTTACTATCAACGTCCATAATGCAAAAAAAGTATATTAATTTATTTCGGAAGAGCCTATGTCATATCTATACTCAATTTTGCATGCACTTATAGTCTATCTTCGTTGAGAATGATGGTCCTTGAATAATACCGTAAGCAAATATGTCTTTATCGTCTGGTACTTTATGATGTGTGAATAAATTACTGTCGTCTAATTTCAAAATTCAACACCTCAAGGTTCTCCGTTATAAATTTACATCTTGTACAAACATTTTTACTACACAGGTATCCAATGTTCAAAGTAACAGTGATGAAATAATGCTAATTATAAGAAGAGAATGGACCATCAATTTCATAAGAGATGAATGTGATGACAGTGTTGTTATCAGGAAGACAAGTTTATTAAAGTAATCCCGTGGAGTTTTGACGATTGAGATCATTACTTACTGTCAGCTCAGGCTTGGGCTTTAATTGCGGTCAGATCTCAAATCCTTTTCTAACTCAAGACAAAATTAGACGATGAGATGAGTATCTTGTAAGACAAAATTAGATGATTAGATGAGTGTCTCGTAAGCTCCTCTTATTTTTGATTCATGGGATGATTCTAATTATGACATCAACTTAGTGAAGAAACTCAAACTACTTATAGGTTCAGTAATAGGATACTTTCGGTGCTAGTGTTACAAAACAGTATTCTATGTATTAGTTCCGAAACTTCTATTGAACTATCAACTTAGATAGGATTATTAGAATAAAATAATTACATTGTGTGGTCGTATGAATATCTAATAATTTAAATGTTATGCAGTATTAATCAAAGACTCAATAGATTTCAATATATCAAGCAAAATTGAATTGAACAATCGAGGAATCGAAGTCTTGGGAATCTATTTGATATGTAATAAAGAGATTTGTTCCATGAGTTAATTGATAGTGAGGTATGTTGAACTGAATAGCTACTGATTAAGACCGTCAAATATTGTAAGGAGAGTACTGTTGAATTCAACTCCTGGCTCTCTTGTACGTAACAACTTCTTCTCCGAGTTACAGATACAAAAATATATAATAGGACTTTCAATTGAAATTGTGCAGCAGAACAACATGATTTGTTCGAAGTTCGTAGGATCTAAAAACTACTGTCATAAAATTTGATGAACTCTGTGTGGAAATTAAACATCAAACTATGATACCACTATCGCTAACCGAAATTCGATATCAGCGTCCCAGTGACCCCCAGAGTTTTATTGTTTTTGATTAAATTTTATGTTCAGTTGATGTTTGACTGCATATATCATCTCCTATAAAAAATTCCCATTAGATTTCAGGTTTACTATAGTGATAGAGCTATAGTTGGGAATGACTGTTAAATATTCAAATTTTGTTTGCTCTTGTTCAGTATGCTCATTCACAATAGCACTTGAAAGTGAATAGTCTGTGAGATAGGGCATACATTTTTCGTTGATTACCGCTCACTTGAAACTTCGTGAGTGACTTCATTGTGATGAGTCCGACAGCTTTCACATTTGACGAAACTCTTGATTTAGAGGCGTTTTTCAGCGAGAGCTGATTGAACATGTCAATTTCATGAAGTCTTGAAAATGTATTACCGTCATATTGATGTTTACACTAATCGAAAGATTTTTTGATTATAAAATGAAAAATAATACTGTCCGACATCAATATTGGGGGGCCAGTGGTGAGTCCGACAAGCCGCACTTGTCAAAAGTACATTGGTATGAAAACGGATTACCGCTAGTCTAAGACTTTGAGGACGTGTTCAATTATTTTTTTTCTAAGATTTGGTCATTTTATCCGACATATTTTCGGGTGCGTTTTCTCAGTCCGACACTGAAAACGTGTCAGGATTATAACGGTTCCTTCATAAATGACCGCTTCTCGGACCAAAACAGTCATAATTTGGAAACATATTATCGGTCCAAAAAACATTGTCCGACAGAAATATTGGTTCTTATCGTCAGTCCGACAAGAAAACGCTCGCACATATATAACTCAGTTTTTGACGTATTTAATATCAAGAGATAAGTAATGGACGTTGTTTATAAGCTAGTAATGAATAATTTATTGACAAAATAATTGAAAAAAAAGTGAAGTAAACAATAGAAAAAGAAATATATTATTGTGTCGCTAAGTTGGAACATTACTCGCTTTAATCTTCCATCTCCGGGCGTTCCTAATAGAATTAAATTGGTATTCGATGCTCCATTCGAATCTAAAATTTGGATTACTGGTTCCCATTCAAGATTTCAAAGTGACTTTTTCCTCCGACTATAGGAAGAGAAGAGAAATCTTTGAAATTTTTCTCCAGCCATTCTCCCATTCGGTGCATGTTTTTTCAGATATACTTCAAATATGCCATATCTCACATTCTCCACACATACTTCAACTAAGCCAAGTTTCACATCAACTCGTGTGCGCAGTACAATGTTTTCTCTTCACGTCGTAAAATTTAAATGGGACACCTGTATGTATTTTTAGCTTTCTGCACTCGATCATATAAACTTCAAGTATGCCAAATATCAAATTTTTTCGTGCGTGCAATATGCTTGAAAAGAGATACAAAGCTTTCTCTTCACGTATCGATATATACATTAAAATAGAACACCTGTATATAATTTTTACTTTCTGCACATCTTCTCCATATAAATTTTGAGTATGCCAAATCTCACACTCCTCCGTGCATGCAATATGCTTGAAAAGAGGTCGAAAGTTTGTTCTTGACGTATTAATATATAGATATTACAGTTGAAGGTAAATTTGAATGATATTTGAGGTGATTATCACAGTATACTGACTTCATATCACACATTTGATTCCAAAATAATATTAATATATTGGTGAACAAGCCTTTTTTTTATTATTTAGAATCAATAATCATACTGACTTGATATGCATTCCATATATGTATATGTCTATGAACGCAGCCGCATTTTACAACATATTTTCTGAAGTATTGCCCTACTTAAATTGTCAGACATGTATACAGTAATGTTCTAGACACTACTTGAATGGAAAATAAAAAACATAGAGATGAGCAGTCAGTTAAAAAGGAACTGTTTCGACACGTTTTCAGTGTCAGACTGAGAAAACGCCCCCGAAAATTTGTCGGACAAAATGATCAAGTCTTAGAAAAAAAAATAATTGAACACGTCCTCAAAGTCTCAGACTAGCGGTAATCCGTTTTCATACCAACGTACTTTGGACAAGTGCGGCTAGTCGGACTCACCACTGGCCCCCAATATTCATGTCGGACAGTATTATTTTTCATTTTATAATCAAAAAATCTTTCGATTAGTGTAAACATCAATATGACAGTAATACATTCTCAAGACTTCATGAAATTGACATGTTCAATTAGTTCTCGCTGAAAAACGCCCCCAAATCAAGAATTTCGTCAAATATGAAAGCTGTCGGACTCATCACAATGAAGTCACTCGCGAAGTTTCAAGTGAGCGGTAATCAACGAAAAATTTATGCCCTGTCTCACGGACTAGAAGTGATGTAAGGCACATGAAACAAACGATGCGTGTGGTAATTCAAGAAATATGCATGTTAGAATTAATTCTAACGGTACACAAAGCACGTATCGGTTCGAAAGTCTCTTGGTGAATGATAATTTTACTTTTTATTAGGCTTCTAGATCGCAAAGTACTGAAATTGAATGACAACGTTCAGTGAATGACAAGAAGACGTACAACCAGGAGATACTCTCTTATTAGTTGTAAAAATAATGAGTTGCTAGCCAGAAGTCCATCTGTTAGACAGTTCAAGTAATATTTTCAATGAAAGGGCCTAGCATTGATTACTCAACAATTGCAATGATTTTATACAATTAAAAAATGGAAAAATCATCTAGATGATGAAAGCGCATTTTTGACAGCTCATGAATGCTTGTTACTTCGGAGATTTCGCAAATTACCATCGCCCACAATTACTGAGCTTGAAATCAAGCAGTTTGGGCAAACTAACGAAGCAGCAGCTTCCATTTAGTACTAGTTTCAAGTTGACTATTTGATAGGTACATAATTTATGCATGTACAAACTCAAAAATATCTTTTAATCTTCATTGTTTAGTTATTGACTGACGGAAGGTCAAGTGCTGTACCTTGAAATAATAATTTGATCTTTATCAAAGCTATATGAAAAATACACCAAAAGTGAACAAATTTCCATCCAATAATAATAATTCATTCTAATAAGCTTCAAATTCGCGTCAAAGAGTCATTGAATGAATCCCGGACAGACTTGACAACTAAACATAATAGTAGTGACACGTACGGCTAAAGTTGTAACTAAATTTTAATCTACTTGAATAAACTTTAGTTGCCATATCCCTAATGTCATATATATCTATGGGCATTGTTTCACTTGAAACAAGTAATTGAATAATTTAATCTTCCACAATCACTGAGCTTAGATTAAAGCAATTTGTGCAAACCTACGAAACAGTAGCTTTTATTTGATACCAGTTTCAAGTCTGTAAATAGTATAGTTGCTGAGAACTCAGCGTCACGCCAGCCAGCCAGACAGCCAAAGTGAATATAATAGCGCTTTTTTCCAAAAAATGCGCTAAAAAGGGCTAACGTCTGGGCAATCATCAACTTTGATGTCTACTTCTGAAGATATTTATTCTTTCGTACCCACAATTGACAAGTGGTTTCGTGAATTAAACGTGCGTATGACCTGGTAGATGAACAAAGACTTGGAAGACCTGCGTTAGTTGCTACCTCCACTTCCAATCATGAATAAGGCTCTACAAAGCTACATTCTTCTAAATTTCCGGAAAAAATTCTATTATCAACTATATCTGATCAATAATTCTGGTGGAGTCACCATAATGCACAATAAGTAGGTGATAAAAGTCTATAATGGCATTGTGATAGAGCCGATAAAATAAAGTACCGTTCTCACTAAACTTTGGGAAGATTTTATCTTTTATTCAAAGTTTGAAACTTAAACGCATTATCGATGGAGTTTGGATACCCCTAGAGGCCACATTATTCGTTTTCCAATTACTTAAGGTCTGGATTGGGAGTTTTCCGATAAAGAATGCACTGGAATCTCACGCGGTACAGATTGGCTATGTACTACGACGATTTTCAAGTACAACAATTTACAAATATTTGTTGAGAATCGCTTCCAAAATCAAGCCTAACAGAAACCGTGTATCACTTCAAAGTCAAACTTTGAGAGTTCAGTTTATCGGTGTTATGCATTGTTTACTCCAATTATTTGAGCTCAATTGGCCAATATATTATTCAATTCAGTGTTGTGAAGTAGCTGTAAGCTTCTATTAATTGGTGAGTTTATCTGTCATTGAGTTTTATCAGTCAGGTATGCTTAGCGTCACACGAAGTGACGCCACGCTAAATATGCGTGGGGTATGTTCCCTTTACTTTGAAATGTTAGTATCCTTAGCTAACTGGGGTACCAATGCCATCGGTGCTCACACTTTAACCATGTGACGGCACTGATTATTGCCAACCGCATGTACTGTGTGTTATTGCGGAAACGGTGTTGTTCCAAGAGTGGACAAATCAACCAACCTGTGTGTGTTGCACGCATTACAGTACCGATAGCCATCCATAGAGTCGTCCAACGTAAGATAAACAGTGCTAGTGACTTATATATTCTGTCAGTGTTGCGCGGGAATATGTGTACGTCAACCGCATGTACTGTGTGTTATTTCGAACAGCAGAGTTGTTCCAAGAGTGGGTGAATCGATCAGCTCGCGTGTGTTGCGGGCATCGATGTATTAGTTTCCTGAACTCGACCTGAAATTAATGTGTGTGACTCTCTAACGACATCTCATATTATTTTAGGATAACAATATCAAGAAATTGTGAATCGGATGTTTCTACAGATTCATGCAGAAATACAACTCAATTTTACATACAAATTGCTCATTTGTGCTTTGAAACAAATCCGAATAAATAAAATATTATCAGTATTCAGTACGACTCTGGTATAATAATAAATACATCCGGAGTCGCAGAATCGATGTTTTAATGCTTCCGCGATAGCACACCAACTCCATCACATGGACTGCATATGAACTACCTACGGTTTGTTTTTACAATTCAAAAGATAAATACACAAAAAATATCAGTTCGCTCACAAATTCCATAAAGTTTGTTGTCAGTAAATAAGCACACTATAATTTGATTGGAAATTTGAAGCACGTATATTTAAAAAACTAAAGTTTATTTTTCTTACTTGAAATTCAGGCATGTTGTGTTTTATCAATAAAACTAGAGTACAAAATTGGAACGAATTTGTTTTCTAAGATCATAAACATTCAACTGAATTCACTAAAGTCTACTCAGATTCATAACTAATTCTACTAAAGAATGAATAACTGAAAACTTGAATTTCGACGTGAATACGTGAATACAATAATTGGTTTGGCTTTCTGTAATCAATAACACACATATATAATGACTATGTTTTAGTTGGTGTAGTTCTAGATATATTTTGGATTATGAAGTACACTGAAGACTATTTGACACTGCAGTTGTGAGCCAAACCAATAGCAAAGAGTAGCGCTACGCTGTCTTGTTGAAATGTCGTGTATTTTGTGATTTAGGATGTGTGCGGAGCTGTACCAAGTAGGACATATTCCTCTGTTTGGGGTTTCCACGTGGTTTTCCTCAAGCCTTGGGTGAATGCCAGAGGATTTTATTCTTTTTATCTAGGTGTGATATCCACGTTATCACATCTAGTATTCTGTATATTTTTAGTATCCAATTACTTGCCTTGTTTTATTTTGTATCATTGTTTTCTGAAGAAGATCCTTGGTCAAAGGATCTAAACGTCAAAGTTTCAAATAAATGTACAGAATTTGAAATCAAAAGTCGTTTTTATTAAATAAAATTCTGAAAAATGTATAGATTATCAAAAATATCAACTTTTTTCAACAACTTGTTCAACAAAAATCCCTCCCTTACAATCAATAAATCAAGATTCTTATTGGAATTTTATTGTATTGTATCTTCAAGGTAGTTAAAAAAACAACAATAAGATAGAACGCCATCTCTTGGTGGTCCAGCCATCCGTGACTAACTTCAATAAAAGTACCGCCTAGTACTTATTTCCATATTACCGATATATCTACTCATTCATGTTGGACCTACACATCCTATCCGTACGTGTATGATCTATGGTCACTGTTTTATACAAACACGTTTAGTCATAAATAATAATTTCAGTTTCAAAAACATGGAATAAGCCCAAGTATGCGTATATAAATCATGTCAGGTAAAAAAAAGCATCAACAAATTCTCGCAGTGCTCATATAGATGGCTGTGACAACGTTTATGAGCTCTAATAATGAATGAGAATGTGAATATTATGTGGTTTATATGAAAATATATTTTTATAAAACTCAAATTGATGAGCGTATAGACCAGGCATTTCTAATTTGGTATTTGTCGAACCATAGACCAACACTCTACTTCTAAGCAATTGACTTAGTACATATATTCTATGCACAATTTTCTGCACTCAAATCAAATGAAATGTAGTATTGAAGTTTATTTATAATAGTTTTTGAGTTTATTTATAATAGTAGAGAGTTCAAATATGTATTTTTTTATTGAATTAGTAATTTTGAAGCCTTCCTAACGTAATGACAGCATTTATAAGGCCCAAAAGTTGAGAATATGTTTATAGCTAGAATAATGCTGTACTAATGATGCGAATGTAATCGGACCGAAGAGAGAACACTTAAAATAACTTTTCCTTATTTTCAAATTGTTGAGCAATTTGAATGCAGTTTTTTGTGACTTTCAGATAACTACATATAATTATCATTGATTTAGTTCAAATTTGTTGCAATAGTACAATAAATTAGCCCAAAAAATGGCGTTTTTAGCGCATTTTTTGGAAAAAAAGCGCTATTATATTCATTTTGGCTGTCTGGCTCGCTGGCTGGCTGGCTGGCTGGCTGGCGTGACGCTGAGTTCTCAGCAACTATACTATTTACAGACTTGAAACTGGTACTAAATAAAAGCTGCTGTTTCGTAGGTTTGCACAAATTGCTTTAATTCAAGTTCAGTGATTGTGGATGATTAAATTATTCAATTACTTGTTTCAAATGAAACAATGCCCATCGATATATATAACATTAGAGATATGGCAACTAAAATTTATTCAAGTAGATAAAAATTTAGTTACAACTTCAGCCGTGGGTGTCACTATTATTATGTACAGTTGTCAAATCGGTCCGGGATTCATTCAATGCCTTGTTTGACGCGAATTTGAAGCTTATTAGAATGAATTATTATTATTGGATGAAAATTTGTTTGCTTTTGGTGTATTTTTTCATATAGCTTTGATAAAGATCAAGTTATTATTTTAAGGTACAGCACTTGACCTCCCGTCAGTCAATAACTAAACAATGAAGATTAAAAGGTATTTTTGAGTTTGTACATGTATAAATTATGTACCTATCAAATAGTCAACTTAAAACTAGTACTAAATGGAAGCTGCTATTTCGTAAGTTTGCCCAAACTGCTTGATTTCAAGCTCAGTAATTGTGGGAGATGATAATTTGCTAAATCTCTGAAGTAACAAGCATTCATGAGCTGTCAAAAATGCGCTTTCATCATCTAGATGATTCTTCAATTTTTTTGTGTGTACAACAACGTATAAGTATATAAGGGAATTTCTCATGGATTTGACATATTCAATAGCAGTTGCTTAAAAATAAAATAGACAACAATTTAGCTAGAATTAGACGTCTATCTTTGCTTTACTTCAAATGGGCCATATGCTGCCATCTTACAGCTCTCTTTCGAACTAACTTTGTCAAATACTCCAGGAAAATCACATATGTCATTACCATATACCTTAAATCAGAAATATGTCTGAAATGAAGTTGAATATTTTTTGAAAATAAGTTCAGTAGTTCAAGTAACTTCTTTTGAATAGAGCCTTGGTTCCTGAGAATTCGCAAATTTTTATAAGAAGTAAAGTAACGTGCGAAATTTTCATAGTTCGTAAAAATAACATGAGCCCTGAATCTGGCCCTGTTTGGGCGAGGCCTTTCGTCTCTTTGTATCTCATCGCACCGCACCGCCCCGCACGGTTGAAAATTCTAATAATGTGCTCTCGACTGATCTAGAACATTTCCAGAAACGTTTGTATATATATATATATATATATATATATATATATATATGTACAGGGTGTATCACGGCAAGTGAAACATAGGCGTTCAACATGGGAAATCAGTTTTTCCCTGCGCATTGCTCTCCTAATTATTTCAGACAAAAAGTTTCAAATGGATATAGTAAAACAGAAATTTCTGCATCCGAATCAATAAAAAAAATATATTTTGGCAGCCTTATAACAGCAGAAAAAGAATTTGAAAATTCACAGAATTACAGCTAATCATATGAGCTATGGAATCAGAAATAAGAGACGAACAAAAGCATAATGCTTTATACGTCAAATTATTATTATTCATCTTGACAAATTATAATATTGTAATAAAAGATCGATATAAAAGTTATTCTTAAAAATGAATAACAATTCAAATGAAGAAGAGCTACAAATAATTAAATGGTATTATTCAGGCAATAGTTTACGGCAAATTCGTGATTATATTAGTACTCTTTGGCGAAATTATGATATACCGGGAATGTCTACCCTTCAACGATTCATTGCCAAGTTTGACAAGACAGGTACACTCAATTTCAAGTAAGAGGAACAAAATATCGAGAACTACAATGAAAATGAAGAAAATGTTCTTGCTTTGATAGAACTAGAACATACAATGAGTGTAAGATAAATTTCCAGGGAACTGAATATTCATTTTAGGCTGCATCTATTCGTCCGGTCGCCGGACGAAAATATTTTTTCAAATTTTTCCGGTAACCGGATGAATAATATATTTTTATTCATCCGGCTAGAAAAATATGTTATCAACTGTCTGATTCTGCATTAATAAATACGGTATACCTTCGAATGTTATATTATATCTTTCCAAAATTCTTTTTAACCATGCTTTGATACTTTTATACTAGCTATATACACTTTGAAGTATCCAAAGTGAATAAAATATAATAATTGGAAAGTATTTGAACATCATAAAATGAATAGTAATTCCGAGAATAATTCATTTTTTATAGAAATTCAAAATTACCTGCAAGTCAGACTTCATGATACAATGTCAAATGTCTTAAAACTATATTTGCTTCAATTACGTTATATATTAAAATTCACATTTATCACACATCCATAATTCTTTTGTCAATCCCTTGAGTTCCGAACATTCCAAATGATACCATACATAACAATAATCACAACCTATGCTTTTTTTCAATTTTGAGTATTTATCAATCAATCTTTGACAGTTTTTCATTGAGAGTACTCTTTTACAACAGTTTTCCTCGCTTTCGTAGTAAAATATAGCTGTTGACATGAATTTAAGTTTTTATTGGACTGAATTAATGAATTATATGATTATTTGAATATAAACAGGAATGACAGATCGACGTTTTTTGAAAAATTGAAAATCAGGTAAATAAGTTCATTCTATCAATTTACCTTTGCCTGTATTCAAATAAGTTCTAAAAAGATGAATTAAATTCTATCAAATAAACCAGAAACGACTTTGGAAAATTAATTTTATCACGATTAACTATTCCCACTAACATTTAATTAAATGACGGATAAAATATAGGCTATTGTTTTGCACGCAAATAGAAAATAACCGGACGAATAAAAATATCTTATTCCTCCGGTAGCCGGATCATTAGTCACTTCGTTCATTTTATGACATAAATACAGTCCTTTCAAATTTCAAAATCATCAACATCTTTTGGAACGAGATTTTGAAGTGCGTGCATCATTCTGTGAAATAATGATGGAGAAGTCAAATTATGATAGAGACTTTTTAAGGAATATTCTATTCTCAGATGAATGCACATTTACCATAAATGGCGAACCCAATGGTCATAATTACCGGTATTGGTCCAAGAATAATCCACATAACGTTATACAGTCCCGGACACGATATCGACAAACTGTAAATGTATGGGCAGGAATTTTAGGACATCAAATAATAGGCCCGCTCTTTATTACAAGAATAAATTCGGAGTCGTATTTGAATTTATTAATGAATATAGTTGGACCAGAAATTGCCGAAACAAATAAAGAAAATGTGTGTTTTCAACATGATGGCTGCCCTGCACATAGTACAACAGAAATTGTGGATATCTAAATCAAACATTTCCTGGAAGCTGGAAAGGACGAAGAGGAACAATTAACTGGCCAGCACGGTCGCCTGATTTAAATCCAATTAAGTAACGTTCGGCAAAGTTTCTACAATAGATTGGGTTATTGTTTAGCACAAAACGGCGGATTGTTTGAACATCTATTATAATTTGAGAATTCAAGAATATTTTAAGTTTGTTGTAGTTCATATTGGATTTAATTTGTTGCATTATTTATTTGTTAGTGTTACTTTATTTTATTTCATCAATCTTAAACAATAAATCAAATCAAACCACCCATTATTTACCATCATTATTATTAGATTTTGATTTAGAAAATTGATATTCACTACCTGCGGAAGATATATATTTTGACAATCATCATTTGACACTGACGTATTAAACGTTGCGCTTTGGTTCGTCTCTTATTTATAATTTCATAGCTAATACTATTAAATGCAATTCCGCGAATATTCATATTTTATTTCTGCTATCATGAAGTAGCCTAAATGATTTTTTTCTTATTAAGTCTGTACAGAAATTTTGCTCTACAATATCCATTTGAAATTTTTTGTCTAAGATAATTTGGGGAGCAATGCGCACAGAAAAACTGATTTCCCATGTTGAACGCCTACGTTTCACTTTCTGTGATACACCCTGTATATATATAAGCAAACGACCTGACTGAGGAACAGTGAATAGTGAAACAGTGAAATAGTGAATATCCAGTGAGTGATCAGTGTAATAAATAAGTAAGTTGTTAAAAATAAATATCTGTGGCTTTGTTGCTGAAAATTTACAAATTATTTAAGCTTAGTTTCCGTCAACATAAAATATTTATTCGAAAGACACATACACACACACAGATATAAGTGTGAGAATGAAATTAATGCAAATTGTGACTCAGCATCTGGATTAAATTAATAGAAAAATATTCTACTTTGTAATTCTCTTTGAATGAATTATATTCTGTACAGGACAATTAATTGTAATTGTTGAAGACTTATTCATGCTTATAATGCTGCGGGTAATTAATTTAATACCAATATTACATTTTATGTTTTTTATATGAAAGCACGGTACTATTGTATAAATCTATTCTTGTTACTAATGAATATTGGTCGTAAAATATCAACTAGTTCTTCATATGAATATTTGAAAGTCGGCTCAAAAAGTAATACAATTCAAGTACAATGTTAAAGATATATATTATTCAAAACTCTTAAAATATAGATGGATGTAAATTTTAATGCTAATTTGAAATAAACTTTAACTCTAAAAGCTTCTATAAATTAGTCATAGTAACAAAACATAGGTGAACAAAATATTAATGTCTCGTACTGAACATTATGTCATGAATAAATAGTACAATGATAAACGTAAATAACATTAACAACAATGTTACAACTCTCTTTCATACCATCCATATGTCAGTTATCGGAATTCTTGTTTATATATGACAATGAAAAAAGCGTATAATTATTGTGTCTGTATGTTGGCGTCATCTCATAAACTTCTAATTCTTTTATTGTTTCAATATGATACATACATACAAAAATATACGCACACACAAACATATTCATGTATATATATATTATTGAGTTTTCGAATCTATACTACGACATTTAAGCTTAAGTCTGTAATATATTATTTTCAAGTATTGTATATTCCAAATGTTCTAGTTGTTTTGTGTAGATACTTTATAGCCCACTGTGAATGCTTTCGGCTACAAGATCCTATCGAGATCCTCTTCAGAATTAACTGCTTTCGTTTTTCTGAATATTTACATGTGCAAACTATTTAGATTCTTTTGTAATATACCCCATTCGATAAAGTTCATCTTGTTGCTTATCCGAATCGACTTATTGCGTTGTTTGCACTTTTTGGGTATTTCTTAATTTCCAATCTTGAATTTTTCATGGACTTTCATGATTTATGATTTATGAACCACTCTACAAACCAGACCTAGAATTAATAAACTCATTATTAAATTATACAGCACTGAAATACCAAATACCACTTTGTATAGACTTCAAAGAGAGCGTTCTGTTCTTCTGATAAAACGATAAAACGCTTGAATGTTTTACTCTCGCACACTTACCGCGGTCAAGGTCGCAAGGTCATGGCACTCGTTCATTCATAAGATCGGTGAACGGTTATGTACAACACACTTGAGTTTCTCAAAATCGTTATCGGTATTTATATATGTTGGTACTTTGTCGAGAGCGTGGGTGAATACAACTAATCTGGCCACAACCGAACGCTGCTACAAAACATTCCTGATTGTATAGTTAGAAATGTGAAAAAGACAATTTTCATTTGATATTATACAGAATATGACATTTATAAATTATTCTACTAACATGTGCAAACTATTTCAAATCCGATTGAGTTGACTTTTCGACTTGTTGCGTTCATGGGTACTTGCTTTTTGCATACTCAAACCAACCCGAGTCGTTATAGTAATTAAGGTATCAAGGGTGTTAAAAGGACAATAATGCCTGAGGTCAACAGTGTACTTTCCGGGGGCCTCTGGCCCGAGGTGTGTACGTTGACCGTAAGCATTGTTGTCTGTTCAACTCCCGTGGTGCCTTCAATGTTTAATGTCCGACTTTTGTTGTATTTCAATCAAAATTTTTAGCAATGCATGTCCTGTTATTGTGATTTTTGTCAGAGAAATCAATCTTGTTACTTGCTGTAACTAGGAATCTTGTTTGTTATTTTGAAACATAATGTTAAGTTATTACCCTGAAATCAGTGTTATTATGACAACAATAATAAACTAGTCGGACAATAAGTAATGAACGACAACTACACAAAATATCTTTGTTTCATTTATACCAAGCGGATTTCCAATAAATATATCTAGGTTCAGGAAATTGTAGGTAATAAAATCGTTGTATTATAGTGATTACTGGTTATTATTGGTTCAAATTCGATGAAAAGTGTTTTTAAAATTAATTTTTGACAGACAAAGAACCACAAACGACTGTTTCAAGAATATAACTAGACATCTAAATTATATGGCTTTGATAGATAATCAATGATTCGTAATGCAGTTTTAATCTCATCACAAGGTAAACCCTATTATTAAAGACTGATATCCGTAGCCACAAGCACGAATTGTTTTGTAATATGTACTCTGGAATAAATAGTTTTCAACACTGCATCTCCGAAATTTAAATCCTAGTATGTATGAGAAAGTATAGGAGAAATTTTTGTATCCACACAAAACCCTTGACACTATGACATTTTAGCTTAAGTCTGTAATATATTATTTTTTAATTATAGTAAATTTCAAATATTTCATCTGTCTTTTGTGTGAACTCTCTACTGTTTTTATTAAGTTGAGTCTGTAGATCACTAATCTGTAATTTTTGTGTTGATACGCCCACAAATACCTGATTTTGCTTCCATTTAGATCATTTTGACTTGAAAATACGATTTCTCGTAAATGCGTGGATAGATTTCAAGTTTTTGACATTTTTATGATCTACAGAGTTGAATTAATATAATTATATACGATTTAATCTCTTCAATTATAAATTGAGGTCTGTTTTGAGGGGTAGAAAATATAGAAATTTGCCAAACTTTGATTTTGGACGTTCAAAACCATTATTTTGGAATATTTTGGAAACGTGTTGAGATATTTGAATTCTGTTTGCAGATTTGGATTCTACGCGTGAATTTGCGTAGATATAGATACATTTTAAGTTTGTAGAGCATGATTTAGGGTAAAAAATAGAGCATTGTCACTTTTTTCTAAAATTCCAAAAGTATGAACTTTAAACGTCGATATCTCGAGTATTTGAAGGAATTTCGCAAAAATAAGAAAATTCCTCGTCCCCTATATACACTACTGTGAAATCATATACGAAGCATCTGATGGTATAGCCTTTATAACCGTAGGACGTCAATTTAAAGAAATCCATTTTTTTCCTTGCAATTTTACAACATGAAAAAAATCGATTTTTTTTGTTAGTTTTTACACATTTTATCTACTGTATTCATTAAGTAGAGTCTGTAGATCACAAATCTGTAATTTTTATGTTGATACGCCCACAAATACCTGAGAAAATCAAATTCAAATGTTGGATGGGCGCACCCTTAAAGATCGCATTGATTTTGCTTCCATTTTAGATCATTTTGACTTGAAAATACGATTTCTCGTAAATGCGTCAATAGATTCCAAGTTTTTTGACATTTTTATAATCTACAGAGTTGAACTGATATAATTATATACAATTTGATATCTCCAATTATAAATTGGGGCTTGTTTTTGAGGGTAGAAAATATAGAAATTTGCCAAACTTTGATTTTGGACGTTCAAAACCATTATTTTGGAATATTTCAGAAACGTGTTGAGATATTTCAAATCTGTTTACAGATTTGGATTCTACGCGTGAATTTGCATAGATATATTAACATTTTAAATTTGTACGAATGATTTAGGGTTAAAAATAGAGCATTGTCACTTTTTCCTAAAATTCCAAAAGTATAAACTTCAAACCTCGATATTTCGAGTATTTGAAGGAATTTCGCAAGAATAAGAGAATTTGAAAATTGACTGCTTCAGTTTTTCTGAATACTCACATGTGCAGTTTGCTACTTAGATTCTTTTGCGGTATATTTCTTTGTCTCAGACTTCCTACAAGTTATGTTTTAAAATCGACTACCATCCGATAAAGTTCATTTTCTACGCTTATCAGATGGAGTTGATTATTCGCACAAAATAAACCACAAGGCCGATGGAATAGTATCACCTTACACAGAAAAAAAAATCTAGAATTCTTCGCAAACCTCAAGAAAATAAGAACACAAAATAAAGCAGAAGTACAAACAGGGTTGAATTTCTATCACCGATCAGATTCCAGAAGCGTTCGTGTAACAATCTGATAAATCTATTTTAACGATTCAATTATCATGGCTTTTAATCTTGACTCCTCTACAATGGAACAAAAAATACGGAGTGAAAAATTGGTACTAACGAGTGGTATTCAACCAGTACACATAAATTCAAATTTAGCCCTCATTAATCATTAGCATAATCACAGAACGAATCATTGATCGGAGATTCACATATATAAATACAAAACCAATATAGGAGGCATGTAAAAATCAGTTTGAATAACTATTGTATCTAATTTGTATGAAAAAATTTATGCTTCTAGTTTGAAAGAGCCCTACAACATTCAAGACTTGTCGATGGTTCGTGTAACAGAACTAGGTACATCGTAAAGTGGAGTAGATTTATCGAGAATTAATGCAAATAGTTCTTGTTTGTTACGAGCAAGTTTCTTGTGACTGTGTGATGAAGTGTGATAATGGTTTTAAGATGATTAGTTTTCCGCCAATCGACATTTAACAAAAAGATTTACTTCTAGGTGTAATTTTAAGACTATTGTTCTATCTGGCAATAAATTCAACTCCACATTTCTTAAAATCCTTTTGAATCATGAACTAAATGCAATAATATATTGAAGTCTGCAAATACAGAATTTGAGGTGGGTGGAGCTAAGAACTACAGTATGTAAGTAAGGACACAAATTTGAAGAAAATAATTGGAAATTACTGAAAAACTGTAACTATTATAGTATAATCTATGAAAAAACAAAAATTATTTATTGAATCTCGATCTGTCTCCTCTGAATGACTCTTTATTAAATCGTATTGAATAATTCTCCCTGTGGTTTTACTTTATTATTACACTGTAGTTCTTAGCCCCGCCCACCTCGAGCTCTGTTATTCGACTAGATTTCTTTTTAGTTTTGCATCACGTATGTCTCCTTTAGATAATCCTTATTGCATATTTTCAATTCGGTTCTGCCTATTGTTTCCACTTAAACTCACATTGTAGATCTTGGCTCCGCCTACCTCAAGCCCTATGATTTGATTGCATATTTTTTTGGTATTTTGTAGTTATAAGATTTGTTTTCTGCTCTAATTTATTGTACTCTGGAGATGGTAGCTTTGCTACTCAAATGTACGTAAATAATTGCAATAAAAAGTGAAGAAAAAGATTAATTGTTTTATCTGCAACTTCCTCATACACACTTTCATGAACCAAACTTCTCATTTTTATTGACTACAGACGGTAGGTTACTATTTATTTTATCAATAATTGTGGCTTACGTCTCGAGCACGCTTGTAAACGATGAAAGATAGTTTAACCTATATGCGGATGACGCGCAAGCATTTATGATGTCATCTGTGAAGCTCCACAAACGTATTTTCACAGTTTCAATGACAGATAGAAAGAACAACAAATGTAAAAGAATATAAAATTCAATGTAAGTAATGTAACAGTTCTCTTCGCCACGCAAAGAAATAAAATTGTTATTCGAATGAGAATGATGAAATATTGTGTCCATATAAGGATATATTTGCATAGATATTGATTGTCCTTGGTTTTGCAACACATATATAGATATTTAATGTTGTACCTTCGACTATAAAATATGTGGAACTAATATTCTTGCATCTGTAACCATTTACAGTATCATAAAATATTCCAAATGATATTTCAATTTAAAGACAGTTGCTGAGTCATAAAATCCTTCTACTGTGCTACTTTTAAAAGTCTTCGAAATACGAACTGATTCTTGATACACCCTGTTACACCAATATGACCCAAAACCGTGGTATACATAAAACCTAATTTCGAGTGAACAACCCTAATCGCTTGCAAGGTCAAGCCTAACAGGAAATGTGTGCTGCAAACACATTTGCATCACTTTGAAGTCAAACTTTGAGCGTTCAGTTTAAGAGTGTTGTGCATTGTTTACTTCAATTATCTGAGCATAATTAGCCATTAAACTATTCAATTCAGTGTTGTAAAGTAGCTGAGAACTTCTATCAATTGGTGAGTTGGTACCAATGCCATCGGTGCGCACAGCTTGACCGTGTGACGCTAGTGATGCCAACCGTATGTTCTGTATTATTGCAGCAACGGTGTTGCTCCAAGAGTGGATATATCAAGTAACTAAATCGGTATACAAGTTGAAAATTTTTGAATCCACCATTGAGAAAAGAAAAAGTTGGGCAGAAATAAATTGCCCAACAAATAATCAATGAATATATTCACAACAGAAAATATACAGCTTAAAGATCTGCAATCTGCGAAAGAATTATAACCTGTGGCTGGAATACCATCGGTAAAAGCAAAAGTGAGCAACAGTAAGCATGTTGTCGGTCAATTTAATCATCTCCAACTTGTTTATTTTCAATACCTTCCAACAAAGACTAATAAATATTCAACAAATTAGTTTACAAAACAATTAATTTTATCAATAATGAATGTGCTGTCTTTCCATCCAACCCACGCATTTTTTATTCAAATGGAATCGAAATCGAGATAAAAGAAGCCAGACGAGAAATTGACCTGCCACCATGATAATTATGTTCGAGTCATAAATTTGAAAGATCCCAAGTAAATGAGAAGAAAGCTGTAGGAAGGATTTTGCATTGTTTTTTATTGTTACAAAGCAGTCATTTATCCTTATGAGAATAGCAGCAGAATCATACCGTCACCAAAATGTGATAAAACCCTTAAACCCGAAAAAATAATGATGCCTATCTTTATATCACACAGAGGCATCTTTGGAACAAGAAAACAAGAATTAGTTTCTCAACGAATCATGAAATTTTTTACTGTATTGATTAACATTTCAGTAAGAGTTAAATATTCCAATCAGTGTCTGTGAAGCCATAAAATTGAATTGAATTCCCATAAATCACAGTTTGATTCGAAAAATTGTTACAAGGTTTCATTTCACATAAAATCTCACGACTTATCTTACTGCATTCACACTGATATGTAGGAGTGTTTTCAGCATCAAAAAATCTAAATTAGTTGAACGAATTGAACCAATTTGGACTTATGATGTATTTTGATTTGCAAGTGACTTCATACTGTAACAATGCGGTCAACAGACTTTTATGTTGATTACAAGGCGGTAAGATTAAATTTTTAATGATATATGATAGTGATGACGCAAAATTATGAATATATATTTGCTTGGAATGATGACCCCGTTCATATTCAAGCCGTAGGTGGATTGTAAATTCAAAAAATCAAAGAGCAAAACAAATCCTATTTCTTTTAACGGACTTATAGTTCGTGTCGTACAATTGTGCTAAACGGACTCAGCACAAAGCCTGCGCCGCTTCTACTGAAGCTCTCTAGATCCTTTATTTGAGGGGGATCAGTCATCATCGCCTTGTTCTGAATTTTCTGACATATTTCTCTCCATGTCTTCCTATCTTTTGTTTTCTCCTTCCATTTCTTTATTCCTGCTTTACTTGAATCTGCTTCTACTTCTTGTAGCCATTTCGACCTGGGTCTGCCTCTTCTTCTGTTTCCGCCTGGTTCTCATTGTAGAATTGCCCTTACGGTGTCTTCTTCTCTTTTTCTCCATATGTGTCCTAACCATTTCGCCCTTTGTTGTTTTATTCTCCTTACTATATCTTCTCCTTGCAGTTCTTGTACTATTTCATGGTTCATTAGTATTCTATATTTGTTTTCTGTCGTTTTTACTAATCCTGAATTAGTTCTCACTATTTTTCTTTCTACTATTCGCAAATCTTCTTCATCTTTTTTGGTTATGGTTATTTTTTCTGCAGCGTACATTATTATCGGTCTGATTATTGTTCTATATACTTTTAACTTTGTTTTCTTTGTTAGATTTTTATCCTTGAGTAATTTTTTATTTGTTCGCTGTTAATATCTCTTCTTGGATTTCTGTTTTCCTGTCTCCTTTGTTTGATAGCATAATGTCCAATTATTTGAATTTATTCACCTCCTCAAACTGTAGGTTACATATTTTTATATTTCTACTTCCTGATTTTTTCCCTATCCTCATTATTTTCGTTTTGTTCTCATTAATTTTTAAGCCCATTTTGTTTCCTTCTGTTACTATTTCTTCGACAATTTCTTTCAATATTTTCCTTTTTTTTGTTGCCAATACTATATCGTCTGCATATGCTATTATTTGTCCACCTTTAGTTCTGAGTGTCTTTGTTCAAATTCCTCATCACATATTCTAACGCTATGTTGAACAGAGTTACCGATAGTGTATCTCCTTGTCTTACTCCTTTGTTTATTTCGAATTGCTGAGTTTCTCCTTCTTGTGTTTTAATTGTGGTTGTTGTTCCACTTAATGTCATCAAGATCAATCGTCTTAGTTTAGCTGTTATACCAAATTCTTCTAGGGCTGTCATACGTTTTTCTCTTTTGATTGAGTCAAACGCTTGTTTGAAATCAATGAATAATAAATCTATGTTCATTTTATATTCATGTGCTTTTTCTATTATCTATTTAACTGTATGTATAGCGTCTGATGTTGATCTGCCTTGCGTGAATCCGCACTGATGCTGTCCTATTATGTTTTTGTTTCTTTTTGGATTATTTTTTGTATTAGTGTTGACATTATTTTATATGTCGTGTTCAGTATAATTTTCACATGTTTGTTGGTCTCCTTTTTTGCGAATTGTGACTATTTGTCCTCTTTACAATCCTTTGACATTTTTTCTGTTATCCACATCTTTATTATAAGTTTATATATATATTCGTGTAGTTCATCTCCTCCATATTTTATTATTTTGTGTTCATTCCATCTTCGCCTGCAGTCTATCCATTTCGCCTGCTTCTTATCATTCCTCTGACTTCTTCTTTTGTTGGTTCTTCTAATACTCCTTCGTCTGCAATTACATCTTGTGTTGTAATATCCACGTTTTGTTGCGGTTCTGTTAGCAGGTTTTTAAAGTATTCTATCCATGTTTTCTTATATCGTTCATCGTTTACTGTTTTGTTGCCCTTTGCGTCTTTTATACAGTAGACTTGTGGTTTATATGTTCTTTTTTGTTCATTTATTTTCTCATATGATTGTTTTGAGTTTCTATTCACACTTTCTTTCTCAATATCTGTTATTTTATCGTCTATCCAGTCTCTCTTGTTTTTTTTTAAAATTTCTTATTTGTGAATCAAATTACAGGAACAAAATATATAAAACATCTTACAATAACAACAGACGGAGATATTATCGGTAAGTATATGACAGAGTTGTATTTCAGGTCTTCGACGTTCATGAAAATTTAATACAGAACCATGACCTATGAATATTTGCAGGGGAAAAATAGAAAATGGAAGCTAATTGCTGTTAAACATGGCGGATTTCTCTGGTTCAGTTGACAATAAACTCATGGGTGAAGAAAATACAGTTAAAATGAATTATTTCCCATCGATTGAGCGTGATCTTTAATCAGGAATATTGATTTTCATATTCTGAATGTTTGATACGTGAATTTTTAATACACAAAATGCATACTTTCAAATCGTCATTTCTCTGGTTCAGTTGACAATAAACTCATGGGTGAAGAAAATACAGTTAAAATGAATTATTTCCCATCGATTGAGCGTGATCTTTAATCAGGAATATTGATTTTCATATTCTGAATGTTTGATACGTGAATTTTTAATACACAAAATGCATACTTTCAAATCGTCATTTCTCTGGTTCAGTTGACAATAAACTCATGGGTGAAGAAAATACAGTCAAAATGAATTATTTCCCATCGATGGAGCGTGATCTTTAATCAGGAATATTGATTTTCATATTCTGAATGTTTGATACGTGAATTTTTAATACACAAAATGCATACTTTCAAATCGTCATTTCTCTGGTTCAGTTGACAATAAACTCATGGGTGAAGAAAATACAGTCAAAATGGATTATTTCCCATCGATGGAGCGTGATCTTTAATCAGGAATATTGATTTTCATATTCTGAATGTTTAATACGTGAATTTTTAATACACAAAATGCATACTTTCAAATCGTCATTTCTCTGGTTCAGTTGACAATAAACTCATGGGTGAAGAAAATACAGTTAAAATGAATTATTTCCCATCGATTGAGCGTGATCTTTAATCAGGAATATTGATTTTCATATTCTGAATGTTTGATACGTGAATTTTTAATACACAAAATGCATACTTTCAAATCGTCATTTCTCTGGTTCAGTTGACAATAAACTCATGGGTGAAGAAAATACAGTTAAAATGAATTATTTCCCATCGATTGAGCGTGATCTTTAATCAGGAATATTGATTTTCATATTCTGAATGTTTGATACGTGAATTTTTAATACACAAAATGCATACTTTCAAATCGTCATTTCTCTGGTTCAGTTGACAATAAACTCATGGGTGAAGAAAATACAGTCAAAATGAATTATTTCCCATCGATGGAGCGTGATCTTTAATCAGGAATATTGATTTTCATATTCTGAATGTTTGATACGTGAATTTTTAATACACAAAATGCATACTTTCAAATCGTCATTTCTCTGGTTCAGTTGACAATAAACTCATGGGTGAAGAAAATACAGTTAAAATGAATTATTTCCCATCGATTGAGCGTGATCTTTAATCAGGAATATTGATTTTCATATTCTGAATGTTTGATACGTGAATTTTTAATACACAAAATGCATACTTTCAAATCGTCATTTCTCTGGTTCAGTTGACAATAAACTCATGGGTGAAGAAAATACAGTCAAAATGAATTATTTCCCATCGATGGAGCGTGATCTTTAATCAGGAATATTGATTTTCATATTCTGAATGTTTAATACGTGAATTTTTAATACACAAAATGCATACTTTCAAATCGTCATTTCTCTGGTTCAGTTGACAATAAACTCATGGGTGAAGAAAATACAGTTAAAATGAATTATTTCCCATCGATTGAGCGTGATCTTTAATCAGGAATATTGATTTTCATATTCTGAATGTTTGATACGTGAATTTTTAATACACAAAATGCATACTTTCAAATCGTCATTTCTCTGGTTCAGTTGACAATAAACTCATGGGTGAAGAAAATACAGTCAAAATGAATTATTTCCCATCGATGGAGCGTGATCTTTAATCAGGAATATTGATTTTCATATTCTGAATGTTTAATACGTGAATTTTTAATACACAAAATGCATACTTTCAAATCGTCATTTCTCTGGTTCAGTTGACAATAAACTCATGGGTGAAGAAAATACAGTTAAAATGAATTATTTCCCATCGATTGAGCGTGATCTTTAATCAGGAATATTGATTTTCATATTCTGAATGTTTGATACGTGAATTTTTAATACACAAAATGCATACTTTCAAATCGTCATTTCTCTGGTTCAGTTGACAATAAACTCATGGGTGAAGAAAATACAGTCAAAATGAATTATTTCCCATCGATGGAGCGTGATCTTTAATCAGGAATATTGATTTTCATATTCTGAATGTTTAATACGTGAATTTTTAATACACAAAATGCATACTTTCAAATCGTCATTTCTCTGGTTCAGTTGACAATAAACTCATGGGTGAAGAAAATACAGTTAAAATGAATTATTTCCCATCGATTGAGCGTGATCTTTAATCAGGAATATTGATTTTCATATTCTGAATGTTTGATACGTGAATTTTTAATACACAAAATGCATACTTTCAAATCGTCATTTCTCTGGTTCAGTTGACAATAAACTCATGGGTGAAGAAAATACAGTTAAAATGAATTATTTCCCATCGATTGAGCGTGATCTTTAATCAGGAATATTGATTTTCATATTCTGAATGTTTGATACGTGAATTTTTAATACACAAAATGCATACTTTCAAATCGTCATTTCTCTGGTTCAGTTGACAATAAACTCATGGGTGAAGAAAATACAGTCAAAATGAATTATTTCCCATCGATGGAGCGTGATCTTTAATCAGGAATATTGATTTTCATATTCTGAATGTTTGATACGTGAATTTTTAATACACAAAATGCATACTTTCAAATCGTCATTTCTCTGGTTCAGATGACAATAAACTCATGGGTGAAGAAAATACAGTTAAAATGAATTATTTCCCATCGATTGAGCGTGATCTTTAATCAGGAATATTGATTTTCATATTCTGAATGTTTGATACGTGAATTTTTAATACACAAAATGCATACTTTCAAATCGTCATTTCTCTGGTTCAGTTGACAATAAACTCATGGGTGAAGAAAATACAGTCAAAATGAATTATTTCCCATCGATGGAGCGTGATCTTTAATCAGGAATATTGATTTTCATATTCTGAATGTTTAATACGTGAATTTTTAATACACAAAATGCATACTTTCAAATCGTCATTTCTCTGGTTCAGTTGACAATAAACTCATGGGTGAAGAAAATACAGTTAAAATGAATTATTTCCCATCGATTGAGCGTGATCTTTAATCAGGAATATTGATTTTCATATTCTGAATGTTTGATACGTGAATTTTTAATACACAAAATGCATACTTTCAAATCGTCATTTCTCTGGTTCAGTTGACAATAAACTCATGGGTGAAGAAAATACAGTTAAAATGAATTATTTCCCATCGATTGAGCGTGATCTTTAATCAGGAATATTGATTTTCATATTCTGAATGTTTGATACGTGAATTTTTAATACACAAAATGCATACTTTCAAATCGTCATTTCTCTGGTTCAGTTGACAATAAACTCATGGGTGAAGAAAATACAGTTAAAATGAATTATTTCCCATCGATGGAGCGTGATCTTTAATCAGGAATATTGATTTTCATATTCTGAATGTTTGATACGTGAATTTTTAATACACAAAATGCATACTTTCAAATCGTCATTTCTCTGGTTCAGTTGACAATAAACTCATGGGTGAAGAAAATACAGTTAAAATGAATTATTTCCCATCGATTGAGCGTGATCTTTAATCAGGAATATTGATTTTCATATTCTGAATGTTTGATACGTGAATTTTTAATACACAAAATGCATACTTTCAAATCGTCATTTCTCTGGTTCAGTTGACAATAAACTCATGGGTGAAGAAAATACAGTTAAAATGAATTATTTCCCATCGATTGAGCGTGATCTTTAATCAGGAATATTGATTTTCATATTCTGAATGTTTGATACGTGAATTTTTAATACACAAAATGCATACTTTCAAATCGTCATTTCTCTGGTTCAGTTGACAATAAACTCATGGGTGAAGAAAATACAGTTAAAATGAATTATTTCCCATCGATTGAGCGTGATCTTCAATCAGGAATATTGATTTTCATATTCTGAATGTTTGATACGTGAATTTTTAATACACAAAATGCATACTTTCAAATCGTCATTTCTCTGGTTCAGTTGACAATAAACTCATGGGTGAAGAAAATACAGTTAAAATGAATTATTTCCCATCGATTGAGCGTGATCTTTAATCAGGAATATTGATTTTCATATTCTGAATGTTTGATACGTGAATTTTTAATACACAAAATGCATACTTTCAAATCGTCATTTCTCTGGTTCAGATGACAATAAACTCATGGGTGAAGAAAATACAGTTAAAATGAATTATTTCCCATCGATTGAGCGTGATCTTTAATCAGGAATATTGATTTTCATATTCTGAATGTTTGATACGTGAATTTTTAATACACAAAATGCATACTTTCAAATCGTCATTTCTCTGGTTCAGTTGACAATAAACTCATGGGTGAAGAAAATACAGTTAAAATGAATTATTTCCCATCGATTGAGCGTGATCTTTAATCAGGAATATTGATTTTCATATTCTGAATGTTTGATACGTGAATTTTTAATACACAAAATGCATACTTTCAAATCGTCATTTCTCTGGTTCAGTTGACAATAAACTCATGGGTGAAGAAAATACAGTCAAAATGAATTATTTCACATCGATGGAGCGTGATCTTTAATCAGGAATATTGATTTTCATATTCTGAATGTTTGATACGTGAATTTTTAATACACAAAATGCATACTTTCAAATCGTCATTTCTCTGGTTCAGTTGACAATAAACTCATGGGTGAAGAAAATACAGTTAAAATGAATTATTTCCCATCGATTGAGCGTGATCTTTAATCAGGAATATTGATTTTCATATTCTGAATGTTTGATACGTGAATTTTTAATACACAAAATGCATACTTTCAAATCGTCATTTCTCTGGTTCAGTTGACAATAAACTCATGGGTGAAGAAAATACAGTTAAAATGAATTATTTCCCATCGATGGAGCGTGATCTTTAATCAGGAATATTGATTTTCATATTCTGAATGTTTGATACGTGAATTTTTAATACACAAAATGCATACTTTCAAATCGTCATTTCTCTGGTTCAGATGACAATAAACTCATGGGTGAAGAAAATACAGTTAAAATGAATTATTTCCCATCGATTGAGCGTGATCTTTAATCAGGAATATTGATTTTCATATTCTGAATGTTTGATACGTGAATTTTTAATACACAAAATGCATACTTTCAAATCGTCATTTCTCTGGTTCAGATGACAATAAACTCATGGGTGAAGAAAATACAGTTAAAATGAATTATTTCCCATCGATTGAGCGTGATCTTTAATCAGGAATATTGATTTTCATATTCTGAATGTTTGATACGTGAATTTTTAATACACAAAATGCATACTTTCAAATCGTCATTTCTCTGGTTCAGTTGACAATAAACTCATGGGTGAAGAAAATACAGTTAAAATGAATTATTTCCCATCGATTGAGCGTGATCTTTAATCAGGAATATTGATTTTCATATTCTGAATGTTTGATACGTGAATTTTTAATACACAAAATGCATACTTTCAAATCGTCATTTCTCTGGTTCAGTTGACAATAAACTCATGGGTGAAGAAAATACAGTCAAAATGAATTATTTCCCATCGATGGAGCGTGATCTTTAATCAGGAATATTGATTTTCATATTCTGAATGTTTGATACGTGAATTTTTAATACACAAAATGCATACTTTCAAATCGTCATTTCTCTGGTTCAGTTGACAATAAACTCATGGGTGAAGAAAATACAGTTAAAATGAATTATTTCCCATCGATTGAGCGTGATCTTTAATCAGGAATATTGATTTTCATATTCTGAATGTTTGATACGTGAATTTTTAATACACAAAATGCATACTTTCAAATCGTCATTTCTCTGGTTCAGTTGACAATAAACTCATGGGTGAAGAAAATACAGTTAAAATGAATTATTTCCCATCGATGGAGCGTGATCTTTAATCAGGAATATTGATTTTCATATTCTGAATGTTTGATACGTGAATTTTTAATACACAAAATGCATACTTTCAAATCGTCATTTCTCTGGTTCAGTTGACAATAAACTCATGGGTGAAGAAAATACAGTTAAAATGAATTATTTCCCATCGATTGAGCGTGATCTTTAATCAGGAATATTGATTTTCATATTCTGAATGTTTGATACGTGAATTTTTAATACACAAAATGCATACTTTCAAATCGTCATTTCTCTGGTTCAGTTGACAATAAACTCATGGGTGAAGAAAATACAGTCAAAATGAATTATTTCCCATCGATGGAGCGTGATCTTTAATCAGGAATATTGATTTTCATATTCTGAATGTGTGATACGTGAATTTTTAATACACAAAATGCATACTTTCAAATCGTCATTTCTCTGGTTCAGTTGACAATAAACTCATGGGTGAAGAAAATACAGTTAAAATGAATTATTTCCCATCGATTGAGCGTGATCTTTAATCAGGAATATTGATTTTCATATTCTGAATGTTTGATACGTGAATTTTTAATACACAAAATGCATACTTTCAAATCGTCATTTCTCTGGTTCAGTTGACAATAAACTCATGGGTGAAGAAAATACAGTTAAAATGAATTATTTCCCATCGATTGAGCGTGATCTTTAATCAGGAATATTGATTTTCATATTCTGAATGTTTGATACGTGAATTTTTAATACACAAAATGCATACTTTCAAATCGTCATTTCTCTGGTTCAGTTGACAATAAACTCATGGGTGAAGAAAATACAGTTAAAATGAATTATTTCCCATCGATTGAGCGTGATCTTCAATCAGGAATATTGATTTTCATATTCTGAATGTTTGATACGTGAATTTTTAATACACAAAATGCATACTTTCAAATCGTCATTTCTCTGGTTCAGTTGACAATAAACTCATGGGTGAAGAAAATACAGTTAAAATGAATTATTTCCCATCGATTGAGCGTGATCTTTAATCAGGAATATTGATTTTCATATTCTGAATGTTTGATACGTGAATTTTTAATACACAAAATGCATACTTTCAAATCGTCATTTCTCTGGTTCAGTTGACAATAAACTCATGGGTGAAGAAAATACAGTTAAAATGAATTATTTCCCATCGATTGAGCGTGATCTTTAATCAGGAATATTGATTTTCATATTCTGAATGTTTGATACGTGAATTTTTAATACACAAAATGCATACTTTCAAATCGTCATTTCTCTGGTTCAGTTGACAATAAACTCATGGGTGAAGAAAATACAGTTAAAATGAATTATTTCCCATCGATTGAGCGTGATCTTTAATCAGGAATATTGATTTTCATATTCTGAATGTTTGATACGTGAATTTTTAATACACAAAATGCATACTTTCAAATCGTCATTTCTCTGGTTCAGTTGACAATAAACTCATGGGTGAAGAAAATACAGTTAAAATGAATTATTTCCCATCGATTGAGCGTGATCTTTAATCAGGAATATTGATTTTCATATTCTGAATGTTTGATACGTGAATTTTTAATACACAAAATGCATACTTTCAAATCGTCATTTCTCTGGTTCAGTTGACAATAAACTCATGGGTGAAGAAAATACAGTTAAAATGAATTATTTCCCATCGATTGAGCGTGATCTTTAATCAGGAATATTGATTTTCATATTCTGAATGTTTGATACGTGAATTTTTAATACACAAAATGCATACTTTCAAATCGTCATTTCTCTGGTTCAGTTGACAATAAACTCATGGGTGAAGAAAATACAGTTAAAATGAATTATTTCCCATCGATTGAGCGTGATCTTTAATCAGGAATATTGATTTTCATATTCTGAATGTTTGATACGTGAATTTTTAATACACAAAATGCATACTTTCAAATCGTCATTTCTCTGGTTCAGTTGACAATAAACTCATGGGTGAAGAAAATACAGTTAAAATGAATTATTTCCCATCGATTGAGCGTGATCTTTAATCAGGAATATTGATTTTCATATTCTGAATGTTTGATACGTGAATTTTTAATACACAAAATGCATACTTTCAAATCGTCATTTCTCTGGTTCAGTTGACAATAAACTCATGGGTGAAGAAAATACAGTTAAAATGAATTATTTCCCATCGATTGAGCGTGATCTTTAATCAGGAATATTGATTTTCATATTCTGAATGTTTGATACGTGAATTTTTAATACACAAAATGCATACTTTCAAATCGTCATTTCTCTGGTTCAGTTGACAATAAACTCATGGGTGAAGAAAATACAGTTAAAATGAATTATTTCCCATCGATTGAGCGTGATCTTTAATCAGGAATATTGATTTTCATATTCTGAATGTTTGATACGTGAATTTTTAATACACAAAATGCATACTTTCAAATCGTCATTTCTCTGGTTCAGTTGACAATAAACTCATGGGTGAAGAAAATACAGTTAAAATGAATTATTTCCCATCGATTGAGCGTGATCTTTAATCAGGAATATTGATTTTCATATTCTGAATGTTTGATACGTGAATTTTTAATACACAAAATGCATACTTTCAAATCGTCATTTCTCTGGTTCAGTTGACAATAAACTCATGGGTGAAGAAAATACAGTTAAAATGAATTATTTCCCATCGATTGAGCGTGATCTTTAATCAGGAATATTGATTTTCATATTCTGAATGTTTGATACGTGAATTTTTAATACACAAAATGCATACTTTCAAATCGTCATTTCTCTGGTTCAGTTGACAATAAACTCATGGGTGAAGAAAATACAGTCAAAATGAATTATTTCCCATCGATGGAGCGTGATCTTTAATCAGGAATATTGATTTTCATATTCTGAATGTTTAATACGTGAATTTTTAATACACAAAATGCATACTTTCAAATCGTCATTTCTCTGGTTCAGTTGACAATAAACTCATGGGTGAAGAAAATACAGTTAAAATGAATTATTTCCCATCGATTGAGCGTGATCTTTAATCAGGAATATTGATTTTCATATTCTGAATGTTTGATACGTGAATTTTTAATACACAAAATGCATACTTTCAAATCGTCATTTCTCTGGTTCAGTTGACAATAAACTCATGGGTGAAGAAAATACAGTCAAAATGAATTATTTCCCATCGATGGAGCGTGATCTTTAATCAGGAATATTGATTTTCATATTCTGAATGTTTAATACGTGAATTTTTAATACACAAAATGCATACTTTCAAATCGTCATTTCTCTGGTTCAGTTGACAATAAACTCATGGGTGAAGAAAATACAGTTAAAATGAATTATTTCCCATCGATTGAGCGTGATCTTTAATCAGGAATATTGATTTTCATATTCTGAATGTTTGATACGTGAATTTTTAATACACAAAATGCATACTTTCAAATCGTCATTTCTCTGGTTCAGTTGACAATAAACTCATGGGTGAAGAAAATACAGTTAAAATGAATTATTTCCCATCGATTGAGCGTGATCTTTAATCAGGAATATTGATTTTCATATTCTGAATGTTTGATACGTGAATTTTTAATACACAAAATGCATACTTTCAAATCGTCATTTCTCTGGTTCAGTTGACAATAAACTCATGGGTGAAGAAAATACAGTCAAAATGAATTATTTCCCATCGATGGAGCGTGATCTTTAATCAGGAATATTGATTTTCATATTCTGAATGTTTAATACGTGAATTTTTAATACACAAAATGCATACTTTCAAATCGTCATTTTTCTGGTTCAGTTGACAATAAACTCATGGGTGAAGAAAATACAGTTAAAATGAATTATTTCCCATCGATTGAGCGTGATCTTTAATCAGGAATATTGATTTTCATATTCTGAATGTTTGATACGTGAATTTTTAATACACAAAATGCATACTTTCAAATCGTCATTTCTCTGGTTCAGTTGACAATAAACTCATGGGTGAAGAAAATACAGTTAAAATGAATTATTTCCCATCGATTGAGCGTGATCTTTAATCAGGAATATTGATTTTCATATTCTGAATGTTTGATACGTGAATTTTTAATACACAAAATGCATACTTTCAAATCGTCATTTCTCTGGTTCAGTTGACAATAAACTCATGGGTGAAGAAAATACAGTCAAAATGAATTATTTCCCATCGATGGAGCGTGATCTTTAATCAGGAATATTGATTTTCATATTCTGAATGTTTAATACGTGAATTTTTAATACACAAAATGCATACTTTCAAATCGTCATTTCTCTGGTTCAGTTGACAATAAACTCATGGGTGAAGAAAATACAGTTAAAATGAATTATTTCCCATCGATTGAGCGTGATCTTTAATCAGGAATATTGATTTTCATATTCTGAATGTTTGATACGTGAATTTTTAATACACAAAATGCATACTTTCAAATCGTCATTTCTCTGGTTCAGTTGACAATAAACTCATGGGTGAAGAAAATACAGTTAAAATGAATTATTTCCCATCGATTGAGCGTGATCTTTAATCAGGAATATTGATTTTCATATTCTGAATGTTTGATACGTGAATTTTTAATACACAAAATGCATACTTTCAAATCGTCATTTCTCTGGTTCAGTTGACAATAAACTCATGGGTGAAGAAAATACAGTTAAAATGAATTATTTCCCATCGATTGAGCGTGATCTTTAATCAGGAATATTGATTTTCATATTCTGAATGTTTGATACGTGAATTTTTAATACACAAAATGCATACTTTCAAATCGTCATTTCTCTGGTTCAGTTGACAATAAACTCATGGGTGAAGAAAATACAGTTAAAATGAATTATTTCCCATCGATTGAGCGTGATCTTTAATCAGGAATATTGATTTTCATATTCTGAATGTTTGATACGTGAATTTTTAATACACAAAATGCATACTTTCAAATCGTCATTTCTCTGGTTCAGTTGACAATAAACTCATGGGTGAAGAAAATACAGTCAAAATGAATTATTTCCCATCGATGGAGCGTGATCTTTAATCAGGAATATTGATTTTCATATTCTGAATGTTTAATACGTGAATTTTTAATACACAAAATGCATACTTTCAAATCGTCATTTCTCTGGTTCAGTTGACAATAAACTCATGGGTGAAGAAAATACAGTTAAAATGAATTATTTCCCATCGATTGAGCGTGATCTTTAATCAGGAATATTGATTTTCATATTCTGAATGTTTGATACGTGAATTTTTAATACACAAAATGCATACTTTCAAATCGTCATTTCTCTGGTTCAGTTGACAATAAACTCATGGGTGAAGAAAATACAGTTAAAAT
This sequence comes from Dromius quadrimaculatus, assembly GCA_963989225.1. NCBI lineage: Eukaryota > Metazoa > Arthropoda > Insecta > Coleoptera > Carabidae > Dromius > Dromius quadrimaculatus. The sequence goes on along the minus strand of OZ022332.1, from coordinate 49,377,411 downwards.
GAATTATTTCCCATCGATTGAGCGTGATCTTTAATCAGGAATATTGATTTTCATATTCTGAATGTTTGATACGTGAATTTTTAATACACAAAATGCATACTTTCAAATCGTCATTTCTCTGGTTCAGTTGACAATAAACTCATGGGTGAAGAAAATACAGTTAAAATGAATTATTTCCCATCGATTGAGCGTGATCTTTAATCAGGAATATTGATTTTCATATTCTGAATGTTTGATACGTGAATTTTTAATACACAAAATGCATACTTTCAAATCGTCATTTCTCTGGTTCAGTTGACAATAAACTCATGGGTGAAGAAAATACAGTTAAAATGAATTATTTCCCATCGATTGAGCGTGATCTTTAATCAGGAATATTGATTTTCATATTCTGAATGTTTGATACGTGAATTTTTAATACACAAAATGCATACTTTCAAATCGTCATTTCTCTGGTTCAGTTGACAATAAACTCATGGGTGAAGAAAATACAGTTAAAATGAATTATTTCCCATCGATTGAGCGTGATCTTTAATCAGGAATATTGATTTTCATATTCTGAATGTTTGATACGTGAATTTTTAATACACAAAATGCATACTTTCAAATCGTCATTTCTCTGGTTCAGTTGACAATAAACTCATGGGTGAAGAAAATACAGTTAAAATGAATTATTTCCCATCGATTGAGCGTGATCTTTAATCAGGAATATTGATTTTCATATTCTGAATGTTTGATACGTGAATTTTTAATACACAAAATGCATACTTTCAAATCGTCATTTCTCTGGTTCAGTTGACAATAAACTCATGGGTGAAGAAAATACAGTTAAAATGAATTATTTCCCATCGATTGAGCGTGATCTTTAATCAGGAATATTGATTTTCATATTCTGAATGTTTGATACGTGAATTTTTAATACACAAAATGCATACTTTCAAATCGTCATTTCTCTGGTTCAGTTGACAATAAACTCATGGGTGAAGAAAATACAGTCAAAATGAATTATTTCCCATCGATGGAGCGTGATCTTTAATCAGGAATATTGATTTTCATATTCTGAATGTTTAATACGTGAATTTTTAATACACAAAATGCATACTTTCAAATCGTCATTTCTCTGGTTCAGTTGACAATAAACTCATGGGTGAAGAAAATACAGTTAAAATGAATTATTTCCCATCGATTGAGCGTGATCTTTAATCAGGAATATTGATTTTCATATTCTGAATGTTTGATACGTGAATTTTTAATACACAAAATGCATACTTTCAAATCGTCATTTCTCTGGTTCAGTTGACAATAAACTCATGGGTGAAGAAAATACAGTCAAAATGAATTATTTCCCATCGATGGAGCGTGATCTTTAATCAGGAATATTGATTTTCATATTCTGAATGTTTAATACGTGAATTTTTAATACACAAAATGCATACTTTCAAATCGTCATTTCTCTGGTTCAGTTGACAATAAACTCATGGGTGAAGAAAATACAGTTAAAATGAATTATTTCCCATCGATTGAGCGTGATCTTTAATCAGGAATATTGATTTTCATATTCTGAATGTTTGATACGTGAATTTTTAATACACAAAATGCATACTTTCAAATCGTCATTTCTCTGGTTCAGTTGACAATAAACTCATGGGTGAAGAAAATACAGTTAAAATGAATTATTTCCCATCGATTGAGCGTGATCTTTAATCAGGAATATTGATTTTCATATTCTGAATGTTTGATACGTGAATTTTTAATACACAAAATGCATACTTTCAAATCGTCATTTCTCTGGTTCAGTTGACAATAAACTCATGGGTGAAGAAAATACAGTCAAAATGAATTATTTCCCATCGATGGAGCGTGATCTTTAATCAGGAATATTGATTTTCATATTCTGAATGTTTAATACATGAATTTTTAATACACAAAATGCATACTTTCAAATCGTCATTTCTCTGGTTCAGTTGACAATAAACTCATGGGTGAAGAAAATACAGTTAAAATGAATTATTTCTCATCGATTGAGCGTGATCTTTAATCAGGAATATTGATTTTCATATTCTGAATGTTTAATACGTGAATTTTTAATACACAAAATGCATACTTTCAAATCGTCATTTCTCTGGTTCAGTTGACAATAAACTCATGGGTGAAGAAAATACAGTTAAAATGAATTATTTCCCATCGATTGAGCGTGATCTTTAATCAGGAATATTGATTTTCATATTCTGAATGTTTGATACGTGAATTTTTAATACACAAAATGCATACTTTCAAATCGTCATTTCTCTGGTTCAGTTGACAATAAACTCATGGGTGAAGAAAATACAGTCAAAATGAATTATTTCCCATCGATGGAGCGTGATCTTTAATCAGGAATATTGATTTTCATATTCTGAATGTTTAATACATGAATTTTTAATACACAAAATGCATACTTTCAAATCGTCATTTCTCTGGTTCAGTTGACAATAAACTCATGGGTGAAGAAAATACAGTTAAAATGAATTATTTCCCATCGATTGAGCGTGATCTTTAATCAGGAATATTGATTTTCATATTCTGAATGTTTGATACGTGAATTTTTAATACACAAAATGCATACTTTCAAATCGTCATTTCTCTGGTTCAGTTGACAATAAACTCATGGGTGAAGAAAATACAGTCAAAATGAATTATTTCCCATCGATGGAGCGTGATCTTTAATCAGGAATATTGATTTTCATATTCTGAATGTTTAATACGTGAATTTTTAATACACAAAATGCATACTTTCAAATCGTCATTTCTCTGGTTCAGTTGACAATAAACTCATGGGTGAAGAAAATACAGTTAAAATGAATTATTTCCCATCGATTGAGCGTGATCTTTAATCAGGAATATTGATTTTCATATTCTGAATGTTTGATACGTGAATTTTTAATACACAAAATGCATACTTTCAAATCGTCATTTCTCTGGTTCAGTTGACAATAAACTCATGGGTGAAGAAAATACAGTTAAAATGAATTATTTCCCATCGATTGAGCGTGATCTTTAATCAGGAATATTGATTTTCATATTCTGAATGTTTGATACGTGAATTTTTAATACACAAAATGCATACTTTCAAATCGTCATTTCTCTGGTTCAGTTGACAATAAACTCATGGGTGAAGAAAATACAGTCAAAATGAATTATTTCCCATCGATGGAGCGTGATCTTTAATCAGGAATATTGATTTTCATATTCTGAATGTTTAATACGTGAATTTTTAATACACAAAATGCATACTTTCAGATCGTCATTTCTCTGGTTCAGTTGACAATAAACTCATGGGTGAAGAAAATACAGTCAAAATGAATTATTTCCCATCGATGGAGCGTGATCTTTAATCAGGAATATTGATTTTCATATTCTGAATGTTTAATACGTGAATTTTTAATACACAAAATGCATACTTTCAAATCGTCATTTCTCTGGTTCAGTTGACAATAAACTCATGGGTGAAGAAAATACAGTTAAAATGAATTATTTCCCATCGATTGAGCGTGATCTTTAATCAGGAATATTGATTTTCATATTCTGAATGTTTGATACGTGAATTTTTAATACACAAAATGCATACTTTCAAATCGTCATTTCTCTGGTTCAGTTGACAATAAACTCATGGGTGAAGAAAATACAGTTAAAATGAATTATTTCCCATCGATTGAGCTTGATCTTTAATCAGGAATATTGATTTTCATATTCTGAATGTTTGATACGTGAATTTTTAATACACAAAATGCATACTTTCAAATCGTCATTTCTCTGGTTCAGTTGACAATAAACTCATGGGTGAAGAAAATACAGTTAAAATGAATTATTTCCCATCGATTGAGCGTGATCTTGAATCAGGAATATTGATTTTCATATTCTGAATGTTTAATACGTGAATTTTTAATACACAAAATGCATACTTTCAAATCGTCATTTCTCTGGTTCAGTTGACAATAAACTCATGGGTGAAGAAAATACAGTTAAAATGAATTATTTCCCATCGATTGAGCGTGATCTTTAATCAGGAATATTGATTTTCATATTCTGAATGTTTGATACGTGAATTTTTAATACACAAAATGCATACTTTCAAATCGTCATTTCTCTGGTTCAGTTGACAATAAACTCATGGGTGAAGAAAATACAGTCAAAATGAATTATTTCCCATCGATGGAGCGTGATCTTTAATCAGGAATATTGATTTTCATATTCTGAATGTTTAATACATGAATTTTTAATACACAAAATGCATACTTTCAAATCGTCATTTCTCTGGTTCAGTTGACAATAAACTCATGGGTGAAGAAAATACAGTTAAAATGAATTATTTCCCATCGATTGAGCGTGATCTTTAATCAGGAATATTGATTTTCATATTCTGAATGTTTGATACGTGAATTTTTAATACACAAAATGCATACTTTCAAATCGTCATTTCTCTGGTTCAGTTGACAATAAACTCATGGGTGAAGAAAATACAGTTAAAATGAATTATTTCCCATCGATTGAGCGTGATCTTTAATCAGGAATATTGATTTTCATATTCTGAATGTTTGATACGTGAATTTTTAATACACAAAATGCATACTTTCAAATCGTCATTTCTCTGGTTCAGTTGACAATAAACTCATGGGTGAAGAAAATACAGTCAAAATGAATTATTTCCCATCGATGGAGCGTGATCTTTAATCAGGAATATTGATTTTCATATTCTGAATGTTTAATACATGAATTTTTAATACACAAAATGCATACTTTCAAATCGTCATTTCTCTGGTTCAGTTGACAATAAACTCATGGGTGAAGAAAATACAGTTAAAATGAATTATTTCCCATCGATTGAGCGTGATCTTTAATCAGGAATATTGATTTTCATATTCTGAATGTTTGATACGTGAATTTTTAATACACAAAATGCATACTTTCAAATCGTCATTTCTCTGGTTCAGTTGACAATAAACTCATGGGTGAAGAAAATACAGTCAAAATGAATTATTTCCCATCGATGGAGCGTGATCTTTAATCAGGAATATTGATTTTCATATTCTGAATGTTTAATACATGAATTTTTAATACACAAAATGCATACTTTCAAATCGTCATTTCTCTGGTTCAGTTGACAATAAACTCATGGGTGAAGAAAATACAGTTAAAATGAATTATTTCCCATCGATTGAGCGTGATCTTTAATCAGGAATATTGATTTTCATATTCTGAATGTTTGATACGTGAATTTTTAATACACAAAATGCATACTTTCAAATCGTCATTTCTCTGGTTCAGTTGACAATAAACTCATGGGTGAAGAAAATACAGTCAAAATGAATTATTTCCCATCGATGGAGCGTGATCTTTAATCAGGAATATTGATTTTCATATTCTGAATGTTTAATACATGAATTTTTAATACACAAAATGCATACTTTCAAATCGTCATTTCTCTGGTTCAGTTGACAATAAACTCATGGGTGAAGAAAATACAGTTAAAATGAATTATTTCCCATCGATTGAGCGTGATCTTTAATCAGGAATATTGATTTTCATATTCTGAATGTTTAATACGTGAATTTTTAATACACAAAATGCATACTTTCAAATCGTCATTTCTCTGGTTCAGTTGACAATAAACTCATGGGTAAAGAAAATACAGTCAAAATGAATTATTTCCCATCGATGGAGCGTGATCTTTAATCAGGAATATTGATTTTCATATTCTGAATGTTTAATACATGAATTTTTAATACACAAAATGCATACTTTCAAATCGTCATTTCTCTGGTTCAGTTGACAATAAACTCATGGGTGAAGAAAATACAGTTAGAATGAATTATTTCCCATCGATTGAGCGTGATCTTTAATCAGGAATATTGATTTTCATATTCTGAATGTTTGATACGTGAATTTTTAATACACAAAATGCATACTTTCAAATCGTCATTTCTCTGGTTCAGTTGACAATAAACTCATGGGTGAAGAAAATACAGTCAAAATGAATTATTTCCCATCGATGGAGCGTGATCTTTAATCAGGAATATTGATTTTCATATTCTGAATGTTTAATACATGAATTTTTAATACACAAAATGCATACTTTCAAATCGTCATTTCTCTGGTTCAGTTGACAATAAACTCATGGGTGAAGAAAATACAGTTAAAATGAATTATTTCCCATCGATTGAGCGTGATCTTTAATCAGGAATATTGATTTTCATATTCTGAATGTTTGATACGTGAATTTTTAATACACAAAATGCATACTTTCAAATCGTCATTTCTCTGGTTCAGTTGACAATAAACTCATGGGTGAAGAAAATACAGTCAAAATGAATTATTTCCCATCGATGGAGCGTGATCTTTAATCAGGAATATTGATTTTCATATTCTGAATGTTTAATACATGAATTTTTAATACACAAAATGCATACTTTCAAATCGTCATTTCTCTGGTTCAGTTGACAATAAACTCATGGGTGAAGAAAATACAGTTAAAATGAATTATTTCCCATCGATTGAGCGTGATCTTTAATCAGGAATATTGATTTTCATATTCTGAATGTTTAATACGTGAATTTTTAATACACAAAATGCATACTTTCAAATCGTCATTTCTCTGGTTCAGTTGACAATAAACTCATGGGTAAAGAAAATACAGTCAAAATGAATTATTTCCCATCGATGGAGCGTGATCTTTAATCAGGAATATTGATTTTCATATTCTGAATGTTTAATACATGAATTTTTAATACACAAAATGCATACTTTCAAATCGTCATTTCTCTGGTTCAGTTGACAATAAACTCATGGGTGAAGAAAATACAGTTAGAATGAATTATTTCCCATCGATTGAGCGTGATCTTTAATCAGGAATATTGATTTTCATATTCTGAATGTTTGATACGTGAATTTTTAATACACAAAATGCATACTTTCAAATCGTCATTTCTCTGGTTCAGTTGACAATAAACTCATGGGTGAAGAAAATACAGTCAAAATGAATTATTTCCCATCGATGGAGCGTGATCTTTAATCAGGAATATTGATTTTCATATTCTGAATGTTTAATACATGAATTTTTAATACACAAAATGCATACTTTCAAATCGTCATTTCTCTGGTTCAGTTGACAATAAACTCATGGGTGAAGAAAATACAGTTAAAATGAATTATTTCCCATCGATTGAGCGTGATCTTTAATCAGGAATATTGATTTTCATATTCTGAATGTTTGATACGTGAATTTTTAATACACAAAATGCATACTTTCAAATCGTCATTTCTCTGGTTCAGTTGACAATAAACTCATGGGTGAAGAAAATACAGTCAAAATGAATTATTTCCCATCGATGGAGCGTGATCTTTAATCAGGAATATTGATTTTCATATTCTGAATGTTTAATACATGAATTTTTAATACACAAAATGCATACTTTCAAATCGTCATTTCTCTGGTTCAGTTGACAATAAACTCATGGGTGAAGAAAATACAGTTAAAATGAATTATTTCCCATCGATTGAGCGTGATCTTTAATCAGGAATATTGATTTTCATATTCTGAATGTTTAATACGTGAATTTTTAATACACAAAATGCATACTTTCAAATCGTCATTTCTCTGGTTCAGTTGACAATAAACTCATGGGTGAAGAAAATACAGTCAAAATGAATTATTTCCCATCGATGGAGCGTGATCTTTAATCAGGAATATTGATTTTCATATTCTGAATGTTTAATACATGAATTTTTAATACACAAAATGCATACTTTCAAATCGTCATTTCTCTGGTTCAGTTGACAATAAACTCATGGGTGAAGAAAATACAGTTAAAATGAATTATTTCCCATCGATTGAGCGTGATCTTTAATCAGGAATATTGATTTTCATATTCTGAATGTTTAATACGTGAATTTTTAATACACAAAATGCATACTTTCAAATCGTCATTTCTCTGGTTCAGTTGACAATAAACTCATGGGTGAAGAAAATACAGTCAAAATGAATTATTTCCCATCGATGGAGCGTGATCTTTAATCAGGAATATTGATTTTCATATTCTGAATGTTTAAACCGTGAATTTTTAATACACAAAATGCATACTTTCAAATCGTCATTTCTCTGGTTCAGTTGACAATAAACTCATGGGTGAAGAAAATACAGTTAAAATGAATTATTTCCCATCGATTGAGCGTGATCTTTAATCAGGAATATTGATTTTCATATTCTGAATGTTTGATACGTGAATTTTTAATACACAAAATGCATACTCTCAAATCGTCATTTCTCTGGTTCAGTTGACAATAAACTCATGGGTGAAGAAAATACAGTCAAAATGAATTATTTCTCATCGATGGAGCGTGATCTTTAATCAGGAATATTGATTTTCATATTCTGAATGTTTAATACGTGAATTTTTAATACACAAAATGCATACTTTCAAATCGTCATTTCTCTGGTTCAGTTGACAATAAACTCATGGGTGAAGAAAATACAGTTAAAATGAATTATTTCCCATCGATTGAGCGTGATCTTTAATCAGGAATATTGATTTTCATATTCTGAATGTTTGATACGTGAATTTTTAATACACAAAATGCATACTTTCAAATCGTCATTTCTCTGGTTCAGTTGACAATAAACTCATGGGTGAAGAAAATACAGTTAAAATGAATTATTTCCCATCGATTGAGCGTGATCTTTAATCAGGAATATTGATTTTCATATTCTGAATGTTTGATACGTGAATTTTTAATACACAAAATGCATACTTTCAAATCGTCATTTCTCTGGTTCAGTTGACAATAAACTCATGGGTGAAGAAAATACAGTCAAAATGAATTATTTCCCATCGATGGAGCGTGATCTTTAATCAGGAATATTGATTTTCATATTCTGAATGTTTAATACATGAATTTTTAATACACAAAATGCATACTTTCAAATCGTCATTTCTCTGGTTCAGTTGACAATAAACTCATGGGTGAAGAAAATACAGTTAAAATGAATTATTTCCCATCGATTGAGCGTGATCTTTAATCAGGAATATTGATTTTCATATTCTGAATGTTTGATACGTGAATTTTTAATACACAAAATGCATACTTTCAAATCGTCATTTCTCTGGTTCAGTTGACAATAAACTCATGGGTGAAGAAAATACAGTTAAAATGAATTATTTCCCATCGATTGAGCGTGATCTTTAATCAGGAATATTGATTTTCATATTCTGAATGTTTGATACGTGAATTTTTAATACACAAAATGCATACTTTCAAATCGTCATTTCTCTGGTTCAGTTGACAATAAACTCATGGGTGAAGAAAATACAGTCAAAATGAATTATTTCCCATCGATGGAGCGTGATCTTTAATCAGGAATATTGATTTTCATATTCTGAATGTTTAATACATGAATTTTTAATACACAAAATGCATACTTTCAAATCGTCATTTCTCTGGTTCAGTTGACAATAAACTCATGGGTGAAGAAAATACAGTTAAAATGAATTATTTCCCATCGATTGAGCGTGATCTTTAATCAGGAATATTGATTTTCATATTCTGAATGTTTAATACGTGAATTTTTAATACACAAAATGCATACTTTCAAATCGTCATTTCTCTGGTTCAGTTGACAATAAACTCATGGGTGAAGAAAATACAGTCAAAATGAATTATTTCCCATCGATGGAGCGTGATCTTTAATCAGGAATATTGATTTTCATATTCTGAATGTTTAATACGTGAATTTTTAATACACAAAATGCATACTTTCAAATCGTCATTTCTCTGGTTCAGTTGACAATAAACTCATGGGTGAAGAAAATACAGTCAAAATGAATTATTTCCCATCGATTGAGCGTGATCTTTAATCAGGAATATTGATTTTCATATTCTGAATGTTTGATACGTGAATTTTTAATACACAAAATGCATACTTTCAAATCGTCATTTCTCTGGTTCAGTTGACAATAAACTCATGGGTGAAGAAAATACAGTCAAAATGAATTATTTCTCATCGATGGAGCGTGATCTTTAATCAGGAATATTGATTTTCATATTCTGAATGTTTAATACGTGAATTTTTAATACACAAAATGCATACTTTCAAATCGTCATTTCTCTGGTTCAGTTGACAATAAACTCATGGGTGAAGAAAATACAGTTAAAATGAATTATTTCCCATCGATTGAGCGTGATCTTTAATCAGGAATATTGATTTTCATATTCTGAATGTTTGATACGTGAATTTTCAATACACAAAATGCATACTTTCAAATCGTCATTTCTCTGGTTCAGTTGACAATAAACTCATGGGTGAAGAAAATACAGTTAAAATGAATTATTTCCCATCGATTGAGCGTGATCTTTAATCAGGAATATTGATTTTCATATTCTGAATGTTTGATACGTGAATTTTTAATACACAAAATGCATACTTTCAAATCGTCATTTCTCTGGTTCAGTTGACAATAAACTCATGGGTGAAGAAAATACAGTCAAAATGAATTATTTCCCATCGATGGAGCGTGATCTTTAATCAGGAATATTGATTTTCATATTCTGAATGTTTAATACATGAATTTTTAATACACAAAATGCATACTTTCAAATCGTCATTTCTCTGGTTCAGTTGACAATAAACTCATGGGTGAAGAAAATACAGTTAAAATGAATTATTTCCCATCGATTGAGCGTGATCTTTAATCAGGAATATTGATTTTCATATTCTGAATGTTTAATACGTGAATTTTTAATACACAAAATGCATACTTTCAAATCGTCATTTCTCTGGTTCAGTTGACAATAAACTCATGGGTGAAGAAAATACAGTTAAAATGAATTATTTCCCATCGATTGAGCGTGATCTTTAATCAGGAATATTGATTTTCATATTCTGAATGTTTGATACGTGAATTTTCAATACACAAAATGCATACTTTCAAATCGTCATTTCTCTGGTTCAGTTGACAATAAACTCATGGGTGAAGAAAATACAGTTAAAATGAATTATTTCCCATCGATTGAGCGTGATCTTTAATCAGGAATATTGATTTTCATATTCTGAATGTTTGATACGTGAATTTTTAATACACAAAATGCATACTTTCAAATCGTCATTTCTCTGGTTCAGTTGACAATAAACTCATGGGTGAAGAAAATACAGTCAAAATGAATTATTTCCCATCGATGGAGCGTGATCTTTAATCAGGAATATTGATTTTCATATTCTGAATGTTTAATACATGAATTTTTAATACACAAAATGCATACTTTCAAATCGTCATTTCTCTGGTTCAGTTGACAATAAACTCATGGGTGAAGAAAATACAGTTAAAATGAATTATTTCCCATCGATTGAGCGTGATCTTTAATCAGGAATATTGATTTTCATATTCTGAATGTTTAATACGTGAATTTTTAATACACAAAATGCATACTTTCAAATCGTCATTTCTCTGGTTCAGTTGACAATAAACTCATGGGTGAAGAAAATACAGTTAAAATGAATTATTTCCCATCGATTGAGCGTGATCTTTAATCAGGAATATTGATTTTCATATTCTGAATGTTTAATACGTGAATTTTTAATACACAAAATGCATACTTTCAAATCGTCATTTCTCTGGTTCAGTTGACAATAAACTCATGGGTGAAGAAAATACAGTCAAAATGAATTATTTCTCATCGATGGAGCGTGATCTTTAATCAGGAATATTGATTTTCATATTCTGAATGTTTAATACGTGAATTTTTAATACACAAAATGCATACTTTCAAATCGTCATTTCTCTGGTTCAGTTGACAATAAACTCATGGGTGAAGAAAATACAGTTAAAATGAATTATTTCCCATCGATTGAGCGTGATCTTTAATCAGGAATATTGATTTTCATATTCTGAATGTTTGATACGTGAATTTTTAATACACAAAATGCATACTTTCAAATCGTCATTTCTCTGGTTCAGTTGACAATAAACTCATGGGTGAAGAAAATACAGTCAAAATGAATTATTTCTCATCGATGGAGCGTGATCTTTAATCAGGAATATTGATTTTCATATTCTGAATGTTTAATACGTGAATTTTTAATACACAAAATGCATACTTTCAAATCGTCATTTCTCTGGTTCAGTTGACAATAAACTCATGGGTGAAGAAAATACAGTTAAAATGAATTATTTCCCATCGATTGAGCGTGATCTTTAATCAGGAATATTGATTTTCATATTCTGAATGTTTGATACGTGAATTTTTAATACACAAAATGCATACTTTCAAATCGTCATTTCTCTGGTTCAGTTGACAATAAACTCATGGGTGAAGAAAATACAGTCAAAATGAATTATTTCTCATCGATGGAGCGTGATCTTTAATCAGGAATATTGATTTTCATATTCTGAATGTTTAATACGTGAATTTTTAATACACAAAATGCATACTTTCAAATCGTCATTTCTCTGGTTCAGTTGACAATAAACTCATGGGTGAAGAAAATACAGTTAAAATGAATTATTTCCCATCGATTGAGCGTGATCTTTAATCAGGAATATTGATTTTCATATTCTGAATGTTTGATACGTGAATTTTTAATACACAAAATGCATACTTTCAAATCGTCATTTCTCTGGTTCAGTTGACAATAAACTCATGGGTGAAGAAAATACAGTTAAAATGAATTATTTCCCATCGATTGAGCGTGATCTTTAATCAGGAATATTGATTTTCATATTCTGAATGTTTGATACGTGAATTTTTAATACACAAAATGCATACTTTCAAATCGTCATTTCTCTGGTTCAGTTGACAATAAACTCATGGGTGAAGAAAATACAGTCAAAATGAATTATTTCCCATCGATGGAGCGTGATCTTTAATCAGGAATATTGATTTTCATATTCTGAATGTTTAATACATGAATTTTTAATACACAAAATGCATACTTTCAAATCGTCATTTCTCTGGTTCAGTTGACAATAAACTCATGGGTGAAGAAAATACAGTTAAAATGAATTATTTCCCATCGATTGAGCGTGATCTTTAATCAGGAATATTGATTTTCATATTCTGAATGTTTAATACGTGAATTTTTAATACACAAAATGCATACTTTCAAATCGTCATTTCTCTGGTTCAGTTGACAATAAACTCATGGGTGAAGAAAATACAGTTAAAATGAATTATTTCCCATCGATTGAGCGTGATCTTTAATCAGGAATATTGATTTTCATATTCTGAATGTTTAATACGTGAATTTTTAATACACAAAATGCATACTTTCAAATCGTCATTCCTCTGGTTCAGTTGACAATAAACTCATGGGTGAAGAAAATACAGTTAAAATGAATTATTTCCCATCGATTGAGCGTGATCTTTAATCAGGAATATTGATTTTCATATTCTGAATGTTTGATACGTGAATTTTTAATACACAAAATGCATACTTTCAAATCGTCATTTCTCTGGTTCAGTTGACAATAAACTCATGGGTGAAGAAAATACAGTCAAAATGAATTATTTCCCATCGGTGGAGCGTGATCTTTAATCAGGAATATTGATTTTCATATTCTGAATGTTTAATACGTGAATTTTTAATACACAAAATGCATACTTTCAAATCGTCATTTCTCTGGTTCAGTTGACAATAAACTCATGGGTGAAGAAAATACAGTTAAAATGAATTATTTCCCATCGATTGAGCGTGATCTTTAATCAGGAATATTGATTTTCATATTCTGAATGTTTGATACGTGAATTTTTAATACACAAAATGCATACTTTCAAATCGTCATTTCTCTGGTTCAGTTGACAATAAACTCATGGGTGAAGAAAATACAGTTAAAATGAATTATTTCCCATCGATTGAGCGTGATCTTTAATCAGGAATATTGATTTTCATATTCTGAATGTTTGATACGTGAATTTTTAATACACAAAATGCATACTTTCAAATCGTCATTTCTCTGGTTCAGTTGACAATAAACTCATGGGTGAAGAAAATACAGTTAAAATGAATTATTTCCCATCGATTGAGCGTGATCTTTAATCAGGAATATTGATTTTCATATTCTGAATGTTTAATACGTGAATTTTTAATACACAAAATGCATACTTTCAAATCGTCATTTCTCTGGTTCAGTTGACAATAAACTCATGGGTGAAGAAAATACAGTCAAAATGAATTATTTCCCATCGATGGAGCGTGATCTTTAATCAGGAATATTGATTTTCATATTCTGAATGTTTGATACGTGAATTTTTAATACACAAAATGCATACTTTCAAATCGTCATTTCTCTGGTTCAGTTGACAATAAACTCATGGGTGAAGAAAATACAGTTAAAATGAATTATTTCCCATCGATTGAGCGTGATCTTTAATCAGGAATATTGATTTTCATATTCTGAATGTTTAATACGTGAATTTTGAATACACAAAATGCATACTTTCAAATCGTCATTTCTCTGGTTCAGTTGACAATAAACTCATGGGTGAAGAAAATACAGTCAAAATGAATTATTTCCCATCGATTGAGCGTGATCTTTAATCAGGAATATTGATTTTCATATTCTGAATGTTTGATACGTGAATTTTTAATACACAAAATGCATACTTTCAAATCGTCATTTCTCTGGTTCAGTTGACAATAAACTCATGGGTGAAGAAAATACAGTTAAAATGAATTATTTCCCATCGATTGAGCGTGATCTTTAATCAGGAATATTGATTTTCATATTCTGAATGTTTGATACGTGAATTTTTAATACACAAAATGCATACTTTCAAATCGTCATTTCTCTGGTTCAGTTGACAATAAACTCATGGGTGAAGAAAATACAGTTAAAATGAATTATTTCCCATCGATTGAGCGTGATCTTTAATCAGGAATATTGATTTTCATATTCTGAATGTTTGATACGTGAATTTTTAATACACAAAATGCATACTTTCAAATCGTCATTTCTCTGGTTCAGTTGACAATAAACTCATGGGTGAAGAAAATACAGTTAAAATGAATTATTTCCCATCGATTGAGCGTGATCTTTAATCAGGAATATTGATTTTCATATTCTGAATGTTTAATACGTGAATTTTTAATACACAAAATGCATACTTTTAAATCGTCATTTCTCTGGTTCAGTTGACAATAAACTCATAGGTGAAGAAAATACAGTCAAAATGAATTATTTCCCATCGATGGAGCGTGATCTTTAATCAGGAATATTGATTTTCATATTCTGAATGTTTAATACGTGAATTTTTAATACACAAAATGCATACTTTCAAATCGTCATTTCTCTGGTTCAGTTGACAATAAACTCATGGGTGAAGAAAATACAGTTAAAATGAATTATTTCCCATCGATTGAGCGTGATCTTTAATCAGGAATATTGATTTTCATATTCTGAATGTTTGATACGTGAATTTTTAATACACAAAATGCATACTTTCAAATCGTCATTTCTCTGGTTCAGTTGACAATAAACTCATGGGTGAAGAAAATACAGTTAAAATGAATTATTTCCCATCGATTGAGCGTGATCTTTAATCAGGAATATTGATTTTCATATTCTGAATGTTTGATACGTGAATTTTTAATACACAAAATGCATACTTTCAAATCGTCATTTCTCTGGTTCAGTTGACAATAAACTCATGGGTGAAGAAAATACAGTTAAAATGAATTATTTCCCATCGATTGAGCGTGATCTTTAATCAGGAATATTGATTTTCATATTCTGAATGTTTGATACGTGAATTTTTAATACACAAAATGCATACTTTCAAATCGTCATTTCTCTGGTTCAGTTGACAATAAACTCATGGGTGAAGAAAATACAGTCAAAATGAATTATTTCCCATCGATGGAGCGTGATCTTTAATCAGGAATATTGATTTTCATATTCTGAATGTTTAATACATGAATTTTTAATACACAAAATGCATACTTTCAAATCGTCATTTCTCTGGTTCAGTTGACAATAAACTCATGGGTGAAGAAAATACAGTTAAAATGAATTATTTCCCATCGATTGAGCGTGATCTTTAATCAGGAATATTGATTTTCATATTCTGAATGTTTAATACGTGAATTTTTAATACACAAAATGCATACTTTCAAATCGTCATTTCTCTGGTTCAGTTGACAATAAACTCATGGGTGAAGAAAATACAGTCAAAATGAATTATTTCCCATCGATGGAGCGTGATCTTTAATCAGGAATATTGATTTTCATATTCTGAATGTTTAATACATGAATTTTTAATACACAAAATGCATACTTTCAAATCGTCATTTCTCTGGTTCAGTTGACAATAAACTCATGGGTGAAGAAAATACAGTTAAAATGAATTATTTCCCATCGATTGAGCGTGATCTTTAATCAGGAATATTGATTTTCATATTCTGAATGTTTGATACGTGAATTTTTAATACACAAAATGCATACTTTCAAATCGTCATTTCTCTGGTTCAGTTGACAATAAACTCATGGGTGAAGAAAATACAGTCAAAATGAATTATTTCCCATCGATGGAGCGTGATCTTTAATCAGGAATATTGATTTTCATATTCTGAATGTTTAATACATGAATTTTTAATACACAAAATGCATACTTTCAAATCGTCATTTCTCTGGTTCAGTTGACAATAAACTCATGGGTGAAGAAAATACAGTTAAAATGAATTATTTCCCATCGATTGAGCGTGATCTTTAATCAGGAATATTGATTTTCATATTCTGAATGTTTGATACGTGAATTTTTAATACACAAAATGCATACTTTCAAATCGTCATTTCTCTGGTTCAGTTGACAATAAACTCATGGGTGAAGAAAATACAGTCAAAATGAATTATTTCTCATCGATGGAGCGTGATCTTTAATCAGGAATATTGATTTTCATATTCTGAATGTTTAATACGTGGATTTTTAATACACAAAATGCATACTTTCAAATCGTCATTTCTCTGGTTCAGTTGACAATAAACTCATGGGTGAAGAAAATACAGTTAAAATGAATTATTTCCCATCGATTGAGCGTGATCTTTAATCAGGAATATTGATTTTCATATTCTGAATGTTTGATACGTGAATTTTTAATACACAAAATGCATACTTTCAAATCGTCATTTCTCTGGTTCAGTTGACAATAAACTCATGGGTGAAGAAAATACAGTTAAAATGAATTATTTCCCATCGATTGAGCGTGATCTTTAATCAGGAATATTGATTTTCATATTCTGAATGTTTGATACGTGAATTTTTAATACACAAAATGCATACTTTCAAATCGTCATTTCTCTGGTTCAGTTGACAATAAACTCATGGGTGAAGAAAATACAGTCAAAATGAATTATTTCCCATCGATGGAGCGTGATCTTTAATCAGGAATATTGATTTTCATATTCTGAATGTTTAATACATGAATTTTTAATACACAAAATGCATACTTTCAAATCGTCATTTCTCTGGTTCAGTTGACAATAAACTCATGGGTGAAGAAAATACAGTTAAAATGAATTATTTCCCATCGATTGAGCGTGATCTTTAATCAGGAATATTGATTTTCATATTCTGAATGTTTGATACGTGAATTTTTAATACACAAAATGCATACTTTCAAATCGTCATTTCTCTGGTTCAGTTGACAATAAACTCATGGGTGAAGAAAATACAGTCAAAATGAATTATTTCCCATCGATGTAGCGTGATCTTTAATCAGGAATATTGATTTTCATATTCTGAATGTTTAATACATGAATTTTTAATACACAAAATGCATACTTTCAAATCGTCATTTCTCTGGTTCAGTTGACAATAAACTCATGGGTGAAGAAAATATAGTTAAAATGAATTATTTCCCATCGATTGAGCGTGATCTTTAATCAGGAATATTGATTTTCATATTCTGAATGTTTAATACGTGAATTTTTAATACACAAAATGCATACTTTCAAATCGTCATTTCTCTGGTTCAGTTGACAATAAACTCATGGGTGAAGAAAATACAGTTAAAATGAATTATTTCCCATCGATTGAGCGTGATCTTTAATCAGGAATATTGATTTTCATATTCTGAATGTTTAATACGTGAATTTTTAATACACAAAATGCATACTTTCAAATCGTCATTTCTCTGGTTCAGTTGACAATAAACTCATGGGTGAAGAAAATACAGTCAAAATGAATTATTTCCCATCGATGGAGCGTGATCTTTAATCAGGAATATTGATTTTCATATTCTGAATGTTTGATACGTGAATTTTTAATACACAAAATGCATACTTTCAAATCGTCATTTCTCTGGTTCAGTTGACAATAAACTCATGGGTGAAGAAAATACAGTCAAAATGAATTATTTCCCATCGATGGAGCGTGATCTTTAATCAGGAATATTGATTTTCATATTCTGAATGTTTAATACGTGAATTTTTAATACACAAAATGCATACTTTCAAATCGTCATTTCTCTGGTTCAGTTGACAATAAACTCATGGGTGAAGAAAATACAGTTAAAATGAATTATTTCCCATCGATTGAGCGTGATCTTTAATCAGGAATATTGATTTTCATATTCTGAATGTTTAATACGTGAATTTTTAATACACAAAATGCATACTTTCAAATCGTCATTTCTCTGGTTCAGTTGACAATAAACTCATGGGTGAAGAAAATACAGTTAAAATGAATTATTTCCCATCGATTGAGCGTGATCTTTAATCAGGAATATTGATTTTCATATTCTGAATGTTTGATACGTGAATTTTTAATACACAAAATGCATACTTTCAAATCGTCATTTCTCTGGTTCAGTTGACAATAAACTCATGGGTGAAGAAAATACAGTTAAAATGAATTATTTCCCATCGATTGAGCGTGATCTTTAATCAGGAATATTGATTTTCATATTCTGAATGTTTGATACGTGAATTTTTAATACACAAAATGCATACTTTCAAATCGTCATTTCTCTGGTTCAGTTGACAATAAACTCATGGGTGAAGAAAATACAGTTAAAATGAATTATTTCCCATCGATTGAGCGTGATCTTTAATCAGGAATATTGATTTTCATATTCTGAATGTTTGATACGTGAATTTTTAATACACAAAATGCATACTTTCAAATCGTCATTTCTCTGGTTCAGTTGACAATAAACTCATGGGTGAAGAAAATACAGTCAAAATGAATTATTTCCCATCGATGGAGCGTGATCTTTAATCAGGAATATTGATTTTCATATTCTGAATGTTTAATACGTGAATTTTTAATACACAAAATGCATACTTTCAAATCGTCATTTCTCTGGTTCAGTTGACAATAAACTCATGGGTGAAGAAAATACAGTTAAAATGAATTATTTCCCATCGATTGAGCGTGATCTTTAATCAGGAATATTGATTTTCATATTCTGAATGTTTAATACGTGAATTTTTAATACACAAAATGCATACTTTCAAATCGTCATTTCTCTGGTTCAGTTGACAATAAACTCATGGGTGAAGAAAATACAGTTAAAATGAATTATTTCCCATCGATTGAGCGTGATCTTTAATCAGGAATATTGATTTTCATATTCTGAATGTTTGATACGTGAATTTTTAATACACAAAATGCATACTTTCAAATCGTCATTTCTCTGGTTCAGTTGACAATAAACTCATGGGTGAAGAAAATACAGTTAAAATGAATTATTTCCCATCGATTGAGCGTGATCTTTAATCAGGAATATTGATTTTCATATTCTGAATGTTTGATACGTGAATTTTCAATACACAAAATGCATACTTTCAAATCGTCATTTCTCTGGTTCAGTTGACAATAAACTCATGGGTGAAGAAAATACAGTCAAAATGAATTATTTCCCATCGATGGAGCGTGATCTTTAATCAGGAATATTGATTTTCATATTCTGAATGTTTAATACGTGAATTTTTAATACACAAAATGCATACTTTCAAATCGTCATTTCTCTGGTTCAGTTGACAATAAACTCATGGATGAAGAAAATACAGTTAAAATGAATTATTTCCCATCGATTGAGCGTGATCTTTAATCAGGAATATTGATTTTCATATTCTGAATGTTTAATACGTGAATTTTTAATACACAAAATGCATACTTTCAAATCGTCATTTCTCTGGTTCAGTTGACAATAAACTCATGGGTGAAGAAAATACAGTTAAAATGAATTATTTCCCATCGATTGAGCGTGATCTTTAATCAGGAATATTGATTTTCATATTCTGAATGTTTAATACGTGAATTTTTAATACACAAAATGCATACTTTCAAATCGTCATTTTGTCTGGTTCAGTTGACAATAAACTCATGGGTGAAGAAAATACAGTTAAAATGAATTATTTCCCGTCGATTGAGCGTGATCTTTAATCAGGAATATTGATTTTCATATTCTGAATGTTTGATACGTGAATTTTTAATACACAAAATGCATACTTTCAAATCGTCATTTCTCTGGTTCAGTTGACAATAAACTCATGGGTGAAGAAAATACAGTCAAAATGAATTATTTCCCATCGATGGAGCGTGATCTTTAATCAGGAATATTGATTTTCATATTCTGAATGTTTAATACGTGAATTTTTAATACACAAAATGCATACTTTCAAATCGTCATTTCTCTGGTTCAGTTGACAATAAACTCATGGGTGAAGAAAATACAGTTAAAATGAATTATTTCCCATCGATGGAGCGTGATCTTTAATCAGGAATATTGATTTTCATATTCTGAATGTTTAATACGTGAATTTTTAATACACAAAATGCATACTTTCAAATCGTCATTTCTCTGGTTCAGTTGACAATAAACTCATGGGTGAAGAAAATACAGTTAAAATGAATTATTTCCCATCGATTGAGCGTGATCTTTAATCAGGAATATTGATTTTCATATTCTGAATGTTTGATACGTGAATTTTTAATACACAAAATGCATACTTTCAAATCGTCATTTCTCTGGTTCAGTTGACAATAAACTCATGGGTGAAGAAAATACAGTCAAAATGAATTATTTCCCATCGATTGAGCGTGATCTTTAATCAGGAATATTGATTTTCATATTCTGAATGTTTGATACGTGAATTTTTAATACACAAAATGCATACTTTCAAATCGTCATTTCTCTGGTTCAGTTGACAATAAACTCATGGGTGAAGAAAATACAGTTAAAATGAATTATTTCCCATCGATTGAGCGTGATCTTTAATCAGGAATATTGATTTTCATATTCTGAATGTTTAATACGTGAATTTTTAATACACAAAATGCATACTTTCAAATCGTCATTTCTCTGGTTCAGTTGACAATAAACTCATGGGTGAAGAAAATACAGTTAAAATGAATTATTTCCCATCGATGGAGCGTGATCTTTAATCAGGAATATTGATTTTCATATTCTGAATGTTTAATACGTGAATTTTTAATACACAAAATGCATACTTTCAAATCGTCATTTCTCTGGTACAGTTGACAATAAACTCATGGGTGAAGAAAATACAGTTAAAATGAATTATTTCCCATCGATTGAGCGTGATCTTTAATCAGGAATATTGATTTTCATATTCTGAATGTTTGATACGTGAATTTTTAATACACAAAATGCATACTTTCAAATCGTCATTTCTCTGGTTCAGTTGACAATAAACTCATGGGTGAAGAAAATACAGTCAAAATGAATTATTTCCCATCGATTGAGCGTGATCTTTAATCAGGAATATTGATTTTCATATTCTGAATGTTTGATACGTGAATTTTTAATACACAAAATGCATACTTTCAAATCGTCATTTCTCTGGTTCAGTTGACAATAAACTCATGGGTGAAGAAAATACAGTTAAAATGAATTATTTCCCATCGATTGAGCGTGATCTTTAATCAGGAATATTGATTTTCATATTCTGAATGTTTAATACGTGAATTTTTAATACACAAAATGCATACTTTCAAATCGTCATTTCTCTGGTTCAGTTGACAATAAACTCATGGGTGAAGAAAATACAGTCAAAATGAATTATTTCCCATCGATGGAGCGTGATCTTTAATCAGGAATATTGATTTTCATATTCTGAATGTTTAATACGTGAATTTTCAATACACAAAATGCATACTTTCAAATCGTCATTTCTCTGGTTCAGTTGACAATAAACTCATGGGTGAAGAAAATACAGTTAAAATGAATTATTTCCCATCGATTGAGCGTGATCTTTAATCAGGAATATTGATTTTCATATTCTGAATGTTTAATACATGGATTTTTGATACACAAAATGCATACTTTCAAATCGTCATTTCTCTGGTTCAGTTGACAATAAACTCATGGGTGAAGAAAATACAGTCAAAATGAATTATTTCCCATCGATTGAGCGTGATCTTTAATCAGGAATATTGATTTTCATATTCTGAATGTTTGATACGTGAATTTTTAATACACAAAATGCATACTTTCAAATCGTCATTTCTCTGGTTCAGTTGACAATAAACTCATGGGTGAAGAAAATACAGTTGAAATGAATTATTTCCCATCGATTGAGCGTGATCTTTAATCAGGAATATTGATTTTCATATTCTGAATGTTTAATACGTGAATTTTTAATACACAAAATGCATACTTTCAAATCGTCATTTCTCTGGTTCAGTTGACAATAAACTCATGATAGCAGAAAATACAGTTAAAATGAATTATTTCCCATCGATTGAGCGTGATCTTTAATCAGGAATATTGATTTTCATATTCTGAATGTTTGATACGTGAATTTTTAATACACAAAATGCATACTTTCAAATCGTCATTTCTCTGGTTCAGTTGACAATAAACTCATGGGTGAAGAAAATACAGTCAAAATGAATTATTTCCCATCGATGGAGCGTGATCTTTAATCAGGAATATTGATTTTCATATTCTGAATGTTTAATACGTGAATTTTTAATACACAAAATGCATACTTTCAAATCGTCATTTCTCTGGTTCAGTTGACAATAAACTCATGGGTGAAGAAAATACAGTTAAAATGAATTATTTCCCATCGATTGAGCGTGATCTTTAATCAGGAATATTGATTTTCATATTCTGAATGTTTGATACGTGAATTTTTAATACACAAAATGCATACTTTCAAATCGTCATTTCTCTGGTTCAGTTGACAATAAACTCATGGGTGAAGAAAATACAGTTAAAATAAATTATTTACCATCGATTGAGCGTGATCTTTTATCAGGAATATTGATTTTCATATTCTGAATGTTTAATACGTGAATTTTTAATACACAAAATGCATACTTTCAAATCGTCATTTCTCTGGTTCAGTTGACAATAAACTCATGGGTGAAGAAAATACAGTTAAAATGAATTATTTCCCATCGATTGAGCGTGATCTTTAATCAGGAATATTGATTTTCATATTCTGAATGTTTAATACGTGAATTTTTAATACACAAAATGCATACTTTCAAATCGTCATTTCTCTGGTTCAGTTGACAATAAACTCATGGGTGAAGAAAATACAGTTAAAATGAATTATTTCCCATCGATGGAGCGTGATCTTTAATCAGGAATATTGATTTTCATATTCTGAATGTTTAATACGTGAATTTTTAATACACAAAATGCATACTTTCAAATCGTCATTTCTCTGGTTCAGTTGACAATAAACTCATGGGTGAAGAAAATACAGTTAAAATGAATTATTTCCCATCGATTGAGCGTGATCTTTAATCAGGAATATTGATTTTCATATTCTGAATGTTTAATACATGGATTTTTAATACACAAAATGCATACTTTCAAATCGTCATTTCTCTGGTTCAGTTGACAATAAACTCATGGGTGAAGAAAATACAGTTAAAATGAATTATTTCCCATCGATTGAGCGTGATCTTTAATCAGGAATATTGATTTTCATATTCTGAATGTTTAATACATGGATTTTTAATACACAAAATGCATACTTTCAAATCGTCATTTCTCTGGTTCAGTTGACAATAAACTCATGGGTGAAGAAAATACAGTTAAAATGAATTATTTCCCATCGATTGAGCGTGATCTTTAATCAGGAATATTGATTTTCATATTCTGAATGTTTAATACATGGATTTTTAATACACAAAATGCATACTTTCAAATCGTCATTTCTCTGGTTCAGTTGACAATAAACTCATGGGTGAAGAAAATACAGTTAAAATGAATTATTTCCCATCGATTGAGCGTGATCTTTAATCAGGAATATTGATTTTCATATTCTGAATGTTTAATACATGGATTTTTAATACACAAAATGCATACTTTCAAATCGTCATTTCTCTGGTTCAGTTGACAATAAACTCATGGGTGAAGAAAATACAGTTAAAATGAATTATTTCCCATCGATTGAGCGTGATCTTTAATCCGGAATATTGATTTTCATATTCTGAATGTTTAATACATGGATTTTTAATACACAAAATGCATACTTTCAAATCGTCATTTCTCTGGTTCAGTTGACAATAAACTCATGGGTGAAGAAAATACAGTTAAAATGAATTATTTCCCATCGATTGAGCGTGATCTTTAATCAGGAATATTGATTTTCATATTCTGAATGTTTAATACGTGAATTTTTAATACACAAAATGCATACTTTCAAATCGTCATTTCTCTGGTTCAGTTGACAATAAACTCATGGGTGAAGAAAATACAGTTAAAATGAATTATTTCCCATCGATTGAGCGTGATCTTTAATCAGGAATATTGATTTTCATATTCTGAATGTTTAATACATGGATTTTTAATACACAAAATGCATACTTTCAAATCGTCATTTCTCTGGTTCAGTTGACAATAAACTCATGGGTGAAGAAAATACAGTTAAAATGAATTATTTCCCATCGATTGAGCGTGATCTTTAATCAGGAAAATTGATTTTCATATTCTGAATGTTTAATACATGGATTTTTAATACACAAAATGCATACTTTCAAATCGTCATTTCTCTGGTTCAGTTGACAATAAACTCATGGGTGAAGAAAATACAGTTAAAATGAATTATTTCCCATCGATTGAGCGTGATCTTTAATCCGGAATATTGATTTTCATATTCTGAATGTTTAATACATGGATTTTTAATACACAAAATGCATACTTTCAAATCGTCATTTCTCTGGTTCAGTTGACAATAAACTCATGGGTGAAGAAAATACAGTTAAAATGAATTATTTCCCATCGATTGAGCGTGATCTTTAATCAGGAATATTGATTTTCATATTCTGAATGTTTAATACGTGAATTTTTAATACACAAAATGCATACTTTCAAATCGTCATTTCTCTGGTTCAGTTGACAATAAACTCATGGGTGAAGAAAATACAGTTAAAATGAATTATTTCCCATCGATTGAGCGTGATCTTTAATCAGGAATATTGATTTTCATATTCTGAATGTTTAATACATGGATTTTTAATACACAAAATGCATACTTTCAAATCGTCATTTCTCTGGTTCAGTTGACAATAAACTCATGGGTGAAGAAAATACAGTTAAAATGAATTATTTCCCATCGATTGAGCGTGATCTTTAATCCGGAATATTGATTTTCATATTCTGAATGTTTAATACATGGATTTTTAATACACAAAATGCATACTTTCAAATCGTCATTTCTCTGGTTCAGTTGACAATAAACTCATGGGTGAAGAAAATACAGTTAAAATGAATTATTTCCCATCGATTGAGCGTGATCTTTAATCCGGAATATTGATTTTCATATTCTGAATGTTTAATACATGGATTTTTAATACACAAAATGCATACTTTCAAATCGTCATTTCTCTGGTTCAGTTGACAATAAACTCATGGGTGAAGAAAATACAGTTAAAATGAATTATTTCCCATCGATTGAGCGTGATCTTTAATCAGGAATATTGATTTTCATATTCTGAATGTTTAATACATGGATTTTTAATACACAAAATGCATACTTTCAAATCGTCATTTCTCTGGTTCAGTTGACAATAAACTCATGGGTGAAGAAAATACAGTTAAAATGAATTATTTCCCATCGATTGAGCGTGATCTTTTATCAGGAATATTGATTTTCATATTCTGAATGTTTAATACGTGAATTTTTAATACACAAAATGCATACTTTCAAATCGTCATTTCTCTGGTTCAGTTGACAATAAACTCATGGGTGAAGAAAATACAGTTAAAATGAATTATTTCCCATCGATTGAGCGTGATCTTTAATCCGGAATATTGATTTTCATATTCTGAATGTTTAATACATGGATTTTTAATACACAAAATGCATACTTTCAAATCGTCATTTCTCTGGTTCAGTTGACAATAAACTCATGGGTGAAGAAAATACAGTTAAAATGAATTATTTCCCATCGATTGAGCGTGATCTTTATTCCGGAATATTGATTTTCATATTCTGAATGTTTAATACATGGATTTTTAATACACAAAATGCATACTTTCAAATCGTCATTTCTCTGGTTCAGTTGACAATAAACTCATGGGTGAAGAAAATACAGTTAAAATGAATTATTTCCCATCGATTGAGCGTGATCTTTAATCCGGAATATTGATTTTCATATTCTGAATGTTTAATACATGGATTTTTAATACACAAAATGCATACTTTCAAATCGTCATTTCTCTGGTTCAGTTGACAATAAACTCATGGGTGAAGAAAATACAGTTAAAATGAATTATTTCCCATCGATTGAGCGTGATCTTTAATCAGGAAAATTGATTTTCATATTCTGAATGTTTAATACATGGATTTTTAATACACAAAATGCATACTTTCAAATCGTCATTTCTCTGGTTCAGTTGACAATAAACTCATGGGTGAAGAAAATACAGTTAAAATGAATTATTTCCCATCGATTGAGCGTGATCTTTAATCCGGAATATTGATTTTCATATTCTGAATGTTTAATACATGGATTTTTAATACACAAAATGCATACTTTCAAATCGTCATTTCTCTGGTTCAGTTGACAATAAACTCATGGGTGAAGAAAATACAGTTAAAATGAATTATTTCCCATCGATTGAGCGTGATCTTTAATCCGGAATATTGATTTTCATATTCTGAATGTTTAATACATGGATTTTTAATACACAAAATGCATACTTTCAAATCGTCATTTCTCTGGTTCAGTTGACAATAAACTCATGGGTGAAGAAAATACAGTTAAAATGAATTATTTCCCATCGATTGAGCGTGATCTTTAATCCGGAATATTGATTTTCATATTCTGAATGTTTAATACATGGATTTTTAATACACAAAATGCATACTTTCAAATCGTCATTTCTCTGGTTCAGTTGACAATAAACTCATGGGTGAAGAAAATACAGTTAAAATGAATTATTTCCCATCGATTGAGCGTGATCTTTAATCCGGAATATTGATTTTCATATTCTGAATGTTTAATACATGGATTTTTAATACACAAAATGCATACTTTCAAATCGTCATTTCTCTGGTTCAGTTGACAATAAACTCATGGGTGAAGAAAATACAGTTAAAATGAATTATTTCCCATCGATTGAGCGTGATCTTTAATCCGGAATATTGATTTTCATATTCTGAATGTTTAATACATGGATTTTTAATACACAAAATGCATACTTTCAAATCGTCATTTCTCTGGTTCAGTTGACAATAAACTCATGGGTGAAGAAAATACAGTTAAAATGAATTATTTCCCATCGATTGAGCGTGATCTTTAATCAGGAATATTGATTTTCATATTCTGAATGTTTAATACATGGATTTTTAATACACAAAATGCATACTTTCAAATCGTCATTTCTCTGGTTCAGTTGACAATAAACTCATGGGTGAAGAAAATACAGTTAAAATGAATTATTTCCCATCGATTGAGCGTGATCTTTAATCAGGAATATTGATTTTCATATTCTGAATGTTTAATACATGGATTTTTAATACACAAAATGCATACTTTCAAATCGTCATTTCTCTGGTTCAGTTGACAATAAACTCATGGGTGAAGAAAATACAGTTAAAATGAATTATTTCCCATCGATTGAGCGTGATCTTTAATCAGGAATATTGATTTTCATATTCTGAATGTTTAATACATGGATTTTTAATACACAAAATGCATACTTTCAAATCGTCATTTCTCTGGTTCAGTTGACAATAAACTCATGGGTGAAGAAAATACAGTTAAAATGAATTATTTCCCATCGATTGAGCGTGATCTTTAATCAGGAATATTGATTTTCATATTCTGAATGTTTAATACATGGATTTTTAATACACAAAATGCATACTTTCAAATCGTCATTTCTCTGGTTCAGTTGACAATAAACTCATGGGTGAAGAAAATACAGTTAAAATGAATTATTTCCCATCGATTGAGCGTGATCTTTAATCCGGAATATTGATTTTCATATTCTGAATGTTTAATACATGGATTTTTAATACACAAAATGCATACTTTCAAATCGTCATTTCTCTGGTTCAGTTGACAATAAACTCATGGGTGAAGAAAATACAGTTAAAATGAATTATTTCCCATCGATTGAGCGTGATCTTTAATCAGGAATATTGATTTTCATATTCTGAATGTTTAATACATGGATTTTTAATACACAAAATGCATACTTTCAAATCGTCATTTCTCTGGTTCAGTTGACAATAAACTCATAGGTGAAGAAAATACAGTTAAAATGAATTATTTCCCATCGATTGAGCGTGATCTTTAATCCGGAATATTGATTTTCATATTCTGAATGTTTAATACATGGATTTTTAATACACAAAATGCATACTTTCAAATCGTCATTTCTCTGGTTCAGTTGACAATAAACTCATGGGTGAAGAAAATACAGTTAAAATGAATTATTTCCCATCGATTGAGCGTGATCTTTAATCAGGAATATTGATTTTCATATTCTGAATGTTTAATACATGGATTTTTAATACACAAAATGCATACTTTCAAATCGTCATTTCTCTGGTTCAGTTGACAATAAACTCATGGGTGAAGAAAATACAGTTAAAATGAATTATTTCCCATCGATTGAGCGTGATCTTTAATCAGGAATATTGATTTTCATATTCTGAATGTTTAATACATGGATTTTTAATACACAAAATGCATACTTTCAAATCGTCATTTCTCTGGTTCAGTTGACAATAAACTCATGGGTGAAGAAAATACAGTTAAAATGAATTATTTCCCATCGATTGAGCGTGATCTTTAATCAGGAATATTGATTTTCATATTCTGAATGTTTAATACATGGATTTTTAATACACAAAATGCATACTTTCAAATCGTCATTTCTCTGGTTCAGTTGACAATAAACTCATGGGTGAAGAAAATACAGTTAAAATGAATTATTTCCCATCGATTGAGCGTGATCTTTAATCAGGAATATTGATTTTCATATTCTGAATGTTTAATACATGGATTTTTAATACACAAAATGCATACTTTCAAATCGTCATTTCTCTGGTTCAGTTGACAATAAACTCATGGGTGAAGAAAATACAGTTAAAATGAATTATTTCCCATCGATTGAGCGTGATCTTTAATCCGGAATATTGATTTTCATATTCTGAATGTTTAATACATGGATTTTTAATACACAAAATGCATACTTTCAAATCGTCATTTCTCTGGTTCAGTTGACAATAAACTCATGGGTGAAGAAAATACAGTTAAAATGAATTATTTCCCATCGATTGAGCGTGATCTTTAATCAGGAATATTGATTTTCATATTCTGAATGTTTAATACATGGATTTTTAATACACAAAATGCATACTTTCAAATCGTCATTTCTCTGGTTCAGTTGACAATAAACTCATGGGTGAAGAAAATACAGTTAAAATGAATTATTTCCCATCGATTGAGCGTGATCTTTAATCAGGAATATTGATTTACATATTCTGAATGTTTAATACGTGAATTTTTAATACACAAAATGCATACTTTCAAATCGTCATTTCTCTGGTTCAGTTGACAATAAACTCATGGGTGAAGAAAATACAGTTAAAATGATTTATTTCCCATCGATTGAGCGTGATCTTTAATCAGGAATATTGATTTTCATATTCTGAATGTTTAATACATGGATTTTTAATACACAAAATGCATACTTTCAAATCGTCATTTCTCTGGTTCAGTTGACAATAAACTCATGGGTGAAGAAAATACAGTTAAAATGAATTATTTCCCATCGATTGAGCGTGATCTTTAATCCGGAATATTGATTTTCATATTCTGAATGTTTAATACATGGATTTTTAATACACAAAATGCATACTTTCAAATCGTCATTTCTCTGGTTCAGTTGACAATAAACTCATGGGTGAAGAAAATACAGTTAAAATGAATTATTTCCCATCGATTGAGCGTGATCTTTAATCAGGAATATTGATTTTCATATTCTGAATGTTTAATACATGGATTTTTAATACACAAAATGCATACTTTCAAATCGTCATTTCTCTGGTTCAGTTGACAATAAACTCATGGGTGAAGAAAATCCTGTAAAATGAATTATTTCCCATCGATTGAGCGTGATCTTTAATCAGGAATATTGATTTTCATATTCTGAATGTTTAATACATGGATTTTTAATACACAAAATGCATACTTTCAAATCGTCATTTCTCTGGTTCAGTTGACAATAAACTCATGGGTGAAGAAAATACAGTTAAAATGAATTATTTCCCATCGATTGAGCGTGATCTTTAATCAGGAATATTGATTTTCATATTCTGAATGTTTAATACATGGATTTTTAATACACAAAATGCATACTTTCAAATCGTCATTTCTCTGGTTCAGTTGACAATAAACTCATGGGTGAAGAAAATACAGTTAAAATGAATTATTTCCCATCGATTGAGCGTGATCTTTAATCAGGAATATTGATTTTCATATTCTGAATGTTTAATACATGGATTTTTAATACACAAAATGCATACTTTCAAATCGTCATTTCTCTGGTTCAGTTGACAATAAACTCATGGGTGAAGAAAATACAGTTAAAATGAATTATTTCCCATCGATTGAGCGTGATCTTTTATCAGGAATATTGATTTTCATATTCTGAATGTTTAATACATGGATTTTTAATACACAAAATGCATACTTTCAAATCGTCATTTCTCTGGTTCAGTTGACAATAAACTCATGGGTGAAGAAAATACAGTTAAAATGAATTATTTCCCATCGATTGAGCGTGATCTTTAATCAGGAATATTGATTTTCATATTCTGAATGTTTAATACGTGAATTTTTAATACACAAAATGCATACTTTCAAATCGTCATTTCTCTGGTTCAGTTGACAATAAACTCATGGGTGAAGAAAATACAGTTAAAATGATTTATTTCCCATCGATTGAGCGTGATCTTTAATCAGGAATATTGATTTTCATATTCTGAATGTTTAATACATGGATTTTTAATACACAAAATGCATACTTTCAAATCGTCATTTCTCTGGTTCAGTTGACAATAAACTCATGGGTGAAGAAAATACAGTTAAAATGAATTATTTCCCATCGATTGAGCGTGATCTTTAATCCGGAATATTGATTTTCATATTCTGAATGTTTAATACATGGATTTTTAATACACAAAATGCATACTTTCAAATCGTCATTTCTCTGGTTCAGTTGACAATAAACTCATGGGTGAAGAAAATACAGTTAAAATGAATTATTTCCCATCGATTGAGCGTGATCTTTAATCAGGAATATTGATTTTCATATTCTGAATGTTTAATACATGGATTTTTAATACACAAAATGCATACTTTCAAATCGTCATTTCTCTGGTTCAGTTGACAATAAACTCATGGGTGAAGAAAATACAGTTAAAATGAATTATTTCCCATCGATTGAGCGTGATCTTTAATCAGGAATATTGATTTTCATATTCTGAATGTTTAATACATGGATTTTTAATACACAAAATGCATACTTTCAAATCGTCATTTCTCTGGTTCAGTTGACAATAAACTCATGGGTGAAGAAAATACAGTTAAAATGAATTATTTCCCATCGATTGAGCGTGATCTTTAATCAGGAATATTGATTTTCATATTCTGAATGTTTAATACATGGATTTTTAATACACAAAATGCATACTTTCAAATCGTCATTTCTCTGGTTCAGTTGACAATAAACTCATGGGTGAAGAAAATACAGTTAAAATGAATTATTTCCCATCGATTGAGCGTGATCTTTAATCAGGAATATTGATTTTCATATTCTGAATGTTTAATACATGGATTTTTAATACACAAAATGCATACTTTCAAATCGTCATTTCTCTGGTTCAGTTGACAATAAACTCATGGGTGAAGAAAATACAGTTAAAATGAATTATTTCCCATCGATTGAGCGTGATCTTTAATCAGGAATATTGATTTTCATATTCTGAATGTTTAATACGTGAATTTTTAATACACAAAATGCATACTTTCAAATCGTCATTTCTCTGGTTCAGTTGACAATAAACTCATGGGTGAAGCAAAATACAGTTAAAATGAATTATTTCCCATCGATTGAGCGTGATCTTTAATCAGGAATATTGATTTTCATATTCTGAATGTTTAATACGTGAATTTTTAATACACAAAATGCATACTTTCAAATCGTCATTTCTCTGGTTCAGTTGACAATAAACTCATGGGTGAAGAAAATACAGTTAAAATGAATTATTTCCCATCGATGGAGCGTGATCTTTAATCAGGAATATTGATTTTCATATTCTGAATGTTTAATACGTGAATTTTTAATACACAAAATGCATACTTTCAAATCGTCATTTCTCTGGTTCAGTTGACAATAAACTCATGGGTGAAGAAAATACAGTTAAAATGAATTATTTCCCATCGATTGAGCGTGATCTTTAATCAGGAATATTGATTTTCATATTCTGAATGTTTGATACGTGAATTTTTAATACACAAAATGCATACTTTCAAATCGTCATTTCTCTGGTTCAGTTGACAATAAACTCATGGGTGAAGAAAATACAGTTAAAATGAATTATTTCCCATCGATTGAGCGTGATCTTTTATCAGGAATATTGATTTTCATATTCTGAATGTTTAATACGTGAATTTTTAATACACAAAATGCATACTTTCAAATCGTCATTTCTCTGGTTCAGTTGACAATAAACTCATGGGTGAAGAAAATACAGTTAAAATGAATTATTTCCCATCGATTGAGCGTGATCTTTAATCAGGAATATTGATTTTCATATTCTGAATGTTTAATACGTGAATTTTTAATACACAAAATGCATACTTTCAAATCGTCATTTCTCTGGTTCAGTTGACAATAAACTCATGGGTGAAGAAAATACAGTTAAAATGAATTATTTCCCATCGATGGAGCGTGATCTTTAATCAGGAATATTGATTTTCATATTCTGAATGTTTAATACGTGAATTTTTAATACACAAAATGCATACTTTCAAATCGTCATTTCTCTGGTTCAGTTGACAATAAACTCATGGGTGAAGAAAATACAGTTAAAATGAATTATTTCCCATCGATTGAGCGTGATCTTTAATCAGGAATATTGATTTTCATATTCTGAATGTTTAATACATGGATTTTTAATACACAAAATGCATACTTTCAAATCGTCATTTCTCTGGTTCAGTTGACAATAAACTCATGGGTGAAGAAAATACAGTTAAAATGAATTATTTCCCATCGATTGAGCGTGATCTTTAATCAGGAATATTGATTTTCATATTCTGAATGTTTAATACATGGATTTTTAATACACAAAATGCATACTTTCAAATCGTCATTTCTCTGGTTCAGTTGACAATAAACTCATGGGTGAAGAAAATACAGTTAAAATGAATTATTTCCCATCGATTGAGCGTGATCTTTAATCAGGAATATTGATTTTCATATTCTGAATGTTTAATACATGGATTTTTAATACACAAAATGCATACTTTCAAATCGTCATTTCTCTGGTTCAGTTGACAATAAACTCATGGGTGAAGAAAATACAGTTAAAATGAATTATTTCCCATCGATTGAGCGTGATCTTTAATCCGGAATATTGATTTTCATATTCTGAATGTTTAATACATGGATTTTTAATACACAAAATGCATACTTTCAAATCGTCATTTCTCTGGTTCAGTTGACAATAAACTCATGGGTGAAGAAAATACAGTTAAAATGAATTATTTCCCATCGATTGAGCGTGATCTTTAATCAGGAATATTGATTTTCATATTCTGAATGTTTAATACGTGAATTTTTAATACACAAAATGCATACTTTCAAATCGTCATTTCTCTGGTTCAGTTGACAATAAACTCATGGGTGAAGAAAATACAGTTAAAATGAATTATTTCCCATCGATTGAGCGTGATCTTTAATCAGGAATATTGATTTTCATATTCTGAATGTTTGATACGTGAATTTTTAATACACAAAATGCATACTTTCAAATCGTCATTTCTCTGGTTCAGTTGACAATAAACTCATGGGTGAAGAAAATACAGTTAAAATGAATTATTTCCCATCGATTGAGCGTGATCTTTTATCAGGAATATTGATTTTCATATTCTGAATGTTTAATACGTGAATTTTTAATACACAAAATGCATACTTTCAAATCGTCATTTCTCTGGTTCAGTTGACAATAAACTCATGGGTGAAGAAAATACAGTTAAAATGAATTATTTCCCATCGATGGAGCGTGATCTTTAATCAGGAATATTGATTTTCATATTCTGAATGTTTAATACGTGAATTTTTAATACACAAAATGCATACTTTCAAATCGTCATTTCTCTGGTTCAGTTGACAATAAACTCATGGGTGAAGAAAATACAGTTAAAATGAATTATTTCCCATCGATTGAGCGTGATCTTTAATCAGGAATATTGATTTTCATATTCTGAATGTTTAATACATGGATTTTTAATACACAAAATGCATACTTTCAAATCGTCATTTCTCTGGTTCAGTTGACAATAAACTCATGGGTGAAGAAAATACAGTTAAAATGAATTATTTCCCATCGATTGAGCGTGATCTTTAATCAGGAATATTGATTTTCATATTCTGAATGTTTAATACATGGATTTTTAATACACAAAATGCATACTTTCAAATCGTCATTTCTCTGGTTCAGTTGACAATAAACTCATGGGTGAAGAAAATACAGTTAAAATGAATTATTTCCCATCGATTGAGCGTGATCTTTAATCAGGAATATTGATTTTCATATTCTGAATGTTTAATACATGGATTTTTAATACACAAAATGCATACTTTCAAATCGTCATTTCTCTGGTTCAGTTGACAATAAACTCATGGGTGAAGAAAATACAGTTAAAATGAATTATTTCCCATCGATTGAGCGTGATCTTTAATCAGGAATATTGATTTTCATATTCTGAATGTTTAATACATGGATTTTTAATACACAAAATGCATACTTTCAAATCGTCATTTCTCTGGTTCAGTTGACAATAAACTCATGGGTGAAGAAAATACAGTTAAAATGAATTATTTCCCATCGATTGAGCGTGATCTTTTATCAGGAATATTGATTTTCATATTCTGAATGTTTAATACGTGAATTTTTAATACACAAAATGCATACTTTCAAATCGTCATTTCTCTGGTTCAGTTGACAATAAACTCATGGGTGAAGAAAATACAGTTAAAATGAATTATTTCCCATCGATTGAGCGTGATCTTTAATCAGGAATATTGATTTTCATATTCTGAATGTTTGATACGTGAATTTTTAATACACAAAATGCATACTTTCAAATCGTCATTTCTCTGGTTCAGTTGACAATAAACTCATGGGTGAAGAAAATACAGTTAAAATGAATTATTTCCCATCGATTGAGCGTGATCTTTTATCAGGAATATTGATTTTCATATTCTGAA
The DNA here is from genome assembly GCA_963989225.1 of Dromius quadrimaculatus. Lineage (NCBI taxonomy): Eukaryota > Metazoa > Arthropoda > Insecta > Coleoptera > Carabidae > Dromius > Dromius quadrimaculatus. The sequence goes on along the minus strand of OZ022332.1, from coordinate 49,341,443 downwards.
TGTTTAATACGTGAATTTTTAATACACAAAATGCATACTTTCAAATCATCATTTCTCTGGTTCAGTTGACAATAAACTCATGGGTGAAGAAAATACAGTTAAAATGAATTATTTCCCATCGATGGAGCGTGATCTTTAATCAGGAATATTGATTTTCATATTCTGAATGTTTAATACGTGAATTTTTAATACACAAAATGCATACTTTCAAATCGTCATTTCTCTGGTTCAGTTGACAATAAACTCATGGGTGAAGAAAATACAGTTAAAATGAATTATTTCCCATCGATTGAGCGTGATCTTTAATCAGGAATATTGATTTTCATATTCTGAATGTTTAATACATGGATTTTTAATACACAAAATGCATACTTTCAAATCGTCATTTCTCTGGTTCAGTTGACAATAAACTCATGGGTGAAGAAAATACAGTTAAAATGAATTATTTCCCATCGATTGAGCGTGATCTTTAATCAGGAATATTGATTTTCATATTCTGAATGTTTAATACATGGATTTTTAATACACAAAATGCATACTTTCAAATCGTCATTTCTCTGGTTCAGTTGACAATAAACTCATGGGTGAAGAAAATACAGTTAAAATGAATTATTTCCCATCGATTGAGCGTGATCTTTAATCAGGAATATTGATTTTCATATTCTGAATGTTTAATACGTGAATTTTTAATACACAAAATGCATACTTTCAAATCGTCATTTCTCTGGTTCAGTTGACAATAAACTCATGGGTGAAGAAAATACAGTTAAAATGAATTATTTCCCATCGATTGAGCGTGATCTTTAATCAGGAATATTGATTTTCATATTCTGAATGTTTAATACGTGAATTTTTAATACACAAAATGCATACTTTCAAATCGTCATTTCTCTGGTTCAGTTGACAATAAACTCATGGGTGAAGAAAATACAGTTAAAATGAATTATTTCCCATCGATTGAGCGTGATCTTTAATCAGGAATATTGATTTTCATATTCTGAATGTTTGATACGTGAATTTTTAATACACAAAATGCATACTTTCAAATCGTCATTTCTCTGGTTCAGTTGACAATAAACTCATGGGTGAAGAAAATACAGTTAAAATGAATTATTTCCCATCGATTGAGCGTGATCTTTTATCAGGAATATTGATTTTCATATTCTGAATGTTTAATACGTGAATTTTTAATACACAAAATGCATACTTTCAAATCGTCATTTCTCTGGTTCAGTTGACAATAAACTCATGGGTGAAGAAAATACAGTTAAAATGAATTATTTCCCATCGATGGAGCGTGATCTTTAATCAGGAATATTGATTTTCATATTCTGAATGTTTAATACGTGAATTTTTAATACACAAAATGCATACTTTCAAATCGTCATTTCTCTGGTTCAGTTGACAATAAACTCATGGGTGAAGAAAATACAGTTAAAATGAATTATTTCCCATCGATTGAGCGTGATCTTTAATCAGGAATATTGATTTTCATATTCTGAATGTTTAATACATGGATTTTTAATACACAAAATGCATACTTTCAAATCGTCATTTCTCTGGTTCAGTTGACAATAAACTCATGGGTGAAGAAAATACAGTTAAAATGAATTATTTCCCATCGATTGAGCGTGATCTTTAATCAGGAATATTGATTTTCATATTCTGAATGTTTAATACATGGATTTTTAATACACAAAATGCATACTTTCAAATCGTCATTTCTCTGGTTCAGTTGACAATAAACTCATGGGTGAAGAAAATACAGTTAAAATGAATTATTTCCCATCGATTGAGCGTGATCTTTGATCAGGAATATTGATTTTCATATTCTGAATGTTTAATACGTGAATTTTTAATACACAAAATGCATACTTTCAAATCGTCATTTCTCTGGTTCAGTTGACAATAAACTCATGGGTGAAGAAAATACAGTTAAAATGAATTATTTCCCATCGATTGAGCGTGATCTTTAATCAGGAATATTGATTTTCATATTCTGAATGTTTGATACGTGAATTTTTAATACACAAAATGCATACTTTCAAATCGTCATTTCTCTGGTTCAGTTGACAATAAACTCATGGGTGAAGAAAATACAGTTAAAATGAATTATTTCCCATCGATTGAGCGTGATCTTTTATCAGGAATATTGATTTTCATATTCTGAATGTTTAATACGTGAATTTTTAATACACAAAATGCATACTTTCAAATCGTCATTTCTCTGGTTCAGTTGACAATAAACTCATGGGTGAAGAAAATACAGTTAAAATGAATTATTTCCCATCGATTGAGCGTGATCTTTAATCAGGAATATTGATTTTCATATTCTGAATGTTTAATACGTGAATTTTTAATACACAAAATGCATACTTTCAAATCGTCATTTCTCTGGTTCAGTTGACAATAAACTCATGGGTGAAGAAAATACAGTTAAAATGAATTATTTCCCATCGATGGAGCGTGATCTTTAATCAGGAATATTGATTTTCATATTCTGAATGTTTAATACGTGAATTTTTAATACACAAAATGCATACTTTCAAATCGTCATTTCTCTGGTTCAGTTGACAATAAACTCATGGGTGAAGAAAATACGGTTAAAATGAATTATTTCCCATCGATTGAGCGTGATCTTTAATAAGGAATATTGATTTTCATATTCTGAATGTTTAATACATGGATTTTTAATACACAAAATGCATACTTTCAAATCGTCATTTCTCTGGTTCAGTTGACAATAAACTCATGGGTGAAGAAAATACAGTTAAAATGAATTATTTCCCATCGATTGAGCGTGATCTTTAATCAGGAATATTGATTTTCATATTCTGAATGTTTAATACATGGATTTTTAATACACAAAATGCATACTTTCAAATCGTCATTTCTCTGGTTCAGTTGACAATAAACTCATGGGTGAAGAAAATACAGTTAAAATGAATTATTTCCCATCGATTGAGCGTGATCTTTAATCAGGAATATTGATTTTCATATTCTGAATGTTTAATACATGGATTTTTAATACACAAAATGCATACTTTCAAATCGTCATTTCTCTGGTTCAGTTGACAATAAACTCATGGGTGAAGAAAATACAGTTAAAATGAATTATTTCCCATCGATTGAGCGTGATCTTTAATCCGGAATATTGATTTTCATATTCTGAATGTTTAATACATGGATTTTTAATACACAAAATGCATACTTTCAAATCGTCATTTCTCTGGTTCAGTTGACAATAAACTCATGGGTGAAGAAAATACAGTTAAAATGAATTATTTCCCATCGATTGAGCGTGATCTTTAATCAGGAATATTGATTTTCATATTCTGAATGTTTAATACGTGAATTTTTAATACACAAAATGCATACTTTCAAATCGTCATTTCTCTGGTTCAGTTGACAATAAACTCATGGGTGAAGAAAATACAGTTAAAATGAATTATTTCCCATCGATTGAGCGTGATCTTTAATCAGGAATATTGATTTTCATATTCTGAATGTTTAATACATGGATTTTTAATACACAAAATGCATACTTTCAAATCGTCATTTCTCTGGTTCAGTTGACAATAAACTCATGGGTGAAGAAAATACAGTTAAAATGAATTATTTCCCATCGATTGAGCGTGATCTTTAATCAGGAATATTGATTTTCATATTCTGAATGTTTAATACATGGATTTTTAATACACAAAATGCATACTTTCAAATCGTCATTTCTCTGGTTCAGTTGACAATAAACTCATGGGTGAAGAAAATACAGTTAAAATGAATTATTTCCCATCGATTGAGCGTGATCTTTAATCCGGAATATTGATTTTCATATTCTGAATGTTTAATACATGGATTTTTAATACACAAAATGCATACTTTCAAATCGTCATTTCTCTGGTTCAGTTGACAATAAACTCATGGGTGAAGAAAATACAGTTAAAATGAATTATTTCCCATCGATTGAGCGTGATCTTTAATCAGGAATATTGATTTTCATATTCTGAATATTTAATACATGGATTTTTAATACACAAAATGCATACTTTCAAATCGTCATTTCTCTGGTTCAGTTGACAATAAACTCATGGGTGAAGAAAATACAGTTAAAATGAATTATTTCCCATCGATTGAGCGTGATCTTCAATCAGGAATATTGATTTTCATATTCTGAATGTTTAATACATGGATTTTTAATACACAAAATGCATACTTTCAAATCGTCATTTCTCTGGTTCAGTTGACAATAAACTCATGGGTGAAGAAAATACAGTTAAAATGAATTATTTCCCATCGATTGAGCGTGATCTTTAATCAGGAATATTGATTTTCATATTCTGAATGTTTAATACATGGATTTTTAAAACACAAAATGCATACTTTCAAATCGTCATTTCTCTGGTTCAGTTGACAATAAACTCATGGGTGAAGAAAATACAGTTAAAATGAATTATTTCCCATCGATTGAGCGTGATCTTTAATCCGGAATATTGATTTTCATATTCTGAATGTTTAATACATGGATTTTTAATACACAAAATGCATACTTTCAAATCGTCATTTCTCTGGTTCAGTTGACAATAAACTCATGGGTGAAGAAAATACAGTTAAAATGAATTATTTCCCATCGATTGAGCGTGATCTTTAATCAGGAATATTGATTTTCATATTCTGAATGTTTAATACGTGAATTTTTAATACACAAAATGCATACTTTCAAATCGTCATTTCTCTGGTTCAGTTGACAATAAACTCATGGGTGAAGAAAATACAGTTAAAATGAATTATTTCCCATCGATTGAGCGTGATCTTTAATCAGGAATATTGATTTTCATATTCTGAATGTTTAATACATGGATTTTTAATACACAAAATGCATACTTTCAAATCGTCATTTCTCTGGTTCAGTTGACAATAAACTCATGGGTGAAGAAAATACAGTTAAAATGAATTATTTCCCATCGATTGAGCGTGATCTTTAATCAGGAATATTGATTTTCATATTCTGAATGTTTAATACATGGATTTTTAATACACAAAATGCATACTTTCAAATCGTCATTTCTCTGGTTCAGTTGACAATAAACTCATGGGTGAAGAAAATACAGTTAAAATGAATTATTTCCCATCGATTGAGCGTGATCTTTAATCCGGAATATTGATTTTCATATTCTGAATGTTTAATACATGGATTTTTAATACACAAAATGCATACTTTCAAATCGTCATTTCTCTGGTTCAGTTGACAATAAACTCATGGGTGAAGAAAATACAGTTAAAATGAATTATTTCCCATCGATTGAGCGTGATCTTTAATCAGGAATATTGATTTTCATATTCTGAATATTTAATACATGGATTTTTAATACACAAAATGCATACTTTCAAATCGTCATTTCTCTGGTTCAGTTGACAATAAACTCATGGGTGAAGAAAATACAGTTAAAATGAATTATTTCCCATCGATTGAGCGTGATCTTCAATCAGGAATATTGATTTTCATATTCTGAATGTTTAATACATGGATTTTTAATACACAAAATGCATACTTTCAAATCGTCATTTCTCTGGTTCAGTTGACAATAAACTCATGGGTGAAGAAAATACAGTTAAAATGAATTATTTCCCATCGATTGAGCGTGATCTTTAATCAGGAATATTGATTTTCATATTCTGAATGTTTAATACGTGAATTTTTAATACACAAAATGCATACTTTCAAATCGTCATTTCTCTGGTTCAGTTGACAATAAACTCATGGGTGAAGAAAATACAGTTAAAATGAATTATTTCCCATCGATTGAGCGTGATCTTTAATCAGGAATATTGATTTTCATATTCTGAATGTTTAATACATGGATTTTTAATACACAAAATGCATACTTTCAAATCGTCATTTCTCTGGTTCAGTTGACAATAAACTCATGGGTGAAGAAAATACAGTTAAAATGAATTATTTCCCATCGATTGAGCGTGATCTTTAATCCGGAATATTGATTTTCATATTCTGAATGTTTAATACATGGATTTTTAATACACAAAATGCATACTTTCAAATCGTCATTTCTCTGGTTCAGTTGACAATAAACTCATGGGTGAAGAAAATACAGTTAAAATGAATTATTTCCCATCGATTGAGCGTGATCTTTAATCAGGAATATTGATTTTCATATTCTGAATGTTTAATACGTGAATTTTTAATACACAAAATGCATACTTTCAAATCGTCATTTCTCTGGTTCAGTTGACAATAAACTCATGGGTGAAGAAAATACAGTTAAAATGAATTATTTCCCATCGATTGAGCGTGATCTTTAATCAGGAATATTGATTTTCATATTCTGAATGTTTAATACATGGATTTTTAATACACAAAATGCATACTTTCAAATCGTCATTTCTCTGGTTCAGTTGACAATAAACTCATGGGTGAAGAAAATACAGTTAAAATGAATTATTTCCCATCGATTGAGCGTGATCTTTAATCAGGAATATTGATTTTCATATTCTGAATGTTTAATACATGGATTTTTAATACACAAAATGCATACTTTCAAATCGTCATTTCTCTGGTTCAGTTGACAATAAACTCATGGGTGAAGAAAATACAGTTAAAATGAATTATTTCCCATCGATTGAGCGTGATCTTTAATCCGGAATATTGATTTTCATATTCTGAATGTTTAATACATGGATTTTTAATACACAAAATGCATACTTTCAAATCGTCATTTCTCTGGTTCAGTTGACAATAAACTCATGGGTGAAGAAAATACAGTTAAAATGAATTATTTCCCATCGATTGAGCGTGATCTTTAATCAGGAATATTGATTTTCATATTCTGAATATTTAATACATGGATTTTTAATACACAAAATGCATACTTTCAAATCGTCATTTCTCTGGTTCAGTTGACAATAAACTCATGGGTGAAGAAAATACAGTTAAAATGAATTATTTCCCATCGATTGAGCGTGATCTTCAATCAGGAATATTGATTTTCATATTCTGAATGTTTAATACATGGATTTTTAATACACAAAATGCATACTTTCAAATCGTCATTTCTCTGGTTCAGTTGACAATAAACTCATGGGTGAAGAAAATACAGTTAAAATGAATTATTTCCCATCGATTGAGCGTGATCTTTAATCCGGAATATTGATTTTCATATTCTGAATGTTTAATACATGGATTTTTAATACACAAAATGCATACTTTCAAATCGTCATTTCTCTGGTTCAGTTGACAATAAACTCATGGGTGAAGAAAATACAGTTAAAATGAATTATTTCCCATCGATTGAGCGTGATCTTTAATCAGGAATATTGATTTTCATATTCTGAATGTTTAATACATGGATTTTTAATACACAAAATGCATACTTTCAAATCGTCATTTCTCTGGTTCAGTTGACAATAAACTCATGGGTGGAGAAAATACAGTTAAAATGAATTATTTCCCATCGATTGAGCGTGATCTTTAATCCGGAATATTGATTTTCATATTCTGAATGTTTAATACATGGATTTTTAATACACAAAATGCATACTTTCAAATCGTCATTTCTCTGGTTCAGTTGACAATAAACTCATGGGTGAAGAAAATACAGTTAAAATGAATTATTTCCCATCGATTGAGCGTGATCTTTAATCAGGAATATTGATTTTCATATTCTGAATGTTTAATACATGGATTTTTAATACACAAAATGCATACTTTCAAATCGTCATTTCTCTGGTTCAGTTGACAATAAACTCATGGGTGAAGAAAATACAGTTAAAATGAATTATTTCCCATCGATTGAGCGTGATCTTTAATCCGGAATATTGATTTTCATATTCTGAATGTTTAATACATGGATTTTTAATACACAAAATGCATACTTTCAAATCGTCATTTCTCTGGTTCGGTTGACAATAAACTCATGGGTGAAGAAAATACAGTTAAAATGAATTATTTCCCATCGATTGAGCGTGATCTTTAATCAGGAATATTGATTTTCATATTCTGAATGTTTAATACATGGATTTTTAATACACAAAATGCATACTTTCAAATCGTCATTTCTCTGGTTCAGTTGACAATAAACTCATGGGTGAAGAAAATACAGTTAAAATGAATTATTTCCCATCGATTGAGCGTGATCTTTAATCCGGAATATTGATTTTCATATTCTGAATGTTTAATACATGGATTTTTAATACACAAAATGCATACTTTCAAATCGTCATTTCTCTGGTTCAGTTGACAATAAACTCATGGGTGAAGAAAATACAGTTAAAATGAATTATTTCCCATCGATTGAGCGTGATCTTTAATCAGGAATATTGATTTTCATATTCTGAATGTTTAATACATGGATTTTTAATACACAAAATGCATACTTTCAAATCGTCATTTCTCTGGTTCAGTTGACAATAAACTCATGCGTGAAGAAAATACAGTTAAAATGAATTATTTCCCATCGATTGAGCGTGATCTTTAATCAGGAATATTGATTTTCATATTCTGAATGTTTGATACGTGAATTTTCAATACACAAAATGCATACTTTCAAATCGTCATTTCTCTGGTTCAGTTGACAATAAACTCATGGGTGGAGAAAATACAGTTAAAATGAATTATTTCCCATCGATTGAGCGTGATCTTTAATCCGGAATATTGATTTTCATATTCTGAATGTTTAATACATGGATTTTTAATACACAAAATGCATACTTTCAAATCGTCATTTCTCTGGTTCAGTTGACAATAAACTCATGGGTGAAGAAAATACAGTTAAAATGAATTATTTCCCATCGATTGAGCGTGATCTTTAATCAGGAATATTGATTTTCATATTCTGAATGTTTAATACATGGATTTTTAATACACAAAATGCATACTTTCAAATCGTCATTTCTCTGGTTCAGTTGACAATAAACTCATGGGTGAAGAAAATACAGTTAAAATGAATTATTTCCCATCGATTGAGCGTGATCTTTAATCAGGAATATTGATTTTCATATTCTGAATGTTTAATACATGGATTTTTAATACACAAAATGCATACTTTCAAATCGTCATTTCTCTGGTTCAGTTGACAATAAACTCATGGGTGAAGAAAATACAGTTAAAATGAATTATTTCCCATCGATTGAGCGTGATCTTTGATCCGGAATATTGATTTTCATATTCTGAATGTTTAATACATGGATTTTTAATACACAAAATGCATACTTTCAAATCGTCATTTCTCTGGTTCAGTTGACAATAAACTCATGGGTGAAGAAAATACAGTTAAAATGAATTATTTCCCATCGATTGAGCGTGATCTTTAATCAGGAATATTGATTTTCATATTCTGAATGTTTAATACATGGATTTTTAATACACAAAATGCATACTTTCAAATCGTCATTTCTCTGGTTCAGTTGACAATAAACTCATGGGTGAAGAAAATACAGTTAAAATGAATTATTTCCCATCGATTGAGCGTGATCTTTAATCAGGAATATTGATTTTCATATTCTGAATGTTTAATACTTGAATTTTTAATACACAAAATGCATACTTTCAAATCGTCATTTCTCTGGTTCAGTTGACAATAAACTCATGGGTGAAGAAAATACAGTTAAAATGAATTATTTCTCATCGATTGAGCGTGATCTTTAATCAGGAATATTGATTTTCATATTCTGAATGTTTGATACGTGAATTTTTAATACACAAAATGCATACTTTCAAATCGTCATTTCTCTGGTTCAGTTGACAATAAACTCATGGGTGAAGAAAATACAGTTAAAATGAATTATTTCCTATCGATTGAGCGTGATCTTTAATCAGGAATATTGATTTTCATATTCTGAATGTTTAATACGTGAATTTTTAATACACAAAATGCATACTTTCAAATCGTCATTTCTCTGGTTCAGTTGACAATAAACTCATGGGTGAAGAAAATACAGTTGAAATGAATTATTTCCCATCGATGGAGCGTGATCTTTAATCAGGAATATTGATTTTCATATTCTGAATGTTTAATACGTGAATTTTTAATACACAAAATGCATACTTTCAAATCGTCATTTCTCTGGTTCAGTTGACAATAAACTCATGGGTGAAGAAAATACAGTTAAAATGAATTATTTCCCATCGATTGAGCGTGATCTTTAATCAGGAATATTGATTTTCATATTCTGAATGTTTAATACGTGAATTTTTAATACACAAAATGCATACTTTCAAATCGTCATTTCTCTGGTTCAGTTGACAATAAACTCATGGGTGAAGAAAATACAGTCAAAATGAATTATTTCCCATCGATTGAGCGTGATCTTTAATCAGGAATATTGATTTTCATATTCTGAATGTTTGATACGTGAATTTTTAATACACAAAATGCATACTTTCAAATCGTCATTTCTCTGGTTCAGTTGACAATAAACTCATGGGTGAAGAAAATACAGTTAAAATGAATTATTTCCCATCGATTGAGCGTGATCTTTTATCAGGAATATTGATTTTCATATTCTGAATGTTTAATACGTGAATTTTTAATACACAAAATGCATACTTTCAAATCGTCATTTCTCTGGTTCAGTTGACAATAAACTCATGGGTGAAGAAAATACAGTTAAAATGAATTATTTCCCATCGATGGAGCGTGATCTTTAATCAGGAATATTGATTTTCATATTCTGAATGTTTAATACGTGAATTTTTAATACACAAAATGCATACTTTCAAATCGTCATTTCTCTGGTTCAGTTGACAATAAACTCATGGGTGAAGAAAATACAGTTAAAATGAATTATTTCCCATCGATTGAGCGTGATCTTTAATCAGGAATATTGATTTTCATATTCTGAATGTTTAATACGTGAATTTTTAATACACAAAATGCATACTTTCAAATCGTCATTTCTCTGGTTCAGTTGACAATAAACTCATGGGTGAAGAAAATACAGTTTAAATGAATTATTTCCCATCGATGGAGCGTGATCTTTAATCAGGAATATTGATTTTCATATTCTGAATGTTTAATACTTGAATTTTTAATACACAAAATGCATACTTTCAAATCGTCATTTCTCTGGTTCAGTTGACAATAAACTCATGGGTGAAGAAAATACAGTTAAAATGAATTATTTCCCATCGATTGAGCGTGATCTTTAATCAGGAATATTGATTTTCATATTCTGAATGTTTAATACTTGAATTTTTAATACACAAAATGCATACTTTCAAATCGTCATTTCTCTGGTTCAGTTGACAATAAACTCATGGGTGAAGAAAATACAGTTAAAATGAATTATTTCCCATCGATTGAGCGTGATCTTTAATCAGGAATATTGATTTTCATATTCTGAATGTTTAATACTTGAATTTTTAATACACAAAATGCATACTTTCAAATCGTCATTTCTCTGGTTCAGTTGACAATAAACTCATGGGTGAAGAAAATACAGTTAAAATGAATTATTTCCCATCGATTGAGCGTGATCTTTAATCAGGAATATTGATTTTCATATTCTGAATGTTTAATACATGGATTTTTAATACACAAAATGCATACTTTCAAATCGTCATTTCTCTGGTTCAGTTGACAATAAACTCATGGGTGAAGAAAATACAGTTAAAATGAATTATTTCCCATCGATTGAGCGTGATCTTTAATCAGGAATATTGATTTTCATATTCTGAATGTTTGATACTTGAATTTTTAATACACAAAATGCATACTTTCAAATCGTCATTTCTCTGGTTCAGTTGACAATAAACTCATGGGTGAAGAAAATACAGTTAAAATGAATTATTTCCCATCGATTGAGCGTGATCTTTAATCAGGAATATTGATTTTCATATTCTGAATGTTTAATACGTGAATTTTTAATACACAAAATGCAAACTTTCAAATCGTCATTTCTCTGGTTCAGTTGACAATAAACTCATGGGTGAAGAAAATACAGTTAAAATGAATTATTTCCCATCGATTGAGCGTGATCTTTAATCAGGAATATTGATTTTCATATTCTGAATGTTTGATACGTGAATTTTTAATACACAAAATGCATACTTTCAAATCGTCATTTCTCTGGTTCAGTTGACAATAAACTCATGGGTGAAGAAAATACAGTTAAAATGAATTATTTCCCATCGATTGAGCGTGATCTTTAATCAGGAATATTGATTTTCATATTCTGAATGTTTAATACTTGAATTTTTAATACACAAAATGCATACTTTCAAATCGTCATTTCTCTGGTTCAGTTGACAATAAACTCATGGGTAAAGAAAATACAGTTAAAATGAATTATTTCCCATCGATTGAGCGTGATCTTTAATCAGGAATATTGATTTTCATATTCTGAATGTTTAATACATGGATTTTTAATACACAAAATGCATACTTTCAAATCGTCATTTCTCTGGTTCAGTTGACAATAAACTCATGGGTGAAGAAAATACAGTTAAAATGAATTATTTCCCATCGATTGAGCGTGATCTTTAATCAGGAATATTGATTTTCATATTCTGAATGTTTGATACGTGAATTTTTAATACACAAAATGCATACTTTCAAATCGTCATTTCTCTGGTTCAGTTGACAATAAACTCATGGGTGAAGAAAATACAGTTAAAATGAATTATTTCCCATCGATTGAGCGTGATCTTTAATCAGGAATATTGATTTTCATATTCTGAATGTTTAATACATGGATTTTTAATACACAAAATGCATACTTTCAAATCGTCATTTCTCTGGTTCAGTTGACAATAAACTCATGGGTGAAGAAAATACAGTTAAAATGAATTATTTCCCATCGATTGAGCGTGATCTTTAATCAGGAATATTGATTTTCATATTCTGAATGTTTAATACTTGAATTTTTAATACACAAAATGCATACTTTCAAATCGTCATTTCTCTGGTTCAGTTGACAATAAACTCATGGGTGAAGAAAATACAGTTAAAATGAATTATTTCCCATCGATTGAGCGTGATCTTTAATCAGGAATATTGATTTTCATATTCTGAATGTTTAATACGTGAATTTTTAATACACAAAATGCAAACTTTCAAATCGTCATTTCTCTGGTTCAGTTGACAATAAACTCATGGGTGAAGAAAATACAGTTCAAATGAATTATTTCCCATCGATTGAGCGTGATCTTTAATCAGGAATATTGATTTTCATATTCTGAATGTTTGATACGTGAATTTTTAATACACAAAATGCATACTTTCAAATCGTCATTTCTCTGGTTCAGTTGACAATAAACTCATGGGTGAAGAAAATACAGTTAAAATGAATTATTTCCCATCGATTGAGCGTGATCTTTTATCAGGAATATTGATTTTCATATTCTGAATGTTTAATACGTGAATTTTTAATACACAAAATGCATACTTTCAAATCGTCATTTCTCTGGTTCAGTTGACAATAAACTCATGGGTGAAGAAAATACAGTTAAAATGAATTATTTCCCATCGATTGAGCGTGATCTTTAATCAGGAATATTGATTTTCATATTCTGAATGTTTAATACATGGATTTTTAATACACAAAATGCATACTTTCAAATCGTCATTTCTCTGGTTCAGTTGACAATAAACTCATGGGTGAAGAAAATACAGTTAAAATGAATTATTTCCCATCGATTGAGCGTGATCTTTAATCAGGAATATTGATTTTCATATTCTGAATGTTTAATACTTGAATTTTTAATACACAAAATGCATACTTTCAAATCGTCATTTCTCTGGTTCAGTTGACAATAAACTCATGGGTGAAGAAAATACAGTTAAAATGAATTATTTCCCATCGATTGAGCGTGATCTTTAATCAGGAATATTGATTTTCATATTCTGAATGTTTAATACTTGAATTTTTAATACACAAAATGCATACTTTCAAATCGTCATTTCTCTGGTTCAGTTGACAATAAACTCATGGGTGAAGAAAATACAGTTAAAATGAATTATTTCCCATCGATTGAGCGTGATCTTTAATCAGGAATATTGATTTTCATATTCTGAATGTTCATACGTGAATTTTTAATACACAAAATGCATACTTTCAAATCGTCATTTCTCTGGTTCAGTTGACAATAAACTCATGGGTGAAGAAAATACAGTTAAAATGAATTATTTCCCATCGATTGAGCGTGATCTTTTATCAGGAATATTGATTTTCATATTCTGAATGTTTAATACGTGAATTTTTAATACACAAAATGCATACTTTCAAATCGTCATTTCTCTGGTTCAGTTGACAATAAACTCATGGGTGAAGAAAATACAGTTAAAATGAATTATTTCCCATCGATTGAGCGTGATCTTTAATCAGGAATATTGATTTTCATATTCTGAATGTCTAATACATGGATTTTTAATACACAAAATGCATACTTTCAAATCGTCATTTCTCTGGTTCAGTTGACAATAAACTCATGGGTGAAGAAAATACAGTTAAAATGAATTATTTCCCATCGATTGAGCGTGATCTTTAATCAGGAATATTGATTTTCATATTCTGAATGTTTAATACATGGATTTTTAATACACAAAATGCATACTTTCAAATCGTCATTTCTCTGGTTCAGTTGACAATAAACTCATGGGTGAAGAAAATACAGTTAAAATGAATTATTTCCCATCAATTGAGCGTGATCTTTAATCAGGAATATTGATTTTCATATTCTGAATGTTTAATACATGGATTTTTAATACACAAAATGCATACTTTCAAATCGTCATTTCTCTGGTTCAGTTGACAATAAACTCATGGGTGAAGAAAATACAGTTAAAATGAATTATTTCCCATCGATTGAGCGTGATCTTTAATCCGGAATATTGATTTTCATATTCTGAATGTTTAATACATGGATTTTTAATACACAAAATGCATACTTTCAAATCGTCATTTCTCTGGTTCAGTTGACAATAAACTCATGGGTGAAGAAAATACAGTTAAAATGAATTATTTCCCATCGATTGAGCGTGATCTTTAATCAGGAATATTGATTTTCATATTCTGAATGTTTAATACATGGATTTTTAATACACAAAATGCATACTTTCAAATCGTCATTTCTCTGGTTCAGTTGACAATAAACTCATGGGTGAAGAAAATACAGTTAAAATGAATTATTTCCCATCGATTGAGCGTGATCTTTAATCAGGAATATTGATTTTCATATTCTGAATGTTTAATACATGGATTTTTAATACACAAAATGCATACTTTCAAATCGTCATTTCTCTGGTTCAGTTGACAATAAACTCATGGGTGAAGAAAATACAGTTGAAATGAATTATTTCCCATCGATTGAGCGTGATCTTTAATCAGGAATATTGATTTTCATATTCTGAATGTTTAATACATGGATTTTTAATACACAAAATGCATACTTTCAAATCGTCATTTCTCTGGTTCAGTTGACAATAAACTCATGGGTGAAGAAAATACAGTTAAAATGAATTATTTCCCATCGATTGAGCGTGATCTTTTATCAGGAATATTGATTTTCATATTCTGAATGTTTAATACGTGAATTTTTAATACACAAAATGCATACTTTCAAATCGTCATTTCTCTGGTTCAGTTGACAATAAACTCATGGGTGAAGAAAATACAGTTAAAATGAATTATTTCCCATCGATTGAGCGTGATCTTTAATCAGGAATATTGATTTTCATATTCTGAATGTCTAATACATGGATTTTTAATACACAAAATGCATACTTTCAAATCGTCATTTCTCTGGTTCAGTTGACAATAAACTCATGGGTGAAGAAAATACAGTTAAAATGAATTATTTCCCATCGATTGAGCGTGATCTTTAATCAGGAATATTGATTTTCATATTCTGAATGTTTAATACATGGATTTTTAATACACAAAATGCATACTTTCAAATCGTCATTTCTCTGGTTCAGTTGACAATAAACTCATGGGTGAAGAAAATACAGTTAAAATGAATTATTTCCCATCGATTGAGCGTGATCTTTAATCAGGAATATTGATTTTCATATTCTGAATGTTTAATACATGGATTTTTAATACACAAAATGCATACTTTCAAATCGTCATTTCTCTGGTTCAGTTGACAATAAACTCATGGGTGAAGAAAATACAGTTGAAATGAATTATTTCCCATCGATTGAGCGTGATCTTTAATCAGGAATATTGATTTTCATATTCTGAATGTTTAATACATGGATTTTTAATACACAAAATGCATACTTTCAAATCGTCATTTCTCTGGTTCAGTTGACAATAAACTCATGGGTGAAGAAAATACAGTTAAAATGAATTATTTCCCATCGATTGAGCGTGATCTTTTATCAGGAATATTGATTTTCATATTCTGAATGTTTAATACGTGAATTTTTAATACACAAAATGCATACTTTCAAATCGTCATTTCTCTGGTTCAGTTGACAATAAACTCATGGGTGAAGAAAATACAGTTAAAATGAATTATTTCCCATCGATTGAGCGTGATCTTTAATCAGGAATATTGATTTTCATATTCTGAATGTCTAATACATGGATTTTTAATACACAAAATGCATACTTTCAAATCGTCATTTCTCTGGTTCAGTTGACAATAAACTCATGGGTGAAGAAAATACAGTTAAAATGAATTATTTCCCATCGATTGAGCGTGATCTTTAATCAGGAATATTGATTTTCATATTCTGAATGTTTAATACATGGATTTTTAATACACAAAATGCATACTTTCAAATCGTCATTTCTCTGGTTCAGTTGACAATAAACTCATGGGTGAAGAAAATACAGTTAAAATGAATTATTTCCCATCGATTGAGCGTGATCTTTAATCAGGAATATTGATTTTCATATTCTGAATGTTTAATACATGGATTTTTAATACACAAAATGCATACTTTCAAATCGTCATTTCTCTGGTTCAGTTGACAATAAACTCATGGGTGAAGAAAATACAGTTGAAATGAATTATTTCCCATCGATTGAGCGTGATCTTTAATCAGGAATATTGATTTTCATATTCTGAATGTTTAATACATGGATTTTTAATACACAAAATGCATACTTTCAAATCGTCATTTCTCTGGTTCAGTTGACAATAAACTCATGGGTGAAGAAAATACAGTTAAAATGAATTATTTCCCATCGATTGAGCGTGATCTTTAATCAGGAATATTGATTTTCATATTCTGAATGTTTAATACATGGATTTTTAATACACAAAATGCATACTTTCAAATCGTCATTTCTCTGGTTCAGTTGACAATAAACTCATGGGTGAAGAAAATACAGTTAAAATGAATTATTTCCCATCGATTGAGCGTGATCTTTTATCAGGAATATTGATTTTCATATTCTGAATGTTTAATACGTGAATTTTTAATACACAAAATGCATACTTTCAAATCGTCATTTCTCTGGTTCAGTTGACAATAAACTCATGGGTGAAGAAAATACAGTTAAAATGAATTATTTCCCATCGATTGAGCGTGATCTTTAATCAGGAATATTGATTTTCATATTCTGAATGTCTAATACATGGATTTTTAATACACAAAATGCATACTTTCAAATCGTCATTTCTCTGGTTCAGTTGACAATAAACTCATGGGTGAAGAAAATACAGTTAAAATGAATTATTTCCCATCGATTGAGCGTGATCTTTAATCAGGAATATTGATTTTCATATTCTGAATGTTTAATACATGGATTTTTAATACACAAAATGCATACTTTCAAATCGTCATTTCTCTGGTTCAGTTGACAATAAACTCATGGGTGAAGAAAATACAGTTAAAATGAATTATTTCCCATCGATTGAGCGTGATCTTTAATCAGGAATATTGATTTTCATATTCTGAATGTTTAATACATGGATTTTTAATACACAAAATGCATACTTTCAAATCGTCATTTCTCTGGTTCAGTTGACAATAAACTCATGGGTGAAGAAAATACAGTTGAAATGAATTATTTCCCATCGATTGAGCGTGATCTTTAATCAGGAATATTGATTTTCATATTCTGAATGTTTAATACATGGATTTTTAATACACAAAATGCATACTTTCAAATCGTCATTTCTCTGGTTCAGTTGACAATAAACTCATGGGTGAAGAAAATACAGTTAAAATGAATTATTTCCCATCGATTGAGCGTGATCTTTTATCAGGAATATTGATTTTCATATTCTGAATGTTTAATACGTGAATTTTTAATACACAAAATGCATACTTTCAAATCGTCATTTCTCTGGTTCAGTTGACAATAAACTCATGGGTGAAGAAAATACAGTTAAAATGAATTATTTCCCATCGATTGAGCGTGATCTTTAATCAGGAATATTGATTTTCATATTCTGAATGTCTAATACATGGATTTTTAATACACAAAATGCATACTTTCAAATCGTCATTTCTCTGGTTCAGTTGACAATAAACTCATGGGTGAAGAAAATACAGTTAAAATGAATTATTTCCCATCGATTGAGCGTGATCTTTAATCAGGAATATTGATTTTCATATTCTGAATGTTTAATACATGGATTTTTAATACACAAAATGCATACTTTCAAATCGTCATTTCTCTGGTTCAGTTGACAATAAACTCATGGGTGAAGAAAATACAGTTAAAATGAATTATTTCCCATCGATTGAGCGTGATCTTTAATCAGGAATATTGATTTTCATATTCTGAATGTTTAATACATGGATTTTTAATACACAAAATGCATACTTTCAAATCGTCATTTCTCTGGTTCAGTTGACAATAAACTCATGGGTGAAGAAAATACAGTTGAAATGAATTATTTCCCATCGATTGAGCGTGATCTTTAATCAGGAATATTGATTTTCATATTCTGAATGTTTAATACATGGATTTTTAATACACAAAATGCATACTTTCAAATCGTCATTTCTCTGGTTCAGTTGACAATAAACTCATGGGTGAAGAAAATACAGTTAAAATGAATTATTTCCCATCAATTGAGCGTGATCTTTAATCAGGAATATTGATTTTCATATTCTGAATGTTTAATACATGGATTTTTAATACACAAAATGCATACTTTCAAATCGTCATTTCTCTGGTTCAGTTGACAATAAACTCATGGGTGAAGAAAATACAGTTAAAATGAATTATTTCCCATCGATTGAGCGTGATCTTTAATCCGGAATATTGATTTTCATATTCTGAATGTTTAATACATGGATTTTTAATACACAAAATGCATACTTTCAAATCGTCATTTCTCTGGTTCAGTTGACAATAAACTCATGGGTGAAGAAAATACAGTTAAAATGAATTATTTCCCATCGATTGAGCGTGATCTTTAATCAGGAATATTGATTTTCATATTCTGAATGTTTAATACATGGATTTTTAATACACAAAATGCATACTTTCAAATCGTCATTTCTCTGGTTCAGTTGACAATAAACTCATGGGTGAAGAAAATACAGTTAAAATGAATTATTTCCCATCGATTGAGCGTGATCTTTAATCAGGAATATTGATTTTCATATTCTGAATGTTTAATACATGGATTTTTAATACACAAAATGCATACTTTCAAATCGTCATTTCTCTGGTTCAGTTGACAATAAACTCATGGGTGAAGAAAATACAGTTAAAATGAATTATTTCCCATCGATTGAGCGTGATCTTTAATCCGGAATATTGATTTTCATATTCTGAATGTTTAATACATGGATTTTTAATACACAAAATGCATACTTTCAAATCGTCATTTCTCTGGTTCAGTTGACAATAAACTCATGGGTGAAGAAAATACAGTTAAAATGAATTATTTCCCATCGATTGAGCGTGATCTTTAATCAGGAATATTGATTTTCATATTCTGAATGTTTAATACATGGATTTTTAATACACAAAATGCATACTTTCAAATCGTCATTTCTCTGGTTCAGTTGACAATAAACTCATGGGTGAAGAAAATACAGTTAAAATGAATTATTTCCCATCGATTGAGCGTGATCTTTAATCAGGAATATTGATTTTCATATTCTGAATGTTTAATACATGGATTTTTAATACACAAAATGCATACTTTCAAATCGTCATTTCTCTGGTTCAGTTGACAATAAACTCATGGGTGAAGAAAATACAGTTAAAATGAATTATTTCCCATCAATTGAGCGTGATCTTTAATCAGGAATATTGATTTTCATATTCTGAATGTTTAATACATGGATTTTTAATACACAAAATGCATACTTTCAAATCGTCATTTCTCTGGTTCAGTTGACAATAAACTCATGGGTGAAGAAAATACAGTTAAAATGAATTATTTCCCATCGATTGAGCGTGATCTTTAATCCGGAATATTGATTTTCATATTCTGAATGTTTAATACATGGATTTTTAATACACAAAATGCATACTTTCAAATCGTCATTTCTCTGGTTCAGTTGACAATAAACTCATGGGTGAAGAAAATACAGTTAAAATGAATTATTTCCCATCGATTGAGCGTGATCTTTAATCAGGAATATTGATTTTCATATTCTGAATGTTTAATACATGGATTTTTAATACACAAAATGCATACTTTCAAATCGTCATTTCTCTGGTTCAGTTGACAATAAACTCATGGGTGAAGAAAATACAGTTAAAATGAATTATTTCCCATCAATTGAGCGTGATCTTTAATCAGGAATATTGATTTTCATATTCTGAATGTTTAATACATGGATTTTTAATACACAAAATGCATACTTTCAAATCGTCATTTCTCTGGTTCAGTTGACAATAAACTCATGGGTGAAGAAAATACAGTTAAAATGAATTATTTCCCATCGATTGAGCGTGATCTTTAATCCGGAATATTGATTTTCATATTCTGAATGTTTAATACATGGATTTTTAATACACAAAATGCATACTTTCAAATCGTCATTTCTCTGGTTCAGTTGACAATAAACTCATGGGTGAAGAAAATACAGTTAAAATGAATTATTTCCCATCGATTGAGCGTGATCTTTAATCAGGAATATTGATTTTCATATTCTGAATGTTTAATACATGGATTTTTAATACACAAAATGCATACTTTCAAATCGTCATTTCTCTGGTTCAGTTGACAATAAACTCATGGGTGAAGAAAATACAGTTAAAATGAATTATTTCCCATCAATTGAGCGTGATCTTTAATCAGGAATATTGATTTTCATATTCTGAATGTTTAATACATGGATTTTTAATACACAAAATGCATACTTTCAAATCGTCATTTCTCTGGTTCAGTTGACAATAAACTCATGGGTGAAGAAAATACAGTTAAAATGAATTATTTCCCATCGATTGAGCGTGATCTTTAATCCGGAATATTGATTTTCATATTCTGAATGTTTAATACATGGATTTTTAATACACAAAATGCATACTTTCAAATCGTCATTTCTCTGGTTCAGTTGACAATAAACTCATGGGTGAAGAAAATACAGTTAAAATGAATTATTTCCCATCGATTGAGCGTGATCTTTAATCAGGAATATTGATTTTCATATTCTGAATGTTTAATACATGTATTTTTAATACACAAAATGCATACTTTCAAATCGTCATTTCTCTGGTTCAGTTGACAATAAACTCATGGGTGAAGAAAATACAGTTAAAATGAATTATTTCCCATCAATTGAGCGTGATCTTTAATCAGGAATATTGATTTTCATATTCTGAATGTTTAATACATGGATTTTTAATACACAAAATGCATACTTTCAAATCGTCATTTCTCTGGTTCAGTTGACAATAAACTCATGGGTGAAGAAAATACAGTTAAAATGAATTATTTCCCATCGATTGAGCGTGATCTTTAATCAGGAATATTGATTTTCATATTCTGAATGTTTAATACATGGATTTTTAATACACAAAATGCATACTTTCAAATCGTCATTTCTCTGGTTCAGTTGACAATAAACTCATGGGTGAAGAAAATACAGTTAAAATGAATTATTTCCCATCGATTGAGCGTGATCTTTAATCAGGAATATTGATTTTCATATTCTGAATGTTTAATACATGGATTTTTAATACACAAAATGCATACTTTCAAATCGTCATTTCTCTGGTTCAGTTGACAATAAACTCATGGGTGAAGAAAATACAGTTAAAATGAATTATTTCCCATCAATTGAGCGTGATCTTTAATCAGGAATATTGATTTTCATATTCTGAATGTTTAATACATGGATTTTTAATACACAAAATGCATACTTTCAAATCGTCATTTCTCTGGTTCAGTTGACAATAAACTCATGGGTGAAGAAAATACAGTTAAAATGAATTATTTCCCATCGATTGAGCGTGATCTTTAATCCGGAATATTGATTTTCATATTCTGAATGTTTAATACATGGATTTTTAATACACAAAATGCATACTTTCAAATCGTCATTTCTCTGGTTCAGTTGACAATAAACTCATGGGTGAAGAAAATACAGTTAAAATGAATTATTTCCCATCGATTGAGCGTGATCTTTAATCAGGAATATTGATTTTCATATTCTGAATGTTTAATACATGGATTTTTAATACACAAAATGCATACTTTCAAATCGTCATTTCTCTGGTTCAGTTGACAATAAACTCATGGGTGAAGAAAATACAGTTAAAATGAATTATTTCCCATCGATTGAGCGTGATCTTTAATCAGGAATATTGATTTTCATATTCTGAATGTTTAATACATGGATTTTTAATACACAAAATGCATACTTTCAAATCGTCATTTCTCTGGTTCAGTTGACAATAAACTCATGGGTGAAGAAAATACAGTTAAAATGAATTATTTCCCATCGATTGAGCGTGATCTTTAATCAGGAATATTGATTTTCATATTCTGAATGTTTAATACATGGATTTTTAATACACAAAATGCATACTTTCAAATCGTCATTTCTCTGGTTCAGTTGACAATAAACTCATGGGTGAAGAAAATACAGTTGAAATGAATTATTTCCCATCGATTGAGCGTGATCTTTAATCAGGAATATTGATTTTCATATTCTGAATGTTTAATACATGGATTTTTAATACACAAAATGCATACTTTCAAATCGTCATTTCTCTGGTTCAGTTGACAATAAACTCATGGGTGAAGAAAATACAGTTAAAATGAATTATTTCCCATCGATTGAGCGTGATCTTTAATCAGGAATATTGATTTTCATATTCTGAATGTTTAATACATGGATTTTTAATACACAAAATGCATACTTTCAAATCGTCATTTCTCTGGTTCAGTTGACAATAAACTCATGGGTGAAGAAAATACAGTTAAAATGAATTATTTCCCATCGATTGAGCGTGATCTTTAATCAGGAATATTGATTTTCATATTCTGAATGTTTAATACATGGATTTTTAATACACAAAATGCATACTTTCAAATCGTCATTTCTCTGGTTCAGTTGACAATAAACTCATGGGTGAAGAAAATACAGTTAAAATGAATTATTTCCCATCGATTGAGCGTGATCTTTAATCAGGAATATTGATTTTCATATTCTGAATGTTTAATACATGGATTTTTAATACACAAAATGCATACTTTCAAATCGTCATTTCTCTGGTTCAGTTGACAATAAACTCATGGGTGAAGAAAATACAGTTAAAATGAATTATTTCCCATCGATTGAGCGTGATCTTTAATCAGGAATATTGATTTTCATATTCTGAATGTTTAATACATGGATTTTTAATACACAAAATGCATACTTTCAAATCGTCATTTCTCTGGTTCAGTTGACAATAAACTCATGGGTGAAGAAAATACAGTTGAAATGAATTATTTCCCATCGATTGAGCGTGATCTTTAATCAGGAATATTGATTTTCATATTCTGAATGTTTAATACATGGATTTTTAATACACAAAATGCATACTTTCAAATCGTCATTTCTCTGGTTCAGTTGACAATAAACTCATGGGTGAAGAAAATACAGTTAAAATGAATTATTTCCCATCGATTGAGCGTGATCTTTAATCAGAAATATTGATTTTCATATTCTGAATGTTTAATACATGGATTTTTAATACACAAAATGCATACTTTCAAATCGTCATTTCTCTGGTTCAGTTGACAATAAACTCATGGGTGAAGAAAATACAGTTAAAATGAATTATTTCCCATCGATTGAGCGTGATCTTTAATCAGGAATATTGATTTTCATATTCTGAATGTTTAATACATGGATTTTTAATACACAAAATGCATACTTTCAAATCGTCATTTCTCTGGTTCAGTTGACAATAAACTCATGGGTGAAGAAAATACAGTTAAAATGAATTATTTCCCATCGATTGAGCGTGATCTTTAATCAGGAATATTGATTTTCATATTCTGAATGTTTAATACATGGATTTTTAATACACAAAATGCATACTTTCAAATCGTCATTTCTCTGGTTCAGTTGACAATAAACTCATGGGTGAAGAAAATACAGTTAAAATGAATTATTTTCCATCAATTGAGCGTGATCTTTAATCAGGAATATTGATTTTCATATTCTGAATGTTTAATACATGGATTTTTAATACACAAAATGCATACTTTCAAATCGTCATTTCTCTGGTTCAGTTGACAATAAACTCATGGGTGAAGAAAATACAGTTAAAATGAATTATTTCCCATCGATTGAGCGTGATCTTTAATCCGGAATATTGATTTTCATATTCTGAATGTTTAATACATGGATTTTTAATACACAAAATGCATACTTTCAAATCGTCATTTCTCTGGTTCAGTTGACAATAAACTCATGGGTGAAGAAAATACAGTTAAAATGAATTATTTCCCATCGATTGAGCGTGATCTTTAATCAGGAATATTGATTTTCATATTCTGAATGTTTAATACATGGATTTTTAATACACAAAATGCATACTTTCAAATCGTCATTTCTCTGGTTCAGTTGACAATAAACTCATGGGTGAAGAAAATACAGTTAAAATGAATTATTTCCCATCGATTGAGCGTGATCTTTAATCAGGAATATTGATTTTCATATTCTGAATGTTTAATACATGGATTTTTAATACACAAAATGCATACTTTCAAATCGTCATTTCTCTGGTTCAGTTGACAATAAACTCATGGGTGAAGAAAATACAGTTAAAATGAATTATTTCCCATCGATTGAGCGTGATCTTTAATCAGGAATATTGATTTTCATATTCTGAATGTTTAATACATGGATTTTTAATACACAAAATGCATACTTTCAAATCGTCATTTCTCTGGTTCAGTTGACAATAAACTCATGGGTGAAGAAAATACAGTTGAAATGAATTATTTCCCATCGATTGAGCGTGATCTTTAATCAGGAATATTGATTTTCATATTCTGAATGTTTAATACATGGATTTTTAATACACAAAATGCATACTTTCAAATCGTCATTTCTCTGGTTCAGTTGACAATAAACTCATGGGTGAAGAAAATACAGTTAAAATGAATTATTTCCCATCGATTGAGCGTGATCTTTAATCAGGAATATTGATTTTCATATTCTGAATGTTTAATACATGGATTTTTAATACACAAAATGCATACTTTCAAATCGTCATTTCTCTGGTTCAGTTGACAATAAACTCATGGGTGAAGAAAATACAGTTAAAATGAATTATTTCCCATCGATTGAGCGTGATCTTTAATCAGGAATATTGATTTTCATATTCTGAATGTTTAATACATGGATTTTTAATACACAAAATGCATACTTTCAAATCGTCATTTCTCTGGTTCAGTTGACAATAAACTCATGGGTGAAGAAAATACAGTTAAAATGAATTATTTCCCATCGATTGAGCGTGATCTTTAATCAGGAATATTGATTTTCATATTCTGAATGTTTAATACATGGATTTTTAATACACAAAATGCATACTTTCAAATCGTCATTTCTCTGGTTCAGTTGACAATAAACTCATGGGTGAAGAAAATACAGTTAAAATGAATTATTTCCCATCGATTGAGCGTGATCTTTAATCAGGAATATTGATTTTCATATTCTGAATGTTTAATACATGGATTTTTAATACACAAAATGCATACTTTCAAATCGTCATTTCTCTGGTTCAGTTGACAATAAACTCATGGGTGAAGAAAATACAGTTGAAATGAATTATTTCCCATCGATTGAGCGTGATCTTTAATCAGGAATATTGATTTTCATATTCTGAATGTTTAATACATGGATTTTTAATACACAAAATGCATACTTTCAAATCGTCATTTCTCTGGTTCAGTTGACAATAAACTCATGGGTGAAGAAAATACAGTTAAAATGAATTATTTCCCATCGATTGAGCGTGATCTTTAATCAGAAATATTGATTTTCATATTCTGAATGTTTAATACATGGATTTTTAATACACAAAATGCATACTTTCAAATCGTCATTTCTCTGGTTCAGTTGACAATAAACTCATGGGTGAAGAAAATACAGTTAAAATGAATTATTTCCCATCGATTGAGCGTGATCTTTAATCAGGAATATTGATTTTCATATTCTGAATGTTTAATACATGGATTTTTAATACACAAAATGCATACTTTCAAATCGTCATTTCTCTGGTTCAGTTGACAATAAACTCATGGGTGAAGAAAATACAGTTGAAATGAATTATTTCCCATCGATTGAGCGTGATCTTTAATCAGGAATATTGATTTTCATATTCTGAATGTTTAATACATGGATTTTTAATACACAAAATGCATACTTTCAAATCGTCATTTCTCTGGTTCAGTTGACAATAAACTCATGGGTGAAGAAAATACAGTTAAAATGAATTATTTCCCATCGATTGAGCGTGATCTTTAATCAGAAATATTGATTTTCATATTCTGAATGTTTAATACATGGATTTTTAATACACAAAATGCATACTTTCAAATCGTCATTTCTCTGGTTCAGTTGACAATAAACTCATGGGTGAAGAAAATACAGTTAAAATGAATTATTTCCCATCGATTGAGCGTGATCTTTAATCAGGAATATTGATTTTCATATTCTGAATGTTTAATACATGGATTTTTAATACACAAAATGCATACTTTCAAATCGTCATTTCTCTGGTTCAGTTGACAATAAACTCATGGGTGAAGAAAATACAGTTAAAATGAATTATTTCCCATCGATTGAGCGTGATCTTTAATCAGGAATATTGATTTTCATATTCTGAATGTTTAATACATGGATTTTTAATACACAAAATGCATACTTTCAAATCGTCATTTCTCTGGTTCAGTTGACAATAAACTCATGGGTGAAGAAAATACAGTTAAAATGAATTATTTCCCATCGATTGAGCGTGATCTTTAATCAGGAATATTGATTTTCATATTCTGAATGTTTAATACATGGATTTTTAATACACAAAATGCATACTTTCAAATCGTCATTTCTCTGGTTCAGTTGACAATAAACTCATGGGTGAAGAAAATACAGTTGAAATGAATTATTTCCCATCGATTGAGCGTGATCTTTAATCAGGAATATTGATTTTCATATTCTGAATGTTTAATACATGGATTTTTAATACACAAAATGCATACTTTCAAATCGTCATTTCTCTGGTTCAGTTGACAATAAACTCATGGGTGAAGAAAATACAGTTAAAATGAATTATTTCCCATCGATTGAGCGTGATCTTTAATCAGGAATATTGATTTTCATATTCTGAATGTTTAATACATGGATTTTTAATACACAAAATGCATACTTTCAAATCGTCATTTCTCTGGTTCAGTTGACAATAAACTCATGGGTGAAGAAAATACAGTTAAAATGAATTATTTCCCATCGATTGAGCGTGATCTTTAATCAGGAATATTGATTTTCATATTCTGAATGTTTAATACATGGATTTTTAATACACAAAATGCATACTTTCAAATCGTCATTTCTCTGGTTCAGTTGACAATAAACTCATGGGTGAAGAAAATACAGTTGAAATGAATTATTTCCCATCGATTGAGCGTGATCTTTAATCAGGAATATTGATTTTCATATTCTGAATGTTTAATACATGGATTTTTAATACACAAAATGCATACTTTCAAATCGTCATTTCTCTGGTTCAGTTGACAATAAACTCATGGGTGAAGAAAATACAGTTAAAATGAATTATTTCCCATCGATTGAGCGTGATCTTTAATCAGGAATATTGATTTTCATATTCTGAATGTTTAATACATGGATTTTTAATACACAAAATGCATACTTTCAAATCGTCATTTCTCTGGTTCAGTTGACAATAAACTCATGGGTGAAGAAAATACAGTTAAAATGAATTATTTCCCATCGATTGAGCGTGATCTTTAATCAGGAATATTGATTTTCATATTCTGAATGTTTAATACATGGATTTTTAATACACAAAATGCATACTTTCAAATCGTCATTTCTCTGGTTCAGTTGACAATAAACTCATGGGTGAAGAAAATACAGTTGAAATGAATTATTTCCCATCGATTGAGCGTGATCTTTAATCCAGAATATTGATTTTCATATTCTGAATGTTTAATACATGGATTTTTAATACACAAAATGCATACTTTCAAATCGTCATTTCTCTGGTTCAGTTGACAATAAACTCATGGGTGAAGAAAATACAGTTAAAATGAATTATTTCCCATCGATTGAGCGTGATCTTTAATCAGGAATATTGATTTTCATATTCTGAATGTTTAATACATGGATTTTTAATACACAAAATGCATACTTTCAAATCGTCATTTCTCTGGTTCAGTTGACAATAAACTCATGGGTGAAGAAAATACAGTTGAAATGAATTATTTCCCATCGATTGAGCGTGATCTTTAATCCAGAATATTGATTTTCATATTCTGAATGTTTAATACATGGATTTTTAATACACAAAATGCATACTTTCAAATCGTCATTTCTCTGGTTCAGTTGACAATAAACTCATGGGTGAAGAAAATACAGTTAAAATGAATTATTTCCCATCGATTGAGCGTGATCTTTAATCCGGAATATTGATTTTCATATTCTGAATGTTTAATACATGGATTTTTAATACACAAAATGCATACTTTCAAATCGTCATTTCTCTGGTTCAGTTGACAATAAACTCATGGGTGAAGAAAATACAGTTAAAATGAATTATTTCCCATCGATTGAGCGTGATCTTTAATCAGGAATATTGATTTTCATATTCTGAATGTTTAATACATGGATTTTTAATACACAAAATGCATACTTTCAAATCGTCATTTCTCTGGTTCAGTTGACAATAAACTCATGGGTGAAGAAAATACAGTTAAAATGAATTATTTCCCATCGATTGAGCGTGATCTTCAATCAGGAATATTGATTTTCATATTCTGAATGTTTAATACATGGATTTTTAATACACAAAATGCATACTTTCAAATCGTCATTTCTCTGGTTCAGTTGACAATAAACTCATGGGTGAAGAAAATACAGTTAAAATGAATTATTTCCCATCGATTGAGCGTGATCTTTAATCAGGAATATTGATTTTCATATTCTGAATGTTTAATACATGGATTTTTAATACACAAAATGCATACTTTCAAATCGTCATTTCTCTGGTTCAGTTGACAATAAACTCATGGGTGAAGAAAATACAGTTGAAATGAATTATTTCCCATCGATTGAGCGTGATCTTTAATCAGGAATATTGATTTTCATATTCTGAATGTTTAATACATGGATTTTTAATACACAAAATGCATACTTTCAAATCGTCATTTCTCTGGTTCAGTTGACAATAAACTCATGGGTGAAGAAAATACAGTTAAAATGAATTATTTCCCATCGATTGAGCGTGATCTTTAATCAGGAATATTGATTTTCATATTCTGAATGTTTAATACATGGATTTTTAATACACAAAATGCATACTTTCAAATCGTCATTTCTCTGGTTCAGTTGACAATAAACTCATGGGTGAAGAAAATACAGTTAAAATGAATTATTTCCCATCGATTGAGCGTGATCTTTAATCGAGAATATTGATTTTCATATTCTGAATGTTTAATACATGGATTTTTAATACACAAAATGCATACTTTCAAATCGTCATTTCTCTGGTTCAGTTGACAATAAACTCATGGGTGAAGAAAATACAGTTAAAATGAATTATTTCCCATCGATTGAGCGTGATCTTTAATCAGGAATATTGATTTTCATATTCTGAATGTTTAATACATGGATTTTTAATACACAAAATGCATACTTTCAAATCGTCATTTCTCTGGTTCAGTTGACAATAAACTCATGGGTGAAGAAAATACAGTTAAAATGAATTATTTCCCATCGATTGAGCGTGATCTTTAATCAGGAATATTGATTTTCATATTCTGAATGTTTAATACATGGATTTTTAATACACAAAATGCATACTTTCAAATCGTCATTTCTCTGGTTCAGTTGACAATAAACTCATGGGTGAAGAAAATACAGTTAAAATGAATTATTTCCCATCGATTGAGCGTGATCTTTAATCAGGAATATTGATTTTCATATTCTGAATGTTTAATACATGGATTTTTAATACACAAAATGCATACTTTCAAATCGTCATTTCTCTGGTTCAGTTGACAATAAACTCATGGGTGAAGAAAATACAGTTAAAATGAATTATTTCCCATCGATTGAGCGTGATCTTTAATCAGGAATATTGATTTTCATATTCTGAATGTTTAATACATGGATTTTTAATACACAAAATGCATACTTTCAAATCGTCATTTCTCTGGTTCAGTTGACAATAAACTCATGGGTGAAGAAAATACAGTTGAAATGAATTATTTCCCATCGATTGAGCGTGATCTTTAATCAGGAATATTGATTTTCATATTCTGAATGTTTAATACATGGATTTTTAATACACAAAATGCATACTTTCAAATCGTCATTTCTCTGGTTCAGTTGACAATAAACTCATGGGTGAAGAAAATACAGTTAAAATGAATTATTTCCCATCGATTGAGCGTGATCTTTAATCAGGAATATTGATTTTCATATTCTGAATGTTTAATACATGGATTTTTAATACACAAAATGCATACTTTCAAATCGTCATTTCTCTGGTTCAGTTGACAATAAACTCATGGGTGAAGAAAATACAGTTAAAATGAATTATTTCCCATCGATTGAGCGTGATCTTTAATCAGGAATATTGATTTTCATATTCTGAATGTTTAATACATGGATTTTTAATACACAAAATGCATACTTTCAAATCGTCATTTCTCTGGTTCAGTTGACAATAAACTCATGGGTGAAGAAAATACAGTTAAAATGAATTATTTCCCATCGATTGAGCGTGATCTTTAATCAGGAATATTGATTTTCATATTCTGAATGTTTAATACATGGATTTTTAATACACAAAATGCATACTTTCAAATCGTCATTTCTCTGGTTCAGTTGACAATAAACTCATGGGTGAAGAAAATACAGTTAAAATGAATTATTTCCCATCGATTGAGCGTGATCTTTAATCAGGAATATTGATTTTCATATTCTGAATGTTTAATACATGGATTTTTAATACACAAAATGCATACTTTCAAATCGTCATTTCTCTGGTTCAGTTGACAATAAACTCATGGGTGAAGAAAATACAGTTGAAATGAATTATTTCCCATCGATTGAGCGTGATCTTTAATCAGGAATATTGATTTTCATATTCTGAATGTTTAATACATGGATTTTTAATACACAAAATGCATACTTTCAAATCGTCATTTCTCTGGTTCAGTTGACAATAAACTCATGGGTGAAGAAAATACAGTTAAAATGAATTATTTCCCATCGATTGAGCGTGATCTTTAATCAGAAATATTGATTTTCATATTCTGAATGTTTAATACATGGATTTTTAATACACAAAATGCATACTTTCAAATCGTCATTTCTCTGGTTCAGTTGACAATAAACTCATGGGTGAAGAAAATACAGTTAAAATGAATTATTTCCCATCGATTGAGCGTGATCTTTAATCAGGAATATTGATTTTCATATTCTGAATGTTTAATACATGGATTTTTAATACACAAAATGCATACTTTCAAATCGTCATTTCTCTGGTTCAGTTGACAATAAACTCATGGGTGAAGAAAATACAGTTGAAATGAATTATTTCCCATCGATTGAGCGTGATCTTTAATCAGGAATATTGATTTTCATATTCTGAATGTTTAATACATGGATTTTTAATACACAAAATGCATACTTTCAAATCGTCATTTCTCTGGTTCAGTTGACAATAAACTCATGGGTGAAGAAAATACAGTTAAAATGAATTATTTCCCATCGATTGAGCGTGATCTTTAATCAGAAATATTGATTTTCATATTCTGAATGTTTAATACATGGATTTTTAATACACAAAATGCATACTTTCAAATCGTCATTTCTCTGGTTCAGTTGACAATAAACTCATGGGTGAAGAAAATACAGTTAAAATGAATTATTTCCCATCGATTGAGCGTGATCTTTAATCAGGAATATTGATTTTCATATTCTGAATGTTTAATACATGGATTTTTAATACACAAAATGCATACTTTCAAATCGTCATTTCTCTGGTTCAGTTGACAATAAACTCATGGGTGAAGAAAATACAGTTAAAATGAATTATTTCCCATCGATTGAGCGTGATCTTTAATCAGGAATATTGATTTTCATATTCTGAATGTTTAATACATGGATTTTTAATACACAAAATGCATACTTTCAAATCGTCATTTCTCTGGTTCAGTTGACAATAAACTCATGGGTGAAGAAAATACAGTTAAAATGAATTATTTCCCATCGATTGAGCGTGATCTTTAATCAGGAATATTGATTTTCATATTCTGAATGTTTAATACATGGATTTTTAATACACAAAATGCATACTTTCAAATCGTCATTTCTCTGGTTCAGTTGACAATAAACTCATGGGTGAAGAAAATACAGTTGAAATGAATTATTTCCCATCGATTGAGCGTGATCTTTAATCAGGAATATTGATTTTCATATTCTGAATGTTTAATACATGGATTTTTAATACACAAAATGCATACTTTCAAATCGTCATTTCTCTGGTTCAGTTGACAATAAACTCATGGGTGAAGAAAATACAGTTAAAATGAATTATTTCCCATCGATTGAGCGTGATCTTTAATCAGGAATATTGATTTTCATATTCTGAATGTTTAATACATGGATTTTTAATACACAAAATGCATACTTTCAAATCGTCATTTCTCTGGTTCAGTTGACAATAAACTCATGGGTGAAGAAAATACAGTTAAAATGAATTATTTCCCATCGATTGAGCGTGATCTTTAATCAGGAATATTGATTTTCATATTCTGAATGTTTAATACATGGATTTTTAATACACAAAATGCATACTTTCAAATCGTCATTTCTCTGGTTCAGTTGACAATAAACTCATGGGTGAAGAAAATACAGTTGAAATGAATTATTTCCCATCGATTGAGCGTGATCTTTAATCAGGAATATTGATTTTCATATTCTGAATGTTTAATACATGGATTTTTAATACACAAAATGCATACTTTCAAATCGTCATTTCTCTGGTTCAGTTGACAATAAACTCATGGGTGAAGAAAATACAGTTAAAATGAATTATTTCCCATCGATTGAGCGTGATCTTTAATCAGGAATATTGATTTTCATATTCTGAATGTTTAATACATGGATTTTTAATACACAAAATGCATACTTTCAAATCGTCATTTCTCTGGTTCAGTTGACAATAAACTCATGGGTGAAGAAAATACAGTTAAAATGAATTATTTCCCATCGATTGAGCGTGATCTTTAATCAGGAATATTGATTTTCATATTCTGAATGTTTAATACATGGATTTTTAATACACAAAATGCATACTTTCAAATCGTCATTTCTCTGGTTCAGTTGACAATAAACTCATGGGTGAAGAAAATACAGTTGAAATGAATTATTTCCCATCGATTGAGCGTGATCTTTAATCCAGAATATTGATTTTCATATTCTGAATGTTTAATACATGGATTTTTAATACACAAAATGCATACTTTCAAATCGTCATTTCTCTGGTTCAGTTGACAATAAACTCATGGGTGAAGAAAATACAGTTAAAATGAATTATTTCCCATCGATTGAGCGTGATCTTTAATCAGGAATATTGATTTTCATATTCTGAATGTTTAATACATGGATTTTTAATACACAAAATGCATACTTTCAAATCGTCATTTCTCTGGTTCAGTTGACAATAAACTCATGGGTGAAGAAAATACAGTTGAAATGAATTATTTCCCATCGATTGAGCGTGATCTTTAATCCAGAATATTGATTTTCATATTCTGAATGTTTAATACATGGATTTTTAATACACAAAATGCATACTTTCAAATCGTCATTTCTCTGGTTCAGTTGACAATAAACTCATGGGTGAAGAAAATACAGTTAAAATGAATTATTTCCCATCGATTGAGCGTGATCTTTAATCCGGAATATTGATTTTCATATTCTGAATGTTTAATACATGGATTTTTAATACACAAAATGCATACTTTCAAATCGTCATTTCTCTGGTTCAGTTGACAATAAACTCATGGGTGAAGAAAATACAGTTAAAATGAATTATTTCCCATCGATTGAGCGTGATCTTTAATCAGGAATATTGATTTTCATATTCTGAATGTTTAATACATGGATTTTTAATACACAAAATGCATACTTTCAAATCGTCATTTCTCTGGTTCAGTTGACAATAAACTCATGGGTGAAGAAAATACAGTTAAAATGAATTATTTCCCATCGATTGAGCGTGATCTTCAATCAGGAATATTGATTTTCATATTCTGAATGTTTAATACATGGATTTTTAATACACAAAATGCATACTTTCAAATCGTCATTTCTCTGGTTCAGTTGACAATAAACTCATGGGTGAAGAAAATACAGTTAAAATGAATTATTTCCCATCGATTGAGCGTGATCTTTAATCAGGAATATTGATTTTCATATTCTGAATGTTTAATACATGGATTTTTAATACACAAAATGCATACTTTCAAATCGTCATTTCTCTGGTTCAGTTGACAATAAACTCATGGGTGAAGAAAATACAGTTGAAATGAATTATTTCCCATCGATTGAGCGTGATCTTTAATCAGGAATATTGATTTTCATATTCTGAATGTTTAATACATGGATTTTTAATACACAAAATGCATACTTTCAAATCGTCATTTCTCTGGTTCAGTTGACAATAAACTCATGGGTGAAGAAAATACAGTTAAAATGAATTATTTCCCATCGATTGAGCGTGATCTTTAATCAGGAATATTGATTTTCATATTCTGAATGTTTAATACATGGATTTTTAATACACAAAATGCATACTTTCAAATCGTCATTTCTCTGGTTCAGTTGACAATAAACTCATGGGTGAAGAAAATACAGTTAAAATGAATTATTTCCCATCGATTGAGCGTGATCTTTAATCGAGAATATTGATTTTCATATTCTGAATGTTTAATACATGGATTTTTAATACACAAAATGCATACTTTCAAATCGTCATTTCTCTGGTTCAGTTGACAATAAACTCATGGGTGAAGAAAATACAGTTAAAATGAATTATTTCCCATCGATTGAGCGTGATCTTTAATCAGGAATATTGATTTTCATATTCTGAATGTTTAATACATGGATTTTTAATACACAAAATGCATACTTTCAAATCGTCATTTCTCTGGTTCAGTTGACAATAAACTCATGGGTGAAGAAAATACAGTTAAAATGAATTATTTCCCATCGATTGAGCGTGATCTTTAATCAGGAATATTGATTTTCATATTCTGAATGTTTAATACATGGATTTTTAATACACAAAATGCATACTTTCAAATCGTCATTTCTCTGGTTCAGTTGACAATAAACTCATGGGTGAAGAAAATACAGTTAAAATGAATTATTTCCCATCGATTGAGCGTGATCTTTAATCCGGAATATTGATTTTCATATTCTGAATGTTTAATACATGGATTTTTAATACACAAAATGCATACTTTCAAATCGTCATTTCTCTGGTTCAGTTGACAATAAACTCATGGGTGAAGAAAATACAGTTAAAATGAATTATTTCCCATCGATTGAGCGTGATCTTTAATCAGGAATATTGATTTTCATATTCTGAATGTTTAATACATGGATTTTTAATACACAAAATGCATACTTTCAAATCGTCATTTCTCTGGTTCAGTTGACAATAAACTCATGGGTGAAGAAAATACAGTTGAAATGAATTATTTCCCATCGATTGAGCGTGATCTTTAATCAGGAATATTGATTTTCATATTCTGAATGTTTAATACATGGATTTTTAATACACAAAATGCATACTTTCAAATCGTCATTTCTCTGGTTCAGTTGACAATAAACTCATGGGTGAAGAAAATACAGTTAAAATGAATTATTTCCCATCGATTGAGCGTGATCTTTAATCAGGAATATTGATTTTCATATTCTGAATGTTTAATACATGGATTTTTAATACACAAAATGCATACTTTCAAATCGTCATTTCTCTGGTTCAGTTGACAATAAACTCATGGGTGAAGAAAATACAGTTAAAATGAATTATTTCCCATCGATTGAGCGTGATCTTTAATCAGGAATATTGATTTTCATATTCTGAATGTTTAATACATGGATTTTTAATACACAAAATGCATACTTTCAAATCGTCATTTCTCTGGTTCAGTTGACAATAAACTCATGGGTGAAGAAAATACAGTTAAAATGAATTATTTCCCATCGATTGAGCGTGATCTTTAATCAGGAATATTGATTTTCATATTCTGAATGTTTAATACATGGATTTTTAATACACAAAATGCATACTTTCAAATCGTCATTTCTCTGGTTCAGTTGACAATAAACTCATGGGTGAAGAAAATACAGTTAAAATGAATTATTTCCCATCGATTGAGCGTGATCTTTAATCAGGAATATTGATTTTCATATTCTGAATGTTTAATACATGGATTTTTAATACACAAAATGCATACTTTCAAATCGTCATTTCTCTGGTTCAGTTGACAATAAACTCATGGGTGAAGAAAATACAGTTAAAATGAATTATTTCCCATCGATTGAGCGTGATCTTTTATCAGGAATATTGATTTTCATATTCTGAATGTTTAATACATGGATTTTTAATACACAAAATGCATACTTTCAAATCGTCATTTCTCTGGTTCAGTTGACAATAAACTCATGGGTGAAGAAAATACAGTTAAAATGAATTATTTCCCATCGATTGAGCGTGATCTTTAATCAGGAATATTGATTTTCATATTCTGAATGTTTAATACATGGATTTTTAATACACAAAATGCATACTTTCAAATCGTCATTTCTCTGGTTCAGTTGACAATAAACTCATGGGTGAAGAAAATACAGTTAAAATGAATTATTTCCCATCGATTGAGCGTGATCTTTAATCAGGAATATTGATTTTCATATTCTGAATGTTTAATACATGGATTTTTAATACACAAAATGCATACTTTCAAATCGTCATTTCTCTGGTTCAGTTGACAATAAACTCATGGGTGAAGAAAATACAGTTAAAATGAATTATTTCCCATCGATTGAGCGTGATCTTTAATCAGGAATATTGATTTTCATATTCTGAATGTTTAATACATGGATTTTTAATACACAAAATGCATACTTTCAAATCGTCATTTCTCTGGTTCAGTTGACAATAAACTCATGGGTGAAGAAAATACAGTTAAAATGAATTATTTCCCATCGATTGAGCGTGATCTTTAATCAGGAATATTGATTTTCATATTCTGAATGTTTAATACATGGATTTTTAATACACAAAATGCATACTTTCAAATCGTCATTTCTCTGGTTCAGTTGACAATAAACTCATGGGTGAAGAAAATACAGTTAAAATGAATTATTTCCCATCGATTGAGCGTGATCTTTAATCAGGAATATTGATTTTCATATTCTGAATGTTTAATACATGGATTTTTAATACACAAAATGCATACTTTCAAATCGTCATTTCTCTGGTTCAGTTGACAATAAACTCATGGGTGAAGAAAATACAGTTAAAATGAATTATTTCCCATCGATTGAGCGTGATCTTTAATCAGGAATATTGATTTTCATATTCTGAATGTTTAATACATGGATTTTTAATACACAAAATGCATACTTTCAAATCGTCATTTCTCTGGTTCAGTTGACAATAAACTCATGGGTGAAGAAAATACAGTTAAAATGAATTATTTCCCATCGATTGAGCGTGATCTTTAATCAGGAATATTGATTTTCATATTCTGAATGTTTAATACATGGATTTTTAATACACAAAATGCATACTTTCAAATCGTCATTTCTCTGGTTCAGTTGACAATAAACTCATGGGTGAAGAAAATACAGTTAAAATGAATTATTTCCCATCGATTGAGCGTGATCTTTTATCAGGAATATTGATTTTCATATTCTGAATGTTTAATACATGGATTTTTAATACACAAAATGCATACTTTCAAATCGTCATTTCTCTGGTTCAGTTGACAATAAACTCATGGGTGAAGAAAATACAGTTAAAATGAATTATTTCCCATCGATTGAGCGTGATCTTTAATCAGGAATATTGATTTTCATATTCTGAATGTTTAATACATGGATTTTTAATACACAAAATGCATACTTTCAAATCGTCATTTCTCTGGTTCAGTTGACAATAAACTCATGGGTGAAGAAAATACAGTTAAAATGAATTATTTCCCATCGATTGAGCGTGATCTTTAATCCGGAATATTGATTTTCATATTCTGAATGTTTAATACATGGATTTTTAATACACAAAATGCATACTTTCAAATCGTCATTTCTCTGGTTCAGTTGACAATAAACTCATGGGTGAAGAAAATACAGTTAAAATGAATTATTTCCCATCGATTGAGCGTGATCTTTAATCAGGAATATTGATTTTCATATTCTGGATGTTTTATACATGGATTTTTAATACACAAAATGCATACTTTCAAATCGTCATTTCTCTGGTTCAGTTGACAATAAACTCATGGGTGAAGAAAATACAGTTAAAATGAATTATTTCCCATCGATTGAGCGTGATCTTTAATCAGGAATATTGATTTTCATATTCTGAATGTTTAATACATGGATTTTTAATACACAAAATGCATACTTTCAAATCGTCATTTCTCTGGTTCAGTTGACAATAAACTCATGGGTGAAGAAAATACAGTTAAAATGAATTATTTCCCATCGATTGAGCGTGATCTTTAATCAGGAATATTGATTTTCATATTCTGAATGTTTAATACATGGATTTTTAATACACAAAATGCATACTTTCAAATCGTCATTTCTCTGGTTCAGTTGACAATAAACTCATGGGTGAAGAAAATACAGTTAAAATGAATTATTTCCCATCGATTGAGCGTGATCTTTTATCAGGAATATTGATTTTCATATTCTGAATGTTTAATACATGGATTTTTAATACACAAAATGCATACTTTCAAATCGTCATTTCTCTGGTTCAGTTGACAATAAACTCATGGGTGAAGAAAATACAGTTAAAATGAATTATTTCCCATCGATTGAGCGTGATCTTTAATCAGGAATATTGATTTTCATATTCTGAATGTTTAATACATGGATTTTTAATACACAAAATGCATACTTTCAAATCGTCATTTCTCTGGTTCAGTTGACAATAAACTCATGGGTGAAGAAAATACAGTTAAAATGAATTATTTCCCATCGATTGAGCGTGATCTTTAATCAGGAATATTGATTTTCATATTCTGAATGTTTAATACATGGATTTTTAATACACAAAATGCATACTTTCAAATCGTCATTTCTCTGGTTCAGTTGACAATAAACTCATGGGTGAAGAAAATACAGTTAAAATGAATTATTTCCCATCGATTGAGCGTGATCTTTAATCAGGAATATTGATTTTCATATTCTGAATGTTTAATACATGGATTTTTAATACACAAAATGCATACTTTCAAATCGTCATTTCTCTGGTTCAGTTGACAATAAACTCATGGGTGAAGAAAATACAGTTAAAATGAATTATTTCCCATCGATTGAGCGTGATCTTTAATCCGGAATATTGATTTTCATATTCTGAATGTTTAATACATGGATTTTTAATACACAAAATGCATACTTTCAAATCGTCATTTCTCTGGTTCAGTTGACAATAAACTCATGGGTGAAGAAAATACAGTTAAAATGAATTATTTCCCATCGATTGAGCGTGATCTTTAATCAGGAATATTGATTTTCATATTCTGAATGTTTAATACATGGATTTTTAATACACAAAATGCATACTTTCAAATCGTCATTTCTCTGGTTCAGTTGACAATAAACTCATGGGTGAAGAAAATACAGTTAAAATGAATTATTTCCCATCGATTGAGCGTGATCTTTAATCAGGAATATTGATTTTCATATTCTGAATGTTTAATACATGGATTTTTAATACACAAAATGCATACTTTCAAATCGTCATTTCTCTGGTTCAGTTGACAATAAACTCATGGGTGAAGAAAATACAGTTGAAATGAATTATTTCCCATCGATTGAGCGTGATCTTTAATCAGGAATATTGATTTTCATATTCTGAATGTTTAATACATGGATTTTTAATACACAAAATGCATACTTTCAAATCGTCATTTCTCTGGTTCAGTTGACAATAAACTCATGGGTGAAGAAAATACAGTTAAAATGAATTATTTCCCATCGATTGAGCGTGATCTTTAATCAGGAATATTGATTTTCATATTCTGAATGTTTAATACATGGATTTTTAATACACAAAATGCATACTTTCAAATCGTCATTTCTCTGGTTCAGTTGACAATAAACTCATGGGTGAAGAAAATACAGTTAAAATGAATTATTTCCCATCGATTGAGCGTGATCTTTAATCAGGAATATTGATTTTCATATTCTGAATGTTTAATACATGGATTTTTAATACACAAAATGCATACTTTCAAATCGTCATTTCTCTGGTTCAGTTGACAATAAACTCATGGGTGAAGAAAATACAGTTAAAATGAATTATTTCCCATCGATTGAGCGTGATCTTTAATCAGGAATATTGATTTTCATATTCTGAATGTTTAATACATGGATTTTTAATACACAAAATGCATACTTTCAAATCGTCATTTCTCTGGTTCAGTTGACAATAAACTCATGGGTGAAGAAAATACAGTTAAAATGAATTATTTCCCATCGATTGAGCGTGATCTTTAATCAGGAATATTGATTTTCATATTCTGAATGTTTAATACATGGATTTTTAATACACAAAATGCATACTTTCAAATCGTCATTTCTCTGGTTCAGTTGACAATAAACTCATGGGTGAAGAAAATACAGTTAAAATGAATTATTTCCCATCGATTGAGCGTGATCTTTTATCAGGAATATTGATTTTCATATTCTGAATGTTTAATACATGGATTTTTAATACACAAAATGCATACTTTCAAATCGTCATTTCTCTGGTTCAGTTGACAATAAACTCATGGGTGAAGAAAATACAGTTAAAATGAATTATTTCCCATCGATTGAGCGTGATCTTTAATCAGGAATATTGATTTTCATATTCTGAATGTTTAATACATGGATTTTTAATACACAAAATGCATACTTTCAAATCGTCATTTCTCTGGTTCAGTTGACAATAAACTCATGGGTGAAGAAAATACAGTTAAAATGAATTATTTCCCATCGATTGAGCGTGATCTTTTATCAGGAATATTGATTTTCATATTCTGAATGTTTAATACATGGATTTTTAATACACAAAATGCATACTTTCAAATCGTCATTTCTCTGGTTCAGTTGACAATAAACTCATGGGTGAAGAAAATACAGTTAAAATGAATTATTTCCCATCGATTGAGCGTGATCTTTAATCAGGAATATTGATTTTCATATTCTGAATGTTTAATACATGGATTTTTAATACACAAAATGCATACTTTCAAATCGTCATTTCTCTGGTTCAGTTGACAATAAACTCATGGGTGAAGAAAATACAGTTAAAATGAATTATTTCCCATCGATTGAGCGTGATCTTTAATCAGGAATATTGATTTTCATATTCTGAATGTTTAATACATGGATTTTTAATACACAAAATGCATACTTTCAAATCGTCATTTCTCTGGTTCAGTTGACAATAAACTCATGGGTGAAGAAAATACAGTTAAAATGAATTATTTCCCATCGATTGAGCGTGATCTTTAATCAGGAATATTGATTTTCATATTCTGAATGTTTAATACATGGATTTTTAATACACAAAATGCATACTTTCAAATCGTCATTTCTCTGGTTCAGTTGACAATAAACTCATGGGTGAAGAAAATACAGTTAAAATGAATTATTTCCCATCGATTGAGCGTGATCTTTAATCAGGAATATTGATTTTCATATTCTGAATGTTTAATACATGGATTTTTAATACACAAAATGCATACTTTCAAATCGTCATTTCTCTGGTTCAGTTGACAATAAACTCATGGGTGAAGAAAATACAGTTAAAATGAATTATTTCCCATCGATTGAGCGTGATCTTTAATCAGGAATATTGATTTTCATATTCTGAATGTTTAATACATGGATTTTTAATACACAAAATGCATACTTTCAAATCGTCATTTCTCTGGTTCAGTTGACAATAAACTCATGGGTGAAGAAAATACAGTTAAAATGAATTATTTCCCATCGATTGAGCGTGATCTTTAATCAGGAATATTGATTTTCATATTCTGAATGTTTAATACATGGATTTTTAATACACAAAATGCATACTTTCAAATCGTCATTTCTCTGGTTCAGTTGACAATAAACTCATGGGTGAAGAAAATACAGTTAAAATGAATTATTTCCCATCGATTGAGCGTGATCTTTAATCAGGAATATTGATTTTCATATTCTGAATGTTTAATACATGGATTTTTAATACACAAAATGCATACTTTCAAATCGTCATTTCTCTGGTTCAGTTGACAATAAACTCATGGGTGAAGAAAATACAGTTAAAATGAATTATTTCCCATCGATTGAGCGTGATCTTTAATCCGGAATATTGATTTTCATATTCTGAATGTTTAATACATGGATTTTTAATACACAAAATGCATACTTTCAAATCGTCATTTCTCTGGTTCAGTTGACAATAAACTCATGGGTGAAGAAAATACAGTTAAAATGAATTATTTCCCATCGATTGAGCGTGATCTTTAATCAGGAATATTGATTTTCATATTCTGGATGTTTAATACATGGATTTTTAATACACAAAATGCATACTTTCAAATCGTCATTTCTCTGGTTCAGTTGACAATAAACTCATGGGTGAAGAAAATACAGTTAAAATGAATTATTTCCCATCGATTGAGCGTGATCTTTAATCAGGAATATTGATTTTCATATTCTGAATGTTTAATACATGGATTTTTAATACACAAAATGCATACTTTCAAATCGTCATTTCTCTGGTTCAGTTGACAATAAACTCATGGGTGAAGAAAATACAGTTAAAATGAATTATTTCCCATCGATTGAGCGTGATCTTTAATCAGGAATATTGATTTTCATATTCTGAATGTTTAATACATGGATTTTTAATACACAAAATGCATACTTTCAAATCGTCATTTCTCTGGTTCAGTTGACAATAAACTCATGGGTGAAGAAAATACAGTTAAAATGAATTATTTCCCATCGATTGAGCGTGATCTTTTATCAGGAATATTGATTTTCATATTCTGAATGTTTAATACATGGATTTTTAATACACAAAATGCATACTTTCAAATCGTCATTTCTCTGGTTCAGTTGACAATAAACTCATGGGTGAAGAAAATACAGTTAAAATGAATTATTTCCCATCGATTGAGCGTGATCTTTAATCAGGAATATTGATTTTCATATTCTGAATGTTTAATACATGGATTTTTAATACACAAAATGCATACTTTCAAATCGTCATTTCTCTGGTTCAGTTGACAATAAACTCATGGGTGAAGAAAATACAGTTAAAATGAATTATTTCCCATCGATTGAGCGTGATCTTTAATCAGGAATATTGATTTTCATATTCTGAATGTTTAATACATGGATTTTTAATACACAAAATGCATACTTTCAAATCGTCATTTCTCTGGTTCAGTTGACAATAAACTCATGGGTGAAGAAAATACAGTTAAAATGAATTATTTCCCATCGATTGAGCGTGATCTTTAATCAGGAATATTGATTTTCATATTCTGAATGTTTAATACATGGATTTTTAATACACAAAATGCATACTTTCAAATCGTCATTTCTCTGGTTCAGTTGACAATAAACTCATGGGTGAAGAAAATACAGTTAAAATGAATTATTTCCCATCGATTGAGCGTGATCTTTAATCCGGAATATTGATTTTCATATTCTGAATGTTTAATACATGGATTTTTAATACACAAAATGCATACTTTCAAATCGTCATTTCTCTGGTTCAGTTGACAATAAACTCATGGGTGAAGAAAATACAGTTAAAATGAATTATTTCCCATCGATTGAGCGTGATCTTTAATCCGGAATATTGATTTTCATATTCTGAATGTTTAATACATGGATTTTTAATACACAAAATGCATACTTTCAAATCGTCATTTCTCTGGTTCAGTTGACAATAAACTCATGGGTGAAGTAAATACAGTTAAAATGAATTATTTCCCATCGATTGAGCGTGATCTTTAATCAGGAATATTGATTTTCATATTCTGAATGTTTAATACATGGATTTTTAATACACAAAATGCATACTTTCAAATCGTC
Source organism: Dromius quadrimaculatus (assembly GCA_963989225.1). NCBI lineage: Eukaryota > Metazoa > Arthropoda > Insecta > Coleoptera > Carabidae > Dromius > Dromius quadrimaculatus. The sequence continues at coordinate 49,296,471 of OZ022332.1, read as the reverse complement.
ATTTCTCTGGTTCAGTTGACAATAAACTCATGGGTGAAGAAAATACAGTTAAAATGAATTATTTCCCATCGATTGAGCGTGATCTTTAATCAGGAATATTGATTTTCATATTCTGAATGTTTAATACATGGATTTTTAATACACAAAATGCATACTTTCAAATCGTCATTTCTCTGGTTCAGTTGACAATAAACTCATGGGTGAAGAAAATACAGTTAAAATGAATTATTTCCCATCGATTGAGCGTGATCTTTAATCAGGAATATTGATTTTCATATTCTGAATGTTTAATACATGGATTTTTAATACACAAAATGCATACTTTCAAATCGTCATTTCTCTGGTTCAGTTGACAATAAACTCATGGGTGAAGAAAATACAGTTAAAATGAATTATTTCCCATCGATTGAGCGTGATCTTTAATCAGGAATATTGATTTTCATATTCTGAATGTTTAATACATGGATTTTTAATACACAAAATGCATACTTTCAAATCGTCATTTCTCTGGTTCAGTTGACAATAAACTCATGGGTGAAGAAAATACAGTTAAAATGAATTATTTCCCATCGATTGAGCGTGATCTTTAATCCGGAATATTGATTTTCATATTCTGAATGTTTAATACATGGATTTTTAATACACAAAATGCATACTTTCAAATCGTCATTTCTCTGGTTCAGTTGACAATAAACTCATGGGTGAAGAAAATACAGTTAAAATGAATTATTTCCCATCGATTGAGCGTGATCTTTAATCAGGAATATTGATTTTCATATTCTGAATGTTTAATACATGGATTTTTAATACACAAAATGCATACTTTCAAATCGTCATTTCTCTGGTTCAGTTGACAATAAACTCATGGGTGAAGAAAATACAGTTAAAATGAATTATTTCCCATCGATTGAGCGTGATCTTTAATCAGGAATATTGATTTTCATATTCTGAATGTTTAATACATGGATTTTTAATACACAAAATGCATACTTCCAAATCGTCATTTCTCTGGTTCAGTTGACAATAAACTCATGGGTGAAGAAAATACAGTTAAAATGAATTATTTCCCATCGATTGAGCGTGATCTTTAATCAGGAATATTGATTTTCATATTCTGAATGTTTAATACATGGATTTTTAATACACAAAATGCATACTTTCAAATCGTCATTTCTCTGGTTCAGTTGACAATAAACTCATGGGTGAAGAAAATACAGTTAAAATGAATTATTTCCCATCGATTGAGCGTGATCTTTAATCAGGAATATTGATTTTCATATTCTGAATGTTTAATACATGGATTTTTAATACACAAAATGCATACTTTCAAATCGTCATTTCTCTGGTTCAGTTGACAATAAACTCATGGGTGAAGAAAATACAGTTAAAATGAATTATTTCCCATCGATTGAGCGTGATCTTTAATCCGGAATATTGATTTTCATATTCTGAATGTTTAATACATGGATTTTTAATACACAAAATGCATACTTTCAAATCGTCATTTCTCTGGTTCAGTTGACAATAAACTCATGGGTGAAGAAAATACAGTTAAAATGAATTATTTCCCATCGATTGAGCGTGATCTTTAATCAGGAATATTGATTTTCATATTCTGAATGTTTAATACATGGATTTTTAATACACAAAATGCATACTTTCAAATCGTCATTTCTCTGGTTCAGTTGACAATAAACTCATGGGTGAAGAAAATACAGTTAAAATGAATTATTTCCCATCGATTGAGCGTGATCTTTAATCAGGAATATTGATTTTCATATTCTGAATGTTTAATACATGGATTTTTAATACACAAAATGCATACTTTCAAATCGTCATTTCTCTGGTTCAGTTGACAATAAACTCATGGGTGAAGAAAATACAGTTAAAATGAATTATTTCCCATCGATTGAGCGTGATCTTTAATCAGGAATATTGATTTTCATATTCTGAATGTTTAATACATGGATTTTTAATACACAAAATGCATACTTTCAAATCGTCATTTCTCTGGTTCAGTTGACAATAAACTCATGGGTGAAGAAAATACAGTTAAAATGAATTATTTCCCATCGATTGAGCGTGATCTTTAATCAGGAATATTGATTTTCATATTCTGAATGTTTAATACATGGATTTTTAATACACAAAATGCATACTTTCAAATCGTCATTTCTCTGGTTCAGTTGACAATAAACTCATGGGTGAAGAAAATACAGTTAAAATGAATTATTTCCCATCGATTGAGCGTGATCTTTAATCAGGAATATTGATTTTCATATTCTGAATGTTTAATACATGGATTTTTAATACACAAAATGCATACTTTCAAATCGTCATTTCTCTGGTTCAGTTGACAATAAACTCATGGGTGAAGAAAATACAGTTAAAATGAATTATTTCCCATCGATTGAGCGTGATCTTTAATCAGGAATATTGATTTTCATATTCTGAATGTTTAATACATGGATTTTTAATACACAAAATGCATACTTTCAAATCGTCATTTCTCTGGTTCAGTTGACAATAAACTCATGGGTGAAGAAAATACAGTTAAAATGAATTATTTCCCATCGATTGAGCGTGATCTTTAATCAGGAATATTGATTTTCATATTCTGAATGTTTAATACATGGATTTTTAATACACAAAATGCATACTTTCAAATCGTCATTTCTCTGGTTCAGTTGACAATAAACTCATGGGTGAAGAAAATACAGTTAAAATGAATTATTTCCCATCGATTGAGCGTGATCTTTAATCAGGAATATTGATTTTCATATTCTGAATGTTTAATACATGGATTTTTAATACACAAAATGCATACTTTCAAATCGTCATTTCTCTGGTTCAGTTGACAATAAACTCATGGGTGAAGTAAATACAGTTAAAATGAATTATTTCCCATCGATTGAGCGTGATCTTTAATCAGGAATATTGATTTTCATATTCTGAATGTTTAATACATGGATTTTTAATACACAAAATGCATACTTTCAAATCGTCATTTCTCTGGTTCAGTTGACAATAAACTCATGGGTGAAGAAAATACAGTTAAAATGAATTATTTCCCATCGATTGAGCGTGATCTTTAATCAGGAATATTGATTTTCATATTCTGAATGTTTAATACATGGATTTTTAATACACAAAATGCATACTTTCAAATCGTCATTTCTCTGGTTCAGTTGACAATAAACTCATGGGTGAAGAAAATACAGTTAAAATGAATTATTTCCCATCGATTGAGCGTGATCTTTAATCAGGAATATTGATTTTCATATTCTGAATGTTTAATACATGGATTTTTAATACACAAAATGCATACTTTCAAATCGTCATTTCTCTGGTTCAGTTGACAATAAACTCATGGGTGAAGTAAATACAGTTAAAATGAATTATTTCCCATCGATTGAGCGTGATCTTTAATCAGGAATATTGATTTTCATATTCTGAATGTTTAATACATGGATTTTTAATACACAAAATGCATACTTTCAAATCGTCATTTCTCTGGTTCAGTTGACAATAAACTCATGGGTGAAGAAAATACAGTTAAAATGAATTATTTCCCATCGATTGAGCGTGATCTTTAATCCGGAATATTGATTTTCATATTCTGAATGTTTAATACATGGATTTTTAATACACAAAATGCATACTTTCAAATCGTCATTTCTCTGGTTCAGTTGACAATAAACTCATGGGTGAAGAAAATACAGTTAAAATGAATTATTTCCCATCGATTGAGCGTGATCTTTAATCAGGAATATTGATTTTCATATTCTGAATGTTTAATACATGGATTTTTAATACACAAAATGCATACTTTCAAATCGTCATTTCTCTGGTTCAGTTGACAATAAACTCATGGGTGAAGAAAATACAGTTAAAATGAATTATTTCCCATCGATTGAGCGTGATCTTTAATCAGGAATATTGATTTTCATATTCTGAATGTTTAATACATGGATTTTTAATACACAAAATGCATACTTTCAAATCGTCATTTCTCTGGTTCAGTTGACAATAAACTCATGGGTGAAGAAAATACAGTTAAAATGAATTATTTCCCATCGATTGAGCGTGATCTTTAATCAGGAATATTGATTTTCATATTCTGAATGTTTAATACATGGATTTTTAATACACAAAATGCATACTTTCAAATCGTCATTTCTCTGGTTCAGTTGACAATAAACTCATGGGTGAAGAAAATACAGTTAAAATGAATTATTTCCCATCGATTGAGCGTGATCTTTAATCAGGAATATTGATTTTCATATTCTGAATGTTTAATACATGGATTTTTAATACACAAAATGCATACTTTCAAATCGTCATTTCTCTGGTTCAGTTGACAATAAACTCATGGGTGAAGAAAATACAGTTAAAATGAATTATTTCCCATCGATTGAGCGTGATCTTTAATCAGGAATATTGATTTTCATATTCTGAATGTTTAATACATGGATTTTTAATACACAAAATGCATACTTTCAAATCGTCATTTCTCTGGTTCAGTTGACAATAAACTCATGGGTGAAGTAAATACAGTTAAAATGAATTATTTCCCATCGATTGAGCGTGATCTTTAATCAGGAATATTGATTTTCATATTCTGAATGTTTAATACATGGATTTTTAATACACAAAATGCATACTTTCAAATCGTCATTTCTCTGGTTCAGTTGACAATAAACTCATGGGTGAAGAAAATACAGTTAAAATGAATTATTTCCCATCGATTGAGCGTGATCTTTAATCAGGAATATTGATTTTCATATTCTGAATGTTTAATACATGGATTTTTAATACACAAAATGCATACTTTCAAATCGTCATTTCTCTGGTTCAGTTGACAATAAACTCATGGGTGAAGAAAATACAGTTAAAATGAATTATTTCCCATCGATTGAGCGTGATCTTTAATCAGGAATATTGATTTTCATATTCTGAATGTTTAATACATGGATTTTTAATACACAAAATGCATACTTTCAAATCGTCATTTCTCTGGTTCAGTTGACAATAAACTCATGGGTGAAGTAAATACAGTTAAAATGAATTATTTCCCATCGATTGAGCGTGATCTTTAATCAGGAATATTGATTTTCATATTCTGAATGTTTAATACATGGATTTTTAATACACAAAATGCATACTTTCAAATCGTCATTTCTCTGGTTCAGTTGACAATAAACTCATGGGTGAAGAAAATACAGTTAAAATGAATTATTTCCCATCGATTGAGCGTGATCTTTAATCAGGAATATTGATTTTCATATTCTGAATGTTTAATACATGGATTTTTAATACACAAAATGCATACTTTCAAATCGTCATTTCTCTGGTTCAGTTGACAATAAACTCATGGGTGAAGAAAATACAGTTAAAATGAATTATTTCCCATCGATTGAGCGTGATCTTTAATCAGGAATATTGATTTTCATATTCTGAATGTTTAATACATGGATTTTTAATACACAAAATGCATACTTTCAAATCGTCATTTCTCTGGTTCAGTTGACAATAAACTCATGGGTGAAGAAAATACAGTTAAAATGAATTATTTCCCATCGATTGAGCGTGATCTTTAATCAGGGATTTTGATTTTCATATTCTGAATGTTTAATACATGGATTTTTAATACACAAAATGCATACTTTCAAATCGTCATTTCTCTGGTTCAGTTGACAATAAACTCATGGGTGAAGAAAATACAGTTAAAATGAATTATTTCCCATCGATTGAGCGTGATCTTTAATCAGGAATATTGATTTTCATATTCTGAATGTTTAATACATGGATTTTTAATACACAAAATGCATACTTTCAAATCGTCATTTCTCTGGTTCAGTTGACAATAAACTCATGGGTGAAGAAAATACAGTTAAAATGAATTATTTCCCATCGATTGAGCGTGATCTTTAATCAGGAATATTGATTTTCATATTCTGGATGTTTAATACATGGATTTTTAATACACAAAATGCATACTTTCAAATCGTCATTTCTCTGGTTCAGTTGACAATAAACTCATGGGTGAAGAAAATACAGTTAAAATGAATTATTTCCCATCGATTGAGCGTGATCTTTAATCAGGAATATTGATTTTCATATTCTGAATGTTTAATACATGGATTTTTAATACACAAAATGCATACTTTCAAATCGTCATTTCTCTGGTTCAGTTGACAATAAACTCATGGGTGAAGAAAATACAGTTAAAATGAATTATTTCCCATCGATTGAGCGTGATCTTTAATCAGGAATATTGATTTTCATATTCTGAATGTTTAATACATGGATTTTTAATACACAAAATGCATACTTTCAAATCGTCATTTCTCTGGTTCAGTTGACAATAAACTCATGGGTGAAGAAAATACAGTTAAAATGAATTATTTCCCATCGATTGAGCGTGATCTTTAATCAGGAATATTGATTTTCATATTCTGAATGTTTAATACATGGATTTTTAATACACAAAATGCATACTTTCAAATCGTCATTTCTCTGGTTCAGTTGACAATAAACTCATGGGTGAAGAAAATACAGTTAAAATGAATTATTTCCCATCGATTGAGCGTGATCTTTAATCAGGAATATTGATTTTCATATTCTGAATGTTTAATACATGGATTTTTAATACACAAAATGCATACTTTCAAATCGTCATTTCTCTGGTTCAGTTGACAATAAACTCATGGGTGAAGAAAATACAGTTAAAATGAATTATTTCCCATCGATTGAGCGTGATCTTTAATCAGGAATATTGATTTTCATATTCTGAATGTTTAATACATGGATTTTTAATACACAAAATGCATACTTTCAAATCGTCATTTCTCTGGTTCAGTTGACAATAAACTCATGGGTGAAGAAAATACAGTTAAAATGAATTATTTCCCATCGATTGAGCGTGATCTTTAATCCGGAATATTGATTTTCATATTCTGAATGTTTAATACATGGATTTTTAATACACAAAATGCATACTTTCAAATCGTCATTTCTCTGGTTCAGTTGACAATAAACTCATGGGTGAAGTAAATACAGTTAAAATGAATTATTTCCCATCGATTGAGCGTGATCTTTAATCAGGAATATTGATTTTCATATTCTGAATGTTTAATACATGGATTTTTAATACACAAAATGCATACTTTCAAATCGTCATTTCTCTGGTTCAGTTGACAATAAACTCATGGGTGAAGAAAATACAGTTAAAATGAATTATTTCCCATCGATTGAGCGTGATCTTTAATCAGGAATATTGATTTTCATATTCTGAATGTTTAATACATGGATTTTTAATACACAAAATGCATACTTTCAAATCGTCATTTCTCTGGTTCAGTTGACAATAAACTCATGGGTGAAGAAAATACAGTTAAAATGAATTATTTCCCATCGATTGAGCGTGATCTTTAATCAGGAATATTGATTTTCATATTCTGAATGTTTAATACATGGATTTTTAATACACAAAATGCATACTTTCAAATCGTCATTTCTCTGGTTCAGTTGACAATAAACTCATGGGTGAAGAAAATACAGTTAAAATGAATTATTTCCCATCGATTGAGCGTGATCTTTAATCCGGAATATTGATTTTCATATTCTGGATGTTTAATACATGGATTTTTAATACACAAAATGCATACTTTCAAATCGTCATTTCTCTGGTTCAGTTGACAATAAACTCATGGGTGAAGAAAATACAGTTAAAATGAATTATTTCCCATCGATTGAGCGTGATCTTTAATCAGGAATATTGATTTTCATATTCTGAATGTTTAATACATGGATTTTTAATACACAAAATGCATACTTTCAAATCGTCATTTCTCTGGTTCAGTTGACAATAAACTCATGGGTGAAGAAAATACAGTTAAAATGAATTATTTCCCATCGATTGAGCGTGATCTTTAATCAGGAATATTGATTTTCATATTCTGAATGTTTAATACATGGATTTTTAATACACAAAATGCATACTTTCAAATCGTCATTTCTCTGGTTCAGTTGACAATAAACTCATGGGTGAAGAAAATACAGTTAAAATGAATTATTTCCCATCGATTGAGCGTGATCTTTAATCAGGAATATTGATTTTCATATTCTGAATGTTTAATACATGGATTTTTAATACACAAAATGCATACTTTCAAATCGTCATTTCTCTGGTTCAGTTGACAATAAACTCATGGGTGAAGAAAATACAGTTAAAATGAATTATTTCCCATCGATTGAGCGTGATCTTTAATCAGGAATATTGATTTTCATATTCTGAATGTTTAATACATGGATTTTTAATACACAAAATGCATACTTTCAAATCGTCATTTCTCTGGTTCAGTTGACAATAAACTCATGGGTGAAGAAAATACAGTTAAAATGAATTATTTCCCATCGATTGAGCGTGATCTTTAATCAGGAATATTGATTTTCATATTCTGAATGTTTAATACATGGATTTTTAATACACAAAATGCATACTTTCAAATCGTCATTTCTCTGGTTCAGTTGACAATAAACTCATGGGTGAAGAAAATACAGTTAAAATGAATTATTTCCCATCGATTGAGCGTGATCTTTAATCAGGAATATTGATTTTCATATTCTGAATGTTTAATACATGGATTTTTAATACACAAAATGCATACTTTCAAATCGTCATTTCTCTGGTTCAGTTGACAATAAACTCATGGGTGAAGAAAATACAGTTAAAATGAATTATTTCCCATCGATTGAGCGTGATCTTTAATCCGGAATATTGATTTTCATATTCTGAATGTTTAATACATGGATTTTTAATACACAAAATGCATACTTTCAAATCGTCATTTCTCTGGTTCAGTTGACAATAAACTCATGGGTGAAGTAAATACAGTTAAAATGAATTATTTCCCATCGATTGAGCGTGATCTTTAATCAGGAATATTGATTTTCATATTCTGAATGTTTAATACATGGATTTTTAATACACAAAATGCATACTTTCAAATCGTCATTTCTCTGGTTCAGTTGACAATAAACTCATGGGTGAAGAAAATACAGTTAAAATGAATTATTTCCCATCGATTGAGCGTGATCTTTAATCAGGAATATTGATTTTCATATTCTGAATGTTTAATACATGGATTTTTAATACACAAAATGCATACTTTCAAATCGTCATTTCTCTGGTTCAGTTGACAATAAACTCATGGGTGAAGAAAATACAGTTAAAATGAATTATTTCCCATCGATTGAGCGTGATCTTTAATCAGGAATATTGATTTTCATATTCTGAATGTTTAATACATGGATTTTTAATACACAAAATGCATACTTTCAAATCGTCATTTCTCTGGTTCAGTTGACAATAAACTCATGGGTGAAGAAAATACAGTTAAAATGAATTATTTCCCATCGATTGAGCGTGATCTTTAATCAGGGATTTTGATTTTCATATTCTGAATGTTTAATACATGGATTTTTAATACACAAAATGCATACTTTCAAATCGTCATTTCTCTGGTTCAGTTGACAATAAACTCATGGGTGAAGAAAATACAGTTAAAATGAATTATTTCCCATCGATTGAGCGTGATCTTTAATCAGGAATATTGATTTTCATATTCTGAATGTTTAATACATGGATTTTTAATACACAAAATGCATACTTTCAAATCGTCATTTCTCTGGTTCAGTTGACAATAAACTCATGGGTGAAGAAAATACAGTTAAAATGAATTATTTCCCATCGATTGAGCGTGATCTTTAATCCGGAATATTGATTTTCATATTCTGAATGTTTAATACATGGATTTTTAATACACAAAATGCATACTTTCAAATCGTCATTTCTCTGGTTCAGTTGACAATAAACTCATGGGTGAAGAAAATACAGTTAAAATGAATTATTTCCCATCGATTGAGCGTGATCTTTAATCAGGAATATTGATTTTCATATTCTGAATGTTTAATACATGGATTTTTAATACACAAAATGCATACTTTCAAATCGTCATTTCTCTGGTTCAGTTGACAATAAACTCATGGGTGAAGAAAATACAGTTAAAATGAATTATTTCCCATCGATTGAGCGTGATCTTTAATCAGGAATATTGATTTTCATATTCTGAATGTTTAATACATGGATTTTTAATACACAAAATGCATACTTTCAAATCGTCATTTCTCTGGTTCAGTTGACAATAAACTCATGGGTGAAGAAAATACAGTTAAAATGAATTATTTCCCATCGATTGAGCGTGATCTTTAATCAGGAATATTGATTTTCATATTCTGAATGTTTAATACATGGATTTTTAATACACAAAATGCATACTTTCAAATCGTCATTTCTCTGGTTCAGTTGACAATAAACTCATGGGTGAAGAAAATACAGTTAAAATGAATTATTTCCCATCGATTGAGCGTGATCTTTAATCAGGAATATTGATTTTCATATTCTGAATGTTTAATACATGGATTTTTAATACACAAAATGCATACTTTCAAATCGTCATTTCTCTGGTTCAGTTGACAATAAACTCATGGGTGAAGAAAATACAGTTAAAATGAATTATTTCCCATCGATTGAGCGTGATCTTTAATCAGGAATATTGATTTTCATATTCTGAATGTTTAATACATGGATTTTTAATACACAAAATGCATACTTTCAAATCGTCATTTCTCTGGTTCAGTTGACAATAAACTCATGGGTGAAGAAAATACAGTTAAAATGAATTATTTCCCATCGATTGAGCGTGATCTTTAATCAGGGATTTTGATTTTCATATTCTGAATGTTTAATACATGGATTTTTAATACACAAAATGCATACTTTCAAATCGTCATTTCTCTGGTTCAGTTGACAATAAACTCATGGGTGAAGAAAATACAGTTAAAATGAATTATTTCCCATCGATTGAGCGTGATCTTTAATCAGGAATATTGATTTTCATATTCTGAATGTTTAATACATGGATTTTTAATACACAAAATGCATACTTTCAAATCGTCATTTCTCTGGTTCAGTTGACAATAAACTCATGGGTGAAGAAAATACAGTTAAAATGAATTATTTCCCATCGATTGAGCGTGATCTTTAATCCGGAATATTGATTTTCATATTCTGAATGTTTAATACATGGATTTTTAATACACAAAATGCATACTTTCAAATCGTCATTTCTCTGGTTCAGTTGACAATAAACTCATGGGTGAAGAAAATACAGTTAAAATGAATTATTTCCCATCGATTGAGCGTGATCTTTAATCAGGAATATTGATTTTCATATTCTGAATGTTTAATACATGGATTTTTAATACACAAAATGCATACTTTCAAATCGTCATTTCTCTGGTTCAGTTGACAATAAACTCATGGGTGAAGAAAATACAGTTAAAATGAATTATTTCCCATCGATTGAGCGTGATCTTTAATCAGGAATATTGATTTTCATATTCTGAATGTTTAATACATGGATTTTTAATACACAAAATGCATACTTTCAAATCGTCATTTCTCTGGTTCAGTTGACAATAAACTCATGGGTGAAGAAAATACAGTTAAAATGAATTATTTCCCATCGATTGAGCGTGATCTTTAATCAGGAATATTGATTTTCATATTCTGAATGTTTAATACATGGATTTTTAATACACAAAATGCATACTTTCAAATCGTCATTTCTCTGGTTCAGTTGACAATAAACTCATGGGTGAAGAAAATACAGTTAAAATGAATTATTTCCCATCGATTGAGCGTGATCTTTAATCAGGAATATTGATTTTCATATTCTGAATGTTTAATACATGGATTTTTAATACACAAAATGCATACTTTCAAATCGTCATTTCTCTGGTTCAGTTGACAATAAACTCATGGGTGAAGAAAATACAGTTAAAATGAATTATTTCCCATCGATTGAGCGTGATCTTTAATCAGGAATATTGATTTTCATATTCTGAATGTTTAATACATGGATTTTTAATACACAAAATGCATACTTTCAAATCGTCATTTCTCTGGTTCAGTTGACAATAAACTCATGGGTGAAGAAAATACAGTTAAAATGAATTATTTCCCATCGATTGAGCGTGATCTTTAATCAGGAATATTGATTTTCATATTCTGAATGTTTAATACATGGATTTTTAATACACAAAATGCATACTTTCAAATCGTCATTTCTCTGGTTCAGTTGACAATAAACTCATGGGTGAAGAAAATACAGTTAAAATGAATTATTTCCCATCGATTGAGCGTGATCTTTAATCAGGAATATTGATTTTCATATTCTGAATGTTTAATACATGGATTTTTAATACACAAAATGCATACTTTCAAATCGTCATTTCTCTGGTTCAGTTGACAATAAACTCATGGGTGAAGAAAATACAGTTAAAATGAATTATTTCCCATCGATTGAGCGTGATCTTTAATCAGGAATATTGATTTTCATATTCTGAATGTTTAATACATGGATTTTTAATACACAAAATGCATACTTTCAAATCGTCATTTCTCTGGTTCAGTTGACAATAAACTCATGGGTGAAGAAAATACAGTTAAAATGAATTATTTCCCATCGATTGAGCGTGATCTTTAATCAGGAATATTGATTTTCATATTCTGAATGTTTAATACATGGATTTTTAATACACAAAATGCATACTTTCAAATCGTCATTTCTCTGGTTCAGTTGACAATAAACTCATGGGTGAAGAAAATACAGTTAAAATGAATTATTTCCCATCGATTGAGCGTGATCTTTAATCAGGAATATTGATTTTCATATTCTGAATGTTTAATACATGGATTTTTAATACACAAAATGCATACTTTCAAATCGTCATTTCTCTGGTTCAGTTGACAATAAACTCATGGGTGAAGAAAATACAGTTAAAATGAATTATTTCCCATCGATTGAGCGTGATCTTTAATCAGGAATATTGATTTTCATATTCTGAATGTTTAATACATGGATTTTTAATACACAAAATGCATACTTTCAAATCGTCATTTCTCTGGTTCAGTTGACAATAAACTCATGGGTGAAGAAAATACAGTTAAAATGAATTATTTCCCATCGATTGAGCGTGATCTTTAATCAGGAATATTGATTTTCATATTCTGAATGTTTAATACATGGATTTTTAATACACAAAATGCATACTTTCAAATCGTCATTTCTCTGGTTCAGTTGACAATAAACTCATGGGTGAAGAAAATACAGTTAAAATGAATTATTTCCCATCGATTGAGCGTGATCTTTAATCAGGAATATTGATTTTCATATTCTGAATGTTTAATACATGGATTTTTAATACACAAAATGCATACTTTCAAATCGTCATTTCTCTGGTTCAGTTGACAATAAACTCATGGGTGAAGAAAATACAGTTAAAATGAATTATTTCCCATCGATTGAGCGTGATCTTTAATCAGGAATATTGATTTTCATATTCTGAATGTTTAATACATGGATTTTTAATACACAAAATGCATACTTTCAAATCGTCATTTCTCTGGTTCAGTTGACAATAAACTCATGGGTGAAGAAAATACAGTTAAAATGAATTATTTCCCATCGATTGAGCGTGATCTTTAATCAGGAATATTGATTTTCATATTCTGAATGTTTAATACATGGATTTTTAATACACAAAATGCATACTTTCAAATCGTCATTTCTCTGGTTCAGTTGACAATAAACTCATGGGTGAAGAAAATACAGTTAAAATGAATTATTTCCCATCGATTGAGCGTGATCTTTAATCAGGAATATTGATTTTCATATTCTGAATGTTTAATACATGGATTTTTAATACACAAAATGCATACTTTCAAATCGTCATTTCTCTGGTTCAGTTGACAATAAACTCATGGGTGAAGTAAATACAGTTAAAATGAATTATTTCCCATCGATTGAGCGTGATCTTTAATCAGGAATATTGATTTTCATATTCTGAATGTTTAATACATGGATTTTTAATACACAAAATGCATACTTTCAAATCGTCATTTCTCTGGTTCAGTTGACAATAAACTCATGGGTGAAGAAAATACAGTTAAAATGAATTATTTCCCATCGATTGAGCGTGATCTTTAATCAGGAATATTGATTTTCATATTCTGAATGTTTAATACATGGATTTTTAATACACAAAATGCATACTTTCAAATCGTCATTTCTCTGGTTCAGTTGACAATAAACTCATGGGTGAAGAAAATACAGTTAAAATGAATTATTTCCCATCGATTGAGCGTGATCTTTAATCAGGAATATTGATTTTCATATTCTGAATGTTTAATACATGGATTTTTAATACACAAAATGCATACTTTCAAATCGTCATTTCTCTGGTTCAGTTGACAATAAACTCATGGGTGAAGAAAATACAGTTAAAATGAATTATTTCCCATCGATTGAGCGTGATCTTTAATCAGGAATATTGATTTTCATATTCTGAATGTTTAATACATGGATTTTTAATACACAAAATGCATACTTTCAAATCGTCATTTCTCTGGTTCAGTTGACAATAAACTCATGGGTGAAGAAAATACAGTTAAAATGAATTATTTCCCATCGATTGAGCGTGATCTTTAATCAGGAATATTGATTTTCATATTCTGAATGTTTAATACATGGATTTTTAATACACAAAATGCATACTTTCAAATCGTCATTTCTCTGGTTCAGTTGACAATAAACTCATGGGTGAAGAAAATACAGTTAAAATGAATTATTTCCCATCGATTGAGCGTGATCTTTAATCAGGAATATTGATTTTCATATTCTGAATGTTTAATACATGGATTTTTAATACACAAAATGCATACTTTCAAATCGTCATTTCTCTGGTTCAGTTGACAATAAACTCATGGGTGAAGAAAATACAGTTAAAATGAATTATTTCCCATCGATTGAGCGTGATCTTTAATCAGGAATATTGATTTTCATATTCTGAATGTTTAATACATGGATTTTTAATACACAAAATGCATACTTTCAAATCGTCATTTCTCTGGTTCAGTTGACAATAAACTCATGGGTGAAGAAAATACAGTTAAAATGAATTATTTCCCATCGATTGAGCGTGATCTTTAATCAGGAATATTGATTTTCATATTCTGAATGTTTAATACATGGATTTTTAATACACAAAATGCATACTTTCAAATCGCCATTTCTCTGGTTCAGTTGACAATAAACTCATGGGTGAAGAAAATACAGTTAAAATGAATTATTTCCCATCGATTGAGCGTGATCTTTAATCAGGAATATTGATTTTCATATTCTGAATGTTTAATACATGGATTTTTAATACACAAAATGCATACTTTCAAATCGTCATTTCTCTGGTTCAGTTGACAATAAACTCATGGGTGAAGAAAATACAGTTAAAATGAATTATTTCCCATCGATTGAGCGTGATCTTTAATCAGGAATATTGATTTTCATATTCTGAATGTTTAATACATGGATTTTTAATACACAAAATGCATACTTTCAAATCGTCATTTCTCTGGTTCAGTTGACAATAAACTCATGGGTGAAGAAAATACAGTTAAAATGAATTATTTCCCATCGATTGAGCGTGATCTTTAATCAGGAATATTGATTTTCATATTCTGAATGTTTAATACATGGATTTTTAATACACAAAATGCATACTTTCAAATCGTCATTTCTCTGGTTCAGTTGACAATAAACTCATGGGTGAAGAAAATACAGTTAAAATGAATTATTTCCCATCGATTGAGCGTGATCTTTAATCCGGAATATTGATTTTCATATTCTGAATGTTTAATACATGGATTTTTAATACACAAAATGCATACTTTCAAATCGTCATTTCTCTGGTTCAGTTGACAATAAACTCATGGGTGAAGAAAATACAGTTAAAATGAATTATTTCCCATCGATTGAGCGTGATCTTTAATCAGGAATATTGATTTTCATATTCTGAATGTTTAATACATGGATTTTTAATACACAAAATGCATACTTTCAAATCGTCATTTCTCTGGTTCAGTTGACAATAAACTCATGGGTGAAGAAAATACAGTTAAAATGAATTATTTCCCATCGATTGAGCGTGATCTTTAATCAGGAATATTGATTTTCATATTCTGAATGTTTAATACATGGATTTTTAATACACAAAATGCATACTTTCAAATCGTCATTTCTCTGGTTCAGTTGACAATAAACTCATGGGTGAAGAAAATACAGTTAAAATGAATTATTTCCCATCGATTGAGCGTGATCTTTAATCAGGAATATTGATTTTCATATTCTGAATGTTTAATACATGGATTTTTAATACACAAAATGCATACTTTCAAATCGTCATTTCTCTGGTTCAGTTGACAATAAACTCATGGGTGAAGAAAATACAGTTAAAATGAATTATTTCCCATCGATTGAGCGTGATCTTTAATCAGGAATATTGATTTTCATATTCTGAATGTTTAATACATGGATTTTTAATACACAAAATGCATACTTTCAAATCGTCATTTCTCTGGTTCAGTTGACAATAAACTCATGGGTGAAGAAAATACAGTTAAAATGAATTATTTCCCATCGATTGAGCGTGATCTTTAATCAGGGATTTTGATTTTCATATTCTGAATGTTTAATACATGGATTTTTAATACACAAAATGCATACTTTCAAATCGTCATTTCTCTGGTTCAGTTGACAATAAACTCATGGGTGAAGAAAATACAGTTAAAATGAATTATTTCCCATCGATTGAGCGTGATCTTTAATCAGGAATATTGATTTTCATATTCTGAATGTTTAATACATGGATTTTTAATACACAAAATGCATACTTTCAAATCGTCATTTCTCTGGTTCAGTTGACAATAAACTCATGGGTGAAGAAAATACAGTTAAAATGAATTATTTCCCATCGATTGAGCGTGATCTTTAATCCGGAATATTGATTTTCATATTCTGAATGTTTAATACATGGATTTTTAATACACAAAATGCATACTTTCAAATCGTCATTTCTCTGGTTCAGTTGACAATAAACTCATGGGTGAAGAAAATACAGTTAAAATGAATTATTTCCCATCGATTGAGCGTGATCTTTAATCAGGAATATTGATTTTCATATTCTGAATGTTTAATACATGGATTTTTAATACACAAAATGCATACTTTCAAATCGTCATTTCTCTGGTTCAGTTGACAATAAACTCATGGGTGAAGAAAATACAGTTAAAATGAATTATTTCCCATCGATTGAGCGTGATCTTTAATCAGGAATATTGATTTTCATATTCTGAATGTTTAATACATGGATTTTTAATACACAAAATGCATACTTTCAAATCGTCATTTCTCTGGTTCAGTTGACAATAAACTCATGGGTGAAGAAAATACAGTTAAAATGAATTATTTCCCATCGATTGAGCGTGATCTTTAATCAGGAATATTGATTTTCATATTCTGAATGTTTAATACATGGATTTTTAATACACAAAATGCATACTTTCAAATCGTCATTTCTCTGGTTCAGTTGACAATAAACTCATGGGTGAAGAAAATACAGTTAAAATGAATTATTTCCCATCGATTGAGCGTGATCTTTAATCAGGAATATTGATTTTCATATTCTGAATGTTTAATACATGGATTTTTAATACACAAAATGCATACTTTCAAATCGTCATTTCTCTGGTTCAGTTGACAATAAACTCATGGGTGAAGAAAATACAGTTAAAATGAATTATTTCCCATCGATTGAGCGTGATCTTTAATCAGGAATATTGATTTTCATATTCTGAATGTTTAATACATGGATTTTTAATACACAAAATGCATACTTTCAAATCGTCATTTCTCTGGTTCAGTTGACAATAAACTCATGGGTGAAGAAAATACAGTTAAAATGAATTATTTCCCATCGATTGAGCGTGATCTTTAATCCGGAATATTGATTTTCATATTCTGAATGTTTAATACATGGATTTTTAATACACAAAATGCATACTTTCAAATCGTCATTTCTCTGGTTCAGTTGACAATAAACTCATGGGTGAAGAAAATACAGTTAAAATGAATTATTTCCCATCGATTGAGCGTGATCTTTAATCAGGAATATTGATTTTCATATTCTGAATGTTTAATACATGGATTTTTAATACACAAAATGCATACTTTCAAATCGTCATTTCTCTGGTTCAGTTGACAATAAACTCATGGGTGAAGAAAATACAGTTAAAATGAATTATTTCCCATCGATTGAGCGTGATCTTTAATCAGGAATATTGATTTTCATATTCTGAATGTTTAATACATGGATTTTTAATACACAAAATGCATACTTTCAAATCGTCATTTCTCTGGTTCAGTTGACAATAAACTCATGGGTGAAGAAAATACAGTTAAAATGAATTATTTCCCATCGATTGAGCGTGATCTTTAATCAGGAATATTGATTTTCATATTCTGAATGTTTAATACATGGATTTTTAATACACAAAATGCATACTTTCAAATCGTCATTTCTCTGGTTCAGTTGACAATAAACTCATGGGTGAAGAAAATACAGTTAAAATGAATTATTTCCCATCGATTGAGCGTGATCTTTAATCAGGAATATTGATTTTCATATTCTGAATGTTTAATACATGGATTTTTAATACACAAAATGCATACTTTCAAATCGTCATTTCTCTGGTTCAGTTGACAATAAACTCATGGGTGAAGAAAATACAGTTAAAATGAATTATTTCCCATCGATTGAGCGTGATCTTTAATCAGGAATATTGATTTTCATATTCTGAATGTTTAATACATGGATTTTTAATACACAAAATGCATACTTTCAAATCGTCATTTCTCTGGTTCAGTTGACAATAAACTCATGGGTGAAGAAAATACAGTTAAAATGAATTATTTCCCATCGATTGAGCGTGATCTTTAATCAGGAATATTGATTTTCATATTCTGAATGTTTAATACATGGATTTTTAATACACAAAATGCATACTTTCAAATCGTCATTTCTCTGGTTCAGTTGACAATAAACTCATGGGTGAAGAAAATACAGTTAAAATGAATTATTTCCCATCGATTGAGCGTGATCTTTAATCAGGAATATTGATTTTCATATTCTGAATGTTTAATACATGGATTTTTAATACACAAAATGCATACTTTCAAATCGTCATTTCTCTGGTTCAGTTGACAATAAACTCATGGGTGAAGAAAATACAGTTAAAATGAATTATTTCCCATCGATTGAGCGTGATCTTTAATCAGGAATATTGATTTTCATATTCTGAATGTTTAATACATGGATTTTTAATACACAAAATGCATACTTTCAAATCGTCATTTCTCTGGTTCAGTTGACAATAAACTCATGGGTGAAGAAAATACAGTTAAAATGAATTATTTCCCATCGATTGAGCGTGATCTTTAATCAGGAATATTGATTTTCATATTCTGAATGTTTAATACATGGATTTTTAATACACAAAATGCATACTTTCAAATCGTCATTTCTCTGGTTCAGTTGACAATAAACTCATGGGTGAAGAAAATACAGTTAAAATGAATTATTTCCCATCGATTGAGCGTGATCTTTAATCAGGAATATTGATTTTCATATTCTGAATGTTTAATACATGGATTTTTAATACACAAAATGCATACTTTCAAATCGTCATTTCTCTGGTTCAGTTGACAATAAACTCATGGGTGAAGAAAATACAGTTAAAATGAATTATTTCCCATCGATTGAGCGTGATCTTTAATCAGGAATATTGATTTTCATATTCTGAATGTTTAATACATGGATTTTTAATACACAAAATGCATACTTTCAAATCGTCATTTCTCTGGTTCAGTTGACAATAAACTCATGGGTGAAGAAAATACAGTTAAAATGAATTATTTCCCATCGATTGAGCGTGATCTTTAATCAGGAATATTGATTTTCATATTCTGAATGTTTAATACATGGATTTTTAATACACAAAATGCATACTTTCAAATCGTCATTTCTCTGGTTCAGTTGACAATAAACTCATGGGTGAAGAAAATACAGTTAAAATGAATTATTTCCCATCGATTGAGCGTGATCTTTAATCCGGAATATTGATTTTCATATTCTGAATGTTTAATACATGGATTTTTAATACACAAAATGCATACTTTCAAATCGTCATTTCTCTGGTTCAGTTGACAATAAACTCATGGGTGAAGAAAATACAGTTAAAATGAATTATTTCCCATCGATTGAGCGTGATCTTTAATCAGGAATATTGATTTTCATATTCTGAATGTTTAATACATGGATTTTTAATACACAAAATGCATACTTTCAAATCGTCATTTCTCTGGTTCAGTTGACAATAAACTCATGGGTGAAGAAAATACAGTTAAAATGAATTATTTCCCATCGATTGAGCGTGATCTTTAATCAGGAATATTGATTTTCATATTCTGAATGTTTAATACATGGATTTTTAATACACAAAATGCATACTTTCAAATCGTCATTTCTCTGGTTCAGTTGACAATAAACTCATGGGTGAAGAAAATACAGTTAAAATGAATTATTTCCCATCGATTGAGCGTGATCTTTAATCAGGAATATTGATTTTCATATTCTGAATGTTTAATACATGGATTTTTAATACACAAAATGCATACTTTCAAATCGTCATTTCTCTGGTTCAGTTGACAATAAACTCATGGGTGAAGAAAATACAGTTAAAATGAATTATTTCCCATCGATTGAGCGTGATCTTTAATCAGGAATATTGATTTTCATATTCTGAATGTTTAATACATGGATTTTTAATACACAAAATGCATACTTTCAAATCGTCATTTCTCTGGTTCAGTTGACAATAAACTCATGGGTGAAGAAAATACAGTTAAAATGAATTATTTCCCATCGATTGAGCGTGATCTTTAATCAGGAATATTGATTTTCATATTCTGAATGTTTAATACATGGATTTTTAATACACAAAATGCATACTTTCAAATCGTCATTTCTCTGGTTCAGTTGACAATAAACTCATGGGTGAAGAAAATACAGTTAAAATGAATTATTTCCCATCGATTGAGCGTGATCTTTAATCAGGGATTTTGATTTTCATATTCTGAATGTTTAATACATGGATTTTTAATACACAAAATGCATACTTTCAAATCGTCATTTCTCTGGTTCAGTTGACAATAAACTCATGGGTGAAGAAAATACAGTTAAAATGAATTATTTCCCATCGATTGAGCGTGATCTTTAATCAGGAATATTGATTTTCATATTCTGAATGTTTAATACATGGATTTTTAATACACAAAATGCATACTTTCAAATCGTCATTTCTCTGGTTCAGTTGACAATAAACTCATGGGTGAAGAAAATACAGTTAAAATGAATTATTTCCCATCGATTGAGCGTGATCTTTAATCCGGAATATTGATTTTCATATTCTGAATGTTTAATACATGGATTTTTAATACACAAAATGCATACTTTCAAATCGTCATTTCTCTGGTTCAGTTGACAATAAACTCATGGGTGAAGAAAATACAGTTAAAATGAATTATTTCCCATCGATTGAGCGTGATCTTTAATCAGGAATATTGATTTTCATATTCTGAATGTTTAATACATGGATTTTTAATACACAAAATGCATACTTTCAAATCGTCATTTCTCTGGTTCAGTTGACAATAAACTCATGGGTGAAGAAAATACAGTTAAAATGAATTATTTCCCATCGATTGAGCGTGATCTTTAATCAGGAATATTGATTTTCATATTCTGAATGTTTAATACATGGATTTTTAATACACAAAATGCATACTTTCAAATCGTCATTTCTCTGGTTCAGTTGACAATAAACTCATGGGTGAAGAAAATACAGTTAAAATGAATTATTTCCCATCGATTGAGCGTGATCTTTAATCCGGAATATTGATTTTCATATTCTGAATGTTTAATACATGGATTTTTAATACACAAAATGCATACTTTCAAATCGTCATTTCTCTGGTTCAGTTGACAATAAACTCATGGGTGAAGAAAATACAGTTAAAATGAATTATTTCCCATCGATTGAGCGTGATCTTTAATCAGGAATATTGATTTTCATATTCTGAATGTTTAATACATGGATTTTTAATACACAAAATGCATACTTTCAAATCGTCATTTCTCTGGTTCAGTTGACAATAAACTCATGGGTGAAGAAAATACAGTTAAAATGAATTATTTCCCATCGATTGAGCGTGATCTTTAATCAGGAATATTGATTTTCATATTCTGAATGTTTAATACATGGATTTTTAATACACAAAATGCATACTTTCAGATCGTCATTTCTCTGGTTCAGTTGACAATAAACTCATGGGTGAAGAAAATACAGTTAAAATGAATTATTTCCCATCGATTGAGCGTGATCTTTAATCAGGAATATTGATTTTCATATTCTGAATGTTTAATACATGGATTTTTAATACACAAAATGCATACTTTCAAATCGTCATTTCTCTGGTTCAGTTGACAATAAACTCATGGGTGAAGAAAATACAGTTAAAATGAATTATTTCCCATCGATTGAGCGTGATCTTTAATCCGGAATATTGATTTTCATATTCTGAATGTTTAATACATGGATTTTTAATACACAAAATGCATACTTTCAAATCGTCATTTCTCTGGTTCAGTTGACAATAAACTCATGGGTGAAGAAAATACAGTTAAAATGAATTATTTCCCATCGATTGAGCGTGATCTTTAATCAGGAATATTGATTTTCATATTCTGAATGTTTAATACATGGATTTTTAATACACAAAATGCATACTTTCAAATCGTCATTTCTCTGGTTCAGTTGACAATAAACTCATGGGTGAAGAAAATACAGTTAAAATGAATTATTTCCCATCGATTGAGCGTGATCTTTAATCAGGAATATTGATTTTCATATTCTGAATGTTTAATACATGGATTTTTAATACACAAAATGCATACTTTCAAATCGTCATTTCTCTGGTTCAGTTGACAATAAACTCATGGGTGAAGAAAATACAGTTAAAATGAATTATTTCCCATCGATTGAGCGTGATCTTTAATCAGGAATATTGATTTTCATATTCTGAATGTTTAATACATGGATTTTTAATACACAAAATGCATACTTTCAAATCGTCATTTCTCTGGTTCAGTTGACAATAAACTCATGGGTGAAGAAAATACAGTTAAAATGAATTATTTCCCATCGATTGAGCGTGATCTTTAATCAGGAATATTGATTTTCATATTCTGAATGTTTAATACATGGATTTTTAATACACAAAATGCATACTTTCAAATCGTCATTTCTCTGGTTCAGTTGACAATAAACTCATGGGTGAAGAAAATACAGTTAAAATGAATTATTTCCCATCGATTGAGCGTGATCTTTAATCAGGAATATTGATTTTCATATTCTGAATGTTTAATACATGGATTTTTAATACACAAAATGCATACTTTCAAATCGTCATTTCTCTGGTTCAGTTGACAATAAACTCATGGGTGAAGAAAATACAGTTAAAATGAATTATTTCCCATCGATTGAGCGTGATCTTTAATCAGGAATATTGATTTTCATATTCTGAATGTTTAATACATGGATTTTTAATACACAAAATGCATACTTTCAAATCGTCATTTCTCTGGTTCAGTTGACAATAAACTCATGGGTGAAGAAAATACAGTTAAAATGAATTATTTCCCATCGATTGAGCGTGATCTTTAATCCGGAATATTGATTTTCATATTCTGAATGTTTAATACATGGATTTTTAATACACAAAATGCATACTTTCAAATCGTCATTTCTCTGGTTCAGTTGACAATAAACTCATGGGTGAAGAAAATACAGTTAAAATGAATTATTTCCCATCGATTGAGCGTGATCTTTAATCAGGAATATTGATTTTCATATTCTGAATGTTTAATACATGGATTTTTAATACACAAAATGCATACTTTCAAATCGTCATTTCTCTGGTTCAGTTGACAATAAACTCATGGGTGAAGAAAATACAGTTAAAATGAATTATTTCCCATCGATTGAGCGTGATCTTTAATCAGGAATATTGATTTTCATATTCTGAATGTTTAATACATGGATTTTTAATACACAAAATGCATACTTTCAAATCGTCATTTCTCTGGTTCAGTTGACAATAAACTCATGGGTGAAGAAAATACAGTTAAAATGAATTATTTCCCATCGATTGAGCGTGATCTTTAATCAGGAATATTGATTTTCATATTCTGAATGTTTAATACATGGATTTTTAATACACAAAATGCATACTTTCAAATCGTCATTTCTCTGGTTCAGTTGACAATAAACTCATGGGTGAAGAAAATACAGTTAAAATGAATTATTTCCCATCGATTGAGCGTGATCTTTAATCAGGAATATTGATTTTCATATTCTGAATGTTTAATACATGGATTTTTAATACACAAAATGCATACTTTCAAATCGTCATTTCTCTGGTTCAGTTGACAATAAACTCATGGGTGAAGAAAATACAGTTAAAATGAATTATTTCCCATCGATTGAGCGTGATCTTTAATCAGGAATATTGATTTTCATATTCTGAATGTTTAATACATGGATTTTTAATACACAAAATGCATACTTTCAAATCGTCATTTCTCTGGTTCAGTTGACAATAAACTCATGGGTGAAGAAAATACAGTTAAAATGAATTATTTCCCATCGATTGAGCGTGATCTTTAATCAGGAATATTGATTTTCATATTCTGAATGTTTAATACATGGATTTTTAATACACAAAATGCATACTTTCAAATCGTCATTTCTCTGGTTCAGTTGACAATAAACTCATGGGTGAAGAAAATACAGTTAAAATGAATTATTTCCCATCGATTGAGCGTGATCTTTAATCAGGAATATTGATTTTCATATTCTGAATGTTTAATACATGGATTTTTAATACACAAAATGCATACTTTCAAATCGTCATTTCTCTGGTTCAGTTGACAATAAACTCATGGGTGAAGAAAATACAGTTAAAATGAATTATTTCCCATCGATTGAGCGTGATCTTTAATCAGGAATATTGATTTTCATATTCTGAATGTTTAATACATGGATTTTTAATACACAAAATGCATACTTTCAAATCGTCATTTCTCTGGTTCAGTTGACAATAAACTCATGGGTGAAGAAAATACAGTTAAAATGAATTATTTCCCATCGATTGAGCGTGATCTTTAATCAGGAATATTGATTTTCATATTCTGAATGTTTAATACATGGATTTTTAATACACAAAATGCATACTTTCAAATCGTCATTTCTCTGGTTCAGTTGACAATAAACTCATGGGTGAAGAAAATACAGTTAAAATGAATTATTTCCCATCGATTGAGCGTGATCTTTAATCAGGAATATTGATTTTCATATTCTGAATGTTTAATACATGGATTTTTAATACACAAAATGCATACTTTCAAATCGTCATTTCTCTGGTTCAGTTGACAATAAACTCATGGGTGAAGAAAATACAGTTAAAATGAATTATTTCCCATCGATTGAGCGTGATCTTTAATCAGGAATATTGATTTTCATATTCTGAATGTTTAATACATGGATTTTTAATACACAAAATGCATACTTTCAAATCGTCATTTCTCTGGTTCAGTTGACAATAAACTCATGGGTGAAGAAAATACAGTTAAAATGAATTATTTCCCATCGATTGAGCGTGATCTTTAATCAGGAATATTGATTTTCATATTCTGAATGTTTAATACATGGATTTTTAATACACAAAATGCATACTTTCAAATCGTCATTTCTCTGGTTCAGTTGACAATAAACTCATGGGTGAAGTAAATACAGTTAAAATGAATTATTTCCCATCGATTGAGCGTGATCTTTAATCAGGAATATTGATTTTCATATTCTGAATGTTTAATACATGGATTTTTAATACACAAAATGCATACTTTCAAATCGTCATTTCTCTGGTTCAGTTGACAATAAACTCATGGGTGAAGAAAATACAGTTAAAATGAATTATTTCCCATCGATTGAGCGTGATCTTTAATCAGGAATATTGATTTTCATATTCTGAATGTTTAATACATGGATTTTTAATACACAAAATGCATACTTTCAAATCGTCATTTCTCTGGTTCAGTTGACAATAAACTCATGGGTGAAGAAAATACAGTTAAAATGAATTATTTCCCATCGATTGAGCGTGATCTTTAATCAGGAATATTGATTTTCATATTCTGAATGTTTAATACATGGATTTTTAATACACAAAATGCATACTTTCAAATCGTCATTTCTCTGGTTCAGTTGACAATAAACTCATGGGTGAAGAAAATACAGTTAAAATGAATTATTTCCCATCGATTGAGCGTGATCTTTAATCAGGAATATTGATTTTCATATTCTGAATGTTTAATACATGGATTTTTAATACACAAAATGCATACTTTCAAATCGTCATTTCTCTGGTTCAGTTGACAATAAACTCATGGGTGAAGAAAATACAGTTAAAATGAATCATTTCCCATCGATTGAGCGTGATCTTTAATCAGGGATTTTGATTTTCATATTCTGAATGTTTAATACATGGATTTTTAATACACAAAATGCATACTTTCAAATCGTCATTTCTCTGGTTCAGTTGACAATAAACTCATGGGTGAAGAAAATACAGTTAAAATGAATTATTTCCCATCGATTGAGCGTGATCTTTAATCAGGAATATTGATTTTCATATTCTGAATGTTTAATACATGGATTTTTAATACACAAAATGCATACTTTCAAATCGTCATTTCTCTGGTTCAGTTGACAATAAACTCATGGGTGAAGAAAATACAGTTAAAATGAATTATTTCCCATCGATTGAGCGTGATCTTTAATCCGGAATATTGATTTTCATATTCTGAATGTTTAATACATGGATTTTTAATACACAAAATGCATACTTTCAAATCGTCATTTCTCTGGTTCAGTTGACAATAAACTCATGGGTGAAGAAAATACAGTTAAAATGAATTATTTCCCATCGATTGAGCGTGATCTTTAATCAGGAATATTGATTTTCATATTCTGAATGTTTAATACATGGATTTTTAATACACAAAATGCATACTTTCAAATCGTCATTTCTCTGGTTCAGTTGACAATAAACTCATGGGTGAAGAAAATACAGTTAAAATGAATTATTTCCCATCGATTGAGCGTGATCTTTAATCAGGAATATTGATTTTCATATTCTGAATGTTTAATACATGGATTTTTAATACACAAAATGCATACTTTCAAATCGTCATTTCTCTGGTTCAGTTGACAATAAACTCATGGGTGAAGAAAATACAGTTAAAATGAATTATTTCCCATCGATTGAGCGTGATCTTTAATCAGGAATATTGATTTTCATATTCTGAATGTTTAATACATGGATTTTTAATACACAAAATGCATACTTTCAAATCGTCATTTCTCTGGTTCAGTTGACAATAAACTCATGGGTGAAGAAAATACAGTTAAAATGAATTATTTCCCATCGATTGAGCGTGATCTTTAATCAGGAATATTGATTTTCATATTCTGGATGTTTAATACATGGATTTTTAATACACAAAATGCATACTTTCAAATCGTCATTTCTCTGGTTCAGTTGACAATAAACTCATGGGTGAAGAAAATACAGTTAAAATGAATTATTTCCCATCGATTGAGCGTGATCTTTAATCAGGAATATTGATTTTCATATTCTGAATGTTTAATACATGGATTTTTAATACACAAAATGCATACTTTCAAATCGTCATTTCTCTGGTTCAGTTGACAATAAACTCATGGGTGAAGAAAATACAGTTAAAATGAATTATTTCCCATCGATTGAGCGTGATCTTTAATCAGGAATATTGATTTTCATATTCTGAATGTTTAATACATGGATTTTTAATACGCAAAATGCATACTTTCAAATCGTCATTTCTCTGGTTCAGTTGACAATAAACTCATGGGTGAAGAAAATACAGTTAAAATGAATTATTTCCCATCGATTGAGCGTGATCTTTAATCAGGAATATTGATTTTCATATTCTGAATGTTTAATACATGGATTTTTAATACACAAAATGCATACTTTCAAATCGTCATTTCTCTGGTTCAGTTGACAATAAACTCATGGGTGAAGAAAATACAGTTAAAATGAATTATTTCCCATCGATTGAGCGTGATCTTTAATCCGGTATATTGATTTTCATATTCTGAATGTTTAATACATGGATTTTTAATACACAAAATGCATACTTTCAAATCGTCATTTCTCTGGTTCAGTTGACAATAAACTCATGGGTGAAGAAAATACAGTTAAAATGAATTATTTCCCATCGATTGAGCGTGATCTTTAATCAGGAATATTGATTTTCATATTCTGAATGTTTAATACATGGATTTTTAATACACAAAATGCATACTTTCAAATCGTCATTTCTCTGGTTCAGTTGACAATAAACTCATGGGTGAAGAAAATACAGTTAAAATGAATTATTTCCCATCGATTGAGCGTGATCTTTAATCCGGAATATTGATTTTCATATTCTGAATGTTTAATACATGGATTTTTAATACACAAAATGCATACTTTCAAATCGTCATTTCTCTGGTTCAGTTGACAATAAACTCATGGGTGAAGAAAATACAGTTAAAATGAATTATTTCCCATCGATTGAGCGTGATCTTTAATCAGGAATATTGATTTTCATATTCTGGATGTTTAATACATGGATTTTTAATACACAAAATGCATACTTTCAAATCGTCATTTCTCTGGTTCAGTTGACAATAAACTCATGGGTGAAGAAAATACAGTTAAAATGAATTATTTCCCATCGATTGAGCGTGATCTTTAATCAGGAATATTGATTTTCATATTCTGAATGTTTAATACATGGATTTTTAATACACAAAATGCATACTTTCAAATCGTCATTTCTCTGGTTCAGTTGACAATAAACTCATGGGTGAAGAAAATACAGTTAAAATGAATTATTTCCCATCGATTGAGCGTGATCTTTAATCAGGAATATTGATTTTCATATTCTGAATGTTTAATACATGGATTTTTAATACACAAAATGCATACTTTCAAATCGTCATTTCTCTGGTTCAGTTGACAATAAACTCATGGGTGAAGAAAATACAGTTAAAATGAATTATTTCCCATCGATTGAGCGTGATCTTTAATCAGGAATATTGATTTTCATATTCTGAATGTTTAATACATGGATTTTTAATACACAAAATGCATACTTTCAAATCGTCATTTCTCTGGTTCAGTTGACAATAAACTCATGGGTGAAGAAAATACAGTTAAAATGAATTATTTCCCATCGATTGAGCGTGATCTTTAATCAGGAATATTGATTTTCATATTCTGAATGTTTAATACATGGATTTTTAATACACAAAATGCATACTTTCAAATCGTCATTTCTCTGGTTCAGTTGACAATAAACTCATGGGTGAAGAAAATACAGTTAAAATGAATTATTTCCCATCGATTGAGCGTGATCTTTAATCAGGAATATTGATTTTCATATTCTGAATGTTTAATACATGGATTTTTAATACACAAAATGCATACTTTCAAATCGTCATTTCTCTGGTTCAGTTGACAATAAACTCATGGGTGAAGAAAATACAGTTAAAATGAATTATTTCCCATCGATTGAGCGTGATCTTTAATCAGGAATATTGATTTTCATATTCTGAATGTTTAATACATGGATTTTTAATACACAAAATGCATACTTTCAAATCGTCATTTCTCTGGTTCAGTTGACAATAAACTCATGGGTGAAGAAAATACAGTTAAAATGAATTATTTCCCATCGATTGAGCGTGATCTTTAATCCGGAATATTGATTTTCATATTCTGAATGTTTAATACATGGATTTTTAATACACAAAATGCATACTTTCAAATCGTCATTTCTCTGGTTCAGTTGACAATAAACTCATGGGTGAAGTAAATACAGTTAAAATGAATTATTTCCCATCGATTGAGCGTGATCTTTAATCAGGAATATTGATTTTCATATTCTGAATGTTTAATACATGGATTTTTAATACACAAAATGCATACTTTCAAATCGTCATTTCTCTGGTTCAGTTGACAATAAACTCATGGGTGAAGAAAATACAGTTAAAATGAATTATTTCCCATCGATTGAGCGTGATCTTTAATCAGGAATATTGATTTTCATATTCTGAATGTTTAATACATGGATTTTTAATACACAAAATGCATACTTTCAAATCGTCATTTCTCTGGTTCAGTTGACAATAAACTCATGGGTGAAGAAAATACAGTTAAAATGAATTATTTCCCATCGATTGAGCGTGATCTTTAATCAGGAATATTGATTTTCATATTCTGAATGTTTAATACATGGATTTTTAATACACAAAATGCATACTTTCAAATCGTCATTTCTCTGGTTCAGTTGACAATAAACTCATGGGTGAAGAAAATACAGTTAAAATGAATTATTTCCCATCGATTGAGCGTGATCTTTAATCAGGGATTTTGATTTTCATATTCTGAATGTTTAATACATGGATTTTTAATACACAAAATGCATACTTTCAAATCGTCATTTCTCTGGTTCAGTTGACAATAAACTCATGGGTGAAGAAAATACAGTTAAAATGAATTATTTCCCATCGATTGAGCGTGATCTTTAATCAGGAATATTGATTTTCATATTCTGAATGTTTAATACATGGATTTTTAATACACAAAATGCATACTTTCAAATCGTCATTTCTCTGGTTCAGTTGACAATAAACTCATGGGTGAAGAAAATACAGTTAAAATGAATTATTTCCCATCGATTGAGCGTGATCTTTAATCCGGAATATTGATTTTCATATTCTGAATGTTTAATACATGGATTTTTAATACACAAAATGCATACTTTCAAATCGTCATTTCTCTGGTTCAGTTGACAATAAACTCATGGGTGAAGAAAATACAGTTAAAATGAATTATTTCCCATCGATTGAGCGTGATCTTTAATCAGGAATATTGATTTTCATATTCTGAATGTTTAATACATGGATTTTTAATACACAAAATGCATACTTTCAAATCGTCATTTCTCTGGTTCAGTTGACAATAAACTCATGGGTGAAGAAAATACAGTTAAAATGAATTATTTCCCATCGATTGAGCGTGATCTTTAATCCGGAATATTGATTTTCATATTCTGAATGTTTAATACATGGATTTTTAATACACAAAATGCATACTTTCAAATCGTCATTTCTCTGGTTCAGTTGACAATAAACTCATGGGTGAAGAAAATACAGTTAAAATGAATTATTTCCCATCGATTGAGCGTGATCTTTAATCAGGAATATTGATTTTCATATTCTGAATGTTTAATACATGGATTTTTAATACACAAAATGCATACTTTCAAATCGTCATTTCTCTGGTTCAGTTGACAATAAACTCATGGGTGAAGAAAATACAGTTAAAATGAATTATTTCCCATCGATTGAGCGTGATCTTTAATCAGGAATATTGATTTTCATATTCTGAATGTTTAATACATGGATTTTTAATACACAAAATGCATACTTTCAAATCGTCATTTCTCTGGTTCAGTTGACAATAAACTCATGGGTGAAGAAAATACAGTTAAAATGAATTATTTCCCATCGATTGAGCGTGATCTTTAATCAGGAATATTGATTTTCATATTCTGAATGTTTAATACATGGATTTTTAATACACAAAATGCATACTTTCAAATCGTCATTTCTCTGGTTCAGTTGACAATAAACTCATGGGTGAAGAAAATACAGTTAAAATGAATTATTTCCCATCGATTGAGCGTGATCTTTAATCAGGAATATTGATTTTCATATTCTGAATGTTTAATACATGGATTTTTAATACACAAAATGCATACTTTCAAATCGTCATTTCTCTGGTTCAGTTGACAATAAACTCATGGGTGAAGAAAATACAGTTAAAATGAATTATTTCCCATCGATTGAGCGTGATCTTTAATCAGGAATATTGATTTTCATATTCTGAATGTTTAATACATGGATTTTTAATACACAAAATGCATACTTTCAAATCGTCATTTCTCTGGTTCAGTTGACAATAAACTCATGGGTGAAGTAAATACAGTTAAAATGAATTATTTCCCATCGATTGAGCGTGATCTTTAATCAGGAATATTGATTTTCATATTCTGAATGTTTAATACATGGATTTTTAATACACAAAATGCATACTTTCAAATCGTCATTTCTCTGGTTCAGTTGACAATAAACTCATGGGTGAAGAAAATACAGTTAAAATGAATTATTTCCCATCGATTGAGCGTGATCTTTAATCAGGAATATTGATTTTCATATTCTGAATGTTTAATACATGGATTTTTAATACACAAAATGCATACTTTCAAATCGTCATTTCTCTGGTTCAGTTGACAATAAACTCATGGGTGAAGAGAATACAGTTAAAATGAATTATTTCCCATCGATTGAGCGTGATCTTTAATCAGGAATATTGATTTTCATATTCTGAATGTTTAATACATGGATTTTTAATACACAAAATGCATACTTTCAAATCGTCATTTCTCTGGTTCAGTTGACAATAAACTCATGGGTGAAGAAAATACAGTTAAAATGAATTATTTCCCATCGATTGAGCGTGATCTTTAATCAGGGATTTTGATTTTCATATTCTGAATGTTTAATACATGGATTTTTAATACACAAAATGCATACTTTCAAATCGTCATTTCTCTGGTTCAGTTGACAATAAACTCATGGGTGAAGAAAATACAGTTAAAATGAATTATTTCCCATCGATTGAGCGTGATCTTTAATCAGGAATATTGATTTTCATATTCTGAATGTTTAATACATGGATTTTTAATACACAAAATGCATACTTTCAAATCGTCATTTCTCTGGTTCAGTTGACAATAAACTCATGGGTGAAGAAAATACAGTTAAAATGAATTATTTCCCATCGATTGAGCGTGATCTTTAATCCGGAATATTGATTTTCATATTCTGAATGTTTAATACATGGATTTTTAATACACAAAATGCATACTTTCAAATCGTCATTTCTCTGGTTCAGTTGACAATAAACTCATGGGTGAAGAAAATACAGTTAAAATGAATTATTTCCCATCGATTGAGCGTGATCTTTAATCAGGAATATTGATTTTCATATTCTGAATGTTTAATACATGGATTTTTAATACACAAAATGCATACTTTCAAATCGTCATTTCTCTGGTTCAGTTGACAATAAACTCATGGGTGAAGAAAATACAGTTAAAATGAATTATTTCCCATCGATTGAGCGTGATCTTTAATCCGGAATATTGATTTTCATATTCTGAATGTTTAATACATGGATTTTTAATACACAAAATGCATACTTTCAAATCGTCATTTCTCTGGTTCAGTTGACAATAAACTCATGGGTGAAGAAAATACAGTTAAAATGAATTATTTCCCATCGATTGAGCGTGATCTTTAATCAGGAATATTGATTTTCATATTCTGAATGTTTAATACATGGATTTTTAATACACAAAATGCATACTTTCAAATCGTCATTTCTCTGGTTCAGTTGACAATAAACTCATGGGTGAAGAAAATACAGTTAAAATGAATTATTTCCCATCGATTGAGCGTGATCTTTAATCAGGAATATTGATTTTCATATTCTGGATGTTTAATACATGGATTTTTAATACACAAAATGCATACTTTCAAATCGTCATTTCTCTGGTTCAGTTGACAATAAACTCATGGGTGAAGAAAATACAGTTAAAATGAATTATTTCCCATCGATTGAGCGTGATCTTTAATCAGGAATATTGATTTTCATATTCTGAATGTTTAATACATGGATTTTTAATACACAAAATGCATACTTTCAAATCGTCATTTCTCTGGTTCAGTTGACAATAAACTCATGGGTGAAGAAAATACAGTTAAAATGAATTATTTCCCATCGATTGAGCGTGATCTTTAATCAGGAATATTGATTTTCATATTCTGAATGTTTAATACATGGATTTTTAATACACAAAATGCATACTTTCAAATCGTCATTTCTCTGGTTCAGTTGACAATAAACTCATGGGTGAAGAAAATACAGTTAAAATGAATTATTTCCCATCGATTGAGCGTGATCTTTAATCAGGAATATTGATTTTCATATTCTGAATGTTTAATACATGGATTTTTAATACACAAAATGCATACTTTCAAATCGTCATTTCTCTGGTTCAGTTGACAATAAACTCATGGGTGAAGAAAATACAGTTAAAATGAATTATTTCCCATCGATTGAGCGTGATCTTTAATCAGGAATATTGATTTTCATATTCTGAATGTTTAATACATGGATTTTTAATACACAAAATGCATACTTTCAAATCGTCATTTCTCTGGTTCAGTTGACAATAAACTCATGGGTGAAGAAAATACAGTTAAAATGAATTATTTCCCATCGATTGAGCGTGATCTTTAATCAGGAATATTGATTTTCATATTCTGAATGTTTAATACATGGATTTTTAATACACAAAATGCATACTTTCAAATCGTCATTTCTCTGGTTCAGTTGACAATAAACTCATGGGTGAAGAAAATACAGTTAAAATGAATTATTTCCCATCGATTGAGCGTGATCTTTAATCCGGAATATTGATTTTCATATTCTGAATGTTTAATACATGGATTTTTAATACACAAAATGCATACTTTCAAATCGTCATTTCTCTGGTTCAGTTGACAATAAACTCATGGGTGAAGTAAATACAGTTAAAATGAATTATTTTCCATCGATTGAGCGTGATCTTTAATCAGGAATATTGATTTTCATATTCTGAATGTTTAATACATGGATTTTTAATACACAAAATGCATACTTTCAAATCGTCATTTCTCTGGTTCAGTTGACAATAAACTCATGGGTGAAGAAAATACAGTTAAAATGAATTATTTCCCATCGATTGAGCGTGATCTTTAATCAGGAATATTGATTTTCATATTCTGAATGTTTAATACATGGATTTTTAATACTCAAAATGCATACTTTCAAATCGTCATTTCTCTGGTTCAGTTGACAATAAACTCATGGGTGAAGAAAATACAGTTAAAATGAATTATTTCCCATCGATTGAGCGTGATCTTTAATCAGGAATATTGATTTTCATATTCTGAATGTTTAATACATGGATTTTTAATACACAAAATGCATACTTTCAAATCGTCATTTCTCTGGTTCAGTTGACAATAAACTCATGGGTGAAGAAAATACAGTTAAAATGAATTATTTCCCATCGATTGAGCGTGATCTTTAATCAGGAATATTGATTTTCATATTCTGAATGTTTAATACATGGATTTTTAATACACAAAATGCATACTTTCAAATCGTCATTTCTCTGGTTCAGTTGACAATAAACTCATGGGTGAAGAAAATACAGTTAAAATGAATTATTTCCCATCGATTGAGCGTGATCTTTAATCAGGGATTTTGATTTTCATATTCTGAATGTTTAATACATGGATTTTTAATACACAAAATGCATACTTTCAAATCGTCATTTCTCTGGTTCAGTTGACAATAAACTCATGGGTGAAGAAAATACAGTTAAAATGAATTATTTCCCATCGATTGAGCGTGATCTTTAATCAGGAATATTGATTTTCATATTCTGAATGTTTAATACATGGATTTTTAATACACAAAATGCATACTTTCAAATCGTCATTTCTCTGGTTCAGTTGACAATAAACTCATGGGTGAAGAAAATACAGTTAAAATGAATTATTTCCCATCGATTGAGCGTGATCTTTAATCCGGAATATTGATTTTCATATTCTGAATGTTTAATACATGGATTTTTAATACACAAAATGCATACTTTCAAATCGTCATTTCTCTGGTTCAGTTGACAATAAACTCATGGGTGAAGAAAATACAGTTAAAATGAATTATTTCCCATCGATTGAGCGTGATCTTTAATCAGGAATATTGATTTTCATATTCTGAATGTTTAATACATGGATTTTTAATACACAAAATGCATACTTTCAAATCGTCATTTCTCTGGTTCAGTTGACAATAAACTCATGGGTGAAGAAAATACAGTTAAAATGAATTATTTCCCATCGATTGAGCGTGATCTTTAATCCGGAATATTGATTTTCATATTCTGAATGTTTAATACATGGATTTTTAATACACAAAATGCATACTTTCAAATCGTCATTTCTCTGGTTCAGTTGACAATAAACTCATGGGTGAAGAAAATACAGTTAAAATGAATTATTTCCCATCGATTGAGCGTGATCTTTAATCAGGAATATTGATTTTCATATTCTGAATGTTTAATACATGGATTTTTAATACACAAAATGCATACTTTCAAATCGTCATTTCTCTGGTTCAGTTGACAATAAACTCATGGGTGAAGAAAATACAGTTAAAATGAATTATTTCCCATCGATTGAGCGTGATCTTCAATCAGGAATATTGATTTTCATATTCTGAATGTTTAATACATGGATTTTTAATACACAAAATGCATACTTTCAAATCGTCATTTCTCTGGTTCAGTTGACAATAAACTCATGGGTGAAGAAAATACAGTTAAAATGAATTATTTCCCATCGATTGAGCGTGATCTTTAATCCGGAATATTGATTTTCATATTCTGAATGTTTAATACATGGATTTTTAATACACAAAATGCATACTTTCAAATCGTCATTTCTCTGGTTCAGTTGACAATAAACTCATGGGTGAAGTAAATACAGTTAAAATGAATTATTTCCCATCGATTGAGCGTGATCTTTAATCAGGAATATTGATTTTCATATTCTGAATGTTTAATACATGGATTTTTAATACACAAAATGCATACTTTCAAATCGTCATTTCTCTGGTTCAGTTGACAATAAACTCATGGGTGAAGAAAATACAGTTAAAATGAATTATTTCCCATCGATTGAGCGTGATCTTTAATCAGGAATATTGATTTTCATATTCTGAATGTTTAATACATGGATTTTTAATACACAAAATGCATACTTTCAAATCGTCATTTCTCTGGTTCAGTTGACAATAAACTCATGGGTGAAGAAAATACAGTTAAAATGAATTTTTTCCCATCGATTGAGCGTGATCTTTAATCAGGAATATTGATTTTCATATTCTGAATGTTTAATACATGGATTTTTAATACACAAAATGCATACTTTCAAATCGTCATTTCTCTGGTTCAGTTGACAATAAACTCATGGGTGAAGAAAATACAGTTAAAATGAATTATTTCCCATCGATTGAGCGTGATCTTTAATCAGGAATATTGATTTTCATATTCTGAATGTTTAATACATGGATTTTTAATACACAAAATGCATACTTTCAAATCGTCATTTCTCTGGTTCAGTTGACAATAAACTCATGGGTGAAGAAAATACAGTTAAAATGAATTTTTTCCCATCGATTGAGCGTGATCTTTAATCAGGAATATTGATTTTCATATTCTGAATGTTTAATACATGGATTTTTAATACACAAAATGCATACTTTCAAATCGTCATTTCTCTGGTTCAGTTGACAATAAACTCATGGGTGAAGAAAATACAGTTAAAATGAATTATTTCCCATCGATTGAGCGTGATCTTTAATCAGGAATATTGATTTTCATATTCTGAATGTTTAATACATGGATTTTTAATACACAAAATGCATACTTTCAAATCGTCATTTCTCTGGTTCAGTTGACAATAAACTCATGGGTAAAGAAAATACAGTTAAAATGAATTATTTCCCATCGATTGAGCGTGATCTTTAATCAGGAATATTGATTTTCATATTCTGAATGTTTAATACATGGATTTTTAATACACAAAATGCATACTTTCAAATCGTCATTTCTCTGGTTCAGTTGACAATAAACTCATGGGTGAAGAAAATACAGTTAAAATGAATTATTTCCCATCGATTGAGCGTGATCTTTAATCAGGAATATTGATTTTCATATTCTGAATGTTTAATACATGGATTTTTAATACACAAAATGCATACTTTCAAATCGTCATTTCTCTGGTTCAGTTGACAATAAACTCATGGGTGAAGAAAATACAGTTAAAATGAATTATTTCCCATCGATTGAGCGTGATCTTTAATCAGGAATATTGATTTTCATATTCTGAATGTTTAATACATGGATTTTTAATACACAAAATGCATACTTTCAAATCGTCATTTCTCTGGTTCAGTTGACAATAAACTCATGGGTAAAGAAAATACAGTTAAAATGAATTATTTCCCATCGATTGAGCGTGATCTTTAATCAGGGATTTTGATTTTCATATTCTGAATGTTTAATACATGGATTTTTAATACACAAAATGCATACTTTCAAATCGTCATTTCTCTGGTTCAGTTGACAATAAACTCATGGGTGAAGAAAATACAGTTAAAATGAATTATTTCCCATCGATTGAGCGTGATCTTTAATCCGGAATATTGATTTTCATATTCTGAATGTTTAATACATGGATTTTTAATACACAAAATGCATACTTTCAAATCGTCATTTCTCTGGTTCAGTTGACAATAAACTCATGGGTGAAGAAAATACAGTTAAAATGAATTATTTCCCATCGATTGAGCGTGATCTTTAATCCGGAATATTGATTTTCATATTCTGAATGTTTAATACATGGATTTTTAATACACAAAATGCATACTTTCAAATCGTCATTTCTCTGGTTCAGTTGACAATAAACTCATGGGTGAAGAAAATACAGTTAAAATGAATTATTTCCCATCGATTGAGCGTGATCTTTAATCAGGAATATTGATTTTCATATTCTGAATGTTTAATACA
Source organism: Dromius quadrimaculatus (assembly GCA_963989225.1). NCBI lineage: Eukaryota > Metazoa > Arthropoda > Insecta > Coleoptera > Carabidae > Dromius > Dromius quadrimaculatus. The sequence goes on along the minus strand of OZ022332.1, from coordinate 49,257,432 downwards.
TGGATTTTTAATACACAAAATGCATACTTTCAAATCGTCATTTCTCTGGTTCAGTTGACAATAAACTCATGGGTGAAGAAAATACAGTTAAAATGAATTATTTCCCATCGATTGAGCGTGATCTTTAATCCGGAATATTGATTTTCATATTCTGAATGTTTAATACATGGATTTTTAATACACAAAATGCATACTTTCAAATCGTCATTTCTCTGGTTCAGTTGACAATAAACTCATGGGTGAAGAAAATACAGTTAAAATGAATTATTTCCCATCGATTGAGCGTGATCTTTAATCAGGAATATTGATTTTCATATTCTGAATGTTTAATACATGGATTTTTAATACACAAAATGCATACTTTCAAATCGTCATTTCTCTGGTTCAGTTGACAATAAACTCATGGGTGAAGAAAATACAGTTAAAATGAATTATTTCCCATCGATTGAGCGTGATCTTTAATCCGGAATATTGATTTTCATATTCTGAATGTTTAATACATGGATTTTTAATACACAAAATGCATACTTTCAAATCGTCATTTCTCTGGTTCAGTTGACAATAAACTCATGGGTGAAGAAAATACAGTTAAAATGAATTATTTCCCATCGATTGAGCGTGATCTTTAATCAGGAATATTGATTTTCATATTCTGAATGTTTAATACATGGATTTTTAATACACAAAATGCATACTTTCAAATCGTCATTTCTCTGGTTCAGTTGACAATAAACTCATGGGTGAAGAAAATACAGTTAAAATGAATTATTTCCCATCGATTGAGCGTGATCTTTAATCCGGAATATTGATTTTCATATTCTGAATGTTTGATACATGGATTTTTAATACACAAAATGCATACTTTCAAATCGTCATTTCTCTGGTTCAGTTGACAATAAACTCATGGGTGAAGAAAATACAGTTAAAATGAATTATTTCCCATCGATTGAGCGTGATCTTTAATCAGGAATATTGATTTTCATATTCTGAATGTTTAATACATGGATTTTTAATACACAAAATGCATACTTTCAAATCGTCATTTCTCTGGTTCAGTTGACAATAAACTCATGGGTGAAGAAAATACAGTTAAAATGAATTATTTCCCATCGATTGAGCGTGATCTTTAATCCGGAATATTGATTTTCATATTCTGAATGTTTAATACATGGATTTTTAATACACAAAATGCATACTTTCAAATCGTCATTTCTCTGGTTCAGTTGACAATAAACTCATGGGTGAAGAAAATACAGTTAAAATGAATTATTTCCCATCGATTGAGCGTGATCTTTAATCAGGAATATTGATTTTCATATTCTGAATGTTTAATACATGGATTTTTAATACACAAAATGCATACTTTCAAATCGTCATTTCTCTGGTTCAGTTGACAATAAACTCATGGGTGAAGAAAATACAGTTAAAATGAATTATTTCCCATCGATTGAGCGTGATCTTTAATCAGGAATATTGATTTTCATATTCTGAATGTTTAATACATGGATTTTTAATACACAAAATGCATACTTTCAAATCGTCATTTCTCTGGTTCAGTTGACAATAAACTCATGGGTAAAGAAAATACAGTTAAAATGAATTATTTCCCATCGATTGAGCGTGATCTTTAATCAGGGATTTTGATTTTCATATTCTGAATGTTTAATACATGGATTTTTAATACACAAAATGCATACTTTCAAATCGTCATTTCTCTGGTTCAGTTGACAATAAACTCATGGGTGAAGAAAATACAGTTAAAATGAATTATTTCCCATCGATTGAGCGTGATCTTTAATCCGGAATATTGATTTTCATATTCTGAATGTTTAATACATGGATTTTTAATACACAAAATGCATACTTTCAAATCGTCATTTCTCTGGTTCAGTTGACAATAAACTCATGGGTGAAGAAAATACAGTTAAAATGAATTATTTCCCATCGATTGAGCGTGATCTTTAATCCGGAATATTGATTTTCATATTCTGAATGTTTAATACATGGATTTTTAATACACAAAATGCATACTTTCAAATCGTCATTTCTCTGGTTCAGTTGACAATAAACTCATGGGTGAAGAAAATACAGTTAAAATGAATTATTTCCCATCGATTGAGCGTGATCTTTAATCAGGAATATTGATTTTCATATTCTGAATGTTTAATACATGGATTTTTAATACACAAAATGCATACTTTCAAATCGTCATTTCTCTGGTTCAGTTGACAATAAACTCATGGGTGAAGAAAATACAGTTAAAATGAATTATTTCCCATCGATTGAGCGTGATCTTTAATCCGGAATATTGATTTTCATATTCTGAATGTTTAATACATGGATTTTTAATACACAAAATGCATACTTTCAAATCGTCATTTCTCTGGTTCAGTTGACAATAAACTCATGGGTGAAGAAAATACAGTTAAAATGAATTATTTCCCATCGATTGAGCGTGATCTTTAATCAGGAATATTGATTTTCATATTCTGAATGTTCAATACATGGATTTTTAATACACAAAATGCATACTTTCAAATCGTCATTTCTCTGGTTCAGTTGACAATAAACTCATGGGTGAAGAAAATACAGTTAAAATGAATTATTTCCCATCGATTGAGCGTGATCTTTAATCAGGAATATTGATTTTCATATTCTGAATGTTTAATACATGGATTTTTAATACACAAAATGCATACTTTCAAATCGTCATTTCTCTGGTTCAGTTGACAATAAACTCATGGGTGAAGAAAATACAGTTAAAATGAATTATTTCCCATCGATTGAGCGTGATCTTTAATCCGGAATATTGATTTTCATATTCTGAATGTTTAATACATGGATTTTTAATACACAAAATGCATACTTTCAAATCGTCATTTCTCTGGTTCAGTTGACAATAAACTCATGGGTGAAGAAAATACAGTTAAAATGAATTATTTCCCATCGATTGAGCGTGATCTTTAATCAGGAATATTGATTTTCATATTCTGAATGTTTAATACATGGATTTTTAATACACAAAATGCATACTTTCAAATCGTCATTTCTCTGGTTCAGTTGACAATAAACTCATGGGTGAAGAAAATACAGTTAAAATGAATTATTTCCCATCGATTGAGCGTGATCTTTAATCCGGAATATTGATTTTCATATTCTGAATGTTTGATACATGGATTTTTAATACACAAAATGCATACTTTCAAATCGTCATTTCTCTGGTTCAGTTGACAATAAACTCATGGGTGAAGAAAATACAGTTAAAATGAATTATTTCCCATCGATTGAGCGTGATCTTTAATCAGGAATATTGATTTTCATATTCTGAATGTTTAATACATGGATTTTTAATACACAAAATGCATACTTTCAAATCGTCATTTCTCTGGTTCAGTTGACAATAAACTCATGGGTGAAGAAAATACAGTTAAAATGAATTATTTCCCATCGATTGAGCGTGATCTTTAATCCGGAATATTGATTTTCATATTCTGAATGTTTAATACATGGATTTTTAATACACAAAATGCATACTTTCAAATCGTCATTTCTCTGGTTCAGTTGACAATAAACTCATGGGTGAAGAAAATACAGTTAAAATGAATTATTTCCCATCGATTGAGCGTGATCTTTAATCAGGAATATTGATTTTCATATTCTGAATGTTTAATACATGGATTTTTAATACACAAAATGCATACTTTCAAATCGTCATTTCTCTGGTTCAGTTGACAATAAACTCATGGGTGAAGAAAATACAGTTAAAATGAATTATTTCCCATCGATTGAGCGTGATCTTTAATCCGGAATATTGATTTTCATATTCTGAATGTTTAATACATGGATTTTTAATACACAAAATGCATACTTTCAAATCGTCATTTCTCTAGTTCAGTTGACAATAAACTCATGGGTGAAGAAAATACAGTTAAAATGAATTATTTCCCATCGATTGAGCGTGATCTTTAATCAGGAATATTGATTTTCATATTCTGAATGTTTAATACATGGATTTTTAATACACAAAATGCATACTTTCAAATCGTCATTTCTCTGGTTCAGTTGACAATAAACTCATGGGTGAAGAAAATACAGTTGAAATGAATTATTTCCCATCGATTGAGCGTGATCTTTAATCCGGAATATTGATTTTCATATTCTGAATGTTTAATACATGGATTTTTAATACACAAAATGCATACTTTCAAATCGTCATTTCTCTGGTTCAGTTGACAATAAACTCATGGGTGAAGAAAATACAGTTAAAATGAATTATTTCCCATCGATTGAGCGTGATCTTTAATCAGGAATATTGATTTTCATATTCTGAATGTTTAATACATGGATTTTTAATACACAAAATGCATACTTTCAAATCGTCATTTCTCTGGTTCAGTTGACAATAAACTCATGGGTGAAGAAAATACAGTTGAAATGAATTATTTCCCATCGATTGAGCGTGATCTTTAATCAGGAATATTGATTTTCATATTCTGAATGTTCAATACATGGATTTTTAATACACAAAATGCATACTTTCAAATCGTCATTTCTCTGGTTCAGTTGACAATAAACTCATGGGTGAAGAAAATACAGTTGAAATGAATTATTTCCCATCGATTGAGCGTGATCTTTAATCCGGAATATTGATTTTCATATTCTGAATGTTTAATACATGGATTTTTAATACATAAAATGCATACTTTCAAATCGTCATTTCTCTGGTTCAGTTGACAATAAACTCATGGGTGAAGAAAATACAGTTAAAATGTATTATTTCCCATCGATTGAGCGTGATCTTTAATCCGGAATATTGATTTTCATATTCTGAATGTTTAATACATGGATTTTTAATACACAAAATGCATACTTTCAAATCGTCATTTCTCTGGTTCAGTTGACAATAAACTCATGGGTGAAGAAAATACAGTTAAAATGTATTATTTCCCATCGATTGAGCGTGATCTTTAATCCGGAATATTGATTTTCATATTCTGAATGTTTAATACATGGATTTTTAATACACAAAATGCATACTTTCAAATCGTCATTTCTCTGGTTCAGTTGACAATAAACTCATGGGTGAAGAAAATACAGTTAAAATGAATTATTTCCCATCGATTGAGCGTGATCTTTAATCAGGAATATTGATTTTCATATTCTGAATGTTTAATACATGGATTTTTAATACACAAAATGCATACTTTCAAATCGTCATTTCTCTGGTTCAGTTGACAATAAACTCATGGGTGAAGAAAATACAGTTAAAATGAATTATTTCCCATCGATTGAGCGTGATCTTTAATCCGGAATATTGATTTTCATATTCTGAATGTTTAATACATGGATTTTTAATACACAAAATGCATACTTTCAAATCGTCATTTCTCTGGTTCAGTTGACAATAAACTCATGGGTGAAGAAAATACAGTTAAAATGAATTATTTCCCATCGATTGAGCGTGATCTTTAATCAGGAATATTGATTTTCATATTCTGAATGTTTAATACATGGATTTTTAATACACAAAATGCATACTTTCAAATCGTCATTTCTCTGGTTCAGTTGACAATAAACTCATGGGTGAAGAAAATACAGTTAAAATGAATTATTTCCCATCGATTGAGCGTGATCTTTAATCCGGAATATTGATTTTCATATTCTGAATGTTTAATACATGGATTTTTAATACACAAAATGCATACTTTCAAATCGTCATTTCTCTGGTTCAGTTGACAATAAACTCATGGGTGAAGAAAATACAGTTAAAATGAATTATTTCCCATCGATTGAGCGTGATCTTTAATCCGGAATATTGATTTTCATATTCTGAATGTTTAATACATGGATTTTTAATACACAAAATGCATACTTTCAAATCGTCATTTCTCTGGTTCAGTTGACAATAAACTCATGGGTGAAGAAAATACAGTTAAAATGAATTATTTCCCATCGATTGAGCGTGATCTTTAATCAGGAATATTGATTTTCATATTCTGAATGTTTAATACATGGATTTTTAATACACAAAATGCATACTTTCAAATCGTCATTTCTCTGGTTCAGTTGACAATAAACTCATGGGTGAAGAAAATACAGTTAAAATGAATTATTTCCCATCGATTGAGCGTGATCTTTAATCAGGAATATTGATTTTCATATTCTGAATGTTTAATACATGGATTTTTAATACACAAAATGCATACTTTCAAATCGTCATTTCTCTGGTTCAGTTGACAATAAACTCATGGGTGAAGAAAATACAGTTAAAATGAATTATTTCCCATCGATTGAGCGTGATCTTTAATCCGGAATATTGATTTTCATATTCTGAATGTTTAATACATGGATTTTTAATACACAAAATGCATACTTTCAAATCGTCATTTCTCTGGTTCAGTTGACAATAAACTCATGGGTGAAGAAAATACAGTTGAAATGAATTATTTCCCATCGATTGAGCGTGATCTTTAATCAGGAATATTGATTTTCATATTCTGAATGTTCAATACATGGATTTTTAATACACAAAATGCATACTTTCAAATCGTCATTTCTCTGGTTCAGTTGACAATAAACTCATGGGTGAAGAAAATACAGTTAAAATGAATTATTTCCCATCGATTGAGCGTGATCTTTAATCAGGAATATTGATTTTCATATTCTGAATGTTTAATACATGGATTTTTAATACACAAAATGCATACTTTCAAATCGTCATTTCTCTGGTTCAGTTGACAATAAACTCATGGGTAAAGAAAATACAGTTAAAATGAATTATTTCCCATCGATTGAGCGTGATCTTTAATCAGGAATATTGATTTTCATATTCTGAATGTTTAATACATGGATTTTTAATACACAAAATGCATACTTTCAAATCGTCATTTCTCTGGTTCAGTTGACAATAAACTCATGGGTGAAGAAAATACAGTTAAAATGAATTATTTCCCATCGATTGAGCGTGATCTTTAATCAGGAATATTGATTTTCATATTCTGAATGTTTAATACATGGATTTTTAATACACAAAATGCATACTTTCAAATCGTCATTTCTCTGGTTCAGTTGACAATAAACTCATGGGTAAAGAAAATACAGTTAAAATGAATTATTTCCCATCGATTGAGCGTGATCTTTAATCAGGAATATTGATTTTCATATTCTGAATGTTTAATACATGGATTTTTAATACACAAAATGCATACTTTCAAATCGTCATTTCTCTGGTTCAGTTGACAATAAACTCATGGGTGAAGAAAATACAGTTAAAATGAATTATTTCCCATCGATTGAGCGTGATCTTTAATCAGGAATATTGATTTTCATATTCTGAATGTTTAATACATGGATTTTTAATACACAAAATGCATACTTTCAAATCGTCATTTCTCTGGTTCAGTTGACAATAAACTCATGGGTGAAGAAAATACAGTTAAAATGAATTATTTCCCATCGATTGAGCGTGATCTTTAATCAGGAATATTGATTTTCATATTCTGAATGTTTAATACATGGATTTTTAATACACAAAATGCATACTTTCAAATCGTCATTTCTCTGGTTCAGTTGACAATAAACTCATGGGTGAAGAAAATACAGTTAAAATGAATTATTTCCCATCGATTGAGCGTGATCTTTAATCAGGAATATTGATTTTCATATTCTGAATGTTTAATACATGGATTTTTAATACACAAAATGCATACTTTCAAATCGTCATTTCTCTGGTTCAGTTGACAATAAACTCATGGGTGAAGAAAATACAGTTAAAATGAATTATTTCCCATCGATTGAGCGTGATCTTTAATCAGGAATATTGATTTTCATATTCTGAATGTTTAATACATGGATTTTTAATACACAAAATGCATACTTTCAAATCGTCATTTCTCTGGTTCAGTTGACAATAAACTCATGGGTAAAGAAAATACAGTTAAAATGAATTATTTCCCATCGATTGAGCGTGATCTTTAATCAGGAATATTGATTCTCATATTCTGAATGTTTAATACATGGATTTTTAATACACAAAATGCATACTTTCAAATCGTCATTTCTCTGGTTCAGTTGACAATAAACTCATGGGTGAAGAAAATACAGTTAAAATGAATTATTTCCCATCGATTGAGCGTGATCTTTAATCAGGAATATTGATTTTCATATTCTGAATGTTTAATACATGGATTTTTAATACACAAAATGCATACTTTCAAATCGTCATTTCTCTGGTTCAGTTGACAATAAACTCATGGGTAAAGAAAATACAGTTAAAATGAATTATTTCCCATCGATTGAGCGTGATCTTTAATCCGGAATATTGATTTTCATATTCTGAATGTTTAATACATGGATTTTTAATACACAAAATGCATACTTTCAAATCGTCATTTCTCTGGTTCAGTTGACAATAAACTCATGGGTGAAGAAAATACAGTTAAAATGAATTATTTCCCATCGATTGAGCGTGATCTTTAATCAGGAATATTGATTTTCATATTCTGAATGTTTAATACATGGATTTTTAATACACAAAATGCATACTTTCAAATCGTCATTTCTCTGGTTCAGTTGACAATAAACTCATGGGTGAAGAAAATACAGTTAAAATGAATTATTTCCCATCGATTGAGCGTGATCTTTAATCAGGAATATTGATTTTCATATTCTGAATGTTTAATACATGGATTTTTAATACACAAAATGCATACTTTCAAATCGTCATTTCTCTGGTTCAGTTGACAATAAACTCATGGGTAAAGAAAATACAGTTAAAATGAATTATTTCCCATCGATTGAGCGTGATCTTTAATCAGGAATATTGATTTTCATATTCTGAATGTTTAATACATGGATTTTTAATACACAAAATGCATACTTTCAAATCGTCATTTCTCTGGTTCAGTTGACAATAAACTCATGGGTGAAGAAAATACAGTTAAAATGAATTATTTCCCATCGATTGAGCGTGATCTTTAATCAGGAATATTGATTTTCATATTCTGAATGTTTAATACATGGATTTTTAATACACAAAATGCATACTTTCAAATCGTCATTTCTCTGGTTCAGTTGACAATAAACTCATGGGTAAAGAAAATACAGTTAAAATGAATTATTTCCCATCGATTGAGCGTGATCTTTAATCAGGAATATTGATTTTCATATTCTGAATGTTTAATACATGGATTTTTAATACACAAAATGCATACTTTCAAATCGTCATTTCTCTGGTTCAGTTGACAATAAACTCATGGGTGAAGAAAATACAGTTAAAATGAATTATTTCCCATCGATTGAGCGTGATCTTTAATCAGGAATATTGATTTTCATATTCTGAATGTTTAATACATGGATTTTTAATACACAAAATGCATACTTTCAAATCGTCATTTCTCTGGTTCAGTTGACCATAAACTCATAGGTGAAGAAAATACAGTTAAAATGAATTATTTCCCATCGATTGAGCGTGATCTTTAATCAGGAATATTGATTTTCATATTCTGAATGTTTAATACATGGATTTTTAATACACAAAATGCATACTTTCAAATCGTCATTTCTCTGGTTCAGTTGACAATAAACTCATGGGTGAAGAAAATACAGTTAAAATGAATTATTTCCCATCGATTGAGCGTGATCTTTAATCAGGAATATTGATTTTCATATTCTGAATGTTTAATACATGGATTTTTAATACACAAAATGCATACTTTCAAATCGTCATTTCTCTGGTTCAGTTGACAATAAACTCATGGGTAAAGAAAATACAGTTAAAATGAATTATTTCCCATCGATTGAGCGTGATCTTTAATCAGGAATATTGATTTTCATATTCTGAATGTTTAATACATGGATTTTTAATACACAAAATGCATACTTTCAAATCGTCATTTCTCTGGTTCAGTTGACAATAAACTCATGGGTAAAGAAAATACAGTTAAAATGAATTATTTCCCATCGATTGAGCGTGATCTTTAATCAGGAATATTGATTTTCATATTCTGAATGTTTAATACATGGATTTTTAATACACAAAATGCATACTTTCAAATCGTCATTTCTCTGGTTCAGTTGACAATAAACTCATGGGTAAAGAAAATACAGTTAAAATGAATTATTTCCCATCGATTGAGCGTGATCTTTAATCAGGAATATTGATTTTCATATTCTGAATGTTTAATACATGGATTTTTAATACACAAAATGCATACTTTCAAATCGTCATTTCTCTGGTTCAGTTGACAATAAACTCATGGGTGAAGAAAATACAGTTAAAATGAATTATTTCCCATCGATTGAGCGTGATCTTTAATCAGGAATATTGATTTTCATATTCTGAATGTTTAATACATGGATTTTTAATACACAAAATGCATACTTTCAAATCGTCATTTCTCTGGTTCAGTTGACAATAAACTCATGGGTGAAGAAAATACAGTTAAAATGAATTATTTCCCATCGATTGAGCGTGATCTTTAATCAGGAATATTGATTTTCATATTCTGAATGTTTAATACATGGATTTTTAATACACAAAATGCATACTTTCAAATCGTCATTTCTCTGGTTCAGTTGACAATAAACTCATGGGTAAAGAAAATACAGTTAAAATGAATTATTTCCCATCGATTGAGCGTGATCTTTAATCAGGAATATTGATTTTCATATTCTGAATGTTTAATACATGGATTTTTAATACACAAAATGCATACTTTCAAATCGTCATTTCTCTGGTTCAGTTGACAATAAACTCATGGGTGAAGAAAATACAGTTAAAATGAATTATTTCCCATCGATTGAGCGTGATCTTTAATCAGGAATATTGATTTTCATATTCTGAATGTTTAATACATGGATTTTTAATACACAAAATGCATACTTTCAAATCGTCATTTCTCTGGTTCAGTTGACAATAAACTCATGGGTAAAGAAAATACAGTTAAAATGAATTATTTCCCATCGATTGAGCGTGATCTTTAATCAGGAATATTGATTTTCATATTCTGAATGTTTAATACATGGATTTTTAATACACAAAATGCATACTTTCAAATCGTCATTTCTCTGGTTCAGTTGACAATAAACTCATGGGTGAAGAAAATACAGTTAAAATGAATTATTTCCCATCGATTGAGCGTGATCTTTAATCAGGAATATTGATTTTCATATTCTGAATGTTTAATACATGGATTTTTAATACACAAAATGCATACTTTCAAATCGTCATTTCTCTGGTTCAGTTGACAATAAACTCATGGGTGAAGAAAATACAGTTAAAATGAATTATTTCCCATCGATTGAGCGTGATCTTTAATCCGGAATATTGATTTTCATATTCTGAATGTTTAATACATGGATTTTTAATACACAAAATGCATACTTTCAAATCGTCATTTCTCTAGTTCAGTTGACAATAAACTCATGGGTGAAGAAAATACAGTTAAAATGAATTATTTCCCATCGATTGAGCGTGATCTTTAATCAGGAATATTGATTTTCATATTCTGAATGTTTAATACATGGATTTTTAATACACAAAATGCATACTTTCAAATCGTCATTTCTCTGGTTCAGTTGACAATAAACTCATGGGTGAAGAAAATACAGTTAAAATGAATTATTTCCCATCGATTGAGCGTGATCTTTAATCCGGAATATTGATTTTCATATTCTGAATGTTTAATACATGGATTTTTAATACACAAAATGCATACTTTCAAATCGTCATTTCTCTGGTTCAGTTGACAATAAACTCATGGGTGAAGAAAATACAGTTAAAATGAATTATTTCCCATCGATTGAGCGTGATCTTTAATCAGGAATATTGATTTTCATATTCTGAATGTTTAATACATGGATTTTTAATACACAAAATGCATACTTTCAAATCGTCATTTCTCTGGTTCAGTTGACAATAAACTCATGGGTGAAGAAAATACAGTTGAAATGAATTATTTCCCATCGATTGAGCGTGATCTTTAATCAGGAATATTGATTTTCATATTCTGAATGTTCAATACATGGATTTTTAATACACAAAATGCATACTTTCAAATCGTCATTTCTCTGGTTCAGTTGACAATAAACTCATGGGTGAAGAAAATACAGTTGAAATGAATTATTTCCCATCGATTGAGCGTGATCTTTAATCCGGAATATTGATTTTCATATTCTGAATGTTTAATACATGGATTTTTAATACATAAAATGCATACTTTCAAATCGTCATTTCTCTGGTTCAGTTGACAATAAACTCATGGGTGAAGAAAATACAGTTAAAATGAATTATTTCCCATCGATTGAGCGTGATCTTTAATCCGGAATATTGATTTTCATATTCTGAATGTTTAATACATGGATTTTTAATACACAAAATGCATACTTTCAAATCGTCATTTCTCTGGTTCAGTTGACAATAAACTCATGGGTGAAGAAAATACAGTTAAAATGAATTATTTCCCATCGATTGAGCGTGATCTTTAATCAGGAATATTGATTTTCATATTCTGAATGTTTAATACATGGATTTTTAATACACAAAATGCATACTTTCAAATCGTCATTTCTCTGGTTCAGTTGACAATAAACTCATGGGTGAAGAAAATACAGTTAAAATGAATTATTTCCCATCGATTGAGCGTGATCTTTAATCCGGAATATTGATTTTCATATTCTGAATGTTTAATACATGGATTTTTAATACACAAAATGCATACTTTCAAATCGTCATTTCTCTGGTTCAGTTGACAATAAACTCATGGGTGAAGAAAATACAGTTAAAATGAATTATTTCCCATCGATTGAGCGTGATCTTTAATCAGGAATATTGATTTTCATATTCTGAATGTTTAATACATGGATTTTTAATACACAAAATGCATACTTTCAAATCGTCATTTCTCTGGTTCAGTTGACAATAAACTCATGGGTGAAGAAAATACAGTTAAAATGAATTATTTCCCATCGATTGAGCGTGATCTTTAATCCGGAATATTGATTTTCATATTCTGAATGTTTAATACATGGATTTTTAATACACAAAATGCATACTTTCAAATCGTCATTTCTCTGGTTCAGTTGACAATAAACTCATGGGTGAAGAAAATACAGTTAAAATGAATTATTTCCCATCGATTGAGCGTGATCTTTAATCAGGAATATTGATTTTCATATTCTGAATGTTTAATACATGGATTTTTAATACACAAAATGCATACTTTCAAATCGTCATTTCTCTGGTTCAGTTGACAATAAACTCATGGGTGAAGAAAATACAGTTAAAATGAATTATTTCCCATCGATTGAGCGTGATCTTTAATCAGGAATATTGATTTTCATATTCTGAATGTTTAATACATGGATTTTTAATACACAAAATGCATACTTTCAAATCGTCATTTCTCTGGTTCAGTTGACAATAAACTCATGGGTGAAGAAAATACAGTTAAAATGAATTATTTCCCATCGATTGAGCGTGATCTTTAATCAGGAATATTGATTTTCATATTCTGAATGTTTAATACATGGATTTTTAATACACAAAATGCATACTTTCAAATCGTCATTTCTCTGGTTCAGTTGACAATAAACTCATGGGTGAAGAAAATACAGTTAAAATGAATTATTTCCCATCGATTGAGCGTGATCTTTAATCCGGAATATTGATTTTCATATTCTGAATGTTTAATACATGGATTTTTAATACACAAAATGCATACTTTCAAATCGTCATTTCTCTGGTTCAGTTGACAATAAACTCATGGGTGAAGAAAATACAGTTGAAATGAATTATTTCCCATCGATTGAGCGTGATCTTTAATCAGGAATATTGATTTTCATATTCTGAATGTTCAATACATGGATTTTTAATACACAAAATGCATACTTTCAAATCGTCATTTCTCTGGTTCAGTTGACAATAAACTCATGGGTGAAGAAAATACAGTTAAAATGAATTATTTCCAATCGATTGAGCGTGATCTTTAATCAGGAATATTGATTTTCATATTCTGAATGTTTAATACATGGATTTTTAATACACAAAATGCATACTTTCAAATCGTCATTTCTCTGGTTCAGTTGACAATAAACTCATGGGTAAAGAAAATACAGTTAAAATGAATTATTTCCCATCGATTGAGCGTGATCTTTAATCAGGAATATTGATTTTCATATTCTGAATGTTTAATACATGGATTTTTAATACACAAAATGCATACTTTCAAATCGTCATTTCTCTGGTTCAGTTGACAATAAACTCATGGGTGAAGAAAATACAGTTAAAATGAATTATTTCCCATCGATTGAGCGTGATCTTTAATCAGGAATATTGATTTTCATATTCTGAATGTTTAATACATGGATTTTTAATACACAAAATGCATACTTTCAAATCGTCATTTCTCTGGTTCAGTTGACAATAAACTCATGGGTAAAGAAAATACAGTTAAAATGAATTATTTCCCATCGATTGAGCGTGATCTTTAATCAGGAATATTGATTTTCATATTCTGAATGTTTAATACATGGATTTTTAATACACAAAATGCATACTTTCAAATCGTCATTTCTCTGGTTCAGTTGACAATAAACTCATGGGTGAAGAAAATACAGTTAAAATGAATTATTTCCCATCGATTGAGCGTGATCTTTAATCAGGAATATTGATTTTCATATTCTGAATGTTTAATACATGGATTTTTAATACACAAAATGCATACTTTCAAATCGTCATTTCTCTGGTTCAGTTGACAATAAACTCATGGGTGAAGAAAATACAGTTAAAATGAATTATTTCCCATCGATTGAGCGTGATCTTTAATCAGGAATATTGATTTTCATATTCTGAATGTTTAATACATGGATTTTTAATACACAAAATGCATACTTTCAAATCGTCATTTCTCTGGTTCAGTTGACAATAAACTCATGGGTGAAGAAAATACAGTTAAAATGAATTATTTCCCATCGATTGAGCGTGATCTTTAATCAGGAATATTGATTTTCATATTCTGAATGTTTAATACATGGATTTTTAATACACAAAATGCATACTTTCAAATCGTCATTTCTCTGGTTCAGTTGACAATAAACTCATGGGTGAAGAAAATACAGTTAAAATGAATTATTTCCCATCGATTGAGCGTGATCTTTAATCAGGAATATTGATTTTCATATTCTGAATGTTTAATACATGGATTTTTAATACACAAAATGCATACTTTCAAATCGTCATTTCTCTGGTTCAGTTGACAATAAACTCATGGGTAAAGAAAATACAGTTAAAATGAATTATTTCCCATCGATTGAGCGTGATCTTTAATCAGGAATATTGATTCTCATATTCTGAATGTTTAATACATGGATTTTTAATACACAAAATGCATACTTTCAAATCGTCATTTCTCTGGTTCAGTTGACAATAAACTCATGGGTGAAGAAAATACAGTTAAAATGAATTATTTCCCATCGATTGAGCGTGATCTTTAATCAGGAATATTGATTTTCATATTCTGAATGTTTAATACATGGATTTTTAATACACAAAATGCATACTTTCAAATCGTCATTTCTCTGGTTCAGTTGACAATAAACTCATGGGTAAAGAAAATACAGTTAAAATGAATTATTTCCCATCGATTGAGCGTGATCTTTAATCAGGAATATTGATTTTCATATTCTGAATGTTTAATACATGGATTTTTAATACACAAAATGCATACTTTCAAATCGTCATTTCTCTGGTTCAGTTGACAATAAACTCATGGGTGAAGAAAATACAGTTAAAATGAATTATTTCCCATCGATTGAGCGTGATCTTTAATCAGGAATATTGATTTTCATATTCTGAATGTTTAATACATGGATTTTTAATACACAAAATGCATACTTTCAAATCGTCATTTCTCTGGTTCAGTTGACAATAAACTCATGGGTGAAGAAAATACAGTTAAAATGAATTATTTCCCATCGATTGAGCGTGATCTTTAATCAGGAATATTGATTTTCATATTCTGAATGTTTAATACATGGATTTTTAATACACAAAATGCATACTTTCAAATCGTCATTTCTCTGGTTCAGTTGACAATAAACTCATGGGTGAAGAAAATACAGTTAAAATGAATTATTTCCCATCGATTGAGCGTGATCTTTAATCAGGAATATTGATTTTCATATTCTGAATGTTTAATACATGGATTTTTAATACACAAAATGCATACTTTCAAATCGTCATTTCTCTGGTTCAGTTGACAATAAACTCATGGGTAAAGAAAATACAGTTAAAATGAATTATTTCCCATCGATTGAGCGTGATCTTTAATCAGGAATATTGATTTTCATATTCTGAATGTTTAATACATGGATTTTTAATACACAAAATGCATACTTTCAAATCGTCATTTCTCTGGTTCAGTTGACAATAAACTCATGGGTGAAGAAAATACAGTTAAAATGAATTATTTCCCATCGATTGAGCGTGATCTTTAATCAGGAATATTGATTTTCATATTCTGAATGTTTAATACATGGATTTTTAATACACAAAATGCATACTTTCAAATCGTCATTTCTCTGGTTCAGTTGACAATAAACTCATGGGTAAAGAAAATACAGTTAAAATGAATTATTTCCCATCGATTGAGCGTGATCTTTAATCAGGAATATTGATTTTCATATTCTGAATGTTTAATACATGGATTTTTAATACACAAAATGCATACTTTCAAATCGTCATTTCTCTGGTTCAGTTGACAATAAACTCATGGGTGAAGAAAATACAGTTAAAATGAATTATTTCCCATCGATTGAGCGTGATCTTTAATCAGGAATATTGATTTTCATATTCTGAATGTTTAATACATGGATTTTTAATACACAAAATGCATACTTTCAAATCGTCATTTCTCTGGTTCAGTTGACAATAAACTCATGGGTGAAGAAAATACAGTTAAAATGAATTATTTCCCATCGATTGAGCGTGATCTTTAATCAGGAATATTGATTTTCATATTCTGAATGTTTAATACATGGATTTTTAATACACAAAATGCATACTTTCAAATCGTCATTTCTCTGGTTCAGTTGACAATAAACTCATGGGTAAAGAAAATACAGTTAAAATGAATTATTTCCCATCGATTGAGCGTGATCTTTAATCAGGAATATTGATTTTCATATTCTGAATGTTTGATACATGGATTTTTAATACACAAAATGCATACTTTCAAATCGTCATTTCTCTGGTTCAGTTGACAATAAACTCATGGGTGAAGAAAATACAGTTAAAATGAATTATTTCCCATCGATTGAGCGTGATCTTTAATCCGGAATATTGATTTTCATATTCTGAATGTTTAATACATGGATTTTTAATACACAAAATGCATACTTTCAAATCGTCATTTCTCTGGTTCAGTTGACAATAAACTCATGGGTGAAGAAAATACAGTTAAAATGAATTATTTCCCATCGATTGAGCGTGATCTTTAATCAGGAATATTGATTTTCATATTCTGAATGTTTAATACATGGATTTTTAATACACAAAATGCATACTTTCAAATCGTCATTTCTCTGGTTCAGTTGACAATAAACTCATGGGTGAAGAAAATACAGTTAAAATGAATTATTTCCCATCGATTGAGCGTGATCTTTAATCAGGAATATTGATTTTCATATTCTGAATGTTTAATACATGGATTTTTAATACACAAAATGCATACTTTCAAATCGTCATTTCTCTGGTTCAGTTGACAATAAACTCATGGGTGAAGAAAATACAGTTAAAATGAATTATTTCCCATCGATTGAGCGTGATCTTTAATCAGGAATATTGATTTTCATATTCTGAATGTTTAATACATGGATTTTTAATACACAAAATGCATACTTTCAAATCGTCATTTCTCTGGTTCAGTTGACAATAAACTCATGGGTAAAGAAAATACAGTTAAAATGAATTATTTCCCATCGATTGAGCGTGATCTTTAATCAGGAATATTGATTTTCATATTCTGAATGTTTAATACATGGATTTTTAATACACAAAATGCATACTTTCAAATCGTCATTTCTCTGGTTCAGTTGACAATAAACTCATGGGTGAAGAAAATACAGTTAAAATGAATTATTTCCCATCGATTGAGCGTGATCTTTAATCAGGAATATTGATTTTCATATTCTGAATGTTTAATACATGGATTTTTAATACACAAAATGCATACTTTCAAATCGTCATTTCTCTGGTTCAGTTGACAATAAACTCATGGGTGAAGAAAATACAGTTGAAATGAATTATTTCCCATCGATTGAGCGTGATCTTTAATCAGGAATATTGATTTTCATATTCTGAATGTTCGATACATGGATTTTTAATACACAAAATGCATACTTTCAAATCGTCATTTCTCTGGTTCAGTTGACAATAAACTCATGGGTGAAGAAAATACAGTTAAAATGAATTATTTCCCATCGATTGAGCGTGATCTTTAATCCGGAATATTGATTTTCATATTCTGAATGTTTAATACATGGATTTTTAATACACAAAATGCATACTTTCAAATCGTCATTTCTCTGGTTCAGTTGACAATAAACTCATGGGTGAAGAAAATACAGTTAAAATGAATTATTTCCCATCGATTGAGCGTGATCTTTAATCAGGAATATTGATTTTCATATTCTGAATGTTTAATACATGGATTTTTAATACACAAAATGCATACTTTCAA
Organism: Dromius quadrimaculatus; assembly: GCA_963989225.1. NCBI lineage: Eukaryota > Metazoa > Arthropoda > Insecta > Coleoptera > Carabidae > Dromius > Dromius quadrimaculatus. The sequence continues at coordinate 49,238,695 of OZ022332.1, read as the reverse complement.
ATCGTCATTTCTCTGGTTCAGTTGACAATAAACTCATGGGTGAAGAAAATACAGTTGAAATGAATTATTTCCCATCGATTGAGCGTGATCTTTAATCAGGAATATTGATTTTCATATTCTGAATGTTCGATACATGGATTTTTAATACACAAAATGCATACTTTCAAATCGTCATTTCTCTGGTTCAGTTGACAATAAACTCATGGGTGAAGAAAATACAGTTAAAATGAATTATTTCCCATCGATTGAGCGTGATCTTTAATCCGGAATATTGATTTTCATATTCTGAATGTTTAATACATGGATTTTTAATACACAAAATGCATACTTTCAAATCGTCATTTCTCTGGTTCAGTTGACAATAAACTCATGGGTGAAGAAAATACAGTTAAAATGAATTATTTCCCATCGATTGAGCGTGATCTTTAATCAGGAATATTGATTTTCATATTCTGAATGTTTAATACATGGATTTTTAATACACAAAATGCATACTTTCAAATCGTCATTTCTCTGGTTCAGTTGACAATAAACTCATGGGTGAAGAAAATACAGTTAAAATGAATTATTTCCCATCGATTGAGCGTGATCTTTAATCAGGAATATTGATTTTCATATTCTGAATGTTTAATACATGGATTTTTAATACACAAAATGCATACTTTCAAATCGTCATTTCTCTGGTTCAGTTGACAATAAACTCATGGGTGAAGAAAATACAGTTAAAATGAATTATTTCCCATCGATTGAGCGTGATCTTTAATCCGGAATATTGATTTTCATATTCTGAATGTTTAATACATGGATTTTTAATACACAAAATGCATACTTTCAAATCGTCATTTCTCTGGTTCAGTTGACAATAAACTCATGGGTGAAGAAAATACAGTTAAAATGAATTATTTCCCATCGATTGAGCGTGATCTTTAATCAGGAATATTGATTTTCATATTCTGAATGTTTAATACATGGATTTTTAATACACAAAATGCATACTTTCAAATCGTCATTTCTCTGGTTCAGTTGACAATAAACTCATGGGTGAAGAAAATACAGTTAAAATGAATTATTTCCCATCGATTGAGCGTGATCTTTAATCAGGAATATTGATTTTCATATTCTGAATGTTTAATACATGGATTTTTAATACACAAAATGCATACTTTCAAATCGTCATTTCTCTGGTTCAGTTGACAATAAACTCATGGGTGAAGAAAATACAGTTAAAATGAATTATTTCCCATCGATTGAGCGTGATCTTTAATCAGGAATATTGATTTTCATATTCTGAATGTTTAATACATGGATTTTTAATACACAAAATGCATACTTTCAAATCGTCATTTCTCTGGTTCAGTTGACAATAAACTCATGGGTGAAGAAAATACAGTTAAAATGAATTATTTCCCATCGATTGAGCGTGATCTTTAATCAGGAATATTGATTTTCATATTCTGAATGTTTAATACATGGATTTTTAATACACAAAATGCATACTTTCAAATCGTCATTTCTCTGGTTCAGTTGACAATAAACTCATGGGTGAAGAAAATACAGTTAAAATGAATTATTTCCCATCGATTGAGCGTGATCTTTAATCAGGAATATTGATTTTCATATTCTGAATGTTTAATACATGGATTTTTAATACACAAAATGCATACTTTCAAATCGTCATTTCTCTGGTTCAGTTGACAATAAACTCATGGGTGAAGAAAATACAGTTAAAATGAATTATTTCCCATCGATTGAGCGTGATCTTTAATCCGGAATATTGATTTTCATATTCTGAATGTTTAATACATGGATTTTTAATACACAAAATGCATACTTTCAAATCGTCATTTCTCTGGTTCAGTTGACAATAAACTCATGGGTGAAGAAAATACAGTTAAAATGAATTATTTCCCATCGATTGAGCGTGATCTTTAATCAGGAATATTGATTTTCATATTCTGAATGTTTAATACATGGATTTTTAATACACAAAATGCATACTTTCAAATCGTCATTTCTCTGGTTCAGTTGACAATAAACTCATGGGTGAAGAAAATACAGTTAAAATTAATTATTTCCCATCGATTGAGCGTGATCTTTAATCAGGAATATTGATTTTCATATTCTGAATGTTTAATACATGGATTTTTAATACACAAAATGCATACTTTCAAATCGTCATTTCTCTGGTTCAGTTGACAATAAACTCATGGGTGAAGAAAATACAGTTAAAATGAATTATTTCCCATCGATTGAGCGTGATCTTTAATCCGGAATATTGATTTTCATATTCTGAATGTTTAATACATGGATTTTTAATACACAAAATGCATACTTTCAAATCGTCATTTCTCTGGTTCAGTTGACAATAAACTCATGGGTGAAGAAAATACAGTTAAAATGAATTATTTCCCATCGATTGAGCGTGATCTTTAATCAGGAATATTGATTTTCATATTCTGAATGTTTAATACATGGATTTTTAATACACAAAATGCATACTTTCAAATCGTCATTTCTCTGGTTCAGTTGACAATAAACTCATGGGTGAAGAAAATACAGTTAAAATGAATTATTTCCCATCGATTGAGCGTGATCTTTAATCAGGAATATTGATTTTCATATTCTGAATGTTTAATACATGGATTTTTAATACACAAAATGCATACTTTCAAATCGTCATTTCTCTGGTTCAGTTGACAATAAACTCATGGGTGAAGAAAATACAGTTGAAATGAATTATTTCCCATCGATTGAGCGTGATCTTTAATCAGGAATATTGATTTTCATATTCTGAATGTTCGATACATGGATTTTTAATACACAAAATGCATACTTTCAAATCGTCATTTCTCTGGTTCAGTTGACAATAAACTCATGGGTGAAGAAAATACAGTTAAAATGAATTATTTCCCATCGATTGAGCGTGATCTTTAATCCGGAATATTGATTTTCATATTCTGAATGTTTAATACATGGATTTTTAATACACAAAATGCATACTTTCAAATCGTCATTTCTCTGGTTCAGTTGACAATAAACTCATGGGTGAAGAAAATACAGTTAAAATGAATTATTTCCCATCGATTGAGCGTGATCTTTAATCAGGAATATTGATTTTCATATTCTGAATGTTTAATACATGGATTTTTAATACACAAAATGCATACTTTCAAATCGTCATTTCTCTGGTTCAGTTGACAATAAACTCATGGGTGAAGAAAATACAGTTGAAATGAATTATTTCCCATCGATTGAGCGTGATCTTTAATCAGGAATATTGATTTTCATATTCTGAATGTTCGATACATGGATTTTTAATACACAAAATGCATACTTTCAAATCGTCATTTCTCTGGTTCAGTTGACAATAAACTCATGGGTGAAGAAAATACAGTTAAAATGAATTATTTCCCATCGATTGAGCGTGATCTTTAATCCGGAATATTGATTTTCATATTCTGAATGTTTAATACATGGATTTTTAATACACAAAATGCATACTTTCAAATCGTCATTTCTCTGGTTCAGTTGACAATAAACTCATGGGTGAAGAAAATACAGTTAAAATGAATTATTTCCCATCGATTGAGCGTGATCTTTAATCAGGAATATTGATTTTCATATTCTGAATGTTTAATACATGGATTTTTAATACACAAAATGCATACTTTCAAATCGTCATTTCTCTGGTTCAGTTGACAATAAACTCATGGGTGAAGAAAATACAGTTAAAATGAATTATTTCCCATCGATTGAGCGTGATCTTTAATCAGGAATATTGATTTTCATATTCTGAATGTTTAATACATGGATTTTTAATACACAAAATGCATACTTTCAAATCGTCATTTCTCTGGTTCAGTTGACAATAAACTCATGGGTGAAGAAAATACAGTTAAAATGAATTATTTCCCATCGATTGAGCGTGATCTTTAATCCGGAATATTGATTTTCATATTCTGAATGTTTAATACATGGATTTTTAATACACAAAATGCATACTTTCAAATCGTCATTTCTCTGGTTCAGTTGACAATAAACTCATGGGTGAAGAAAATACAGTTAAAATGAATTATTTCCCATCGATTGAGCGTGATCTTTAATCAGGAATATTGATTTTCATATTCTGAATGTTTAATACATGGATTTTTAATACACAAAATGCATACTTTCAAATCGTCATTTCTCTGGTTCAGTTGACAATAAACTCATGGGTGAAGAAAATACAGTTAAAATGAATTATTTCCCATCGATTGAGCGTGATCTTTAATCGGGAATATTGATTTTCATATTCTGAATGTTTAATACATGGATTTTTAATACACAAAATGCATACTTTCAAATCGTCATTTCTCTGGTTCAGTTGACAATAAACTCATGGGTAAAGAAAATACAGTTAAAATGAATTATTTCCCATCGATTGAGCGTGATCTTTAATCAGGAATATTGATTTTCATATTCTGAATGTTTAATACATGGATTTTTAATACACAAAATGCATACTTTCAAATCGTCATTTCTCTGGTTCAGTTGACAATAAACTCATGGGTGAAGAAAATACAGTTAAAATGAATTATTTCCCATCGATTGAGCGTGATCTTTAATCAGGAATATTGATTTTCATATTCTGAATGTTTAATACATGGATTTTTAATACACAAAATGCATACTTTCAAATCGTCATTTCTCTGGTTCAGTTGACAATAAACTCATGGGTAAAGAAAATACAGTTAAAATGAATTATTTCCCATCGATTGAGCGTGATCTTTAATCAGGAATATTGATTTTCATATTCTGAATGTTTAATACATGGATTTTTAATACACAAAATGCATACTTTCAAATCGTCATTTCTCTGGTTCAGTTGACAATAAACTCATGGGTGAAGAAAATACAGTTAAAATGAATTATTTCCCATCGATTGAGCGTGATCTTTAATCAGGAATATTGATTTTCATATTCTGAATGTTTAATACATGGATTTTTAATACACAAAATGCATACTTTCAAATCGTCATTTCTCTGGTTCAGTTGACAATAAACTCATGGGTGAAGAAAATACAGTTAAAATGAATTATTTCCCATCGATTGAGCGTGATCTTTAATCAGGAATATTGATTTTCATATTCTGAATGTTTAATACATGGATTTTTAATACACAAAATGCATACTTTCAAATCGTCATTTCTCTGGTTCAGTTGACAATAAACTCATGGGTAAAGAAAATACAGTTAAAATGAATTATTTCCCATCGATTGAGCGTGATCTTTAATCAGGAATATTGATTTTCATATTCTGAATGTTTGATACATGGATTTTTAATACACAAAATGCATACTTTCAAATCGTCATTTCTCTGGTTCAGTTGACAATAAACTCATGGGTGAAGAAAATACAGTTAAAATGAATTATTTCCCATCGATTGAGCGTGATCTTTAATCCGGAATATTGATTTTCATATTCTGAATGTTTAATACATGGATTTTTAATACACAAAATGCATACTTTCAAATCGTCATTTCTCTGGTTCAGTTGACAATAAACTCATGGGTGAAGAAAATACAGTTAAAATGAATTATTTCCCATCGATTGAGCGTGATCTTTAATCAGGAATATTGATTTTCATATTCTGAATGTTTAATACATGGATTTTTAATACACAAAATGCATACTTTCAAATCGTCATTTCTCTGGTTCAGTTGACAATAAACTCATGGGTGAAGAAAATACAGTTAAAATGAATTATTTCCCATCGATTGAGCGTGATCTTTAATCAGGAATATTGATTTTCATATTCTGAATGTTTAATACATGGATTTTTAATACACAAAATGCATACTTTCAAATCGTCATTTCTCTGGTTCAGTTGACAATAAACTCATGGGTGAAGAAAATACAGTTAAAATGAATTATTTCCCATCGATTGAGCGTGATCTTTAATCAGGAATATTGATTTTCATATTCTGAATGTTTAATACATGGATTTTTAATACACAAAATGCATACTTTCAAATCGTCATTTCTCTGGTTCAGTTGACAATAAACTCATGGGTAAAGAAAATACAGTTAAAATGAATTATTTCCCATCGATTGAGCGTGATCTTTAATCAGGAATATTGATTTTCATATTCTGAATGTTTAATACATGGATTTTTAATACACAAAATGCATACTTTCAAATCGTCATTTCTCTGGTTCAGTTGACAATAAACTCATGGGTGAAGAAAATACAGTTAAAATGAATTATTTCCCATCGATTGAGCGTGATCTTTAATCAGGAATATTGATTTTCATATTCTGAATGTTTAATACATGGATTTTTAATACACAAAATGCATACTTTCAAATCGTCATTTCTCTGGTTCAGTTGACAATAAACTCATGGGTGAAGAAAATACAGTTGAAATGAATTATTTCCCATCGATTGAGCGTGATCTTTAATCAGGAATATTGATTTTCATATTCTGAATGTTCGATACATGGATTTTTAATACACAAAATGCATACTTTCAAATCGTCATTTCTCTGGTTCAGTTGACAATAAACTCATGGGTGAAGAAAATACAGTTAAAATGAATTATTTCCCATCGATTGAGCGTGATCTTTAATCCGGAATATTGATTTTCATATTCTGAATGTTTAATACATGGATTTTTAATACACAAAATGCATACTTTCAAATCGTCATTTCTCTGGTTCAGTTGACAATAAACTCATGGGTGAAGAAAATACAGTTAAAATGAATTATTTCCCATCGATTGAGCGTGATCTTTAATCAGGAATATTGATTTTCATATTCTGAATGTTTAATACATGGATTTTTAATACACAAAATGCATACTTTCAAATCGTCATTTCTCTGGTTCAGTTGACAATAAACTCATGGGTGAAGAAAATACAGTTGAAATGAATTATTTCCCATCGATTGAGCGTGATCTTTAATCAGGAATATTGATTTTCATATTCTGAATGTTCGATACATGGATTTTTAATACACAAAATGCATACTTTCAAATCGTCATTTCTCTGGTTCAGTTGACAATAAACTCATGGGTGAAGAAAATACAGTTAAAATGAATTATTTCCCATCGATTGAGCGTGATCTTTAATCCGGAATATTGATTTTCATATTCTGAATGTTTAATACATGGATTTTTAATACACAAAATGCATACTTTCAAATCGTCATTTCTCTGGTTCAGTTGACAATAAACTCATGGGTGAAGAAAATACAGTTAAAATGAATTATTTCCCATCGATTGAGCGTGATCTTTAATCAGGAATATTGATTTTCATATTCTGAATGTTTAATACATGGATTTTTAATACACAAAATGCATACTTTCAAATCGTCATTTCTCTGGTTCAGTTGACAATAAACTCATGGGTGAAGAAAATACAGTTAAAATGAATTATTTCCCATCGATTGAGCGTGATCTTTAATCAGGAATATTGATTTTCATATTCTGAATGTTTAATACATGGATTTTTAATACACAAAATGCATACTTTCAAATCGTCATTTCTCTGGTTCAGTTGACAATAAACTCATGGGTGAAGAAAATACAGTTAAAATGAATTATTTCCCATCGATTGAGCGTGATCTTTAATCCGGAATATTGATTTTCATATTCTGAATGTTTAATACATGGATTTTTAATACACAAAATGCATACTTTCAAATCGTCATTTCTCTGGTTCAGTTGACAATAAACTCATGGGTGAAGAAAATACAGTTAAAATGAATTATTTCCCATCGATTGAGCGTGATCTTTAATCAGGAATATTGATTTTCATATTCTGAATGTTTAATACATGGATTTTTAATACACAAAATGCATACTTTCAAATCGTCATTTCTCTGGTTCAGTTGACAATAAACTCATGGGTGAAGAAAATACAGTTAAAATGAATTATTTCCCATCGATTGAGCGTGATCTTTAATCAGGAATATTGATTTTCATATTCTGAATGTTTAATACATGGATTTTTAATACACAAAATGCATACTTTCAAATCGTCATTTCTCTGGTTCAGTTGACAATAAACTCATGGGTGAAGAAAATACAGTTAAAATGAATTATTTCCCATCGATTGAGCGTGATCTTTAATCAGGAATATTGATTTTCATATTCTGAATGTTTAATACATGGATTTTTAATACACAAAATGCATACTTTCAAATCGTCATTTCTCTGGTTCAGTTGACAATAAACTCATGGGTGAAGAAAATACAGTTAAAATGAATTATTTCCCATCGATTGAGCGTGATCTTTAATCAGGAATATTGATTTTCATATTCTGAATGTTTAATACATGGATTTTTAATACACAAAATGCATACTTTCAAATCGTCATTTCTCTGGTTCAGTTGACAATAAACTCATGGGTGAAGAAAATACAGTTAAAATGAATTATTTCCCATCGATTGAGCGTGATCTTTAATCAGGAATATTGATTTTCATATTCTGAATGTTTAATACATGGATTTTTAATACACAAAATGCATACTTTCAAATCGTCATTTCTCTGGTTCAGTTGACAATAAACTCATGGGTGAAGAAAATACAGTTAAAATGAATTATTTCCCATCGATTGAGCGTGATCTTTAATCCGGAATATTGATTTTCATATTCTGAATGTTTAATACATGGATTTTTAATACACAAAATGCATACTTTCAAATCGTCATTTCTCTGGTTCAGTTGACAATAAACTCATGGGTGAAGAAAATACAGTTAAAATGAATTATTTCCCATCGATTGAGCGTGATCTTTAATCCGGAATATTGATTTTCATATTCTGAATGTTTAATACATGGATTTTTAATACACAAAATGCATACTTTCAAATCGTCATTTCTCTGGTTCAGTTGACAATAAACTCATGGGTGAAGAAAATACAGTTAAAATGAATTATTTCCCATCGATTGAGCGTGATCTTTAATCCGGAATATTGATTTTCATATTCTGAATGTTTAATACATGGATTTTTAATACACAAAATGCATACTTTCAAATCGTCATTTCTCTGGTTCAGTTGACAATAAACTCATGGGTGAAGAAAATACAGTTAAAATGAATTATTTCCCATCGATTGAGCGTGATCTTTAATCCGGAATATTGATTTTCATATTCTGAATGTTTAATACATGGATTTTTAATACACAAAATGCATACTTTCAAATCGTCATTTCTCTGGTTCAGTTGACAATAAACTCATGGGTGAAGAAAATACAGTTAAAATGAATTATTTCCCATCGATTGAGCGTGATCTTTAATCCGGAATATTGATTTTCATATTCTGAATGTTTAATACATGGATTTTTAATACACAAAATGCATACTTTCAAATCGTCATTTCTCTGGTTCAGTTGACAATAAACTCATGGGTGAAGAAAATACAGTTAAAATGAATTATTTCCCATCGATTGAGCGTGATCTTTAATCCGGAATATTGATTTTCATATTCTGAATGTTTAATACATGGATTTTTAATACACAAAATGCATACTTTCAAATCGTCATTTCTCTGGTTCAGTTGACAATAAACTCATGGGTGAAGAAAATACAGTTAAAATGAATTATTTCCCATCGATTGAGCGTGATCTTTAATCCGGAATATTGATTTTCATATTCTGAATGTTTAATACATGGATTTTTAATACACAAAATGCATACTTTCAAATCGTCATTTCTCTGGTTCAGTTGACAATAAACTCATGGGTGAAGAAAATACAGTTAAAATGAATTATTTCCCATCGATTGAGCGTGATCTTTAATCCGGAATATTGATTTTCATATTCTGAATGTTTAATACATGGATTTTTAATACACAAAATGCATACTTTCAAATCGTCATTTCTCTGGTTCAGTTGACAATAAACTCATGGGTGAAGAAAATACAGTTAAAATGAATTATTTCCCATCGATTGAGCGTGATCTTTAATCCGGAATATTGATTTTCATATTCTGAATGTTTAATACATGGATTTTTAATACACAAAATGCATACTTTCAAATCGTCATTTCTCTGGTTCAGTTGACAATAAACTCATGGGTGAAGAAAATACAGTTAAAATGAATTATTTCCCATCGATTGAGCGTGATCTTTAATCAGGAATATTGATTTTCATATTCTGAATGTTTAATACATGGATTTTTAATACACAAAATGCATACTTTCAAATCGTCATTTCTCTGGTTCAGTTGACAATAAACTCATGGGTGAAGAAAATACAGTTAAAATGAATTATTTCCCATCGATTGAGCGTGATCTTTAATCCGGAATATTGATTTTCATATTCTGAATGTTTAATACATGGATTTTTAATACACAAAATGCATACTTTCAAATCGTCATTTCTCTGGTTCAGTTGACAATAAACTCATGGGTGAAGAAAATACAGTTAAAATGAATTATTTCCCATCGATTGAGCGTGATCTTTAATCAGGAATATTGATTTTCATATTCTGAATGTTTAATACATGGATTTTTAATACACAAAATGCATACTTTCAAATCGTCATTTCTCTGGTTCAGTTGACAATAAACTCATGGGTGAAGAAAATACAGTTAAAATGAATTATTTCCCATCGATTGAGCGTGATCTTTAATCAGGAATATTGATTTTCATATTCTGAATGTTTAATACATGGATTTTTAATACACAAAATGCATACTTTCAAATCGTCATTTCTCTGGTTCAGTTGACAATAAACTCATGGGTGAAGAAAATACAGTTAAAATGAATTATTTCCCATCGATTGAGCGTGATCTTTAATCAGGAATATTGATTTTCATATTCTGAATGTTTAATACATGGATTTTTAATACACAAAATGCATACTTTCAAATCGTCATTTCTCTGGTTCAGTTGACAATAAACTCATGGGTGAAGAAAATACAGTTAAAATGAATTATTTCCCATCGATTGAGCGTGATCTTTAATCCGGAATATTGATTTTCATATTCTGAATGTTTAATACATGGATTTTTAATACACAAAATGCATACTTTCAAATCGTCATTTCTCTGGTTCAGTTGACAATAAACTCATGGGTGAAGAAAATACAGTTAAAATGAATTATTTCCCATCGATTGAGCGTGATCTTTAATCAGGAATATTGATTTTCATATTCTGAATGTTTAATACATGGATTTTTAATACACAAAATGCATACTTTCAAATCGTCATTTCTCTGGTTCAGTTGACAATAAACTCATGGGTGAAGAAAATACAGTTAAAATGAATTATTTCCCATCGATTGAGCGTGATCTTTAATCAGGAATATTGATTTTCATATTCTGAATGTTTAATACATGGATTTTTAATACACAAAATGCATACTTTCAAATCGTCATTTCTCTGGTTCAGTTGACAATAAACTCATGGGTGAAGAAAATACAGTTGAAATGAATTATTTCCCATCGATTGAGCGTGATCTTTAATCAGGAATATTGATTTTCATATTCTGAATGTTCGATACATGGATTTTTAATACACAAAATGCATACTTTCAAATCGTCATTTCTCTGGTTCAGTTGACAATAAACTCATGGGTGAAGAAAATACAGTTAAAATGAATTATTTCCCATCGATTGAGCGTGATCTTTAATCCGGAATATTGATTTTCATATTCTGAATGTTTAATACATGGATTTTTAATACACAAAATGCATACTTTCAAATCGTCATTTCTCTGGTTCAGTTGACAATAAACTCATGGGTGAAGAAAATACAGTTGAAATGAATTATTTCCCATCGATTGAGCGTGATCTTTAATCAGGAATATTGATTTTCATATTCTGAATGTTTAATACATGGATTTTTAATACACAAAATGCATACTTTCAAATCGTCATTTCTCTGGTTCAGTTGACAATAAACTCATGGGTGAAGAAAATACAGTTGAAATGAATTATTTCCCATCGATTGAGCGTGATCTTTAATCAGGAATATTGATTTTCATATTCTGAATGTTCGATACATGGATTTTTAATACACAAAATGCATACTTTCAAATCGTCATTTCTCTGGTTCAGTTGACAATAAACTCATGGGTGAAGAAAATACAGTTAAAATGAATTATTTCCCATCGATTGAGCGTGATCTTTAATCCGGAATATTGATTTTCATATTCTGAATGTTTAATACATGGATTTTTAATACACAAAATGCATACTTTCAAATCGTCATTTCTCTGGTTCAGTTGACAATAAACTCATGGGTGAAGAAAATACAGTTAAAATGAATTATTTCCCATCGATTGAGCGTGATCTTTAATCAGGAATATTGATTTTCATATTCTGAATGTTTAATACATGGATTTTTAATACACAAAATGCATACTTTCAAATCGTCATTTCTCTGGTTCAGTTGACAATAAACTCATGGGTGAAGAAAATACAGTTAAAATGAATTATTTCCCATCGATTGAGCGTGATCTTTAATCAGGAATATTGATTTTCATATTCTGAATGTTTAATACATGGATTTTTAATACACAAAATGCATACTTTCAAATCGTCATTTCTCTGGTTCAGTTGACAATAAACTCATGGGTGAAGAAAATACAGTTAAAATGAATTATTTCCCATCGATTGAGCGTGATCTTTAATCCGGAATATTGATTTTCATATTCTGAATGTTTAATACATGGATTTTTAATACACAAAATGCATACTTTCAAATCGTCATTTCTCTGGTTCAGTTGACAATAAACTCATGGGTGAAGAAAATACAGTTAAAATGAATTATTTCCCATCGATTGAGCGTGATCTTTAATCAGGAATATTGATTTTCATATTCTGAATGTTTAATACATGGATTTTTAATACACAAAATGCATACTTTCAAATCGTCATTTCTCTGGTTCAGTTGACAATAAACTCATGGGTGAAGAAAATACAGTTAAAATGAATTATTTCCCATCGATTGAGCGTGATCTTTAATCAGGAATATTGATTTTCATATTCTGAATGTTTAATACATGGATTTTTAATACACAAAATGCATACTTTCAAATCGTCATTTCTCTGGTTCAGTTGACAATAAACTCATGGGTGAAGAAAATACAGTTAAAATGAATTATTTCCCATCGATTGAGCGTGATCTTTAATCAGGAATATTGATTTTCATATTCTGAATGTTTAATACATGGATTTTTAATACACAAAATGCATACTTTCAAATCGTCATTTCTCTGGTTCAGTTGACAATAAACTCATGGGTGAAGAAAATACAGTTAAAATGAATTATTTCCCATCGATTGAGCGTGATCTTTAATCAGGAATATTGATTTTCATATTCTGAATGTTTAATACATGGATTTTTGATACACAAAATGCATACTTTCAAATCGTCATTTCTCTGGTTCAGTTGACAATAAACTCATGGGTGAAGAAAATACAGTTAAAATGAATTATTTCCCATCGATTAAGCGTGATCTTTAATCAGGAATATTGATTTTCATATTCTGAATGTTTAATACATGGATTTTTAATACACAAAATGCATACTTTCAAATCGTCATTTCTCTGGTTCAGTTGACAATAAACTCATGGGTGAAGAAAATACAGTTAAAATGAATTATTTCCCATCGATTGAGCGTGATCTTTAATCAGGAATATTGATTTTCATATTCTGAATGTTTAATACATGGATTTTTAATACACAAAATGCATACTTTCAAATCGTCATTTCTCTGGTTCAGTTGACAATAAACTCATGGGTGAAGAAAATACAGTTAAAATGAATTATTTCCCATCGATTGAGCGTGATCTTTAATCAGGAATATTGATTTTCATATTCTGAATGTTTAATACATGGATTTTTAATACACAAAATGCATACTTTCAAATCGTCATTTCTCTGGTTCAGTTGACAATAAACTCATGGGTGAAGAAAATACAGTTAAAATGAATTATTTCCCATCGATTGAGCGTGATCTTTAATCCGGAATATTGATTTTCATATTCTGAATGTTTAATACATGGATTTTTAATACACAAAATGCATACTTTCAAATCGTCATTTCTCTGGTTCAGTTGACAATAAACTCATGGGTGAAGAAAATACAGTTAAAATGAATTATTTCCCATCGATTGAGCGTGATCTTTAATCAGGAATATTGATTTTCATATTCTGAATGTTTAATACATGGATTTTTAATACACAAAATGCATACTTTCAAATCGTCATTTCTCTGGTTCAGTTGACAATAAACTCATGGGTGAAGAAAATACAGTTAAAATGAATTATTTCCCATCGATTGAGCGTGATCTTTAATCAGGAATATTGATTTTCATATTCTGAATGTTTAATACATGGATTTTTAATACACAAAATGCATACTTTCAAATCGTCATTTCTCTGGTTCAGTTGACAATAAACTCATGGGTGAAGAAAATACAGTTGAAATGAATTATTTCCCATCGATTGAGCGTGATCTTTAATCAGGAATATTGATTTTCATATTCTGAATGTTTAATACATGGATTTTTAATACACAAAATGCATACTTTCAAATCGTCATTTCTCTGGTTCAGTTGACAATAAACTCATGGGTGAAGAAAATACAGTTAAAATGAATTATTTCCCATCGATTGAGCGTGATCTTTAATCAGGAATATTGATTTTCATATTCTGAATGTTTAATACATGGATTTTTAATACACAAAATGCATACTTTCAAATCGTCATTTCTCTGGTTCAGTTGACAATAAACTCATGGGTGAAGAAAATACAGTTAAAATGAATTATTTCCCATCGATTGAGCGTGATCTTTAATCAGGAATATTGATTTTCATATTCTGAATGTTTAATACATGGATTTTTAATACACAAAATGCATACTTTCAAATCGTCATTTCTCTGGTTCAGTTGACAATAAACTCATGGGTGAAGAAAATACAGTTAAAATGAATTATTTCCCATCGATTGAGCGTGATCTTTAATCAGGAATATTGATTTTCATATTCTGAATGTTTAATACATGGATTTTTAATACACAAAATGCATACTTTCAAATCGTCATTTCTCTGGTTCAGTTGACAATAAACTCATGGGTGAAGAAAATACAGTTAAAATGAATTATTTCCCATCGATTGAGCGTGATCTTTAATCAGGAATATTGATTTTCATATTCTGAATGTTTAATACATGGATTTTTAATACACAAAATGCATACTTTCAAATCGTCATTTCTCTGGTTCAGTTGACAATAAACTCATGGGTGAAGAAAATACAGTTAAAATGAATTATTTCCCATCGATTGAGCGTGATCTTTAATCAGGAATATTGATTTTCATATTCTGAATGTTTAATACATGGATTTTTAATACACAAAATGCATACTTTCAAATCGTCATTTCTCTGGTTCAGTTGACAATAAACTCATGGGTGAAGAAAATACAGTTAAAATGAATTATTTCCCATCGATTGAGCGTGATCTTCAATCAGGAATATTGATTTTCATATTCTGAATGTTTAATACATGGATTTTTAATACACAAAATGCATACTTTCAAATCGTCATTTCTCTGGTTCAGTTGACAATAAACTCATGGGTGAAGAAAATACAGTTAAAATGAATTATTTCCCATCGATTGAGCGTGATCTTTAATCAGGAATATTGATTTTCATATTCTGAATGTTTAATACGTGAATTTTTAATACACAAAATGCATACTTTCAAATCGTCATTTCTCTGGTTCAGTTGACAATAAACTCATGGGTGAAGAAAATACAGTTAAAATGAATTATTTCCCATCGATTGAGCGTGATCTTTAATCAGGAATATTGATTTTCATATTCTGAATGTTTAATACATGGATTTTTAATACACAAAATGCATACTTTCAAATCGTCATTTCTCTGGTTCAGTTGACAATAAACTCATGGGTGAAGAAAATACAGTTAAAATGAATTATTTCCCATCGATTGAGCGTGATCTTTAATCAGGAATATTGATTTTCATATTCTGAATGTTTAATACATGGATTTTTAATACACAAAATGCATACTTTCAAATCGTCATTTCTCTGGTTCAGTTGACAATAAACTCATGGGTGAAGAAAATACAGTTGAAATGAATTATTTCCCATCGATTGAGCGTGATCTTTAATCAGGAATATTGATTTTCATATTCTGAATGTTTAATACATGGATTTTTAATACACAAAATGCATACTTTCAAATCGTCATTTCTCTGGTTCAGTTGACAATAAACTCATAGGTGAAGAAAATACAGTTAAAATGAATTATTTCCCATCGATTGAGCGTGATCTTTAATCAGGAATATTGATTTTCATATTCTGAATGTTTAATACATGGATTTTTAATACACAAAATGCATACTTTCAAATCGTCATTTCTCTGGTTCAGTTGACAATAAACTCATGGGTGAAGAAAATGCAGTTAAAATGAATTATTTCCCATCGATTGAGCGTGATCTTTAATCAGGAATATTGATTTTCATATTCTGAATGTTTAATACATGGATTTTTAATACACAAAATGCATACTTTCAAATCGTCATTTCTCTGGTTCAGTTGACAATAAACTCATGGGTGAAGAAAATACAGTTAAAATGAATTATTTCCCATCGATTGAGCGTGATCTTTAATCAGGAATATTGATTTTCATATTCTGAATGTTTAATACATGGATTTTTAATACACAAAATGCATACTTTCAAATCGTCATTTCTCTGATTCAGTTGACAATAAACTCATGGGTGAAGAAAATACAGTTAAAATGAATTATTTCCCATCGATTGAGCGTGATCTTTAATCAGGAATATTGATTTTCATATTCTGAATGTTTAATACATGGATTTTTAATACACAAAATGCATACTTTCAAATCGTCATTTCTCTGGTTCAGTTGACAATAAACTCATGGGTGAAGAAAATACAGTTAAAATGAATTATTTCCCATCGATTGAGCGTGATCTTTAATCAGGAATATTGATTTTCATATTCTGAATGTTTAATACATGGATTTTTAATACACAAAATGCATACTTTCAAATCGTCATTTCTCTGGTTCAGTTGACAATAAACTCATGGGTGAAGAAAATACAGTTGAAATGAATTATTTCCCATCGATTGAGCGTGATCTTTAATCAGGAATATTGATTTTCATATTCTGAATGTTTAATACATGGATTTTTAATACACAAAATGCATACTTTCAAATCGTCATTTCTCTGGTTCAGTTGACAATAAACTCATGGGTGAAGAAAATACAGTTAAAATGAATTATTTCCCATCGATTGAGCGTGATCTTTAATCAGGAATATTGATTTTCATATTCTGAATGTTTAATACATGGATTTTTAATACACAAAATGCATACTTTCAAATCGTCATTTCTCTGGTTCAGTTGACAATAAACTCATGGGTGAAGAAAATACAGTTAAAATGAATTATTTCCCATCGATTGAGCGTGATCTTTAATCAGGAATATTGATTTTCATATTCTGAATGTTTAATACATGGATTTTTAATACACAAAATGCATACTTTCAAATCGTCATTTCTCTGGTTCAGTTGACAATAAACTCATGGGTGAAGAAAATACAGTTAAAATGAATTATTTCCCATCGATTGAGCGTGATCTTTAATCAGGAATATTGATTTTCATATTCTGAATGTTTAATACATGGATTTTTAATACACAAAATGCATACTTTCAAATCGTCATTTCTCTGGTTCAGTTGACAATAAACTCATGGGTGAAGAAAATACAGTTAAAATGAATTATTTCTCATCGATTGAGCGTGATCTTTAATCAGGAATATTGATTTTCATATTCTGAATGTTTAATACGTGAATTTTTAATACACAAAATGCATACTTTCAAATCGTCATTTCTCTGGTTCAGTTGACAATAAACTCATGGGTGAAGAAAATACAGTTAAAATGAATTATTTCCCATCGATTGAGCGTGATCTTTAATCAGGAATATTGATTTTCATATTCTGAATGTTTAATACATGGATTTTTAATACACAAAATGCATACTTTCAAATCGTCATTTCTCTGGTTCAGTTGACAATAAACTCATGGGTGAAGAAAATACAGTTAAAATGAATTATTTCCCATCGATTGAGCGTGATCTTTAATCAGGAATATTGATTTTCATATTCTGAATGTTTAATACGTGAATTTTTAATACACAAAATGCATACTTTCAAATCGTCATTTCTCTGGTTCAGTTGACAATAAACTTATGGGTGAAGAAAATACAGTTAAAATGAATTATTTCCCATCGATTGAGCGTGATCTTTAATCAGGAATATTGATTTTCATATTCTGAATGTTTAATACATGGATTTTTAATACACAAAATGCATACTTTCAAATCGTCATTTCTCTGGTTCAGTTGACAATAAACTCATGGGTGAAGAAAATACAGTTAAAATGAATTATTTCCCATCGATTGAGCGTGATCTTTAATCAGGAATATTGATTTTCATATTCTGAATGTTTAATACATGGATTTTTAATACACAAAATGCATACTTTCAAATCGTCATTTCTCTGGTTCAGTTGACAATAAACTCATGGGTGAAGAAAATACAGTTAAAATGAATTATTTCCTATCGATTGAGCGTGATCTTTAATCAGGAATATTGATTTTCATATTCTGAATGTTTAATACATGGATTTTTAATACACAAAATGCATACTTTCAAATCGTCATTTCTCTGGTTCAGTTGACAATAAACTCATGGGTGAAGAAAATACAGTTAAAATGAATTATTTCCCATCGATTGAGCGTGATCTTTAATCAGGAATATTGATTTTCATATTCTGAATGTTTAATACGTGAATTTTTAATACACAAAATGCATACTTTCAAATCGTCATTTCTCTGGTTCAGTTGACAATAAACTCATGGGTGAAGAAAATACAGTTAAAATGAATTATTTCCCATCGATTGAGCGTGATCTTTAATCAGGAATATTGATTTTCATATTCTGAATGTTTAATACGTGAATTTTTAATACACAAAATGCATACTTTCAAATCGTCATTTCTCTGGTTCAGTTGACAATAAACTCATGGGTGAAGAAAATACAGTTAAAATGAATTATTTCTCATCGATTGAGCGTGATCTTTAATCAGGAATATTGATTTTCATATTCTGAATGTTTAATACATGGATTTTTAATACACAAAATGCATACTTTCAAATCGTCATTTCTCTGGTTCAGTTGACAATAAACTCATGGGTGAAGAAAATACAGTTAAAATGAATTATTTCCCATCGATTGAGCGTGATCTTTAATCAGGAATATTGATTTTCATATTCTGAATGTTTAATACATGGATTTTTAATACACAAAATGCATACTTTCAAATCGTCATTTCTCTGGTTCAGTTGACAATAAACTCATGGGTGAAGAAAATACAGTTAAAATGAATTATTTCCCATCGATTGAGCGTGATCTTTAATCAGGAATATTGATTTTCATATTCTGAATGTTTAATACATGGATTTTTAATACACAAAATGCATACTTTCAAATCGTCATTTCTCTGGTTCAGTTGACAATAAACTCATGGGTGAAGAAAATACAGTTAAAATGAATTATTTCCCATCGATTGAGCGTGATCTTTAATCAGGAATATTGATTTTCATATTCTGAATGTTTAATACATGGATTTTTAATACACAAAATGCATACTTTCAAATCGTCATTTCTCTGGTTCAGTTGACAATAAACTCATGGGTGAAGAAAATACAGTTGAAATGAATTATTTCCCATCGATTGAGCGTGATCTTTAATCAGGAATATTGATTTTCATATTCTGAATGTTTAATACATGGATTTTTAATACACAAAATGCATACTTTCAAATCGTCATTTCTCTGGTTCAGTTGACAATAAACTCATGGGTGAAGAAAATACAGTTAAAATGAATTATTTCCCATCGATTGAGCGTGATCTTTAATCAGGAATATTGATTTTCATATTCTGAATGTTTAATACATGGATTTTTAATACACAAAATGCATACTTTCAAATCGTCATTTCTCTGGTTCAGTTGACAATAAACTCATGGGTGAAGAAAATACAGTTAAAACGAATTATTTCCCATCGATTGAGCGTGATCTTTAATCAGGAATATTGATTTTCATATTCTGAATGTTTAATACATGGATTTTTAATACACAAAATGCATACTTTCAAATCGTCATTTCTCTGGTTCAGTTGACAATAAACTCATGGGTGAAGAAAATACAGTTAAAATGAATTATTTCCCATCGATTGAGCGTGATCTTTAATCAGGAATATTGATTTTCATATTCTGAATGTTTAATACATGGATTTTTAATACACAAAATGCATACTTTCAAATCGACATTTCTCTGGTTCAGTTGACAATAAACTCATGGGTGAAGAAAATACAGTTAAAATGAATTATTTCCCATCGATTGAGCGTGATCTTTAATCAGGAATATTGATTTTCATATTCTGAATGTTTAATACATGGATTTTTAATACACAAAATGCATACTTTCAAATCGTCATTTCTCTGGTTCAGTTGACAATAAACTCATGGGTGAAGAAAATACAGTTAAAACGAATTATTTCCCATCGATTGAGCGTGATCTTTAATCAGGAATATTGATTTTCATATTCTGAATGTTTAATACATGGATTTTTAATACACAAAATGCATACTTTCAAATCGTCATTTCTCTGGTTCAGTTGACAATAAACTCATGGGTGAAGAAAATACAGTTAAAATGAATTATTTCCCATCGATTGAGCGTGATCTTTAATCAGGAATATTGATTTTCATATTCTGAATGTTTAATACATGGATTTTTAATACACAAAATGCATACTTTCAAATCGTCATTTCTCTGGTTCAGTTGACAATAAACTCATGGGTGAAGAAAATACAGTTAAAACGAATTATTTCCCATCGATTGAGCGTGATCTTTAATCAGGAATATTGATTTTCATATTCTGAATGTTTAATACATGGATTTTTAATACACAAAATGCATACTTTCAAATCGTCATTTCTCTGGTTCAGTTGACAATAAACTCATGGGTGAAGAAAATACAGTTAAAATGAATTATTTCCCATCGATTGAGCGTGATCTTTAATCAGGAATATTGACTTTCATATTCTGAATGTTTAATACATGGATTTTTAATACACAAAATGCATACTTTCAAATCGTCATTTCTCTGGTTCAGTTGACAATAAACTCATGGGTGAAGAAAATACAGTTAAAATGAATTATTTCCCATCGATTGAGCGTGATCTTTAATCAGGAATATTGATTTTCATATTCTGAATGTTTAATACATGGATTTTTAATACACAAAATGCATACTTTCAAATCGTCATTTCTCTGGTTCAGTTGACAATAAACTCATGGGTGAAGAAAATACAGTTAAAACGAATTATTTCCCATCGATTGAGCGTGATCTTTAATCAGGAATATTGATTTTCATATTCTGAATGTTTAATACATGGATTTTTAATACACAAAATGCATACTTTCAAATCGTCATTTCTCTGGTTCAGTTGACAATAAACTCATGGGTGAAGAAAATACAGTTAAAATGAATTATTTCCCATCGATTGAGCGTGATCTTTAATCAGGAATATTGATTTTCATATTCTGAATGTTTAATACATGGATTTTTAATACACAAAATGCATACTTTCAAATCGTCATTTCTCTGGTTCAGTTGACAATAAACTCATGGGTGAAGAAAATACAGTTGAAATGAATTATTTCCCATCGATTGAGCGTGATCTTTAATCAGGAATATTGATTTTCATTTTCTGAATGTTTAATACATGGATTTTTAATACACAAAATGCATACTTTCAAATCGTCATTTCTCTGGTTCAGTTGACAATAAACTCATGGGTGAAGAAAATACAGTTAAAATGAATTATTTCCCATCGATTGAGCGTGATCTTTAATCAGGAATATTGATTTTCATATTCTGAATGTTTAATACATGGATTTTTAATACACAAAATGCATACTTTCAAATCGTCATTTCTCTGGTTCAGTTGACAATAAACTCATGGGTGAAGAAAATACAGTTAAAATGAATTATTTCCCATCGATTGAGCGTGATCTTTAATCAGGAATATTGATTTTCATTTTCTGAATGTTTAATACATGGATTTTTAATACACAAAATGCATACTTTCAAATCGTCATTTCTCTGGTTCAGTTGACAATAAACTCATGGGTGAAGAAAATACAGTTGAAATGAATTATTTCCCATCGATTGAGCGTGATCTTTAATCAGGAATATTGATTTTCATATTCTGAATGTTTAATACATGGATTTTTAATACACAAAATGCATACTTTCAAATCGTCATTTCTCTGGTTCAGTTGACAATAAACTCATGGGTGAAGAAAATACAGTTAAAATGAATTATTTCCCATCGATTGAGCGTGATCTTTAATCAGGAATATTGATTTTCATATTCTGAATGTTTAATACATGGATTTTTAATACACAAAATGCATACTTTCAAATCGTCATTTCTCTGGTTCAGTTGACAATAAACTCATGGGTGAAGAAAATACAGTTAAAATGAATTATTTCCCATCGATTGAGCGTGATCTTTAATCAGGAATATTGATTTTCATATTCTGAATGTTTAATACGTGAATTTTTAATACACAAAATGCATACTTTCAAATCGTCATTTCTCTGGTTCAGTTGACAATAAACTCATGGGTGAAGAAAATACAGTTAAAATGAATTATTTCCCATCGATTGAGCGTGATCTTTAATCAGGAATATTGATTTTCATATTCTGAATGTTTAATACATGGATTTTTAATACACAAAATGCATACTTTCAAATCGTCATTTCTCTGGTTCAGTTGACAATAAACTCATGGGTGAAGAAAATACAGTTAAAATGAATTATTTCCCATCGATTGAGCGTGATCTTTAATCAGGAATATTGATTTTCATATTCTGAATGTTTAATACATGGATTTTTAATACACAAAATGCATACTTTCAAATCGTCATTTCTCTGGTTCAGTTGACAATAAACTCATGGGTGAAGAAAATACAGTTAAAATGAATTATTTCCCATCGATTGAGCGTGATCTTTAATCAGGAATATTGATTTTCATATTCTGAATGTTTAATACATGGATTTTTAATACACAAAATGCATACTTTCAAATCGTCATTTCTCTGGTTCAGTTGACAATAAACTCATGGGTGAAGAAAATACAGTTGAAATGAATTATTTCCCATCGATTGAGCGTGATCTTTGATCAGGAATATTGATTTTCATATTCTGAATGTTTAATACATGGATTTTTAATACACAAAATGCATACTTTCAAATCGTCATTTCTCTGGTTCAGTTGACAATAAACTCATGGGTGAAGAAAATACAGTTAAAATGAATTATTTCCCATCGATTGAGCGTGATCTTTAATCAGGAATATTGATTTTCATATTCTGAATGTTTAATACATGGATTTTTAATACACAAAATGCATACTTTCAAATCGTCATTTCTCTGGTTCAGTTGACAATAAACTCATGGGTGAAGAAAATACAGTTAAAACGAATTATTTCCCATCGATTGAGCGTGATCTTTAATCAGGAATATTGATTTTCATATTCTGAATGTTTAATACATGGATTTTTAATACACAAAATGCATACTTTCAAATCGTCATTTCTCTGGTTCAGTTGACAATAAACTCATGGGTGAAGAAAATACAGTTAAAATGAATTATTTCCCATCGATTGAGCGTGATCTTTAATCAGGAATATTGATTTTCATATTCTGAATGTTTAATACATGGATTTTTAATACACAAAATGCATACTTTCAAATCGTCATTTCTCTGGTTCAGTTGACAATAAACTCATGGGTGAAGAAAATACAGTTAAAATGAATTATTTCCCATCGATTGAGCGTGATCTTTAATCAGGAATATTGATTTTCATATTCTGAATGTTTAATACATGGATTTTTAATACACAAAATGCATACTTTCAAATCGTCATTTCTCTGGTTCAGTTGACAATAAACTCATGGGTGAAGAAAATACAGTTAAAACGAATTATTTCCCATCGATTGAGCGTGATCTTTAATCAGGAATATTGATTTTCATATTCTGAATGTTTAATACATGGATTTTTAATACACAAAATGCATACTTTCAAATCGTCATTTCTCTGGTTCAGTTGACAATAAACTCATGGGTGAAGAAAATACAGTTAAAATGAATTATTTCCCATCGATTGAGCGTGATCTTTAATCAGGAATATTGATTTTCATATTCTGAATGTTTAATACATGGATTTTTAATACACAAAATGCATACTTTCAAATCGTCATTTCTCTGGTTCAGTTGACAATAAACTCATGGGTGAAGAAAATACAGTTAAAACGAATTATTTCCCATCGATTGAGCGTGATCTCTAATCAGGAATATTGATTTTCATATTCTGAATGTTTAATACATGGATTTTTAATACACAGAATGCATACTTTCAAATCGTCATTTCTCTGGTTCAGTTGACAATAAACTCATGGGTGGAGAAAATACAGTTAAAATGAATTATTTCCCATCGATTGAGCGTGATCTTTAATCAGGAATATTGATTTTCATATTCTGAATGTTTAATACATGGATTTTTAATACACAAAATGCATACTTTCAAATCGTCATTTCTCTGGTTCAGTTGACAATAAACTCATGGGTGAAGAAAATACAGTTAAAATGAATTATTTCCCATCGATTGAGCGTGATCTTTAATCAGGAATATTGATTTTCATATTCTGAATGTTTAATACATGGATTTTTAATACACAAAATGCATACTTTCAAATCGTCATTTCTCTGGTTCAGTTGACAATAAACTCATGGGTGAAGAAAATACAGTTAAAACGAATTATTTCCCATCGATTGAGCGTGATCTTTAATCAGGAATATTGATTTTCATATTCTGAATGTTTAATACATGGATTTTTAATACACAAAATGCATACTTTCAAATCGTCATTTCTCTGGTTCAGTTGACAATAAACTCATGGGTGAAGAAAATACAGTTAAAATGAATTATTTCCCATCGATTGAGCGTGATCTTTAATCAGGAATATTGATTTTCATATTCTGAATGTTTAATACATGGATTTTTAATACACAAAATGCATACTTTCAAATCGTCATTTCTCTGGTTCAGTTGACAATAAACTCATGGGTGAAGAAAATACAGTTAAAACGAATTATTTCCCATCGATTGAGCGTGATCTTTAATCAGGAATATTGATTTTCATATTCTGAATGTTTAATACATGGATTTTTAATACACAAAATGCATACTTTCAAATCGTCATTTCTCTGGTTCAGTTGACAATAAACTCATGGGTGAAGAAAATACAGTTAAAACGAATTATTTCCCATCGATTGAGCGTGATCTTTAATCAGGAATATTGATTTTCATATTCTGAATGTTTAATACATGGATTTTTAATACACAAAATGCATACTTTCAAATCGTCATTTCTCTGGTTCAGTTGACAATAAACTCATGGGTGAAGAAAATACAGTTAAAATGAATTATTTCCCATCGATTGAGCGTGATCTTTAATCAGGAATATTGATTTTCATATTCTGAATGTTTAATACATGGATTTTTAATACACAAAATGCATACTTTCAAATCGTCATTTCTCTGGTTCAGTTGACAATAAACTCATGGGTGAAGAAAATACAGTTAAAATGAATTATTTCCCATCGATTGAGCGTGATCTTTAATCAGGAATATTGATTTTCATATTCTGAATGTTTAATACGTGAATTTTTAATACACAAAATGCATACTTTCGAATCGTCATTTCTCTGGTTCAGTTGACAATAAACTCATGGGTGAAGAAAATACAGTTGAAATGAATTATTTCCCATCGATTGAGCGTGATCTTTAATCAGGAATATTGATTTTCATATTCTGAATGTTTAATACATGGATTTTTAATACACAAAATGCATACTTTCAAATCGTCATTTCTCTGGTTCAGTTGACAATAAACTCATGGGTGAAGAAAATACAGTTAAAACGAATTATTTCCCATCGATTGAGCGTGATCTTTAATCAGGAATATTGATTTTCATATTCTGAATGTTTAATACATGGATTTTTAATACACAAAATGCATACTTTCAAATCGTCATTTCTCTGGTTCAGTTGACAATAAACTCATGGGTGAAGAAAATACAGTTAAAACGAATTATTTCCCATCGATTGAGCGTGATCTTTAATCAGGAATATTGATTTTCATATTCTGAATGTTTAATACATGGATTTTTAATACACAAAATGCATACTTTCAAATCGTCATTTCTCTGGTTCAGTTGACAATAAACTCATGGGTGAAGAAAATACAGTTAAAATGAATTATTTCCCATCGATTGAGCGTGATCTTTAATCAGGAATATTGATTTTCATATTCTGAATGTTTAATACATGGATTTTTAATACACAAAATGCATACTTTCAAATCGTCATTTCTCTGGTTCAGTTGACAATAAACTCATGGGTGAAGAAAATACAGTTAAAACGAATTATTTCCCATCGATTGAGCGTGATCTTTAATCAGGAATATTGATTTTCATATTCTGAATGTTTAATACATGGATTTTTAATACACAAAATGCATACTTTCAAATCGTCATTTCTCTGGTTCAGTTGACAATAAACTCATGGGTGAAGAAAATACAGTTAAAATGAATTATTTCCCATCGATTGAGCGTGATCTTTAATCAGGAATATTGATTTTCATATTCTGAATGTTTAATACATGGATTTTTAATACACAAAATGCATACTTTCAAATCGTCATTTCTCTGGTTCAGTTGACAATAAACTCATGGGTGAAGAAAATACAGTTAAAATGAATTATTTCCCATCGATTGAGCGTGATCTTTAATCAGGAATATTGATTTTCATATTCTGAATGTTTAATACGTGAATTTTTAATACACAAAATGCATACTTTCGAATCGTCATTTCTCTGGTTCAGTTGACAATAAACTCATGGGTGAAGAAAATACAGTTGAAATGAATTATTTCCCATCGATTGAGCGTGATCTTTAATCAGGAATATTGATTTTCATATTCTGAATGTTTAATACATGGATTTTTAATACACAAAATGCATACTTTCAAATCGTCATTTCTCTGGTTCAGTTGACAATAAACTCATGGGTGAAGAAAATACAGTTAAAACGAATTATTTCCCATCGATTGAGCGTGATCTTTAATCAGGAATATTGATTTTCATATTCTGAATGTTTAATACATGGATTTTTAATACACAAAATGCATACTTTCAAATCGTCATTTCTCTGGTTCAGTTGACAATAAACTCATGGGTGAAGAAAATACAGTTAAAACGAATTATTTCCCATCGATTGAGCGTGATCTTTAATCAGGAATATTGATTTTCATATTCTGAATGTTTAATACATGGATTTTTAATACACAAAATGCATACTTTCAAATCGTCATTTCTCTGGTTCAGTTGACAATAAACTCATGGGTGAAGAAAATACAGTTAAAATGAATTATTTCCCATCGATTGAGCGTGATCTTTAATCAGGAATATTGATTTTCATATTCTGAATGTTTAATACATGGATTTTTAATACACAAAATGCATACTTTCAAATCGTCATTTCTCTGGTTCAGTTGACAATAAACTCATGGGTGAAGAAAATACAGTTAAAATGAATTATTTCCCATCGATTGAGCGTGATCTTTAATCAGGAATATTGATTTTCATATTCTGAATGTTTAATACGTGAATTTTTAATACACAAAATGCATACTTTCGAATCGTCATTTCTCTGGTTCAGTTGACAATAAACTCATGGGTGAAGAAAATACAGTTGAAATGAATTATTTCCCATCGATTGAGCGTGATCTTTAATCAGGAATATTGATTTTCATATTCTGAATGTTTAATACATGGATTTTTAATACACAAAATGCATACTTTCAAATCGTCATTTCTCTGGTTCAGTTGACAATAAACTCATGGGTGAAGAAAATACAGTTAAAACGAATTATTTCCCATCGATTGAGCGTGATCTTTAATCAGGAATATTGATTTTCATATTCTGAATGTTTAATACATGGATTTTTAATACACAAAATGCATACTTTCAAATCGTCATTTCTCTGGTTCAGTTGACAATAAACTCATGGGTGAAGAAAATACAGTTAAAATGAATTATTTCCCATCGATTGAGCGTGATCTTTAATCAGGAATATTGATTTTCATATTCTGAATGTTTAATACATGGATTTTTAATACACAAAATGCATACTTTCAAATCGTCATTTCTCTGGTTCAGTTGACAATAAACTCATGGGTGAAGAAAATACAGTTAAAATGAATTATTTCCCATCGATTGAGCGTGATCTTTAATCAGGAATATTGATTTTCATATTCTGAATGTTTAATACATGGATTTTTAATACACAAAATGCATACTTTCAAATCGTCATTTCTCTGGTTCAGTTGACAATAAACTCATGGGTGAAGAAAATACAGTTAAAATGAATTATTTCCCATCGATTGAGCGTGATCTTTAATCAGGAATATTGATTTTCATATTCTGAATGTTTAATACATGGATTTTTAATACACAAAATGCATACTTTCAAATCGTCATTTCTCTGGTTCAGTTGACAATAAACTCATGGGTGAAGAAAATACAGTTAAAATGAATTATTTCCCATCGATTGAGCGTGATCTTTAATCAGGAATATTGATTTTCATATTCTGAATGTTTAATACATGGATTTTTGATACACAAAATGCATACTTTCAAATCGTCATTTCTCTGGTTCAGTTGACAATAAACTCATGGGTGAAGAAAATACAGTTGAAATGAATTATTTCCCATCGATTGAGCGTGATCTTTAATCAGGAATATTGATTTTCATATTCTGAATGTTTAATACATGGATTTTTAATACACAAAATGCATACTTTCAAATCGTCATTTCTCTGGTTCAGTTGACAATAAACTCATGGGTGAAGAAAATACAGTTAAAATGAATTATTTCCCATCGATTGAGCGTGATCTTTAATCAGGAATATTGATTTTCATATTCTGAATGTTTAATACATGGATTTTTAATACACAAAATGCATACTTTCAAATCGTCATTTCTCTGGTTCAGTTGACAATAAACTCATGGGTGAAGAAAATACAGTTAAAACGAATTATTTCCCATCGATTGAGCGTGATCTTTAATCAGGAATATTGATTTTCATATTCTGAATGTTTAATACATGGATTTTTAATACACAAAATGCATACTTTCAAATCGTCATTTCTCTGGTTCAGTTGACAATAAACTCATGGGTGAAGAAAATACAGTTAAAACGAATTATTTCCCATCGATTGAGCGTGATCTTTAATCAGGAATATTGATTTTCATATTCTGAATGTTTAATACATGGATTTTTAATACACAAAATGCATACTTTCAAATCGTCATTTCTCTGGTTCAGTTGACAATAAACTCATGGGTGAAGAAAATACAGTTAAAATGAATTATTTCCCATCGATTGAGCGTGATCTTTAATCAGGAATATTGATTTTCATATTCTGAATGTTTAATACATGGATTTTTAATACACAAAATGCATACTTTCAAATCGTCATTTCTCTGGTTCAGTTGACAATAAACTCATGGGTGAAGAAAATACAGTTAAAACGAATTATTTCCCATCGATTGAGCGTGATCTTTAATCAGGAATATTGATTTTCATATTCTGAATGTTTAATACATGGATTTTTAATACACAAAATGCATACTTTCAAATCGTCATTTCTCTGGTTCAGTTGACAATAAACTCATGGGTGAAGAAAATACAGTTAAAATGAATTATTTCCCATCGATTGAGCGTGATCTTTAATCAGGAATATTGATTTTCATATTCTGAATGTTTAATACATGGATTTTTAATACACAAAATGCATACTTTCAAATCGTCATTTCTCTGGTTCAGTTGACAATAAACTCATGGGTGAAGAAAATACAGTTAAAATGAATTATTTCCCATCGATTGAGCGTGATCTTTAATCAGGAATATTGATTTTCATATTCTGAATGTTTAATACATGGATTTTTAATACACAAAATGCATACTTTCAAATCGTCATTTCTCTGGTTCAGTTGACAATAAACTCATGGGTGAAGAAAATACAGTTAAAATGAATTATTTCCCATCGATTGAGCGTGATCTTTAATCAGGAATATTGATTTTCATATTCTGAATGTTTAATACATGGATTTTTAATACACAAAATGCATACTTTCAAATCGTCATTTCTCTGGTTCAGTTGACAATAAACTCATGGGTGAAGAAAATACAGTTAAAACGAATTATTTCCCATCGATTGAGCGTGATCTTTAATCAGGAATATTGATTTTCATATTCTGAATGTTTAATACATGGATTTTTAATACACAAAATGCATACTTTCAAATCGTCATTTCTCTGGTTCAGTTGACAATAAACTCATGGGTGAAGAAAATACAGTTAAAATGAATTATTTCCCATCGATTGAGCGTGATCTTTAATCAGGAATATTGATTTTCATATTCTGAATGTTTAATACATGGATTTTTAATACACAAAATGCATACTTTCAAATCGTCATTTCTCTGGTTCAGTTGACAATAAACTCATGGGTGAAGAAAATACAGTTAAAATGAATTATTTCCCATCGATTGAGCGTGATCTTTAATCAGGAATATTGATTTTCATATTCTGAATGTTTAATACATGGATTTTTAATACACAAAATGCATACTTTCAAATCGTCATTTCTCTGGTTCAGTTGACAATAAACTCATGGGTGAAGAAAATACAGTTAAAACGAATTATTTCCCATCGATTGAGCGTGATCTTTAATCAGGAATATTGATTTTCATATTCTGAATGTTTAATACATGGATTTTTAATACACAAAATGCATACTTTCAAATCGTCATTTCTCTGGTTCAGTTGACAATAAACTCATGGGTGAAGAAAATACAGTTAAAATGAATTATTTCCCATCGATTGAGCGTGATCTTTAATCAGGAATATTGATTTTCATATTCTGAATGTTTAATACATGGATTTTTAATACACAAAATGCATACTTTCAAATCGTCATTTCTCTGGTTCAGTTGACAATAAACTCATGGGTGAAGAAAATACAGTTAAAACGAATTATTTCCCATCGATTGAGCGTGATCTCTAATCAGGAATATTGATTTTCATATTCTGAATGTTTAATACATGGATTTTTAATACACAGAATGCATACTTTCAAATCGTCATTTCTCTGGTTCAGTTGACAATAAACTCATGGGTGGAGAAAATACAGTTAAAATGAATTATTTCCCATCGATTGAGCGTGATCTTTAATCAGGAATATTGATTTTCATATTCTGAATGTTTAATACATGGATTTTTAATACACAAAATGCATACTTTCAAATCGTCATTTCTCTGGTTCAGTTGACAATAAACTCATGGGTGAAGAAAATACAGTTAAAATGAATTATTTCCCATCGATTGAGCGTGATCTTTAATCAGGAATATTGATTTTCATATTCTGAATGTTTAATACATGGATTTTTAATACACAAAATGCATACTTTCAAATCGTCATTTCTCTGGTTCAGTTGACAATAAACTCATGGGTGAAGAAAATACAGTTAAAACGAATTATTTCCCATCGATTGAGCGTGATCTTTAATCAGGAATATTGATTTTCATATTCTGAATGTTTAATACATGGATTTTTAATACACAAAATGCATACTTTCAAATCGTCATTTCTCTGGTTCAGTTGACAATAAACTCATGGGTGAAGAAAATACAGTTAAAATGAATTATTTCCCATCGATTGAGCGTGATCTTTAATCAGGAATATTGATTTTCATATTCTGAATGTTTAATACATGGATTTTTAATACACAAAATGCATACTTTCAAATCGTCATTTCTCTGGTTCAGTTGACAATAAACTCATGGGTGAAGAAAATACAGTTAAAACGAATTATTTCCCATCGATTGAGCGTGATCTTTAATCAGGAATATTGATTTTCATATTCTGAATGTTTAATACATGGATTTTTAATACACAAAATGCATACTTTCAAATCGTCATTTCTCTGGTTCAGTTGACAATAAACTCATGGGTGAAGAAAATACAGTTGAAATGAATTATTTCCCATCGATTGAGCGTGATCTTTAATCAGGAATATTGATTTTCATATTCTGAATGTTTAATACATGGATTTTTAATACACAAAATGCATACTTTCAAATCGTCATTTCTCTGGTTCAGTTGACAATAAACTCATGGGTGAAGAAAATACAGTTAAAACGAATTATTTCCCATCGATTGAGCGTGATCTTTAATCAGGAATATTGATTTTCATATTCTGAATGTTTAATACATGGATTTTTAATACACAAAATGCATACTTTCAAATCGTCATTTCTCTGGTTCAGTTGACAATAAACTCATGGGTGAAGAAAATACAGTTAAAATGAATTATTTCCCATCGATTGAGCGTGATCTTTAATCAGGAATATTGATTTTCATATTCTGAATGTTTAATACATGGATTTTTAATACACAAAATGCATACTTTCAAATCGTCATTTCTCTGGTTCAGTTGACAATAAACTCATGGGTGAAGAAAATACAGTTAAAATGAATTATTTCCCATCGATTGAGCGTGATCTTTAATCAGGAATATTGATTTTCATATTCTGAATGTTTAATACATGGATTTTTAATACACAAAATGCATACTTT
This sequence comes from Dromius quadrimaculatus, assembly GCA_963989225.1. Lineage (NCBI taxonomy): Eukaryota > Metazoa > Arthropoda > Insecta > Coleoptera > Carabidae > Dromius > Dromius quadrimaculatus. Next base: position 49,205,799 of record OZ022332.1, on the reverse strand, counting down.
CAAATCGTCATTTCTCTGGTTCAGTTGACAATAAACTCATGGGTGAAGAAAATACAGTTAAAATGAATTATTTCCCATCGATTGAGCGTGATCTTTAATCAGGAATATTGATTTTCATATTCTGAATGTTTAATACATGGATTTTTGATACACAAAATGCATACTTTCAAATCGTCATTTCTCTGGTTCAGTTGACAATAAACTCATGGGTGAAGAAAATACAGTTGAAATGAATTATTTCCCATCGATTGAGCGTGATCTTTAATCAGGAATATTGATTTTCATATTCTGAATGTTTAATACATGGATTTTTAATACACAAAATGCATACTTTCAAATCGTCATTTCTCTGGTTCAGTTGACAATAAACTCATGGGTGAAGAAAATACAGTTAAAATGAATTATTTCCCATCGATTGAGCGTGATCTTTAATCAGGAATATTGATTTTCATATTCTGAATGTTTAATACATGGATTTTTAATACACAAAATGCATACTTTCAAATCGTCATTTCTCTGGTTCAGTTGACAATAAACTCATGGGTGAAGAAAATACAGTTAAAACGAATTATTTCCCATCGATTGAGCGTGATCTTTAATCAGGAATATTGATTTTCATATTCTGAATGTTTAATACATGGATTTTTAATACACAAAATGCATACTTTCAAATCGTCATTTCTCTGGTTCAGTTGACAATAAACTCATGGGTGAAGAAAATACAGTTAAAATGAATTATTTCCCATCGATTGAGCGTGATCTTTAATCAGGAATATTGATTTTCATATTCTGAATGTTTAATACATGGATTTTTAATACACAAAATGCATACTTTCAAATCGTCATTTCTCTGGTTCAGTTGACAATAAACTCATGGGTGAAGAAAATACAGTTAAAATGAATTATTTCCCATCGATTGAGCGTGATCTTTAATCAGGAATATTGATTTTCATATTCTGAATGTTTAATACGTGAATTTTTAATACACAAAATGCATACTTTCAAATCGTCATTTCTCTGGTTCAGTTGACAATAAACTCATGGGTGAAGAAAATACAGTTAAAATGAATTATTTCCCATCGATTGAGCGTGATCTTTAATCAGGAATATTGATTTTCATATTCTGAATGTTTAATACATGGATTTTTAATACACAAAATGCATACTTTCAAATCGTCATTTCTCTGGTTCAGTTGACAATAAACTCATGGGTGAAGAAAATACAGTTAAAATGAATTATTTCCCATCGATTGAGCGTGATCTTTAATCAGGAATATTGATTTTCATATTCTGAATGTTTAATACATGGATTTTTAATACACAAAATGCATACTTTCAAATCGTCATTTCTCTGGTTCAGTTGACAATAAACTCATGGGTGAAGAAAATACAGTTAAAATGAATTATTTCCCATCGATTGAGCGTGATCTTTAATCAGGAATATTGATTTTCATATTCTGAATGTTTAATACGTGAATTTTTAATACACAAAATGCATACTTTCAAATCGTCATTTCTCTGGTTCAGTTGACAATAAACTCATTGGTGAAGAAAATACAGTTAAAATGAATTATTTTCCATCGATTGAGCGTGATCTTTAATCAGGAATATTGATTTTCATATTCTGAATGTTTAATACGTGAATTTTTAATACACAAAATGCATACTTTCAAATCGTCATTTCTCTGGTTCAGTTGACAATAAACTCATGGGTGAAGAAAATACAGTTAAAATGAATTATTTCCCATCGATTGAGCGTGATCTTTAATCAGGAATATTGATTTTCATATTCTGAATGTTTAATACGTGAATTTTTAATACACAAAATGCATACTTTCAAATCGTCATTTCTCTGGTTCAGTTGACAATAAACTCATGGGTGAAGAAAATACAGTTAAAATGAATTATTTCCCATCGATTGAGCGTGATCTTTAATCAGGAATATTGATTTTCATATTCTGAATGTTTAATACGTGAATTTTTAATACACAAAATGCATACTTTCAAATCGTCATTTCTCTGGTTCAGTTGACAATAAACTCATGGGTGAAGAAAATACAGTTAAAATGAATTATTTCCCATCGATTGAGCGTGATCTTTAATCAGGAATATTGATTTTCATATTCTGAATGTTTAATACGTGAATTTTTAATACACAAAATGCATACTTTCAAATCGTCATTTCTCTGGTTCAGTTGACAATAAACTCATGGGTGAAGAAAATACAGTTAAAATGAATTATTTCCCATCGATTGAGCGTGATCTTTAATCAGGAATATTGATTTTCATATTCTGAATGTTTAATACGTGAATTTTTAATACACAAAATGCATACTTTCAAATCGTCATTTCTCTGGTTCAGTTGACAATAAACTCATGGGTGAAGAAAATACAGTTAAAATGAATTATTTCCCATCGATTGAGCGTGATCTTTAATCAGGAATATTGATTTTCATATTCTGAATGTTTAATACGTGAATTTTTAATACACAAAATGCATACTTTCAAATCGTCATTTCTCTGGTTCAGTTGACAATAAACTCATGGGTGAAGAAAATACAGTTAAAATGAATTATTTTCCATCGATTGAGCGTGATCTTTAATCAGGAATATTGATTTTCATATTCTGAATGTTTAATACGTGAATTTTTAATACACAAAATGCATACTTTCAAATCGTCATTTCTCTGGTTCAGTTGACAATAAACTCATGGGTGAAGAAAATACAGTTAAAATGAATTATTTCCCATCGATTGAGCGTGATCTTTAATCAGGAATATTGATTTTCATATTCTGAATGTTTAATACGTGAATTTTTAATACACAAAATGCATACTTTCAAATCGTCATTTCTCTGGTTCAGTTGACAATAAACTCATGGGTGAAGAAAATACAGTTAAAATGAATTATTTCCCATCGATTGAGCGTGATCTTTAATCAGGAATATTGATTTTCATATTCTGAATGTTTAATACGTGAATTTTTAATACACAAAATGCATACTTTCAAATCGTCATTTCTCTGGTTCAGTTGACAATAAACTCATGGGTGAAGAAAATACAGTTAAAATGAATTATTTCCCATCGATTGAGCGTGATCTTTAATCAGGAATATTGATTTTCATATTCTGAATGTTTAATACGTGAATTTTTAATACACAAAATGCATACTTTCAAATCGTCATTTCTCTGGTTCAGTTGACAATAAACTCATGGGTGAAGAAAATACAGTTAAAATGAATTATTTCCCATCGATTGAGCGTGATCTTTAATCAGGAATATTGATTTTCATATTCTGAATGTTTAATACGTGAATTTTTAATACACAAAATGCATACTTTCAAATCGTCATTTCTCTGGTTCAGTTGACAATAAACTCATGGGTGAAGAAAATACAGTTAAAATGAATTATTTCCCATCGATTGAGCGTGATCTTTAATCAGGAATATTGATTTTCATATTCTGAATGTTTAATACGTGAATTTTTAATACACAAAATGCATACTTTCAAATCGTCATTTCTCTGGTTCAGTTGACAATAAACTCATGGGTGAAGAAAATACAGTTAAAATGAATTATTTCCCATCGATTGAGCGTGATCTTTAATCAGGAATATTGATTTTCATATTCTGAATGTTTAATACGTGAATTTTTAATACACAAAATGCATACTTTCAAATCGTCATTTCTCTGGTTCAGTTGACCATAAACTCATGGGTGAAGAAAATACAGTTAAAATGAATTATTTCCCATCGATTGAGCGTGATCTTTAATCAGGAATATTGATTTTCATATTCTGAATGTTTAATACGTGAATTTTTAATACACAAAATGCATACTTTCAAATCGTCATTTCTCTGGTTCAGTTGACAATAAACTCATGGGTGAAGAAAATACAGTTAAAATGAATTATTTCCCATCGATTGAGCGTGATCTTTAATCAGGAATATTGATTTTCATATTCTGAATGTTTAATACGTGAATTTTTAATACACAAAATGCATACTTTCAAATCGTCATTTCTCTGGTTCAGTTGACAATAAACTCATGGGTGAAGAAAATACAGTTAAAATGAATTATTTCCCATCGATTGAGCGTGATCTTTAATCAGGAATATTGATTTTCATATTCTGAATGTTTAATACGTGAATTTTTAATACACAAAATGCATACTTTCAAATCGTCATTTCTCTGGTTCAGTTGACAATAAACTCATGGGTGAAGAAAATACAGTTAAAATGAATTATTTCCCATCGATTGAGCGTGATCTTTAATCAGGAATATTGATTTTCATATTCTGAATGTTTAATACGTGAATTTTTAATACACAAAATGCATACTTTCAAATCGTCATTTCTCTGGTTCAGTTGACAATAAACTCATGGGTGAAGAAAATACAGTTAAAATGAATTATTTCCCATCGATTGAGCGTGATCTTTAATCAGGAATATTGATTTTCATATTCTGAATGTTTAATACGTGAATTTTTAATACACAAAATGCATACTTTCAAATCGTCATTTCTCTGGTTCAGTTGACAATAAACTCATGGGTGAAGAAAATACAGTTAAAATGAATTATTTCCCATCGATTGAGCGTGATCTTTAATCAGGAATATTGATTTTCATATTCTGAATGTTTAATACGTGAATTTTTAATACACAAAATGCATACTTTCAAATCGTCATTTCTCTGGTTCAGTTGACAATAAACTCATGGGTGAAGAAAATACAGTTAAAATGAATTATTTCCCATCGATTGAGCGTGATCTTTAATCAGGAATATTGATTTTCATATTCTGAATGTTTAATACGTGAATTTTTAATACACAAAATGCATACTTTCAAATCGTCATTTCTCTGGTTCAGTTGACAATAAACTCATGGGTGAAGAAAATACAGTTAAAATGAATTATTTTCCATCGATTGAGCGTGATCTTTAATCAGGAATATTGATTTTCATATTCTGAATGTTTAATACGTGAATTTTTAATACACAAAATGCATACTTTCAAATCGTCATTTCTCTGGTTCAGTTGACAATAAACTCATGGGTGAAGAAAATACAGTTAAAATGAATTATTTCCCATCGATTGAGCGTGATCTTTAATCAGGAATATTGATTTTCATATTCTGAATGTTTAATACGTGAATTTTTAATACACAAAATGCATACTTTCAAATCGTCATTTCTCTGGTTCAGTTGACAATAAACTCATGGGTGAAGAAAATACAGTTAAAATGAATTATTTCCCATCGATTGAGCGTGATCTTTAATCAGGAATATTGATTTTCATATTCTGAATGTTTAATACATGGATTTTTAATACACAAAATGCATACTTTCAAATCGTCATTTCTCTGGTTCAGTTGACAATAAACTCATGGGTGAAGAAAATACAGTTAAAATGAATTATTTCCCATCGATTGAGCGTGATCTTTAATCAGGAATATTGATTTTCATATTCTGAATGTTTAATACATGGATTTTTAATACACAAAATGCATACTTTCAAATCGTCATTTCTCTGGTTCAGTTGACAATAAACTCATGGGTGAAGAAAATACAGTTAAAATGAATTATTTCCCATCGATTGAGCGTGATCTTTAATCAGGAATATTGATTTTCATATTCTGAATGTTTAATACGTGAATTTTTAATACACAAAATGCATACTTTCAAATCGTCATTTCTCTGGTTCAGTTGACAATAAACTCATTGGTGAAGAAAATACAGTTAAAATGAATTATTTTCCATCGATTGAGCGTGATCTTTAATCAGGAATATTGATTTTCATATTCTGAATGTTTAATACGTGAATTTTTAATACACAAAATGCATACTTTCAAATCGTCATTTCTCTGGTTCAGTTGACAATAAACTCATGGGTGAAGAAAATACAGTTAAAATGAATTATTTCCCATCGATTGAGCGTGATCTTTAATCAGGAATATTGATTTTCATATTCTGAATGTTTAATACGTGAATTTTTAATACACAAAATGCATACTTTCAAATCGTCATTTCTCTGGTTCAGTTGACAATAAACTCATGGGTGAAGAAAATACAGTTAAAATGAATTATTTCCCATCGATTGAGCGTGATCTTTAATCAGGAATATTGATTTTCATATTCTGAATGTTTAATACGTGAATTTTTAATACACAAAATGCATACTTTCAAATCGTCATTTCTCTGGTTCAGTTGACAATAAACTCATGGGTGAAGAAAATACAGTTAAAATGAATTATTTCCCATCGATTGAGCGTGATCTTTAATCAGGAATATTGATTTTCATATTCTGAATGTTTAATACGTGAATTTTTAATACACAAAATGCATACTTTCAAATCGTCATTTCTCTGGTTCAGTTGACAATAAACTCATGGGTGAAGAAAATACAGTTAAAATGAATTATTTCCCATCGATTGAGCGTGATCTTTAATCAGGAATATTGATTTTCATATTCTGAATGTTTAATACGTGAATTTTTAATACACAAAATGCATACTTTCAAATCGTCATTTCTCTGGTTCAGTTGACAATAAACTCATGGGTGAAGAAAATACAGTTAAAATGAATTATTTCCCATCGATTGAGCGTGATCTTTAATCAGGAATATTGATTTTCATATTCTGAATGTTTAATACGTGAATTTTTAATACACAAAATGCATACTTTCAAATCGTCATTTCTCTGGTTCAGTTGACAATAAACTCATGGGTGAAGAAAATACAGTTAAAATGAATTATTTTCCATCGATTGAGCGTGATCTTTAATCAGGAATATTGATTTTCATATTCTGAATGTTTAATACGTGAATTTTTAATACACAAAATGCATACTTTCAAATCGTCATTTCTCTGGTTCAGTTGACAATAAACTCATGGGTGAAGAAAATACAGTTAAAATGAATTATTTCCCATCGATTGAGCGTGATCTTTAATCAGGAATATTGATTTTCATATTCTGAATGTTTAATACGTGAATTTTTAATACACAAAATGCATACTTTCAAATCGTCATTTCTCTGGTTCAGTTGACAATAAACTCATGGGTGAAGAAAATACAGTTAAAATGAATTATTTCCCATCGATTGAGCGTGATCTTTAATCAGGAATATTGATTTTCATATTCTGAATGTTTAATACGTGAATTTTTAATACACAAAATGCATACTTTCAAATCGTCATTTCTCTGGTTCAGTTGACAATAAACTCATGGGTGAAGAAAATACAGTTAAAATGAATTATTTCCCATCGATTGAGCGTGATCTTTAATCAGGAATATTGATTTTCATATTCTGAATGTTTAATACGTGAATTTTTAATACACAAAATGCATACTTTCAAATCGTCATTTCTCTGGTTCAGTTGACAATAAACTCATGGGTGAAGAAAATACAGTTAAAATGAATTATTTCCCATCGATTGAGCGTGATCTTTAATCAGGAATATTGATTTTCATATTCTGAATGTTTAATACGTGAATTTTTTAATACACAAAATGCATACTTTCAAATCGTCATTTCTCTGGTTCAGTTGACAATAAACTCATGGGTGAAGAAAATACAGTTAAAATGAATTATTTCCCATCGATTGAGCGTGATCTTTAATCAGGAATATTGATTTTCATATTCTGAATGTTTAATACGTGAATTTTTAATACACAAAATGCATACTTTCAAATCGTCATTTCTCTGGTTCAGTTGACAATAAACTCATGGGTGAAGCAAATACAGTTAAAATGAATTATTTCCCATCGATTGAGCGTGATCTTTAATCAGGAATATTGATTTTCATATTCTGAATGTTTAATACGTGAATTTTTAATACACAAAATGCATACTTTCAAATCGTCATTTCTCTGGTTCAGTTGACAATAAACTCATGGGTGAAGAAAATACAGTTAAAATGAATTATTTCCCATCGATTGAGCGTGATCTTTAATCAGGAATATTGATTTTCATATTCTGAATGTTTAATACGTGAATTTTTAATACACAAAATGCATACTTTCAAATCGTCATTTCTCTGGTTCAGTTGACCATAAACTCATGGGTGAAGAAAATACAGTTAAAATGAATTATTTCCCATCGATTGAGCGTGATCTTTAATCAGGAATATTGATTTTCATATTCTGAATGTTTAATACGTGAATTTTTAATACACAAAATGCATACTTTCAAATCGTCATTTCTCTGGTTCAGTTGACTATAAACTCATGGGTGAAGAAAGTACAGTTAAAATGAATTATTTCCCATCGATTGAGCGTGATCTTTAATCAGGAATATTGATTTTCATATTCTGAATGTTTAATACGTGAATTTTTAATACACAAAATGCATACTTTCAAATCGTCATTTCTCTGGTTCAGTTGACAATAAACTCATGGGTAAAGAAAATACAGTTAAAATGAATTATTTCCCATCGATTGAGCGTGATCTTTAATCAGGAATATTGATTTTCATATTCTGAATGTTTAATACGTGAATTTTTAATACACAAAATGCATACTTTCAAATCGTCATTTCTCTGGTTCAGTTGAAAATAAACTCATGGGTGAAGAAAGTACAGTTAAAATGAATTATTTCCCATCGATTGAGCGTGATCTTTAATCAGGAATATTGATTTTCATATTCTGAATGTTTAATACGTGAATTTTTAATACACAAAATGCATACTTTCAAATCGTCATTTCTCTGGTTCAGTTGACAATAAACTCATGAGTGAAGAAAATACAGTTAAAATGAATTATTTCCCATCGATTGAGCGTGATCTTTAATCAGGAATATTGATTTTCATATTCTGAATGTTTAATACGTGAATTTTTAATACACAAAATGCATACTTTCAAATCGTCATTTCTCTGGTTCAGTTGACCATAAACTCATGGGTGAAGAAAATACAGTTAAAATGAATTATTTCCCATCGATTGAGCGTGATCTTTAATCAGGAATATTGATTTTCATATTCTGAATGTTTAATACGTGAATTTTTAATACACAAAATGCATACTTTCAAATCGTCATTTCTCTGGTTCAGTTGAAAATAAACTCATGGGTGAAGAAAGTACAGTTAAAATGAATTATTTCCCATCGATTGAGCGTGATCTTTAATCAGGAATATTGATTTTCATATTCTGAATGTTTAATACGTGAATTTTTAATACACAAAATGCATACTTTCAAATCGTCATTTCTCTGGTTCAGTTGAAAATAAACTCATGGGTGAAGAAAGTACAGTTAAAATGAATTATTTCCCATCGATTGAGCGTGATCTTTAATCAGGAATATTGATTTTCATATTCTGAATGTTTAATACGTGAATTTTTAATACACAAAATGCATACTTTCAAATCGTCATTTCTCTGGTTCAGTTGACAATAAACTCATGAGTGAAGAAAATACAGTTAAAATGAATTATTTCCCATCGATTGAGCGTGATCTTTAATCAGGAATATTGATTTTCATATTCTGAATGTTTAATACGTGAATTTTTAATACACAAAATGCATACTTTCAAATCGTCATTTCTCTGGTTCAGTTGACAATAAACTCATGGGTGAAGAAAATACAGTTAAAATGAATTATTTCCCATCGATTGAGCGTGATCTTTAATCAGGAATATTGATTTTCATATTCTGAATGTTTAATACGTGAATTTTTAATACACAAAATGCATACTTTCAAATCGTCATTTCTCTGGTTCAGTTGACAATAAACTCATGGGTGAAGAAAATACAGTTAAAATGAATTATTTCCCATCGATTGAGCGTGATCTTCAATCAGGAATATTGATTTTCATATTCTGAATGTTTAATACGTGAATTTTTAATACACAAAATGCATACTTTCAAATCGTCATTTCTCTGGTTCAGTTGACAATAAACTCATGGGTGAAGAAAATACAGTTAAAATGAATTATTTCCCATCGATTGAGCGTGATCTTTAATCAGGAATATTGATTTTCATATTCTGAATGTTTAATACGTGAATTTTTAATACACAAAATGCATACTTTCAAATCGTCATTTCTCTGGTTCAGTTGACAATAAACTAATGGGTGAAGAAAATACAGTTAAAATGAATTATTTCCCATCGATTGAGCGTGATCTTTAATCAGGAATATTGATTTTCATATTCTGAATGTTTAATACGTGAATTTTTAATACACAAAATGCATACTTTCAAATCGTCATTTCTCTGGTTCAGTTGACAATAAACTCATGGGTGAAGAAAATACAGTTAAAATGAATTATTTCCCATCGATTGAGCGTGATCTTTAATCAGGAATATTGATTTTCATATTCTGAATGTTTAATACGTGAATTTTTAATACACAAAATGCATACTTTCAAATCGTCATTTCTCTGGTTCAGTTGACCATAAACTCATGGGTGAAGAAAATACAGTTAAAATGAATTATTTCCCATCGATTGAGCGTGATCTTTAATCAGGAATATTGATTTTCATATTCTGAATGTTTAATACGTGAATTTTTAATACACAAAATGCATACTTTCAAATCGTCATTTCTCTGGTTCAGTTGACTATAAACTCATGGGTGAAGAAAGTACAGTTAAAATGAATTATTTCCCATCGATTGAGCGTGATCTTTAATCAGGAATATTGATTTTCATATTCTGAATGTTTAATACGTGAATTTTTAATACACAAAATGCATACTTTCAAATCGTCATTTCTCTGGTTCAGTTGACAATAAACTCATGGGTGAAGAAAATACAGTTAAAATGAATTATTTCCCATCGATTGAGCGTGATCTTTAATCAGGAATATTGATTTTCATATTCTGAATGTTTAATACGTGAATTTTTAATACACAAAATGCATACTTTCAAATCGTCATTTCTCTGGTTCAGTTGAAAATAAACTCATGGGTGAAGAAAGTACAGTTAAAATGAATTATTTCCCATCGATTGAGCGTGATCTTTAATCAGGAATATTGATTTTCATATTCTGAATGTTTAATACGTGAATTTTTAATACACAAAATGCATACTTTCAAATCGTCATTTCTCTGGTTCAGTTGACAATAAACTCATGAGTGAAGAAAATACAGTTAAAATGAATTATTTCCCATCGATTGAGCGTGATCTTTAATCAGGAATATTGATTTTCATATTCTGAATGTTTAATACGTGAATTTTTAATACACAAAATGCATACTTTCAAATCGTCATTTCTCTGGTTCAGTTGACCATAAACTCATGGGTGAAGAAAATACAGTTAAAATGAATTATTTCCCATCGATTGAGCGTGATCTTTAATCAGGAATATTGATTTTCATATTCTGAATGTTTAATACGTGAATTTTTAATACACAAAATGCATACTTTCAAATCGTCATTTCTCTGGTTCAGTTGAAAATAAACTCATGGGTGAAGAAAGTACAGTTAAAATGAATTATTTCCCATCGATTGAGCGTGATCTTTAATCAGGAATATTGATTTTCATATTCTGAATGTTTAATACGTGAATTTTTAATACACAAAATGCATACTTTCAAATCGTCATTTCTCTGGTTCAGTTGAAAATAAACTCATGGGTGAAGAAAGTACAGTTAAAATGAATTATTTCCCATCGATTGAGCGTGATCTTTAATCAGGAATATTGATTTTCATATTCTGAATGTTTAATACGTGAATTTTTAATACACAAAATGCATACTTTCAAATCGTCATTTCTCTGGTTCAGTTGACAATAAACTCATGAGTGAAGAAAATACAGTTAAAATGAATTATTTCCCATCGATTGAGCGTGATCTTTAATCAGGAATATTGATTTTCATATTCTGAATGTTTAATACGTGAATTTTTAATACACAAAATGCATACTTTCAAATCGTCATTTCTCTGGTTCAGTTGACAATAAACTCATGGGTGAAGAAAATACAGTTAAAATGAATTATTTCCCATCGATTGAGCGTGATCTTTAATCAGGAATATTGATTTTCATATTCTGAATGTTTAATACGTGAATTTTTAATACACAAAATGCATACTTTCAAATCGTCATTTCTCTGGTTCAGTTGACAATAAACTCATGGGTGAAGAAAATACAGTTAAAATGAATTATTTCCCATCGATTGAGCGTGATCTTCAATCAGGAATATTGATTTTCATATTCTGAATGTTTAATACGTGAATTTTTAATACACAAAATGCATACTTTCAAATCGTCATTTCTCTGGTTCAGTTGACAATAAACTCATGGGTGAAGAAAATACAGTTAAAATGAATTATTTCCCATCGATTGAGCGTGATCTTTAATCAGGAATATTGATTTTCATATTCTGAATGTTTAATACGTGAATTTTTAATACACAAAATGCATACTTTCAAATCGTCATTTCTCTGGTTCAGTTGACAATAAACTAATGGGTGAAGAAAATACAGTTAAAATGAATTATTTCCCATCGATTGAGCGTGATCTTTAATCAGGAATATTGATTTTCATATTCTGAATGTTTAATACGTGAATTTTTAATACACAAAATGCATACTTTCAAATCGTCATTTCTCTGGTTCAGTTGACAATAAACTCATGGGTGAAGAAAATACAGTTAAAATGAATTATTTCCCATCGATTGAGCGTGATCTTTAATCAGGAATATTGATTTTCATATTCTGAATGTTTAATACGTGAATTTTTAATACACAAAATGCATACTTTCAAATCGTCATTTCTCTGGTTCAGTTGACAATAAACTAATGGGTGAAGAAAATACAGTTAAAATGAATTATTTCCCATCGATTGAGCGTGATCTTTAATCAGGAATATTGATTTTCATATTCTGAATGTTTAATACGTGAATTTTTAATACACAAAATGCATACTTTCAAATCGTCATTTCTCTGGTTCAGTTGACAATAAACTCATGGGTGAAGAAAATACAGTTAAAATGAATTATTTCCCATCGATTGAGCGTGATCTTTAATCAGGAATATTGATTTTCATATTCTGAATGTTTAATACGTGAATTTTTAATACACAAAATGCATACTTTCAAATCGTCATTTCTCTGGTTCAGTTGACAATAAACTCATGGGTGAAGAAAATACAGTTAAAATGAATTATTTCCCATCGATTGAGCGTGATCTTTAATCAGGAATATTGATTTTCATATTCTGAATGTTTAATACGTGAATTTTTAATACACAAAATGCATACTTTCAAATCGTCATTTCTCTGGTTCAGTTGACAATAAACTAATGGGTGAAGAAAATACAGTTAAAATGAATTATTTCCCATCGATTGAGCGTGATCTTCAATCAGGAATATTGATTTTCATATTCTGAATGTTTAATACGTGAATTTTTAATACACAAAATGCATACTTTCAAATCGTCATTTCTCTGGTTCAGTTGACAATAAACTCATGGGTGAAGAAAATACAGTTAAAATGAATTATTTCCCATCGATTGAGCGTGATCTTCAATCAGGAATATTGATTTTCATATTCTGAATGTTTAATACGTGAATTTTTAATACACAAAATGCATACTTTCAAATCGTCATTTCTCTGGTTCAGTTGACAATAAACTCATGGGTGAAGAAAATACAGTTAAAATGAATTATTTCCCATCGATTGAGCGTGATCTTTAATCAGGAATATTGATTTTCATATTCTGAATGTTTAATACGTGAATTTTTAATACACAAAATGCATACTTTCAAATCGTCATTTCTCTGGTTCAGTTGACAATAAACTAATGGGTGAAGAAAATACAGTTAAAATGAATTATTTCCCATCGATTGAGCGTGATCTTTAATCAGGAATATTGATTTTCATATTCTGAATGTTTAATACGTGAATTTTTAATACACAAAATGCATACTTTCAAATCGTCATTTCTCTGGTTCAGTTGACAATAAACTCATGGGTGAAGAAAATACAGTTAAAATGAATTATTTCCCATCGATTGAGCGTGATCTTTAATCAGGAATATTGATTTTCATATTCTGAATGTTTAATACGTGAATTTTTAATACACAAAATGCATACTTTCAAATCGTCATTTCTCTGGTTCAGTTGACAATAAACTAATGGGTGAAGAAAATACAGTTAAAATGAATTATTTCCCATCGATTGAGCGTGATCTTTAATCAGGAATATTGATTTTCATATTCTGAATGTTTAATACGTGAATTTTTAATACACAAAATGCATACTTTCAAATCGTCATTTCTCTGGTTCAGTTGACAATAAACTCATGGGTGAAGAAAATACAGTTAAAATGAATTATTTCCCATCGATTGAGCGTGATCTTTAATCAGGAATATTGATTTTCATATTCTGAATGTTTAATACGTGAATTTTTAATACACAAAATGCATACTTTCAAATCGTCATTTCTCTGGTTCAGTTGACAATAAACTCATGGGTGAAGAAAATACAGTTAAAATGAATTATTTCCCATCGATTGAGCGTGATCTTTAATCAGGAATATTGATTTTCATATTCTGAATGTTTAATACGTGAATTTTTAATACACAAAATGCATACTTTCAAATCGTCATTTCTCTGGTTCAGTTGACAATAAACTCATGGGTGAAGAAAATACAGTTAAAATGAATTATTTCCCATCGATTGAGCGTGATCTTTAATCAGGAATATTGATTTTCATATTCTGAATGTTTAATACGTGAATTTTTAATACACAAAATGCATACTTTCAAATCGTCATTTCTCTGGTTCAGTTGACATTAAACTCATGGGTGAAGAAAATACAGTTAAAATGAATTATTTCCCATCGATTGAGCGTGATCTTTAATCAGGAATATCGATTTTCATATTCTGAATGTTTAATACGTGAATTTTTAATACACAAAATGCATACTTTCAAATCGTCATTTCTCTGGTTCAGTTGACAATAAACTCATGGGTGAAGAAAATACAGTTAAAATGAATTATTTCCCATCGATTGAGCGTGATCTTTAATCAGGAATATTGATTTTCATATTCTGAATGTTTAATACGTGAATTTTTAATACACAAAATGCATACTTTCAAATCGTCATTTCTCTGGTTCAGTTGACAATAAACTCATGGGTGAAGAAAATACAGTTAAAATGAATTATTTCCCATCGATTGAGCGTGATCTTTAATCAGGAATATTGATTTTCATATTCTGAATGTTTAATACGTGAATTTTTAATACACAAAATGCATACTTTCAAATCGTCATTTCTCTGGTTCAGTTGACAATAAACTAATGGGTGAAGAAAATACAGTTAAAATGAATTATTTCCCATCGATTGAGCGTGATCTTCAATCAGGAATATTGATTTTCATATTCTGAATGTTTAATACGTGAATTTTTAATACACAAAATGCATACTTTCAAATCGTCATTTCTCTGGTTCAGTTGACAATAAACTCATGGGTGAAGAAAATACAGTTAAAATGAATTATTTCCCATCGATTGAGCGTGATCTTCAATCAGGAATATTGATTTTCATATTCTGAATGTTTAATACGTGAATTTTTAATACACAAAATGCATACTTTCAAATCGTCATTTCTCTGGTTCAGTTGACAATAAACTCATGGGTGAAGAAAATACAGTTAAAATGAATTATTTCCCATCGATTGAGCGTGATCTTTAATCAGGAATATTGATTTTCATATTCTGAATGTTTAATACGTGAATTTTTAATACACAAAATGCATACTTTCAAATCGTCATTTCTCTGGTTCAGTTGACAATAAACTAATGGGTGAAGAAAATACAGTTAAAATGAATTATTTCCCATCGATTGAGCGTGATCTTTAATCAGGAATATTGATTTTCATATTCTGAATGTTTAATACGTGAATTTTTAATACACAAAATGCATACTTTCAAATCGTCATTTCTCTGGTTCAGTTGACAATAAACTCATGGGTGAAGAAAATACAGTTAAAATGAATTATTTCCCATCGATTGAGCGTGATCTTTAATCAGGAATATTGATTTTCATATTCTGAATGTTTAATACGTGAATTTTTAATACACAAAATGCATACTTTCAAATCGTCATTTCTCTGGTTCAGTTGACAATAAACTAATGGGTGAAGAAAATACAGTTAAAATGAATTATTTCCCATCGATTGAGCGTGATCTTTAATCAGGAATATTGATTTTCATATTCTGAATGTTTAATACGTGAATTTTTAATACACAAAATGCATACTTTCAAATCGTCATTTCTCTGGTTCAGTTGACAATAAACTCATGGGTGAAGAAAATACAGTTAAAATGAATTATTTCCCATCGATTGAGCGTGATCTTTAATCAGGAATATTGATTTTCATATTCTGAATGTTTAATACGTGAATTTTTAATACACAAAATGCATACTTTCAAATCGTCATTTCTCTGGTTCAGTTGACAATAAACTCATGGGTGAAGAAAATACAGTTAAAATGAATTATTTCCCATCGATTGAGCGTGATCTTTAATCAGGAATATTGATTTTCATATTCTGAATGTTTAATACGTGAATTTTTAATACACAAAATGCATACTTTCAAATCGTCATTTCTCTGGTTCAGTTGACAATAAACTCATGGGTGAAGAAAATACAGTTAAAATGAATTATTTCCCATCGATTGAGCGTGATCTTTAATCAGGAATATTGATTTTCATATTCTGAATGTTTAATACGTGAATTTTTAATACACAAAATGCATACTTTCAAATCGTCATTTCTCTGGTTCAGTTGACATTAAACTCATGGGTGAAGAAAATACAGTTAAAATGAATTATTTCCCATCGATTGAGCGTGATCTTTAATCAGGAATATCGATTTTCATATTCTGAATGTTTAATACGTGAATTTTTAATACACAAAATGCATACTTTCAAATCGTCATTTCTCTGGTTCAGTTGACAATAAACTCATGGGTGAAGAAAATACAGTTAAAATGAATTATTTCCCATCGATTGAGCGTGATCTTTAATCAGGAATATTGATTTTCATATTCTGAATGTTTAATACGTGAATTTTTAATACACAAAATGCATACTTTCAAATCGTCATTTCTCTGGTTCAGTTGACAATAAACTCATGGGTGAAGAAAATACAGTTAAAATGAATTATTTCCCATCGATTGAGCGTGATCTTTAATCAGGAATATTGATTTTCATATTCTGAATGTTTAATACGTGAATTTTTAATACACAAAATGCATACTTTCAAATCGTCATTTCTCTGGTTCAGTTGACAATAAACTCATGGGTGAAGAAAATACAGTTAAAATGAATTATTTCCCATCGATTGAGCGTGATCTTCAATCAGGAATATTGATTTTCATATTCTGAATGTTTAATACATGGATTTTTAATACACAAAATGCATACTTTCAAATCGTCATTTCTCTGGTTCAGTTGACAATAAACTCATGGGTGAAGAAAATACAGTTAAAATGAATTATTTCCCATCGATTGAGCGTGATCTTTAATCAGGAATATTGATTTTCATATTCTGAATGTTTAATACATGGATTTTTAATACACAAAATGCATACTTTCAAATCGTCATTTCTCTGGTTCAGTTGACAATAAACTCATGGGTGAAGAAAATACAGTTAAAATGAATTATTTCCCATCGATTGAGCGTGATCTTTAATCAGGAATATTGATTTTCATATTCTGAATGTTTAATACGTGAATTTTTAATACACAAAATGCATACTTTCAAATCGTCATTTCTCTGGTTCAGTTGACAATAAACTCATGGGTGAAGAAAATACAGTTAAAATGAATTATTTCCCATCGATTGAGCGTGATCTTTAATCAGGAATATTGATTTTCATATTCTGAATGTTTAATACGTGAATTTTTAATACACAAAATGCATACTTTCAAATCGTCATTTCTCTGGTTCAGTTGACAATAAACTCATGGGTGAAGAAAATACAGTTAAAATGAATTATTTCCCATCGATTGAGCGTGATCTTTAATCAGGAATATTGATTTTCATATTCTGAATGTTTAATACGTGAATTTTTAATACACAAAATGCATACTTTCAAATCGTCATTTCTCTGGTTCAGTTGACAATAAACTCATGGGTGAAGAAAATACAGTTAAAATGAATTATTTCCCATCGATTGAGCGTGATCTTTAATCAGGAATATTGATTTTCATATTCTGAATGTTTAATACGTGAATTTTTAATACACAAAATGCATACTTTCAAATCGTCATTTCTCTGGTTCAGTTGACAATAAACTCATGGGTGAAGAAAATACAGTTAAAATGAATTATTTCCCATCGATTGAGCGTGATCTTTAATCAGGAATATTGATTTTCATATTCTGAATGTTTAATACGTGAATTTTTAATACACAAAATGCATACTTTCAAATCGTCATTTCTCTGGTTCAGTTGACAATAAACTCATGGGTGAAGAAAATACAGTTAAAATGAATTATTTCCCATCGATTGAGCGTGATCTTTAATCAGGAATATTGATTTTCATATTCTGAATGTTTAATACGTGAATTTTTAATACACAAAATGCATACTTTCAAATCGTCATTTCTCTGGTTCAGTTGACAATAAACTCATGGGTGAAGAAAATACAGTTAAAATGAATTATTTCCCATCGATTGAGCGTGATCTTTAATCAGGAATATTGATTTTCATATTCTGAATGTTTAATACGTGAATTTTTAATACACAAAATGCATACTTTCAAATCGTCATTTCTCTGGTTCAGTTGACAATAAACTCATGGGTGAAGAAAATACAGTTAAAATGAATTATTTCCCATCGATTGAGCGTGATCTTTAATCAGGAATATTGATTTTCATATTCTGAATGTTTAATACGTGAATTTTTAATACACAAAATGCATACTTTCAAATCGTCATTTCTCTGGTTCAGTTGACAATAAACTCATGGGTGAAGAAAATACAGTTAAAATGAATTATTTCCCATCGATTGAGCGTGATCTTTAATCAGGAATATTGATTTTCATATTCTGAATGTTTAATACGTGAATTTTTAATACACAAAATGCATACTTTCAAATCGTCATTTCTCTGGTTCAGTTGACAATAAACTCATGGGTGAAGAAAATACAGTTAAAATGAATTATTTCCCATCGATTGAGCGTGATCTTTAATCAGGAATATTGATTTTCATATTCTGAATGTTTAATACGTGAATTTTTAATACACAAAATGCATACTTTCAAATCGTCATTTCTCTGGTTCAGTTGACAATAAACTCATGGGTGAAGAAAATACAGTTAAAATGAATTATTTCCCATCGATTGAGCGTGATCTTTAATCAGGAATATTGATTTTCATATTCTGAATGTTTAATACGTGAATTTTTAATACACAAAATGCATACTTTCAAATCGTCATTTCTCTGGTTCAGTTGACAATAAACTCATGGGTGAAGAAAATACAGTTAAAATGAATTATTTCCCATCGATTGAGCGTGATCTTTAATCAGGAATATTGATTTTCATATTCTGAATGTTTAATACGTGAATTTTTAATACACAAAATGCATACTTTCAAATCGTCATTTCTCTGGTTCAGTTGACAATAAACTCATGGGTGAAGAAAATACAGTTAAAATGAATTATTTCCCATCGATTGAGCGTGATCTTTAATCAGGAATATTGATTTTCATATTCTGAATGTTTAATACGTGAATTTTTAATACACAAAATGCATACTTTCAAATCGTCATTTCTCTGGTTCAGTTGACAATAAACTCATGGGTGAAGAAAATACAGTTAAAATGAATTATTTCCCATCGATTGAGCGTGATCTTTAATCAGGAATATTGATTTTCATATTCTGAATGTTTAATACGTGAATTTTTAATACACAAAATGCATACTTTCAAATCGTCATTTCTCTGGTTCAGTTGACAATAAACTCATGGGTGAAGAAAATACAGTTAAAATGAATTATTTCCCATCGATTGAGCGTGATCTTTAATCAGGAATATTGATTTTCATATTCTGAATGTTTAATACGTGAATTTTTAATACACAAAATGCATACTTTCAAATCGTCATTTCTCTGGTTCAGTTGACAATAAACTCATGGGTGAAGAAAATACAGTTAAAATGAATTATTTCCCATCGATTGAGCGTGATCTTTAATCAGGAATATTGATTTTCATATTCTGAATGTTTAATACGTGAATTTTTAATACACAAAATGCATACTTTCAAATCGTCATTTCTCTGGTTCAGTTGACAATAAACTCATGGGTGAAGAAAATACAGTTAAAATGAATTATTTCCCATCGATTGAGCGTGATCTTTAATCAGGAATATTGATTTTCATATTCTGAATGTTTAATACGTGAATTTTTAATACACAAAATGCATACTTTCAAATCGTCATTTCTCTGGTTCAGTTGACAATAAACTCATGGGTGAAGAAAATACAGTTAAAATGAATTATTTCCCATCGATTGAGCGTGATCTTTAATCAGGAATATTGATTTTCATATTCTGAATGTTTAATACGTGAATTTTTAATACACAAAATGCATACTTTCAAATCGTCATTTCTCTGGTTCAGTTGACAATAAACTCATGGGTGAAGAAAATACAGTTAAAATGAATTATTTCCCATCGATTGAGCGTGATCTTTAATCAGGAATATTGATTTTCATATTCTGAATGTTTAATACGTGAATTTTTAATACACAAAATGCATACTTTCAAATCGTCATTTCTCTGGTTCAGTTGACAATAAACTCATGGGTGAAGAAAATACAGTTAAAATGAATTATTTCCCATCGATTGAGCGTGATCTTTAATCAGGAATATTGATTTTCATATTCTGAATGTTTAATACGTGAATTTTTAATACACAAAATGCATACTTTCAAATCGTCATTTCTCTGGTTCAGTTGACAATAAACTCATGGGTGAAGAAAATACAGTTAAAATGAATTATTTCCCATCGATTGAGCGTGATCTTTAATCAGGAATATTGATTTTCATATTCTGAATGTTTAATACGTGAATTTTTAATACACAAAATGCATACTTTCAAATCGTCATTTCTCTGGTTCAGTTGACAATAAACTCATGGGTGTAGAAAATACAGTTAAAATGAATTATTTCCCATCGATTGAGCGTGATCTTTAATCAGGAATATTGATTTTCATATTCTGAATGTTTAATACGTGAATTTTTAATACACAAAATGCATACTTTCAAATCGTCATTTCTCTGGTTCAGTTGACAATAAACTCATGGGTGAAGAAAATACAGTTAAAATGAATTATTTCCCATCGATTGAGCGTGATCTTTAATCAGGAATATTGATTTTCATATTCTGAATGTTTAATACGTGAATTTTTAATACACAAAATGCATACTTTCAAATCGTCATTTCTCTGGTTCAGTTGACAATAAACTCATGGGTGAAGAAAATACAGTTAAAATGAATTATTTCCCATCGATTGAGCGTGATCTTTAATCAGGAATATTGATTTTCATATTCTGAATGTTTAATACATGGATTTTTAATACACAAAATGCATACTTTCAAATCGTCATTTCTCTGGTTCAGTTGACAATAAACTCATGGGTGAAGAAAATACAGTTAAAATGAATTATTTCCCATCGATTGAGCGTGATCTTTAATCAGGAATATTGATTTTCATATTCTGAATGTTTAATACGTGAATTTTTAATACACAAAATGCATACTTTCAAATCGTCATTTCTCTGGTTCAGTTGACAATAAACTCATGGGTGAAGAAAATACAGTTAAAATGAATTATTTCCCATCGATTGAGCGTGATCTTTAATCAGGAATATTGATTTTCATATTCTGAATGTTTAATACGTGAATTTTTAATACACAAAATGCATACTTTCAAATCGTCATTTCTCTGGTTCAGTTGACAATAAACTCATGGGTGAAGAAAATACAGTTAAAATGAATTATTTCCCATCGATTGAGCGTGATCTTTAATCAGGAATATTGATTTTCATATTCTGAATGTTTAATACGTGAATTTTTAATACACAAAATGCATACTTTCAAATCGTCATTTCTCTGGTTCAGTTGACAATAAACTCATGGGTGAAGAAAATACAGTTAAAATGAATTATTTCCCATCGATTGAGCGTGATCTTTAATCAGGAATATTGATTTTCATATTCTGAATGTTTAATACGTGAATTTTTAATACACAAAATGCATACTTTCAAATCGTCATTTCTCTGGTTCAGTTGACAATAAACTCATGGGTGAAGAAAATACAGTTAAAATGAATTATTTCCCATCGATTGAGCGTGATCTTTAATCAGGAATATTGATTTTCATATTCTGAATGTTTAATACGTGAATTTTTAATACACAAAATGCATACTTTCCAAATCGTCATTTCTCTGGTTCAGTTGACAATAAACTCATGGGTGAAGAAAATACAGTTAAAATGAATTATTTCCCATCGATTGAGCGTGATCTTTAATCAGGAATATTGATTTTCATATTCTGAATGTTTAATACGTGAATTTTTAATACACAAAATGCATACTTTCAAATCGTCATTTCTCTGGTTCAGTTGACAATAAGCTCATGGGTGAAGAAAATACAGTTAAAATGAATTATTTCCCATCGATTGAGCGTGATCTTTAATCAGGAATATTGATTTTCATATTCTGAATGTTTAATACGTGAATTTTTAATACACAAAATGCATACTTTCAAATCGTCATTTCTCTGGTTCAGTTGACAATAAACTCATGGGTGAAGAAAATACAGTTAAAATGAATTATTTTCCATCGATTGAGCGTGATCTTTAATCAGGAATATTGATTTTCATATTCTGAATGTTTAATACGTGAATTTTTAATACACAAAATGCATACTTTCAAATCGTCATTTCTCTGGTTCAGTTGACAATAAACTCATGGGTGAAGAAAATACAGTTAAAATGAATTATTTCCCATCGATTGAGCGTGATCTTTAATCAGGAATATTGATTTTCATATTCTGAATGTTTAATACGTGAATTTTTAATACACAAAATGCATACTTTCAAATCGTCATTTCTCTGGTTCAGTTGACAATAAACTCATGGGTGAAGAAAATACAGTTAAAATGAATTATTTCCCATCGATTGAGCGTGATCTTCAATCAGGAATATTGATTTTCATATTCTGAATGTTTAATACGTGAATTTTTAATACACAAAATGCATACTTTCAAATCGTCATTTCTCTGGTTCAGTTGACAATAAACTCATGGGTGAAGAAAATACAGTTAAAATGAATTATTTCCCATCGATTGAGCGTGATCTTTAATCAGGAATATTGATTTTCATATTCTGAATGTTTAATACGTGAATTTTTAATACACAAAATGCATACTTTCAAATCGTCATTTCTCTGGTTCAGTTGACAATAAACTCATGGGTGAAGAAAATACAGTTAAAATGAATTATTTCCCATCGATTGAGCGTGATCTTTAATCAGGAATATTGATTTTCATATTCTGAATGTTTAATACGTGAATTTTTAATACACAAAATGCATACTTTCAAATCGTCATTTCTCTGGTTCAGTTGACAATAAACTCATGGGTGAAGAAAATACAGTTAAAATGAATTATTTCCCATCGATTGAGCGTGATCTTTAATCAGGAATATTGATTTTCATATTCTGAATGTTTAATAAGTGGATTTTTAATACACAAAATCCATAGTTTCAAATCGTCATTTCTCTGGTTCAGTTGACAATAAACTCATGGGTGAAGAAAATACAGTTAAAATGAATTATTTATCATCGATTGAGCGTGATCTTCAATCAGGAATATTGATTTTCATATTCTGAATGTTTAATACGTGGATTTTTAATACACAAAATGCATACTTTCAAATCGTCATTTCTCTGGTTCAGTTGACAATAAACTCATGGGTGAAGAAAATACAGTTAAAATGAATTATTTCCCATCGATTGAGTGTGATCTTTAATCAGGAATATTGATTTTCATATTCTGAATGTTTAATACGTGGATTTTTAATACACAAAATGCATACTTTCAAATCGTCATTTCTCTGGTTCAGTTGACAATAAACTCATGGGTGAAGAAAATACAGTTAAAATGAATTATTTCCCATCGATTGAGCGTGATCTTTAATCAGGAATATTGATTTTCATATTCTGAATGTTTAATACGTGAATTTTTAATACACAAAATGCATACTTTCAAATCGTCATTTCTCTGGTTCAGTTGACAATAAACTCATGGGTGAAGAAAATACAGTTAAAATGAATTATTTTCCATCGATTGAGCGTGATCTTTAATCAGGAATATTGATTTTCATATTCTGAATGTTTAATACGTGAATTTTTAATACACAAAATGCATACTTTCAAATCGTCATTTCTCTGGTTCAGTTGACAATAAACTCATGGGTGAAGAAAATACAGTTAAAATGAATTATTTCCCATCGATTGAGCGTGATCTTTAATCAGGAATATTGATTTTCATATTCTGAATGTTTAATACGTGAATTTTTAATACACAAAATGCATACTTTCAAATCGTCATTTCTCTGGTTCAGTTGACAATAAACTCATGGGTGAAGAAAATACAGTTAAAATGAATTATTTCCCATCGATTGAGCGTGATCTTTAATCAGGAATATTGATTTTCATATTCTGAATGTTTAATAAGTGGATTTTTAATACACAAAATCCATAGTTTCAAATCGTCATTTCTCTGGTTCAGTTGACAATAAACTCATGGGTGAAGGAAATACAGTTAAAATGAATTATTTCCCATCGATTGAGCGTGATCTTCAATCAGGAATATTGATTTTCATATTCTGAATGTTTAATACGTGGATTTTTAATACACAAAATGCATACTTTCAAATCGTCATTTCTCTGGTTCAGTTGACAATAAACTCATGGGTGAAGAAAATACAGTTAAAATGAATTATTTCCCATCGATTGAGTGTGATCTTTAATCAGGAATATTGATTTTCATATTCTGAATGTTTAATACGTGGATTTTTAATACACAGAATGCATACTTTCAAATCGTCATTTCTCTGGTTCAGTTGACAATAAACTCATGGGTGAAGAAAATACAGTTAAAATGAATTATTTCCCATCGATTGAGCGTGATCTTTAATCAGGAATATTGATTTTCATATTCTGAATGTTTAATACGTGAATTTTTAATACACAAAATGCATACTTTCAAATCGTCATTTCTCTGGTTCAGTTGACAATAAACTCATGGGTGAAGAAAATACAGTTAAAATGAATTATTTCCCATCGATTGAGCGTGATCTTTAATCAGGAATATTGATTTTCATATTCTGAATGTTTAATACGTGGATTTTTAATACACAAAATGCATACTTTCAAATCGTCATTTCTCTGGTTCAGTTGACAATAAACTCATGGGTGAAGAAAATACAGTTAAAATGAATTATTTCCCATCGATTGAGCGTGATCTTTAATCAGGAATATTGATTTTCATATTCTGAATGTTTAATACATGGATTTTTAATACACAAAATGCATACTTTCAAATCGTCATTTCTCTGGTTCAGTTGACAATAAACTCATGGGTGAAGAAAATACAGTTAAAATGAATTATTTCCCATCGATTGAGCGTGATCTTTAATCAGGAATATTGATTTTTATATTCTGAATGTTTATTACGTGGATTAAGATCATAATTTTAGAGAGTATAAGTTTCAAAATTGTAATATATTTTGTAGCATTATTGCAAATCTGAAATAATTGAAATCATTCATGTTTTCTACCTATTAGTGAGCGTAGCACACCCAGATTTTGGATATTTAAGTTGAGATCAAACTAGCCGTCAACCAACAATCATTACCAATAATATCAAATAAATATATCAAATCCAAGAGAAATTTCCTTATACATTGTCGTATAGACAAATTTTAAACGCCAATGTTTGGGCCGATTTTTCGTATTATTGCAACAAATTTCGACTAAATCAATGATAGTTATATGTGGTTATCTGAAAATCACAAAAAAACTGCATTTGAATCGCTCAACAATTCAAAAATTGAGGAGAGTTTATTTCAAGTGTTCTCTCTTCGGTCCGATTACACTCATTAGTACAGCATTATTTTAACTATAAACTTGAATATTTTAGTAATAATTTTCCCGGTTATTTTCAGCTTTTGGGCCTTATTAATAGTGGCATTACATTAGGAAAGCTCCAAAATTACTAATTTAATTGAAAAATTACATACTTGAACTCTCCATTATTATAAATAGACTCAAAAGTGTTACCCTACTTCAATACTACATTTCATTCGATTGGAGTGCAGAAAATTGTGCATAATATTTTGTAAATAGAATATTTGACCCTTCTGTTATAAACAACCAACGACAGTTGGAATTTTGTGTGATTTTTTCGAAAGAAAAGGATGTGAAATGTTGCACGGAACCTTAAAAAACTGTAAGGATTCGTCACAATATATTGAATCTATAAATTGAATGCGGAATCAAAAATTAAGTATCTAATGCATTCATTCTTTGAAGAAGTTATTCTTCCGTTAAACATTCCATTATAAAAATCAGCTTCTGAAGCAATAAATTTGTCAAGTTTGCCACATGAATATTTCTAAAAATTCTAGTGGGAAGATGTTTATTGTCGGTTATGTTCTTTTTATTCGCAAAACGTTTTAATACCATTGATGTGAATTCTAGCGACATTTTGAAATAAAATGAATATAGATTTCGCAATAAAATCTTGAATATTGAAGTATGAATCGACAGAATATATTATATGTGACAGAGTGTGAGTGCACGATTCCTTTGTGCATTGTTGTGCTCCAATGATATACGGTTATATCATTCTATATCCTCCGCATTTGTACTTTTTAAACTGCATCTTTATACTGTGCAGCAGAACATTTTTATTAGTATTAAAGTCATCTTGATATATTGCAGTTTGAAACGTCGAAAATATTAGTGTTATTGTTCAGGATTAAAGTAGATATGGAAAGACAATTCCACAAAGAAGATGCGTGGAAGCGTAATTACAAATAGTTAACGATTGTTCGAGACCTCTGACCTCACTTGACATCGAGTAAAGTCGTTTGTGTGTGGTCAGTGATTAAACTTTACATACACAGGCAAACATCTTTCAACCTTTACTATCTTTGTACGATATGTACGAAAGTTCTTGTTGAATATGCATAAAAGATCTTGTTGCAAAGAGTGGGTGTGTGTTTCCGTAATGTTTATTTTGTTTTGTATGCATGCAGAACACGAAGAATGGAGTTATAGGGTACTGAATAAAAAATATTGAGGATTTATGTCATCTGCTTGTATGCAGTAGTGTATTTGAATGCTAATTCACTACCAAAAATCGATAAACTTCTTGCACCGCATTTAATATACATAGAAAGAAATGGAATTGAATTAAAAAACTATAGCTATCAATAACTGAATGAGTACTTAAACTGTACGTCAGGTTGTTTAACGATGGACCTCCCACGTTAAATCTTAAATAAAAGCCATTTCTGTGGGAGTAGATACAAGAATTTACTATAAATTAAGTACTTAAACTCTAATGGTAATTGGCAAAAACTATCTAAACGACATCAACGTATAGCTTGAGATTGGGTAGAAATATTGCGGATCCAGAGACGCACACAAGCTTCCTCTGAATAAATCTTGGAGATATTCCATTTAAATGAAAACTGATGATTGATTATCAATCATATTTCAAGGGCTATACTCATGATCAATTCATATTGTGGTTATAAATATGTACCACTTACCTTCTGACCCATATTTGGCGTTCCTGTACACATTTCCCCACAAAAATTAGTCCAAATGGTCAGCAATATTCTAACACACATTGGTAACATAAGTTCTGCACATTTAGTCAAAAGTTTCCCAGAATTTCAACACAAAACACTCAAGAAATAATAAAAACATGACACAATATCACCATATTGACTTAGTACTCACCTAAACATTATATTTTATAAATTAGTTGGTTCGGACTTGTTCGTAATGACACGAAAGGGCATTTAATTGATATAAGGAAACATTGTATGTTTATATGATAATAATAAGCGATTTTAAATAGTTTGCAACGATATATTTTTACTTGTACAAAGTACACATTATATAACAAACTTTTCGAATTTTTCGCATTAATTCAAAACAATTAGTCCTAGAATATTAAAATTTCATATAAGACACTTTTATAACATCCAGTTGTATGCCTTGTATTATGATTACGATTGGCTGAACCGGAAGTGCTATTTACCGGAAGCTTTTTTTGAATTTTCCGCATCAATCCAAAATGATAATATGAGATTGGTTTAACAATGTTATATGAAAAAGAGCCACTATTTGAATTTAGATTATACATTCGAATTCTAGAGAATCGAATTAAAGGAATGGCATGCATAACACATTTTGTTAAATTTTTAATATTTATTTAAAAAGGGTTTCTTTAGGCGAAAAAGGGCTTGTCTCTCTGATTTCTTTCAAATTTGGTATACAGTCTCTCTGAGGATTTATTATTTGATTAATTTGATCAAATGCATTTTTCAAAGATACTTAAGGGGTGAAACACCCTTTCAAACTATTGAAGGACGCATATCTTGTAAACCTTTGGGGAATTTAAGTTTATCTCCTCAAATTCTGTTTGAATAGACCTTAATCTATATAAAAATATATTTCTCATCCCTTGAAACTTCCCACAAGAGGGTTAAATTGATTGATGAATAAAATATGAGATTTGCCTTGAAACGCTATATGAAAAGGGCAAGTTATGGAAAAACTAAGAATCCTATTTAAATTTAGATTATAAATTCGGATTCTAGAGGGTCGAATTAAGGGGCTGACATGCGTGATACATTTTGTTAAATTTTTATTTTTATTTTAAAGGGGGGGGACTATGTACCTTGAGGATTTTCCAAACGAAAAATGGCTTGTCTTCCTGATTTCTCTCAAATTTAGTTTACAGCCTCTATAAGGATCCATTCTTCAATAAATTGAGTCGAATGAGTTTTTTTTGAATACTTAGTGGGTGACACATCCCTTCAAATTATTTAAAGACGCAAATCTTAAAGACCATTGAGAGATTTGAATTTATCTTTTCAAATTCTGTTTGTATGGACTTTAATCTATATGAAAATGTAGTTTTCATCCCTCAAAACTGCCCATTAGAGGCTTAAATCAATTGATGAATATAATAAGAGATTGGCCATAAAACGCTATATGAAAAGGGCGAATTATGCAAAAACTAGAGTTTCTATTTAAATTTAGACTGTAAATTCGGAATCTAGAGGGTTAAATTAAGAAGATTACATGCGTGACACATCTTATTGAATTTTTATTATTCATTTTAAAAGGGTGAACTTCAGCCTTGGGGTTTTTTCAAGCGAAAAATGGCTTGTCTTTCTGATTTCTTTTAAATTTGATATACAGCCTCTATAAGGATCCTCTCTTTGATAAATAAAGTCACAATAATTTCATATTCTGTTTATATGGACATTAGCCTATACAAAAATATATTTTTCAACCCTCAAAATTGCTAATTAGATGGTTAAATCAATTGATGAATATAATATGGGATTAACTTAAAAACGCTATATAAAAAAGGCGAACTATGCAAGAACTAGAAATTTGAATTTAGATTGTAGATTCGGATTCTAGAGAGTCGAATTAAGGGAATGACATGCGTAATACATTTTGCTGAAATTTTATTATTCATTTTGAAAGGGTGGACTCTAGTCTTGTTGTTTTTTTATGCGAAAAAAAGGTTGTCTTCCTGTTTTTTCCAAATTTAGTATACAGCCTCAATAAGGATCTATTCTTTGATAAATTGAGTCAAATGAATTTTTCAAAAATATTTAGAGGGTGAAACATCTCTTCATATTATTAAAAGACGCATACCATGAAAACTTCCAGGGAATCTGAATTTATCTCTTCATATTCTGTTTGTATGGACCTCAATCTATATGAAAATATATTTTTCATCTCTTAAAATTTCCTATTAGAGGGTTGAATTAATTCATGAATATATTATGCGATTGGCTTAAAAACGCTATATGAAAAGGGCGAATTATACAAAAACTAGAGATCCTATTTAAATTTAGATTGTAAATTTGGATTTTAGAGGGTCGATTCGAGGGGCTGACATGCTTGACACATCTTGTTGAATTTTTATTATTTGTTTTGAAAGGGTGGACTCCAGTCTTGGGGTTTTTTATGCCAAAAAAGTGTTGTCTACCTGATTTTTACACATTTAGTACACAGCCTTTATAAGGATCTATTCTTAGATAAATTTAGTCAAATTAATTTTTTCAAAATATTTAGGGGATGAAACACCTCTTCAAATTATTAAAGGACGCATATCTTAAAAACTATCAAGGAATTTGAATTTATCTCTTCATATTCTATTTTTATGGACTATAATCTATATGAAAATATATTTTTCATCCCTTAAAACTCCCCATTAAAGGGTTAAATTGATTGATAAATATAATATGAGATTGACTTAAAAACGCTGTATGAAAAGGGCGAATTATGCAAAAACTAGAGACCCTATTTGAATTCAGATTGTAGATTCGGATTCGAGAGGGTCCAGTTAAAAGAATGACATGCGTAACACATTTTGTTGAATTTTTATCATTCATTTCAAAAGGGTGAACTCTAGCTTTTGAGGTTTTTTTAAACGAAAAAAGGGTTGCCTTTCTAATTTCTCTCAAATTTGGTATACAGCCTTTATAAAGATCTATTCTTTGATGAATTGAGTCAAATAATTCTTTTTCAATATTTAGGGGGTGAAACACCCCTTCAAATTATTAAAAGACACATATCTTAAAAACTATTTGAAAATTTGGATTTATCTCCTTATATTTTGTTTGTATGGACTTTAATCTATATAAAAATTTATTCTTCATCCCTTAAAACCTCCCATTAGAGGGTTAAATTATTTGATGAATATAATATACGATTGGCTTAAAAAGGCTATATGAAAAGGGCGAATTATGCAAAAACTACAGACTCTATTCGAATATTGTTTGTAAATTCGGATTTTAGAGGGTCAAATTAAGGAGATGACATGCTTGACACAACTTGTTGAATTTTTATTATTTGTTTTAAAAGGGTGGACTCCAGTCGTAGGGTTTTCTTATGCCAAAAAAGTGTTGTCCACTTGATTATTTTCAAATTCAGTACACAGCCTTCATAAGGATCTATTCTTAGATAAATTGAGTCAAATGAGTTTTTTCAAAATATTTAGGGGATGAAACACCTCTTCAAATTATTAAAGGACGCATATCTTGAAAACTATTGAGAAATTTGGATCTATCTCTTCATATTCTATTTGTATGGACTTTAATCTATATTAAAATATATTTTTCATCCCTTAAAACTCTCCATTAGAGGATTAAATTAATTGATGAATATAATATGCTATTAACTTAAAAACGTTATATGAAAAGGGCGAATTATGCAAAAACTAGAGCCCCTATTTGAATTTAGATTGTAGACTCAAATTCTAGAGAGGCAAATTAAGGGGATGACATGCGTAACACTTTCTGTTAAATTTTTATTATTCATTTTAAAAGTGTGGACTATAAACCTTGGGGTTTCTTCAAACGAAAAAAGGCTTGTCTTTCTGATTCCTCTCAAATTTGATATATAGCCTCTATAAGAATCAATTCTTCGATAAATTGAGTCAAATAAATCTTTAAAAAATACTAAGGGGGTGAAACATCCCTTCAAATTATTAAAAGATGCATATCTAGAAAACTATTGACAAATTTGAATTTATCTCTTCATATTCTGTTTGAATGGACCTTAATCTATAAGAAAATATATATAACGAGATTGGCTCGAAAACGCCAAATGAAAAGGGCGAATTATGCAAAAAAATAGAGACCCTATTTGAATTTAGATTGTAGATTTGAAATCTAGAGGGTCGGATTAAGGGAATGACAATCGAGTCGGAAATTCACTCTACTTGACAATCTTTTAGAATTTTTAGCATAAATTCGGAACGATTGGCTGTAAAGTACTGAAATTTAATATTTAAGCCTGCTGTAGCATCTGAATGATTACCTACTTTTTCATAACAATAGACTGAACCAGAAATGCACTTCAGTAATATTTTTTTTCAATTTCTCGTATAAATTCAGAACAATTAGCCGTAGAATCTTGGAAATCAGTATTTAGGAGTGTTGTAGCATAAGAATGATGACCTACTGTTCCCATAGCAACCGATTGGGCCGAAAGTGCACTTTACCTGACAGATATTTAGAATATTTTGGATAAATTCAAAACGATTAGCCGTGAAACGATATAATTTTGTATTACAGTCCATGTAAGTCCATCACATAGTAACGTTTCTATCGTAAACAATACCGGAACAATAAGAATGTTGTAGAATTGTTTATTAAATCAAATCACCCAACTGGATACGTGCCTGGTTAAGTTTTTCACTGCCTCAATCTATGCAATGAGTTAAGGACTATCAGTTTACCAGAAGATCTTATCTACTTTAATTAAAGATGTTTTATATTGCAGAAACCGCTCGAATAGACGCGGAATCGCCGACATGTGAATGGAGACTGCGGTTTTCAGTTAATATGAGACTGGACCACACAATTGCGGTCATAATTCATATTCTAAAGAGAGATAAATTATAATTAATTAATATTAAACTTGGAGAATAGTTTGCGATTCGCTATTTTTGTATAATAGGGTACTTCGGTGCATTTACCGTCATCACTGACACGGATGAAGCTGGCTGCACGTAGCTACACTTCGTTAAGTGCAAATGTCATTTTTCATGAGCAAATACAAGTATATTTCGATATGATATAATCGTGAGGAATTTATTGAGTCCGAAAATTGAATTGGAAGTTCATTATCATAAACTGTGGCTTCAATTTGGATCGTTCACCTCTTTATTACATCAAGTTTCGGAAATTATACAACACTGTTTATGAAATCAGCTCCTCCAAGCGTAGTTGAGATATAATCTCCAATCCTCAACCTAATTTACACTTTTATGCGGTACCCTTCAATTAAATGTATTCGAGCATCATATTGGAGAGGAATTTACATAATTCATGGATTCTGATAATTTTTATCTTATCAACAACATCTACCAATTTTCGAGCTTAAGTGAAGTTGCATTTGAAATATGATTCCAATGACAATTATTATAGTAATACATAAGAAAATGTATTTCGAATAAACGGCCTGAATATACCAAAATTGAATATTTCAGCTTAAACTAATTTCAGAATAAATGTGATAAATGCGAAGTTGAATATTTTTGTGTACAAGTGTTTGTAAACAATGCTATCAGCAAAATAATCGGAAAACTTGGTGAATAAATTACTTCCGTCTAGCCGCGTGAACTATTTGGCACGGATTCAAAATATCTTCACAGTTTGGTGGCAATATGACGTTTCCAAACATTTGGCTACGCTCCTAAAGTACTTGACAAAATTTACGACAATCTCACGTGTCACAAAGGTAACGTAACAAAATTTTGGAGTGCGCACTCAATTTCAATTTAAATTTATTTTATTACGGTGAGACATTATGCATTCTGATGCCTTTGTGCTATTATTTGCATCTGTTCTGGCACTTCATTTATCAATAAAATTAATTTCCAGACTATATTAATTAGCATTATTTTGTGCGTGTTAACTTATGGCCAAATGCAACAGTTTTCGGAACAATTGTGAATAAATCCAATCAATCGTGAATAATTAATGAAATCAATTCTATTTCCAATTATATTGTCTATCAAGTTTCACTTATTCGACATGAAAATGTCATGCAATTTATTCCAGCAATTTATCTTATTCACGAGTTGCACGTGAGTCTCATTTATTTCTTCAACTTATATTGCACTTTGAACTCAAATTCGAATACAGTTATTAGAAAAACCTGCAGGTATGAAAATAATATTATTAAATAAGCGATTGTTCTTCCATCATCTCCGTCAATTGTAGCTGTACCGATACAACAAAACAATAGAGAATGGGTCATATCCACGTACGAGAAAAAACATTCCAGTTACCGGTTCAGATTGATTAATGACTATACAAACTGTTAATAATTAATATTTACTTGTTTAATAATAGGTTAGGTGGTTTGCTGGGAACTATGAATTTGCATGAACAATGTATTCAAATTTTTAGAGATTGAATTCTTACAATAAGGTTGATTAACATAACGAAATTTTACATATTCAATCTTGTCTATTGAGCTTTAATACATTACTCATACATCCCACACATATGAAATCTCCAAGAATTGACAAGGAAACATACCACTTTCACAGTATTGAAGGTACCACGGGAGTTGAACGGACGATAATGCCTACGGTCAACATATACACCTCGTGGAGATCCTCGGAAAGTACTATTGTTCTTTTAACACCCTTGATACATTAATTACTATAAGACACAGTAAAATTTGTAACAATATTCTTAGAAAACAAGTATATGAAGATACATCCGAGAAGATAACAGGACTATTGTCCTCATGTAAAAAACTATTTGAGTGTCTTGCTATCAACCAGTAATTAACACTTCGTAGAAGTCAGAAGTTTTGTATGGGAGAGATAAAAGGGACAAAAAGTGAGGCTACAAGATGTTTCCACAGCTGAACAAATAAATGAAATGCTGAATGTTATTCATCGATAGTAAAAAATGGTTAGCAAATAATTACACTTGAAAAAAATTTGACACGCTTCTATTAATGAATTAAAACGTATTAATAAATCTTTGAGTCATCGTTTTTTACTAATTGCATCCTTTTATTTGATACCCATGTCAAGAGGTTTATGAAGATGAAAGTAATCTGCCAGCTTAAAGCATCTGCCATGTTAAAATTAGAACGATATGTAATATAATATTTCACTTTCATTGGAATTACAGAGGCCATAAAAATTAGTTGTTGGTGGATTGATGAACGGATGGTCTTATTAATACTTGTATACTACAATAATTTACGAATATTATTTGGCTTTCAAAAGAAATATTCATGCTGCTACACCAAACCAAACTGGTTACCAAGTAGTGACTCTACGTTAAACTTGCACAACGCTGTGAAGCCAATGATAATCCCCTCAGCGGTGATTCTACGTTAAAACAATCTAACACTGCGGAATCACGAAGACTTCGTCAGCGGCGACGCTACGTTAATTTAATCCAACACTGTGAAATCAACAAGGACTTCGTCAGCGGTGCTTCTACGTTAAATTATTCAAACACTGTGAAGTCAACCAAGACTTCGCCTGTGGTGATTCTACGTTAAATTATTCAAACACTGCGAAGTCGACAATGACTTCGCTAGCGGAGATTCTACGGTAAATTATTCAAAAAATATTCTTAGTTCAAAACGACAAAAGCAAACAAATCTAAGTTCCTTTTACGGACTTATAAAAAACAAACAAACTCACAGATTGTGTCAGACAGTTGTGCTAACGGACCTAGCACAAAAACTTCACTTGGACGGTAAACACTCTGAAGATGACAGTCGGTATCGGAACTAGAAGCGTACTTTGGAACGGCTGCACAGAAGACTGGACTTTCAAAGAAAGGACTTAAGTCGGCCAGAAGGCCTTATTCATACTTAAATTTCAATGAATCCTTACTTAACATGTATTCAAATTAAATTCATATTAGTGCTTTTAGTAATGTAAAGAAGATATACAGATAAAAAAGAAGAAGTAATTTTACAAATACTAATTTCTTTACAATAACAACTTTCCTGTTAGATACATCCTTTCCTGATTATATTTCCTTAAAATTAAAATTGTCCTAGATATCCTTCTATCTGTCGGTAATGTCGTCAACCGTCAAATGTCAGATGTTTCTTTGTGTATGGTCAAAGTTCAAACATAACATTACACAAAATATACAATATACAACATATTTACAGAACAACGGTTGATTACATTCAGATTTATTAACGGTAAGGCACAAGACATAAATACAGATCAAGCAATATCGGTTGCATTCAATTTCAGGCGTTTTCAAAAAACCACATGTGAAATATTAGAACAGATTTATTTTAGCTGATGGCTGATAAAATTAAGGTAAGCGGTGTTGTATGTTTAAGCAGAATTACAGAATTTAAAATTTATAGAGTGTGCAAGATGTAAACAAATTTTGATGGACGTTAAAATGTTTGACGGTAGCAGAAGGCTCTGAGATGTGCAACTGTGACGGGGTTTCAGGACATAATTCGTCACACACGTTAAGTGTGCATGGAGTATGATCTTTTTCCTTCGAATTACTGGGGTACCAATGCCATCAGTGCGCACACCTTGACTGTGTGACGGTGTACTGTGTGTTGTTCCAAGAGTGGATAAATCAACCAACCTGTGTATGTCGCAGGCATCAATAAGGCAATACGGTACTTATAGTCATCCGTAGGTGTGTAAGAGTCAGCAAATTCACAGTTTGTTGAACTCTTACAAAATTGAGGAATGTGCTTTTCTTGCAAGCAAGCAATAGAGGTATATGAACTATTTGCAAATAAGATTGACGTCAGTGATGAATATTGTTATATTGGCATCTTGGATTTTATATATAGAGGTTAGTCAGTAGAATAGAAAGGAG
The DNA here is from genome assembly GCA_963989225.1 of Dromius quadrimaculatus. Classification (NCBI taxonomy): domain Eukaryota; kingdom Metazoa; phylum Arthropoda; class Insecta; order Coleoptera; family Carabidae; genus Dromius; species Dromius quadrimaculatus. The sequence goes on along the minus strand of OZ022332.1, from coordinate 49,169,170 downwards.
TTAGTCAGTAGTTAGTCAAAAGTAGTGATAATGTAATTAGTGATAAGTTAGTTATAAGTTTGTTAGAGATAAATAAGCTAATGATATTAAAGTAGTTTTGAAAGTCGGTGAACAATCGGAGTTTGCTAACTTCATCTTCGTATTCTTTATTATTCTTTCCATACATTTTATTATTTGTTAAACGTGCAAATTGTTTCAAGTTCCTGTTGCGAGTCATTCTCCCCATTCAGATGTGTTACATCAGAGCCGATAAGTACATAATAATTTATTCTCACAGTCAAGCAAAGAACCCAATCTATCAAATATAAATTTATTGTTAATAAAACCCTCACAGGGGACGTCCAACGGGGGATGAACAGTGCTAGTTAGACCGGTGCTACATCATTTTGTCGGTGTTGTGCGAGAATATGAGTATGCAAATCGCATGTACTAAGTGTTTTTGTGGGCAACGGGGTTGTTACAAGAGTGGGTGAACCTTGCAACTCACGTGTGTCGTGAGCATTGATGTTCACTATAGTACTCAACGGCCTATGTGTTAACCAGATATCCCATCCAACCTCTAAGACAGGTGTATCATTTTCATATTTGTTCTAGTTACCTAAACTAAACTCTCTAATATAGTAATTAAGGTATCAAGGGTGTTAAAAGGACAATAATGCCTGGCGTCAACAGTGTACTTTTTGAGGGCCGCTGGCCTGAGGTGTGTACGTTGACCGTAGGCATTATTGTCTGTTCAACTCCCGTGGTGCCTTCAATGTTTAATGTCCGGCTTTTGTTGTATTTCAATCAAAATTTTCAGCAATGTATGTCCTGTCATTGTTATTTCTGTCAAGAGAAATTACTCTAGTTACTTGCTGTTACTAGGAAACTTGTTTGTGCCCTCGGGCATTATTTTGGAACATAATGCCCTCGGGTATTATTTGCTACGTAACTACTCTAAAATAATGTTATTATGACAACAATAATAAACTAGTCCGACATTAACGATATAAAGATACCTCGCTGTTGGGATAGTTGTTAACTCTGACGTCGCTGTCAAAACTGCAGACGGTATACTCGGGCGCCAATGCGGTCGGTGACGGAGACGGACGGTTGAGTAGCTCAGAGGAAAGAGTCAGGGTTTTCAAAAGAATAATATTTAGGAGGTAAATGTCACTACGAGATTTATTTGCACACAAAAAAAAATGGGGGGCAAGCAAGATATGAAATCTAGTTGTGAATAACCTCAAAATGAACGGCGGTAGCTGAAGACTCTAGGATGTGTAAATGGGGCGAAGCTTTGAAGAAAAGAATTCGTCACACCCCTGTACTTTTGACTTTTTTATTGTAATAAGGTGATTGTTACCAAATACGTAAACATAATTTGTCTATTCAGTGGATCTGAGACCACTCGATCGTTCAATTGGCGCTACCTCCAAGTGCCTGACAGATCGTGACCAGCCACCGCAACCGAACACTAAGAGTCCCTCGACGTCGTAGCACTTGACCCGTACAGCCACGAAGTACTTTCCGTAACTGATAAATATAATTTTTAAGTCTTGGTTAAAATACAGCGAGCGTTTGAGCATTTTGGTCTGTTGCGAATTGCATGCCTTTCAGTACTAGACTTTAACTTTCAATTATTTTATGTTACAAAGGCATGCAAAATGTTGTAGCGGCAAATCTATCATTTTATTTCAAATTGGGATTTCTTATTTCACCAGGCAGGTCTTATTGCAACACTGATATACACCTTTTAATAAAAATTTTGTTATGTATACTATGTCATATATGCGATAATATGTGCCACAGCACAGCTGCGTGTAAAAATCTATAATTCAATATTTAATAAAATTTCACCGTCACAATTGCACACATGGCATTGACGGGTAATAACAATAAAAAACAAATAAACGAAGTACCTGACATATTCCACAATTATTGACAGTTACTTCTAACATATGCAATATGTCTAGATAAATTGTAGTGCTTGTGTGTTCTGGTGCATGAAGAACCAAAATAAAAGAATTATCTATAATAATGGCAAGACAGACGATAAATGTAGCTTGATGATGCCATTGTTTGACCACACCTTGCTGTCTACGATGTGAGCAATATTATTTGTCATCATGAAAGTACATATGATTCAATGTTCTATAATTTTGTTATTGAATCTTTGTTTGCACTAGATTTATCAGCTGTAAATGAAAATAAACTTGAATGTTTGGTCTACTGGAAAAGTACGTTCTTGAAATTCAATCAAAACTTCATTTCTCGCTTTCCGCAGGAGTAATTAGTTCCAATAACTGAACTTTGTCAATTCGATGTAAAATTCTTCTAGATTCACACCGATGTCAAAGTCTAAGCATAAGGCGTTCCCACCATAAGGCGCTCCCACCTAAGCTACAGGAAAGGGTTTATTCTCTTTTATTACATCATATAAATTAATAGGCATAACTGATAAGTTCAGATAGACTATAATAAATGTCTTTTTTAGTTGAAGACTATCATTACGTAATTAAACAATAGCAATTGTTCCTTTCGACCAGACGTTGAATATTTCATAGAATATGAGTTCAACCCACCCATGAATCTGAGTAGCGACCATTCTAAACTGGGTGGTTCACACTTAGCACACAATACGTAAACAAACGTACACGCATTCAATTTATCACCAATTTTTGATTGAATCATGAAGTACAAGGGTTGTATATGGCCTCCACAGCTTTGCTGTCCCTTACGGACTCTTGTAGAAATTTTCATGACCCTTTTACATACTAAATATGACTGAATTTTGTAGATACAGTGCTCAATGTAGGGATAGCGAGCACCATTAAATATTTTTTCTTCGAAGAAAAATTCATTCTATTCTTATCTTTTATTTGATATCAACGCTGCAGATGATAACATTACGTAAAAACGACCTTAAAAATCCTTAAAAGATAAATCTGTTCCGCTGAAGTGAATCGATGATCGCATCACGGTAGGTGTTTGTAGCGAGAGTGCCCGAATGTATTTTGTTACACAGTGGGGGTGGTGAAAATATATGAATGAGTTTTTTGTTTAGTAATGGTGTGTCTGTCAACAAGCGTGAATGAGAAATGTGTTTTTTTGGTTGATGTGACTTGAAAGTTATGAGTGTGAATGTTCCAGTGAACACGTTTGTGTTTAAGTGGATGAAAATGAAAGAGGTTATATTGAAGGAAACAGGAAATAAAAGAATAATCACGAAAAATACAATTCCAAGAGAAAACTAATTAGACCTGCATTTCTTACTGATTATGATCACATAATTAGTAATGATTAAGCAGTATCATGTCGGATGTAACTGACATTACAACTTAATAGGCCCGTATCAGGGTAGACGATACTCTACCTCCCATTGAGTATCACCGCGGCTTTTCTCAATTCATCTCCACAGATCTTTTATAGCATTGAGACAGGTTCAGATTACAATCAAGTTGAGAAATGCAGCGAGAAGCAACCATTTTTCTAAGCGTGTTATATCACTTAAACAATAAAGATAAATACTTTTCGTATGTATATGAGTCTGAGATTTCTTCTTGTAGCTTGAAACGAATGGAGCAAAACATGTCGCATTATACTCTTGTTCAGATAAGAAAAGTTCGGCTTGAGTTTCCAATTTTTTCTAATAATCTAAGATAAATGGTTTTTATCAACTCGACAAATTGAGTGAGTGATTAATTGCCTTGTTATTTTTACTGTTCTGACATGTTCTATATACATATTCAATCTTTTTTTTAATGGATGCTCACCTTGATCAACACAACCCCCTGTATCTTTATAGACCGCGGTACAGAGACCCTTTCTTATTAACACTCTTTTGAAACTTTGTAAGTGGCTTCATTTTGATGAGTCCGACAACTTTTTTATCTGCGAAAATCTTTGAAACTGCTGCATTTTCCATCGAACAGCCTAAAAAGACGTCAATTTTATGATTTATTCTAGATCAATAACAGCACTCTCTTTTATAGTTTAATCGTAAGATAATAATAGCAAAAGCATGAACAATATTTTGTCCGACAAAAATATTGCGGCGTTCGGCGTAACTCCTATCTCCAACATGTCAAAATTACAAGTTTTGTTAGATTATTAACATCCTGTTGGAATTCTCAGTACTATCGAATAAACATTGTCCGATAAAATGTTCAGTTTTATATCAATATATTTATTTCATTTCTTCTTTTACATGTTGCACTATACTGTGGAGAAAATATGAGAAAAAGTTATTGCGAATGAAAAATCGCTATGGAACAAGCTATAGAAATAAAGACGTAGAAATTTAGAGAATATTATTTTTTGATCTCACAAATAGATGTACAAAGTTTGGTTGAAAGGTGCATTCAATATTGTGCGCATACAAAACAGAAAACACTACTTCTTATCTTTTTATTTTCGGACTGGCAAAACGGCGCACTATTTTTGTCGGACAATATATTGTTTAATCAAGAAATATTATTATTATTATTATAAACTTTTTAAATCTCTTAATACCCTTTCGGGTGTCGAGATTGTTCTTGTTTTAATTATTTGCGTTGATTACTATTCTATCTTGTTGATTATCTCTTTCCATTTTTTTCTGTCCGTTGCTAACTTCTTTGCTTCTTGGCCGCTAATGTTGTTTTTTGTTAATATCTCTCCTATATTATTTTCCCATGTCTGTTTTGGTCTTCCTCTTTTCTTCTTGTTTTGTATTCTTGCATTCCACACTGCTTTTGTTTGTTTATCTTCGGGCATTCTTAATAGGTGACCATACCACGCCAACTGTTTCTTTTCTATGACATTATGAATGCTCTCTATTTGTACTCTTCTTCTTATATCTTCATTATCTTTATTTTATCCATTATCATGACTCCTTCCACTCTTCTTAAATACTTCATTTCCGCCGCCTGTATTTTGCTTCTTATTCTCTTATTCATCAACCATGATTCACTACCATATATTAATATAGGTCTATGCACTGTTTTGAATAGAGTCATTTTTGTCCTTTTCGTTATATGTTTATTTCTCAATATTATTTTGTTGATTGCATGAAAATTCCTATTTGCTTGCTGGATTCTCGTATTTATTTCCTGCTTTAAGCTTCCTTTATTATTTATTGCTGCCCCTAAGTATTTAAATGTTTCTACTTGCTCTATTTCTTTCTCATTCAGTATTATGTTTATCCTTAAATTCTCCTTTGATATGACCATTACTTTCGTTTTTTCTACATTTATCTTCATATTATGTTTCCTTAGCTCTTCGTTTCATATTTCTAAATTACGTTTCATATCTTCTTCACTCTTTGCCATCACTGCTAAGTCATCTGCGAACGCGCATTCTGATAATGAGATCCTTTTCAACTTGTAATGTCCAACCTCTACTTTTTTTATTTTATACTTAATATTCTTCATTATTTGGTCTAGAAATATAATAAATAGCAATGGGCTTCAAGCTCCTCCTTGTCTCAATTCTTGGGATGTTTTAAACTCTTCTGATGTTGCGTTGCCAGTTCTTATGTAGTTGGATGTTGTTTCGTATATGCTTTTTATTGCTGTTAATAACTGTTCTCCTATTTTTCTTCCTCTCAATATATTCCACAACTTAGTCCTCGGTACTCGGTCGAACGCTTTTTCCAGGTCTATAAATGTGATATACAGTTTTTTGTCCGTTTTCATTGTATTTTCTATCAAGTTCCTTATAGTGAATATGTGGTCTTGTATCGAATGTCCCCTTCTAAGCCCACTTTGCGATTTTTCCATTGTTGTTTCTATCGCAGCTCTAAGCTTGTTTTCGAGTATTGCATCGTAAATTTTCGCTGTTGTGCATAAATGTGATATGCCCCTATAATTCTCACAATTTTTACTGTCTCCTTTTTTATGTATGGGAAATATAACTGCTTTCTTCCAATCTGAAGGTATTTTCCCTGTTTTCCAGATTATGTTTAATATAAGTAGCAATAATCTTTCTCCTTCTTCGCCCATATACTTCAATTGCTCGGCCTTCATACAGTCATGTCCCGGTGCTTTGCCATTCTTCAGTTTTTTAAGTACTCCAATTAACTCTGCTTCAGTTATCATCTCTGTGCTTTCATTTATACTTTCTGTTTGTGGGGTCTCCTCACTCTCTGTTTCATGAGTACTTTCGTCACTTACTAGTAGGTCTTTAAAATGTTCTCTCCATCTTGTCATTATTTCACTATCCTCTGTCAATATATTTCCTTGTTTATCTTTCAGGCTTTTAATTGTTACTTCTTCTCTTTTACTTCTCTTCAAGGTTCTATAAAATAGTTTTTGGTTTTCGTTGAAATTTTGTTCTAGTGTCTTTCCAAATGTTTCCCATGCTTTTACTTTAGCTTTTTTAACACTTTCTTCAACTAATCTCCTTTGTTTCTTGTACTCTTCGTAGTCACTATCGTTCCCTGTTTTCAAATATTTCTTCCATATCAGTTTCTTCTTCTTAATGTTGTCTTTAATTTCTTCATTCCACCAATGTGTTCGTTTCCTGTTGCTTTCGTCGCTGATTGTACCACAGGCTATTTTGGTTGCTTCTTTTATTATATTTTTGAAATAATTCCATATTTTTTCTACATTGTTTGTTTCTTGTTGTGGTGTATTGCTTATTAATTCCTTTATGATATCTTGATAATTCTTTCTTGTCTGTTCGTCCTTAATCAAGAAATATACTCACCTATGTATATGTATGATTTTTGTCCGACAAGTGTTAATCAGCAAACAAAACTCATAGAATTGATATTTTCAGAGCTTCGGACTGAAAATATGCAGCAGAAATTTCATTGGATAATATCACCACTCAACTTCACTAATATTTATTTGATAGTACTGAGAATTCCAACAGAATTTCAATAATCTAACAAAACTTGTAATTTTGACTTGTTGGAGATGGGGGTTACGCCGAACGCCGCAATATTTTTGTCGGACAAAATATTGTGTGTGTTTTTGCTATTATTATCTAACGATTAAACTATAAAAGAGAGTTATTGATCTAGAATAAATCATAAAATTGACGTCTTTTTAGGCTGTTCGATGGAAAATGCAGCAGTTTCAAAGATTTTCGCAAATGAAAAAGTTGTCGGACCCATCAAAATAAAGCCACTCACAAAGATTCAAAAGAGTGTTAATAATCCGGGAAGAGGAGTTCTGTACCGCGGTTTATTACTTGCCAAACACTTTCGTACCTGCATGCCCTGTGGACGCAGTTACAACTACGTGGCGCCCCGGGTGATGCTCGAACTTGATTCACAAGATTTACAAGCCCGTATAATACTCTCGACTATGAATCGCGACTCACATATTGGACCCACTTGTTTTTTGTTGGTTTTTTGCGGGGTAGAATCGCTACGTCGAGTTTTTACGTAATAACGCAATCTAATTCATAAGCGATTCACAGATAGCGAACGCTGAATACTGACAGAGTGTTTACACTAAGCTTCAAATTTAGTACCTGTCAAATCATAGGCCAACGCTCTATCTCTGAGCCATAGACTTTGTACATATATTCTATTAATAAAATATTATGCACAATTTTCTGCACTCAAATCGATTGAAATGTAGTATTGGAGTATGGCAACACTTTTGAGTTTATTTATAATAGTAGAGAGTTCAAATGTGTAATTTTTTTATTGAATTAGTGATTTTGAAGCTTTCTTAAAGTAATGGCAGCATTATTAAGCCCCAAAAGCTAGAAATAACCTGAAAACATGATGACTGAAATACTTATGTTACTAGTTGGAATAATGCTGTACTAATGAATGTAATCGGACCGAAAAGAGAACACTCGAAATACATTTTCCTCAATTATTCAATTATTGAGCAATTCAAATGCAGTTTTTTCGTGATTTTCAGATAACCACATCTAATTATCATTGATTTAGTTCAAATTTGTTGCAATAATACAGAAAATCAGCCCAAAAGTGGCGTTTTGAATTTGTCCATACGACAACGTATAAGTATATAAGGAAATTTTTCTTGGATTTGATATATTTATTTGATATTATTGGAAATGCTTGTTGATTGACGGCCAGTTTAATCTCAATTTAATTATCCAAAATCTGAGTGTGTTACACCCACTAATAGGTAAAAAACATGAATAATTTCAATAATTTCAAATTTGCAATAATGCTACAGAATATATCACAATTTTAAAGATTATAATCGTAGAATAAATAAACTTCAAGTGTGCCAAATTTCACATTCCTTCGTGCATGCAATATGCTTAAAAAGGCGATGGATTATCCATCCATAACATCTTTTAGTGAATGATCAAAAGTTATAGAAAATATCTAACCTTGTGCTCTGGAGTGTAGACAAATGATTCAATTCGCTCACCTAGAACAAGAAAACACAATTATATCATGTTACAAAAATAGGTTCTATATATAGGTTGTTACATGTGTAGCGATCATGAATATATTCATAAACAAAATAAATATAGATTAAAATTAGCGTAACATCCTGATATTTCTTGTAATAGTCAAACATATAAATGAGTTTTTTTGATGCAAATAGAATTTTAACACATGTTATGCATTCATGAAACGTGCTGTCAAAAAAGTTCAACAAAAAAGAATATAAGTAGGCAAAAAATTCCGAGACATCAACAGAAGTATTTTCTGCTCGATTGATAAACGTGTTTCCTGTCGCAGCTCAAAAAAAATGATTTATTACTGGTAGAAACGGTTGATTATCACAACTTTAATGTTAATGACTTAATTAGAGGATATTAGACACTAAGCATGATTTAAGCGAAATAAACGGTGGTTGAGGACCACTATTGTAACAACAAAAAGATCCTTTCATCAAATAAATATAATAGGAATGAGAAGAGTAGGTAGTTCAAAACAAATTTTGGAGATAATTGACCACACGAATTAATATATTCAAAGTTAATTATTTTGAATTTCTCTTCGCAGCACTTCAAATTTAAACTTACTCGTCATTTAGATTGTTCCAAAGATTAGTCCCTTACCGGCTCAATTTAAATTTTTTCGAACAAAGCTTTTGTTACGAATAACGCTTCTTGATCTAATTAAAAAGTTTTAGTCGTATTATCACCAAACAAAGACTGTCATTATCAAGTATTTCTAGCGAACAGATGAATTCTCTTCCCTGAACACAAAAATACATTTAATTGCCAGTCTGGAATTAAAACTGTTATATAATGCAGTTGAAGAAAAGTTTCAACAACTTTTTCCAATATTTGAATATAAGAAACTCTCATTTCAAGTTGAGTGTGCTTCTTTCGAATAATTAAATTACATTGTGTTACGACAATTTTTAAATACAATCTAATACTGATTGTCTTCAGAATATCCTGCTTTACCAATATGACCCTAAAAACGTAGTATACATAAAACCTAGTTTCGAGTGAACAACCCTAATCACTTCCAAGGTCAAGCCTAACAAGAAGCGTGTGCTGCAAACACTTCGAGCGCTCAGCTTATCTGCGTGGTGCATTTAAGCTTAATTAGACATTATATTATGAAGTGGCTCCACCCCCATTAACAATTGTTGACACGCCCTTTTGAGATTACGATGCAAAAAAAAAAGAGGTGCATTATTACAATGGTCATCTTGTTTGGGTTATAATATAAGTTCAAATTGACTTGCTTGAAGTGATAAATTGTACGTTATCTGATCTAAAAGCTTCTGTGCAGACTACAGAGGCTTCTTTCAACGCTTAATTGGAAATTGAATCATACAAAAACAGAAGAAGACTGGGATTGTATATTATTGTATGAGTCATCATCAACACTGAGGTCAGCTACGTGAGGATTAAAGCGATAAAACAATAAAACTTTTACTCCACTTTTTATTAAAATTACTTTTGTACATTTCAGTAGCAGAGCTACTACCTTCAGAGTACAATAAATCAGAGCAGAAAACAAATCTTATATCTACAAACATGATACAGAATACCAAAAAAATATCCAATCAAATCATACGGCTTGAGGTAGGCGGAGCCAAGAACTACATTGTAGGTTTGAGTGAAAAAAATAGGCGAAACCTAATCAAAGTTATGCAATTAAAGACTTCATGCTGAAAAAAGCAAACAATTTTGCTCAAAAACACACAAAAACAAACTAATAAGATAAGCCGTCAATTACGATGGACAGGTGCAATATAAATATAAACACCCCGAGCATGCTCTACGCGAGCTTTGGAGTAAACTCACGAACGATACTGGTCAATAAAAAGATCAGTGCCAATTTTGGTGCAGCAACAAAACGAGCAAAATAAAATCAAAAAGCAGAATGGCGGACAAAGAGAGCCCAAGGCTCAAAAATCCATTTGAAATGAAACAATACTACTATCAAAGCTATGCAATAAAGATTATCTAATAGGAGCATACGTATTACAAGACCAAAAAGAAATCAAATCAAAAAACAGAGTTGAGGTGGGCGTGGCTTAGAACTACAATGTAATAATGAAGTGAAATCACTGGGAGAATTAATCAATACAATTCAATAAAGGGTTGTCTATAGGAGGCAGATCAAAATTCAATAATAAAAATTTGGGTTTTTTTATGAATTTAGCTTCTGACAGGTTCGATTGACTATAATAGTTACAATTCTTCAGCAATTTCAAATTATTTTCTTCAAATTTCAATGTTCAATATATTTGTGCATTTAGAATGATAAAAAAGTTCTTTGAATCTAGTTCCAATATTTTTCTTCGTTTGCCATACATTCTGTAGTTCTTAGCTCCACCCATCTCAAAGTCAGTATTATGATTTAATATCTTTTTGGTTTTGCATTACGTATGTCTCTTTTTGGTAATCTTTACTGCATAACTTTGCTTAGGTTTTGCCTATTATTTTCACTTGAACTCACATTGTAGTTTTTGGCTCCACCCACTTCAAAGTCTGTATTTGGATTCAATTTCTTTTTGAGTTTGCATTACGTATGTCTCTTCTAGATAATCTTTACTGCATAGCTTTGATTAGGTTTTGCCTATTATTTTCACTTAAACTCACATTGTAGTTTTTGGCTCCACCCACCTCAAAGTCTGTATTTTGATTTAATTTCTTTTTGGTTTTGCACTGAGTATGTCTCTTCTAGGTAATCTCTATTGCATAACTTTGATTAGGTTTTGCCTATTGTTTTCACTTAAACTCACATTGTAGTTTTTGACTCCACCCATCTCAAATCCCATGATTTGATTGGATATTCTTTTCGATTTGAAAAATGCAGAAATGAATATTTTAGACCCTAAAGATCTCACGAAGATTTCCAATGGACAACAACTTGATATTTCGAAAGTGCTACAACTTGGTAAAAGGCAATTTGATAGACAGTGGCAGATTTCTTAATTGCTGAACAAACATCTGCCACATGATAAACCAACTTCAAACAACGTCTTGATTAATCTACGAGATAAACCAATTATTCATTATTCGTAGTGGCAAACCTGGTGTGCAGTGTCCTAAATCAATATAGTTCCAGCAGTAGGTGTTTCGTTTTCTCCTTGTTACTTATACGACTTTTTTATATTTGCGAGAGTTATTGCGATCTTTGCGAATAGTATAGGACATCAATGTCTCATCGTTGTGGCTCTCTGCCATGTTTTTGTCATGGGAAAATATTCAAAATAACATTTTTTCGATTTTTTTTTTGAGAAAACAAGTTTCTCTTCGAGACATCATCGCCATTACAATAATATTGGGAATTCTGATCTTCCATCGACTATTTTTGCAGCTGATGCCAAACACATAAAAAATATGCACGAATGAATACCATACACAAACAATATGCATAAATTCATGTATATTTTAAAATATTTGAAAGCAAATTTATCAAGACTGTTTTTTCTTCATATAATAACAGAATTTACATATAAATAACAAATATATAACGTTGAAAATCGGAAAGAGATATTTTTTGTTTATTCTTGCCTGAATCCAAACACAAAGTAAAACATTGCTGCCTTGAAATATGTACATATAAAATCAAGATATTCTCCACCATTACTCCCCAATTTACTCCACCTCTTCTCAAATTTTGTTGCAATTATCAAATAACATCTGTAACATGCATTTGGATGTAAATACCATTGTTAATATTCAAATTAAGTTCAATTAAAATAGTCATACATGTCTTTCCACATTGCTACATTAAATTCATTCATAGCCCCACTAAATTAAGCGACTGAAATTATTCTCAGTCAACAAAAACGCTGCACCGTGAAATAGCTGCATTAAATTAAGACTTTTGAACTTTTTTCTGCATAAAAACTATTTGACAAATTGAACAAAGTGCCGCAAACTGCAGCAAGCGGCCGTCACAGGTTTTTTAAACCATAAATTTATTTATTTTCATTCGTAACGTCAAACAGACCATCGAACAAGTAGTTGATTTTTTGTGAACTTTTTTGCTCCTAACGACTTCTCATATATCAGATTCTTTCTCACCTTTTTTTTACTTTGAATAAATCAATTGAGATAAAGGGAAAGCCATTACGATACATGTTCTGCGTTTATTGGGAATTCATCCTTTGGTACTATTGGTTATTTTTATTTCTACCTGATTTCAATAGTTGGAGCGGATTCTTTATATAATCTTTCGTAAGATCATCCTGAATATTAAAGATCTAGTTAGGAGTTTTAATTGAATTTGAAATTGAAATTTAGAATTCACTGTGATATAACCGACAATAAAATTTAATTGCAAGTAGAAGCAGAAGAAAACTCTATCACAGAATGCTACTGAATACTTAATGTAATTCTTAATGAAATTTTATAATGAATTCTGAATTATCAATAGAGTTTTACATCTACTTTAAAATTTACCATTTCTAGTTTAATACTGATGAAAAAAAGGAAAAAAAATAGAATTCTCTCTGCAACTTTTTATTGGTATTACTTATGTACATTTCAGTGACAAAGCTACCATCTTCAGAGTACAATGAATCAGAGCAGAAATCAAATCTTATAACTACAAACATGATACAAAATACCAGAACCATATCCGATCAAATCATGGGATTTGAGGTGGGTGGAGCCAGGAACTACAAAGTAAGATTAAGTGAAAACAATAGGTAAATGTTATTGAAGTTATGCGGAAAAGATTATCTAAGGGTACACACGTAATGCAAAATCGAAAGGAATCAAGTCAAATAACAGAGTTTGAAGTGGGAGGAGCTAAGAACTAAAGTGTAATAATAAAGTAAAACTACAGGGAATAACGGGTTATCTAATTTTTGTGCTTCCTCATAAATGTAGCTTCTGACATGTTCAATTGATTATACTAATCACAGTTTTACAACAATTCCAAATTATTTTCTTCAAATTTATGTCCTGTTCCTTGGTGGCGGTGAGCTATTGAATTGCATTAGTTCTCCCTGTGGTTTTACTTCATTATTACACTTTAGTTCTTAGCTCCGCCTACCTCAAATTCTGTTATTGGACTTGATTTCTTTTGATTTTGCATCACGTATGTCTCCTTAGATAATCTTTTTGACATAACTGTAATTAGGTTCACCTATTGTTTTCATTTAGTCTTACTTTGTAGTTCTTGTCTCCACCCACTCCAAATCCCATGATTTGATTGGATATGGTTTTGATATTCTGTATCATGTTTGTAGTTATAATATTTGATTTCTGCTCTGATTTATTGTACTCTGAAGATGGTAGCTTTGCTACTGAAATGTGCATTTAATAAAAAGTGAAAAAAGGTTTATTGCTTTATTATTGTGATTTTTACGTAGCTCAACTCAGTATTTATTACTCTGGTCTATGTTTAAAACTAATTAGTGTTATTTATCAATATGAAATTCATATTCATTATAGCAAAATCTCTACCTATTAAATTTTTATGAGACGTGATAGTTTGATCATCTTTTTGTCTTCCAAAAGTTCAACATGACTGTCAGCTGGAAAATCTGTTTTTAATTCAAATCCAGCCATACTTCCTCACTAATTTACAACATCAGTTCATATCCAATTTCCAATCTACGCTTTCAAGAATTCACATGGGAAAATTCAAGTAGTCACAGTTTACCCTTACACCTCGCCACCTAATATCTGATGTCTGCTGTTGAAATAACACTATCCAAGCGTCTCAGTCGAATAGTGTGACGAATTATTTAGTCACACCCTCATAAGTTCCACAAAAGTCATGAAACTAACTTTGTAGCACAAAATGTCTTTCGTTATTTAAACGCAAGGAAAGTAAGATTTCTGTGTCTAATGCTGGATTCGATAGCATTGAGTGCGTGCCTGATAATTGATGGAGATAACGGCTCATATTTGGAATTCGATTCCAACAGCGCCGCAAGCTGGAACCGCTATGATATAGAAGTGCTCCGGTCGGTTCCAAACAGCATTGCCAAGATGTCTATGATGATAGAAGCAAGTTGTGAAAGTTGATTCGAGAATAAATATATCATTCAATCAACAGTAGCACTACCAAACTGAAATAATTTCTTGATATGGACTAATAACTTTAATTGAGGCTCGCAAATTATTGTTCTAATGTCGTTTAAATCTTAAAACACTTGCAAACAATATATTACAGACTTAAGCCAAAATGTCATAGTGTCAAATGTTTTGTGCAGATACGAAAACTTAAAAATATATACATGAATGTTCAGGTATTCTTGTCAATGTCATACTGCGTTAGATTTAGTGGTATTAAACACTGTAACATTTCACAGCTCACTAACCCTGACAGCTCTGTGTAACTTGCTACCGCCCTTAATAACATGCATGTCATGGTTTACGACAACGTGTATCCGATCCGAGATCTGTATATCCGATCGCTCAGTCATTTGTCCGTGTCGGTATGGCTGCGCGTTATGTTACCCTACTAATCCCTTAATCCCAGTTCAATGCACTGACTGCACGTAGGAGTCGTAGAGCCCTTCCGGCTATCAGGGTTTCTACAGATAAAAGTGGACAGTTGGTAATAAACCAGAATATCGGGAGCTATTCCGATTGTAACGTTTTTGTCTGATTAGCAAGAGGATATATTACTTTTTATGTTTTATCACTGTTATAACATATTTTTAAAGTCATTTTATAGCAGGCATGGGCAAAAGACAACCCGCGGGCTGAATTCGGCCTTTTTGATTGTTTATTCCAACCCGTCAGCCCCCGAACGCGATTGTAATGTAGTATTGGAGAATGGTGACACTTTTGACTTCATTTATAATAGTAGAGAGTT
Source organism: Dromius quadrimaculatus (assembly GCA_963989225.1). Taxonomy (NCBI): domain Eukaryota; kingdom Metazoa; phylum Arthropoda; class Insecta; order Coleoptera; family Carabidae; genus Dromius; species Dromius quadrimaculatus. The sequence continues at coordinate 49,154,010 of OZ022332.1, read as the reverse complement.
CAAATATGCAATTTTTTTATTGAATTAGTAATTTTGAACCTTTCTTAACGTAGTGGCAGCATTAATAAGGCCTAAAAGTTGGATATAACCCCAAAAAATGATAACTAAAATATTTATGTTTATAGTTAAAATAATGCTGTACTAATGAGTGTAATCGGACCGAAGAGAGAACACTTAAAATAAATTTTTCTCAATTTTTGAATTGTTGAGCAATTTAAATGCAGTTTTTTCGTGGTTTTCAGATAACTACATATAATTATCATTGATTAAGTTCAAATTTGTTGCAATCATACGAAAAATCAGCCCAAAACATGGCGTTTTGAATTTGTCTATACGACAACGTATAAGTATATAAGGAAATTTCTCTTGGATTTGATATATTTATTTGATATTATTGAAAATGTTTGTTGGTTGACGGCTAGTTTGATCTCAATTTAATGATCTAATATCTGGGTGTGTTATACCCACTAATAGGTAGAAAGCATGAATGATTTCAATTATTTTAGATTTGCAATAATACTACGGAATATATCATAATTTTAAAGCTTGTACACCCTTAAATTATGATCGTAAACGCTTGTAGGAAGCTTATACAATCCATTTTATATTGAAATCATTTTTGCTATACTGTACTAAAGAGTCTCAATAAGGACAATTGCCACCCTGTTCAGGATGATGGAGTAAATCATTGGATACATATAGAATTGACTCTAATAATGAACTATTTGAAGTATTTTAATGTCCTAAATTCCATACTACTTTTGAAAATAGCAATCTTCACTTCAAACAAAATGTATTTCTCTTACCATCCTGTAAAGAATATCACGCCAAATTAACATGTGACAGTTTACTAATCCATCCGGATCTAATTTTGAGGTTTCTCGTTTGTCGGCTTCTATCAATGAAAACAAAAACGACACGAATACTTTCCCCTACTTTGTTTTCACAACATTCCATTTGAATTTTGAAATGAAGGCATTGATTGTTCATTTTAAAAATGCTAATTGTAACGTGCAAAAATAGAGCCCAGAATCCATCTCTGTTGTCTGGGCGGAGCCTTTCGTCTTTGTTATATCGCACCGCTCCGCACCACACCGCCCCGCACGGTGGAAAAATCTAGTAACGTGCTAGACTAAATCTAGAATATTTCAAACAATAAAACCAGTGTGTGTGCCAGTAATATTCGGGAGAATAAAACTTTCGTTTTATTTTCAATTATTAAATAGTGATTTTTATTTAAACATAAACAAATCCTACAAGAACAATGAACATTACATAATGTTGGTTTTTGAGGTTGTATCTTAAAACACAGGATCAAATTTCTTGCACCTGAGTTGCAAATGCTATAGGGTATATTCATGAATTCATTTTATATTTTTTATTCACTGATTACATCGTTATAACATGGTAAAAAATATAAATTATGTTTAAAAGTGCTGCAATCAAGTTTAAAAAAATATTTGAAATTGAGAATAATTTTGAGCGGTTTAAACGCCGCCATTTTCGCGCGCTCTATGGATGACGTCAAATAACATGTCCAGTGACATTACAGTCCATTGTTTACTACAGGTGTTTTCGTTCTCAGCTTATTTCAGTATTAAGAAAGCTCAAAAGTCAATTTATAAGTATTGCATTGTTCCTGAATGCAGAACACTATCAGAAATGTACCTGGTAAAGTCTTTTTTCTAATCCAGACAGGTTTTAAAATACGTAAGAAATGATATAAGGTTATGATAAGAGATGAAGTATCATAATAAATTTGACAGATCATGAATAACATTATATGTGATTAGTTTTAGCAATAAAATACAGTGTATGTATGCGGCTTCGTTTAACATTTGCTCGTTTTAAAATAAACAAAAATTATAGGTTATGTTTACTGCTCATCATATTTCGGATTGTTTTTATTAAAATAGCGTACATAATGTGTTATTATTGAATAATTACTTTGCAGTGTTCACTTTTTTTACTTCAGCGGACGTGAAATTTGGATTTGAAAGAAAATAAGACGACATCATGAATAGATCTATTCTCGGCAGATTATCCGATTGTGTTTTTACAAAACCACTTTGTCTTAAATGATTTATAATCTCACTAGGATGCTAAAATTACACTTAAACAATAAATGAATTTACAACACACACGTTATTACCATGTTTTCTAATCAAAAGCCTGCAATGCCATACAAATGTAAGCAGTGCGCATTTGTTGGCATAGTATTTGACGTCACATTTCGTCCTAACCAATGGTGTTGCGTTTTAGAACTTTGAATTTCCTGCGCTTAATTTGCGTTTTTATTTATTAATTTTAAGCATTCAAAAAGATATCAAATACCAAAATGATGGTTTAGTACAAAAGTTCGGGAAAAAAATATTTGAACCAAATTTAAATCTCATGCATATTCCCTATTATTGTTAATTAAAACTTGGGAGCAGATGAATAAATTGGGACAACATAATCATAGGAAATTTGAGAACAAACTCAAGAGAACAGTAATATTATCCAATAAAAGTGTAATGTGAGCTAAATTACACGAAATTAAAGTTAGTATGTTATTGTAATTTGACTTCATTCGTCGTAACACAAAAAGGTATTTCTGCAAAGTATTTCATTTGATATTAATCGAGTGTGAAATAATCATACTAATAAAAGGTAATAGGTCAAACATTATTGCTGGTTCAGTAAATTGATTTGTAGTTGTATTACAGTGTGAACATACAAAGTACATGTTGCAGTAATACGAGGAAGGAAATGTGTCTTGTCAATTTAGTTTACAACTCTCCTGTCCTTTACGTGGAAAATGCATCCATTAAATCACTTAGGCAACGTTAAGGCCAGATTACTGCACATAGATTATTAATACATATTCATGACATGATTTTATTGAGACACCGTGCTTACCGCACAATATAGTCCAGCAAGTTGCCAAACCGTTAGGTATTTGTATATCGAGGTAAAAGGAAGGATATTTTTTTTTTTGAAACAACTTTTGATTTTAAATTCTGTATATTTATTTGAAACTTTGACGTTTCGATCCTTTGATCAAGGATACAAAATAAAACATGGCAAGTAACAAGATATTAAAAATATACAGAATACTAGATGTGATAACGTGGATATCACACCTATACAAAAAGGATAAAATCCTCTGGCATTCACCCAAGGCTTGAGGAAAACCACGTGAAAACCCCAAACAGAGGAATATATCCTACTTGGTACAGCTCCGCACACATCCCAAATCACAAAATACACGACATTTCAACAAGACAGCGTAGCGCTACTCTTTGCTATTGGTTTGGCTCACAACTGCAGTGTCAAATAGTCTTCAGTGTACTTTATAATCCAAAATATACACAGAACTACACCAACTGAAACATAGTCATTATATATGTGTGTTATTTATTACAGAAAGCCAAACATTTGGTAATTCAAAACCATCGGTATGGTTGAAGTTATTTGGATGTTCAAGTATCTCAATTGCTTCTCTGACCAGTTTACCATGAATCGATGAGCATCTTGCGACTATTCTTGTTTCTTCAAACTTGATGTCATGCAAAAACTCGATGGCATGATCAGCTACAGAAGATTTATTTGGATGGTTCAATCTTATGCATCTCCTATGTTCACTGTTTGGCCCGTCTGTCCAACGTACACTTTCCCACAGGTACAAGGAATCTTGTAAATGCCCGAAGATTGTAGGGGAATCGCGTCCTTTACAGGTCTCATGAACTGCTTGATTTTCATTATCGGAGTGAAGGAGACTTTCAAATCATATCTTGACAAGATTCTTCCGAACTCTGAACACTCGCATTGCTAAACATAGGAGGTGCATATGATCAAACCATCCAAATAAATCTTCTGTAGCTGATCATGCCATCAAGTTTTTGCATGTCATCAAGTTTGAAGAAACAAGAATAGTCGCTAGATGCTCATCGATTCATAGTAGATTGGTCAGAGAAGCAATTGAGATACTTAAACATCCAAATAACTTCAACCATACTGATGGTTTTGAATTATCAAATGTTGGGTTTTCTCTAATCAATAATACACATATATAATGACTATGTTTTAGTAGGTGTAGTTCTGTGTATATTTTGGATTATAAAGTACACTGAAGACTATTTGACACTACAGTTGTGAGCCAAACCAATAACAAAGAGTAGCGCTACGCTGTCTTGTTGAAATGTCGTGTATTTTGTGATTTGGGATGTGTGCGGAGCTGTACCAAGTAGGACATATTCCTCTGTTTGGGGTTTTCACGTGGTTTTCCTCAAGCCTTGGGTGAATGCCAGAGGATTTTATTCTTTTTGTTCAGGTGTGATATCCACGTTATCACATCTAGTATTCTGTATATTTTGAGTATCTAGTTACTTGCCCTGTTTTATTTTGTATCATTGTTTTCCGAAGAAAATCCTTGGTCAAAGGATCGAAACGTCAAAGTCTCAAATAAAACAGAATTTAAAATCAAAAGTCGTTTTTATTGAATAAAATTCTGAATAATGTATAGATTATTTAATTTTTTCTGTATATTGGCTGTTATATGATTACAAATGATAATAATGCTTGAAGAAACACAACTTCTTCATCCGGGTAAGCAAACACATTTCACACATAATCAATATTAAATGTTCCTTCTTTTTTTTTGTTTTCATAAAAGCGCACATTCATGTGTAAATAATTTCACACAAGATTTCTTTGAAGTTTCTGCGAAGTTTCTAACGACTTCCGAAAAATTTCATATGTTCTTGTTTGCTCAACACAAATATTTACTGGAATAATTTCGAAACTAAATAAACTCTTCTTGCGTACGTCGCATTGTTATCAAAGTATTGGATCTTAAGATTTAATAGTTCCACGTTAAAAATGCGAACACTCTCTCCTTGAAATCATAATAACTATGCGCTGTCTCACAGCCTATAATTTAGACTTCAAACAACAACACATACAGTATTAATTGATAGGGTATATACCGACCATACAATTAAGAGTCGATAACGCAATTTAAAAAATATTGCTACGTGTTTTTTCACAAGAATGCGTGAAGTCTTGAATTATAAATATGTTTATTTGCTCGATCATTGACCTAACAAGATAGTGCTTATGTCAAGTGTCAAGCTGGAAAACATATTAATAGAGAATTGATTTTGCCGTACAGACCTCCTGGAGAGTTCGTTGGAATATTTTATCCATACGAAATTACAGGTATATGAATATAAAAGAAATATTTCACTGTAAAAATGAGAATCCGTGATCAAATTATAAGCATAAAAATTTAATTTACTTGAATTATTATACTCCAACTGATTTTAATCATATATTAACAAATTATTGACTTCTATTCATTCATGAAGCTACGAAAAACATATTCAAATTTATTCTGAGTACATAATTTCAACAAATAAACCGTTTTCATTCCAATCAGTTGCAATTTTTCCAGTGGCGTGCGGTGATTTTCTGTGATAGGTGTGCACAGTCGGTGGGGAGGAAGGGGATATATACATGACCAACAATACAGCTCATTTTGCTCGCAACAACCAGCAATCCATTTAAATTTTTCATATATTTTAATTTGGAAATGTCGCACGGACTGCTGACCTTTAATTTTTATATTTTGAGTGAATTTTATGTCTGGCGTTGGTCTTATTTTCATAATTTCATTTTTTGTTCCGACATCACGACGTGAAGAAGGATTTTCCAGTAGATCACAAATTATAGATCTATTTTCAGTTGTCATTCTACAAATGATAATTTCACAAAAATAAATAATTCAAGAGACATATAAAATAAGTGTCTACCTAATATTGTTGTCTTAAATAACAAATAACAATATTCCAACTATTTTAAAACAAACTAATAAAAGGCGTTTGAAAAAGAACTCAGCTAAACGTCGAATATTCAGCTCCAGGTGCAGAAAGTCTGCCTGCACCCAGCGAGAGAGAACGAGCGATAGGAGATCGCTAATTTCGGTATGCTTTTTCTCTGTCAGACTCGATTCCTACACTTCCCCTATACTGACTACGCTAAACAGACCTCGCTCGCCGTGCAGGCGAGAAATCTGCACCTCAAGCGTCGACATTCGTTTCAAATATATAGCAGAGTGGCCCGCGAGGCGCGCTTGTATTTCTGGTTGCATAAATGGATAAAATACGCTCTTTCTCTGATTTTATAATGAAAATTTGTGAAATAAAATGAAGTATTCAATGAACCATTATATTAATTTTATTTACGTTATTTCTAATATTTTCACATATAGACTGCACGCCACTGAATATTTCATTCATAATTTTGTGGATATATACATGTTTAAAATGGCTAATGAGATTGTGACGGTACCTGACAAAAGTAATATGGTATCAAATCCAAGAGAATTTCCTCATATACTTATACGTTGTCGTATAAACAAATTCAATACGCCATTTTTTGGGCTGATTTTTAGTACTATTGCAACAAATTTGAACTAAATCAATGATAATTATATGACATTATCTGAAAATTACGAAAAAACTGCATTTAAATTGCTCAATAATTTAAAAATTGAGGAAAAGTTATTTTGAGTGTTCTCTCCTCGGTCCGATTACATTCATTAGTACAGCATTATTTTAACTATAAACATAAATATTTCAGTAATCATTTTTTTATGCTATTCTCAACTTTTGGGCCTTACTAATACTGTCATTACGTTAAGAAAGCTTCAAAATCACTAATTCAATAAAAAAATTGCATATTTGAACTCTCTACTATTATAAGTAAGCTCAAAAGTGTTATCATATTTCAATACTACTTTTCATTTGATTTGAATGCAGAAAATTGTGCATTATATTTTGTAAACAGAATAGAGTGTTGGTCTATGGCTCGACAGGTACCAAATTACTTCAATAATTGATTGGTTTTGATTAGCTCTCATCTTCAATATAAAATACTGGGCGGGGCGTAGAGCGAAAAATAAAGGGCATATTTTATGTTGGTACAGCAGGTTTTATTAAAAGGCTGGAAGCCAGTTCGAGGATATAAATGTCTGTAAATCTTGATTTATGCGCAACAACTGTTTACTCTCACTTTTTGGCAAATGCAAGATATTTAGCTTGAATATAAACGCGGATCTCGCAGCAAATATTTCAACTAGTAAATCAGGCAAATACTTTTCATTTTGCACATAAATGCCTATTCTACATTTTTTGATTTTTAAATATGTACAATTATTGACGTTCAATAACATAAATTGCAGTATTAATTCCGTATTTCATGTTATTCGTCAGTTTTAATTACCACCCATCTCGCTAAACAGAACACCTATCTGATAAATAAATATACAATCTCGCTAGATCAATTCTATTTATACCTGTAATTAACTCTATCAAATGATTTCTAATTATACAAGGTATTAAGTTATACTATCACGCTACACGAGCACAACGCTGACATAGTATCAATTTAAATGCACTCAATAATTGAATTAATTCTGGATGTAGAATAAACTATGCATTAATTTCCGTTTTAATGCATGTGTGTTTAAATTGATTAATATTATCAATGTGATTGAATTCTTGATTATATTTAAAAGATAAATGTGGAGAACATCAATATTTCAATCGTATTAGCACAAAATATAAATAAATTCTATATTCTATATTCGTTGCGCTCCACCCAGTCATCCTTACTCTACGATGATAGTAATGTTGGAAATGTTTGTTTCTTTTGTATTCTTTTGCCATGTGCGCAATGTAAAACATTTCGTTCTATACTTGCCAGCCCTGCTGTAAATACACTAACCCTTTGACTTATGTTCGAATTCCATCCCACTCGACGGAACGTAATTCGATACATTAAATCAACAGAGCTGCAGGGCTTAGGGAATCCACCGTAATTTACGTACTGTCCCAAACAACATACGATTTATAAGTATATATATATAATTTAGCGCTGCAGGCCAAGTAGGCCCATGGCTTCTGTTACAATTTTTCGCCATTTTTTACGGTCCTGTGCTAATCGCTTAAAGTTCGTAATCCCTAGTGTCACTAAGTCCTTTTTCACCGCGTCATACCACCTCTCCTTTGGTCTTCCCCTTCTTTTTTTTTTCACAACACCTCCGTCTAACATCTTTCTTACTACTCTGTCCTCTGGTAGTCTCAGCACATGCCCTAGCCACCGCAACCTTTGTGCTTTAGCCACTTCCACTATTCCAGGCTCACCATAGAGTTCCATTAGCTCGGTATTAGTTCGTCTTAACCACACATCACCCTCTTTTTTACCACCATAAATCTTCCTCAGAATTTGTCTCTCCCACACTTCTAGTTTATTTTGCATAGTCTTGTTTAGCACCCACATTTCACTACCGTACAGTACCACTGGTCTTATAATGGTTTTATATAACCGCTTTTTTGCACTTCTTGACACACTTTTCGATTTTAATAGTTTTCCCATAGCTCCCGCACTTCTGTTTCCTTTCGTTATCCGTGTTATAATATCCCGCTCTTCGCTATTGTTGTTTGTTACCGTAACACCTAAGTAAACAAAATTTTTAACTTTCTCGAATGCGTAGGTTTTACCTCCTCCAACCTGTATTTTAAGAGACTCTTCTTGTGTTTCTTGATGTTCCGACTCTATCTCCATGTATTTGGTTTTGTCCTCGTTTATTTTTAATCCCATTTCCTCCGCCGTTTGGACTAAACGTTTGCATACCTCCTTCAGTTCTGTTTTTGTTCTGGTTATTAACGTTATGTCGTCTGCAAACGCTAAACATTGGTGTTTTAGTTGACAAATGGTTCCTTTTGGATAGATTCTGCTTTTCCTTATAACCCACTCTAGTGCCAAGTTGAACAGGACGGGTGATATTGGATCTCCTTGCCTCAGTCCTCTGTTTACATCGAAACTCTCTGATGTTTCTCCATCCACCAGGATTCTGCATTTTGTCTCTTCATGGGTCATCTTAATTAATCTTATCATTTTTTTGGGCATTCCTAGTTCTGCGAGTGCTCCATACAGCTTCTGTTTATTTATTGTGTCATACGCTTGTTTGAAATCTATAAACAACATTTGCAGGCTTAGATTGTGTTCATAACTATTCGCTATAGTTTGTTTCAGTGCAAATATTTGATCCGTAGTTGATCTGTTCGGTCTAAAACCAGCTTGATATTCTCCTAGGATATTGTCCGCTTGTTTTTGTACTCTATTTTTTAAACATCCTGCTAAAATTTTGTACGCCACGTCTAATAGTGCTATACCTCTATAATTCTCGCATTTCAGTCTGTCCTCCTTTTTATAAATTGGGCATATTAGTGCTTCCTTCCATCTCTCAGGCATACGTTCAGTCCGCCATATATCCTCTATTATTTCCATAATATACTGAATTACTTCGTCTCCTGCATTTTTGTATATCTCTGATGTTATTCCGTTTATTCCCGGGCTTTTATTATTTTTCAAGTGGTTCAGTATTTCTCGAATTTCATTTATGTCTGGTGGGTTTTGCTCTATACTATTCCCTTCTTGTTGAGTTGTTTCGGTTTCATTTGTAGTTTCCAAAGTCAGATTCCCCTCATTTAGCACTTCCTTGAAATATTCTTTCCATACATGTAGTTTGTCCTTTGCTGTCACTAGTTCTCCCTCTTTATTTTTACAGTACACTAGTGGCGGTTGATACTCTGTTCTTTGTTTCTTGGCCTCCTGATAAAAGTTTCTCAACTCCTTGTTTTTAAAATCTTCTTCTAATATTATCATTTTTTCTTCCATCATTTGCCTTTTCTTTTGTCTACACAATTGTTTCGTTCGTCTTTTATGCATGTTGTATTTCAATTTATTTTCATTTGAGTTATTTTGTAGTAGGTTTCTTTTAGCCATATCCCTCTTCCTAATTGCACTTTTGCATTCTTCGTCGAACCATTCCTTATTTTTGTCCCTCACATTTTTGCGCAGCATCTGTTCTGAGACTTTAAGTATTGCTTCTTCCAATTTATTCCATTTTATATCCACCCTTTCCTCTGAAACTTGGTCTGCTAGCTCTAGCTCCTTCGACAGTAGACTTTGAAATTGCTCTCTGTTTATAAGTATATCACCAATATTGAATTGTTAGTATACCATATTTCATACGTGATGTAATTTGACCGAAATAATAGGAACAGGGTGTCTCTTAAAACACGAAAGGTTGAAAATTATTATAAATTGAGTTTCAATGGCAAGTAATTCATCACGGACTATTGAACAAATGAGAAACTGAAAAACATTCGCAAAAGAGCTGCCTTTCAGCGCCGGACGCGATCGATCGCGATGGATCGTACACGTGCTTCTTCACGGTCAACGCCGTCTTCGACGACAAGAACGCCATGATTTCAGAGCTTCCCTCAAATTTTTAGCTACTTCATTGCGGTCCTTGTACTAGTCTGTACTTTTGTCCCAAAGAGCGGGTCGGTTCCACACTGCATCCGATATCTAAATCCATCTGGACTTAATGCAGCGGAGCAATAAACTAAAAAGTAGGGGCAGTTTTCGCTCTCCGTGTGAATGCTCCCACAACCTCGTTTGCATTTTGACGAAGAGATGACGCTCCCTTCCAAGCGCGTGAAAGCTATCAAAAAACTCTTTGCTCTTTGGTCTCACGCGCTGTGCCCTCGCTCGTGTGAAAGAGGCTAACCGCGCTATGGTCATTCCTGCTATATAGACTGAAATTAGCATGGAGAATGCTCTGCATCTAAAGAACAAATGACAACAATTCTCGTATCCCGAGTATCAACGGAGAATACGAGCAAAATTATTACTTCCAGTTGTTGGATCAGAAATGCTCAAAGTGATACGAGGCAAAGACCAATTGATCTGTTACTCTTGTATTCAGCATTCAGGAATAGTATCAAATGTGAAGGAAACTTGAAACACAATAACGGTTTAGAAATAACATCAAAATTACATGTTGGATTTAATTATAGTACACAGGCCAAAACATTTGACACTTGCTTCTTCAGAAGCCCGATCCGTCTGAACTGTCATGCTGAGGCTTCACCAGTCCGACTTTTTTTGAAGTAAAAAACTAAGACCTGACAAACCCAGCTCCTAGAATTCTAAAGTTTGGTTTGGCCAGCCCAGTCCAACCGATAAAATTCTGAGGGAAAGTGCTAGGCTTGATGAAGAAAACGTAAGATTCAGTCCAACGGTGCTCTAGCTTTTTGAAACCAATGCAATGCAAAATGAGCATTTGTTTTTACTACGATCTCTTCTTTAGACGTGTATTCTTACCCTTTCAACCATTTCTCCAAGTTAAGGAGAAGAAAAAACGCTGGGAGCAAATTTGGCAAATAGGGGGCGGGGCTTGTGCGCCAATACATCATCATGATGAAATTGCACTTCCCTATTTGACAGATGGGGACGTTTTACTTTGATCCCACCATACAATTTGCCATTAATGAACATTAGTAGACTGCAGTGGTAGTTCTCGGCCTAATGAAGAGAACAACGGTGCTCTAGCTTTTTGAAACCAACGCAATGCATAGTAAGCGTTCGTTTCAACTCCGACCTCTTTTTTAGAAGTGAGTTTTCACCCTTCTAGCCATATCTCCAAGTTGGGAAGGAGAAAAAATACGCTGGGAGCAAATTTGGCAAATAAGGGGCGGGGCTTGTGCGTCAATACATTATCAAAATGAAATGGTACTTTCTTTTTTGACAGATGTGAGAGTTTAACTTTGATCCCACCATTCAATTTGTCCAGTAATGAACAGTAATAGATCCCAGTGATAGTTCTCGGCCTGATGAAGAAAACAACGGTGCTCCAGCTTTTTGAAACGAATGCAATGCAAAATAAGCGTTCGTTTTAACTTCGATCTCTTTTTTAGAAGTGAATTTTTACCCTTCTAGCCATTTCTCCAGGTTAAGGAGAAGAAAAAATTCGCTTGGGACAAATTTGGCAAATAGGGGCGGGGCTTGTGCGCAGGTACATTAACATGGTGAAATAGCATTCCCTTTTCTGCCCGATGGGGACGTATTTGTCCAGTAATGAACAGTAGTAGACCCTAGTGGTAGTTCTCGGCCAGATGAAGAAAACTTAAGATTTAGTCTAACGGTGCTCTAGCTTCTTGAAACCAACACAACGCAAAATAAGCGTTTGTTTTAACTTCGAACTCTTCTTTAAAAGTGAATTTCAGCCCTTCTAGCCATTTCTTTAAGTTGGGGAGGAGAAAAAAATCGCTGGGAGCAAATTTGACAGATAAGGGGCGGAGCTTGTTCGCAGGTACATCATTATGGTGAAATAGCATTTTCTTTTTCGACAGATGGGGACGTTTAACTTTGATCACACCATTCAATTTGTCCAGTAATAAACAGTAGTAGACCCCAGTGGTGATTCTTGGCCTGAAGAAGAAAAAAACGGTGCTCTCGATTTTTGAAATCAACGCAATGCAAAATAAGCATCCGTTTCAACTAAGAACTCTTCTTTGGAAGTGAATTTTCACCCTCCTAGCTATTTCTTCTAGTTGGGAAGAAGAAAAGTACGCCATGAGCAAATTTGGCAAATAAAGGGCGGGACCTGTGTACAGGTACATTATCAAAATAAAATAGTACTTTCCTTTTTGCCAGATGGGGATGTTTAGCTTTGATCGCACCATTCAATTTGTTCAGTAATGAACAGTAATAGACCTCAATGGTAGTTCTCGGCCTGATGAAAAACACAACGGTGCTGTAGCTTCTTGAAACCAACGCAATGCAAAATAAGGATTTGTTTTAACTCCGATCTCTTTTTTAGAAGTAAATTTTCATCCTTCTAGCCATTCCTCCAAGTTGGGGAGGAGAAAAAATACGCTGGGAGCAAATTTGGCAAATAAGGGGCGGGGCTTGAGCGCAGGTACATTATCATGGTACAATAGCATTTTTTTTGACAGATAGGGATGTTTATCTTTGATCACACCATTCAATTTGTCCAGTAATGAACAGTAGTAGACCCCAGTGGCAGTTCGCGGTCTGATAAAGAAATCGTAACTTTCACTCCAATGGTGCAACGCAATATAAGCGTTCGTTTCAATTTCGACCTCTTCTTTGGAAGTGAATTTTCACCCTTCTAGCCATTTCTTCAGATCCGGGAGAATAAAATTCGCTGGGAGCAAAGTTTGCAAATAAGGGGCGGGGCTAGTGCGCAGGTACATTATCATGGGGAAATAGCACTCACCTTTATACCAGATGGAGATGTATTTGTTTAGCAATGAACAGTAGTAGGCCTCAGTGATAATTCTGCCTTTTTCTATGTAGTCTATGAGCACTACACACATTTCCGGCAGATAGAAGTGTTTTGGGTCTTTAAGACACATTTTCTTTTGCTCCTATCCATTGTTTATCTCTGGTATGTAGTGATGAATTCAAGATTTATCTACAGTGGTGAAACGTCAACGAATCTTAGTAGAATTGCGTTAGAAAAAGTCTTAACACTCTTAAGAAATGTTCAGATGGAATTTTTTTATAATCGACTGTTGATAGAAATAGCATTCAATAAGCAGTCAGTTTGTACGGCACACAAAAAAATTGCTAACAAAACAACACAAACAGCTTGGATATAAAAAAAGATGATTCAAGTTGAACGTCAAGATTAACAAGAACCGAACCACATAAATGGACGCCCCCTTTCTTCAAGGAAAAAAAAGACAGGCCATCTTAATTACCTACCCAATAAACAAATGTGTGGATGTCAATTTGATAAGCTTGTCATGCTTATCCTCCTTTCAACCGTACGATTCCTCAAACAGAATCATTCAACTGTCAAATGTATAAAAACAATTGCATGTTCTTACCTTAGAAAAAGCTCCATTTGCAAGCAATCGGCATTCACCTCATTCTTTTAATCCAAGTTCAAGGTTCAAATCAAGCACTGTCACTGTCACAATTCACTTGACGGATGCGCATTGACACTGCACTGCTCGATGCGGTTTCATACACAAATACACGTGGTGTAGCACGTGGCCGGCTCGACGCTATACGCAACGTACGCAACTCCCGCGCGAATCCACACGACTGCCGCCGTCTGAGACTTGGATGAGTCAACCGCCCGCCTCTCGAGCCATCGCCGCCGCCGCGGCACACAATCGGTCATCTTCGGGAGACAAAAGAAACGCGAGAAAAGATAAGTGGTAGCAGGAAAAAAATGAAGCTGAGAGAAAGTAATGGTTGGGGTGATGATGGCTTGAGAAAAGTGGTGATTATCGAACATCACGTCCTGAAGAGATCTTAACATTATAGACGAGTTGAAAAACATGTTTGTATGATAATATTATTTATTAAATTTTGTCCTAGCTGTATTAACATTCAAATTAGCATTCTGTAAATTTGGTATTATGAAATATATTACCACACAAATTAGATAATCATAATTATTGACTAATTTAGAAGTGATGTCCTTCAAATTCGTGACCATGACCATGATGCTCTTCCTTCACGAAGTATGGGACTTCTTTCTCAACGATGTAAGGTTTCTTGACAGTGTAAGGAACATTCTTGACTACAGTCACTGGGTAAGGTTTCTCAACTGGATAGGGCACCTTGACTGGGTAGGGTACCTTAACTGGAACCTTAACAGGGTATGGGATGTGTTTGGTTACTGGATAAGGCACTTCCTTTTCCACATGCACTGGGTAAGGCTTTTCGACTGGATAAGGTACCGGATTGGGCACATGAACTGGTACTTTCACTGGGTAAGGTACTGGAACTTTCTTTTCGATATGTACGGGGTACGGGGCTGAAATTGGGACCTTGATTTCTTTGAAGCTGTGGGTGATGTGTTCTTTTTGATGATGGTGGTGATCACCTAGAGATAGTTCACTGTGGCTGTCGGAGGTGAGGTCGTGGCTGAAATCGAAACCGCCATGTTCGTAGCCAAGGTCGATAAGACCACGTTTATCCTTTTTGGTTTCCTCTTCTTTAACTGGCTTTGCGTCAGATTTCTTCTCCTCGGCTGAGGCAAGAATGACTCCCACCAGAAAAACGGACAAGAAAATCTAAGGAGGAAGCACTATTAATTACTAGATTCTAACAGATTTCCCAACCTCATAATCAAAAGGTAAACTTTTATAGCATTTTATTAGATTCCAATAAAATAATTCAGTTTTAATTGAGTTTTAGAGTTTTAGGTCTTGTTAAAGTGAAAATAAGGTAAACTTACTTGAGTCTTCATGGTTAGGTGCTTGAAGAACGATGATCACTGAATGATGTTGAACATAAAGTTGATTCGCTATTTATACCATTATTCGTATTCCATATTTGACTTTCTAAATGTACATTTGAATTTTTTTACGGTTTTATGATTTTTAACGCAATATTATACAGGTGTATACAGAAACGCGGAACAGAACTTTGGCATGGGATTTCAAATATGTGCTAAAACATGGCTCTGTTGTACATTTCAGAACAAAGGATTGTTATTTCCTTGCGTTTTGTCAAAGTCTAGCAATCAATCTTGCTGATATGAACGCTTCAAGATCGTACCTTCATTATTAAAAAAAATAATCAAAATAATCGATCTTTTGTCCAAACTAGTCGCTGGTTTCGTGAAAAGCGTCCTATGGTGCTTACACAATACAGAAAAACCACAGCGATTGCGAAATGCAAGAAATCAAGACAACATTGCTCATGTGGGAGCCTTTGTTGCCAGAGAAATTTAGCACCATTAGATTATTTATTATAGGGCCGAAGGATTGACCGATTATTATTTTGGAAGGTATATGCTTTAAAAATGTAACAGATTCATCCTATTATGTTGCATTATTTGTCGCTTCATACAGGCAGGGTAGAACGGTTAAAGGTTAAAGATGATTTCAATATAAAATGGATTGTATAAGCTTCCTACAAGCGTGAACGATTATATTCTAGGGAATACGTGCTTTAAAATTGTGTTATTTCTGTAGAATTATTGCAAATTTAAAATAATCAAAATCATTCATGTTTTCTACCTATTAGTGGGTGAAACACCCAGGTCTTGGATAGTTGAATTGGGATCAAATTAGCCGTCAACCAACAAGCATTCCTAATAATATCAAATAAATATATCAAATTCAAGAAAAAATTCCTTATATACTTATACAGGGTGGTGAATCGAACTTAGAGTAATAAGGATTTCCAGCTAAGTGCTACGCAGTCTGGTGGCAAACTTTAGAAGCTCAATAAGAGATATTCGTAAAACGTCAGTTACATTCTTTTATCTCTTTCAACTGAATTTATTAAGAATTTAAGCTTCATTATTTGAATATTTGATTTCAATAATTATGTCAACTACAAATTGTTGTGTATCTGGTTGTAGTTCTTGAAAAAAGCGGAATTCAAGCTTAAGTTTTTTCTTATTTTCTAAACAGGAGAGTAAGGTTAAACTGAGGAATAAATTTAATGATTTTGAATTTATAAGTAGAAAAAAGTATGATTTGATTCTTTCAAAATTTGAAAAAAAAGTGAGTCCTTTTATAAAAGTATTTCTTCAATTTTATGTGGCGGTGACTGCAACGCAGAAGTTTGCAAACATAAACTGTACAATTTTATATTTAGATCTGGATTGTTACGTGAAATGCCACAAGGGATTATGTGTCCAGCATCAAAAATATTTTCTCCTTCATAAACTACTTAGGAATTTTAATTTTGATATATCAGAAATATTCTATCAAATATAATCTCAGATCTTTTGTCATTCCGCTATTATTCATCGAATTATTTATCAAGAAAATAGATTCAGAACAATAATATTCTGCAACATCATAATGCCTATTGATACTTATTACTTTTAGATACAGCAAATTCTTCGTGAATCACTTCATTTTTAATAGTGCATCATACAATAACCTCGCACAATGTCTCTTTTCGAGCTTCGAATTTTACTCACAGTGGCGCTGATAGCATAACTTTGAATCCCTATAGGAGTTTAACATGTAAAATCCTTTTTATGAATTTCCTGCTTCCATATTCATTTATAGTAAAAGTGCAAGAGACCAAATAATTTTAAAATTAAAAGTACTAAATAATGGTACCAAAATTATTTTTACATGTACTTCCGTTAGGGTATAATTCAATTATTTATGTTACAAAAAAAATAATCGAGTAGGTGAGAAAACTAACAATTGAAACTATTCTGTTGCCTTCACTACTGTTTGAATCTGTCAGTTTGATCATTGATTCGATTTTTACCTACTTGTTTGGAGATGATATGACCTCTACATACACAATTAGTGAAAACAATTTATTTTTAAACTTATTCTACAATGGTAATAGTGTTTCTGACATAAAAAAAACGTTTGCTGGATTAAATCCTTACAGGCCGATCCCCTCAGTATCTATTATACAGAGGGTTATTAGTAATCATGAAAAATATGGCCCAGTGTTTTGTCCGTGTAAATCTTGTAGAAAGAATTAAGAAAATGTGGCAGTACAAGAAGAAGCTGAGGAGAACTGGGGCTTAGTGCACATAATGTACTCTTTGATGTGGAGACTTACCGGATTGAATGATATATCAATTGATTCTACATTCCAAATGGAGAAGATTGAGGTGGGAAAAGTATTTGCTCTTCCGCCGAGAGTACCTTTAGTATAAATGATTATCCAAATATTCATAATTTTCGTTATAGGTCTACATAGAATCGGCATTTGTATATTAATAACTATTCTCAGTATCCCGCAACTGTCAATGTTTGGATTGGTATTTTGGGTGCAAATATTATAGGATCTTTTTTTATTGACGAGAAATTGAATTATTAAAAACAAAGATTGAACCTGCTATTGAAAACGCTGCTGAAGAAAACGTTATTTGGTTCCAGAAGGACGGTTGTCCATTAGAAACTATTTGGATAATTGTCTCCCAAATTCCTGGATTGGACGTGGCGGGCCAATAAATTGGCCCGCGCGGTCATCAGCTTTTTTTCCTGTGGGGACATTTGAGAAGTACAATATACAAAGGCAGGCATCCAAATTCGGATTTATTTTGACAGAGAACTGGAGAGAAGTGTAGAAAAGTTACTAATAGACAATCAAAAAATTGAAGAATCATCTAGATGATGAAAGCGCATTTTTGACAGCTCATGAATGCTTGTTACTTCAGAGATTTCGCAAATTACCATCTCCCACAATTACTGAGCTTGAAATCAAGCAGTTTGGGCAAACTTACGAAACAGCAGCTTCCATTTAGTACTAGTTTCAAGTTGACTATTTAATAGGTACATAATTTATACATGTACAAACTCAAAAATACCTTTTATTCTTCATTGCTTAGTTATTGACTGACAGGAGATCAAGTGCTGTACCTTAAAATTAAAATTTACTTTTTATCAAAGCTATATAAAAAAAATACACCAAAAGTAAACAAATTTTCATCCAATAATGATAATTCATTCAAATAAGCTTCAAATTCGCGTCAAACAAGTCATTGAATGAATCCCGGACACATTTGACAACTGTACATAATAATAGTGACACCCGCGGCGAAAGTTGTAACTAAATTTTTATCTACTTGAATAAACTTTAGTTGCCATATCCCTAATGTCATATATATCTATGGGCATTGTTTCACTTCAAACAAGTAATTGAATAATTTAATCTTTCACAATCACTGAGCTTGAATTAAAGCAATTTGTGCAAACCTACGAAACAGCAACTTTTATTTAATACCAGTTTCAAGTCTGTGAATAGTATAGTAGCTGAGAACTCAGCGTCACGCCAGCCAGCCAGCCAGACAGCCAAAGTGAATATAATAGCGCTTTTTCCCAAAAAATGCGCTAAAATTATAGTCACATTTCAATATGCGTGTCAAATATATTTTCTGTAGCACTAGCTTTACTTTTCACTCTGCAAATATATTCCAGAATCCAATTTAGGTGCAATAGTTTAATATTAGTTTGTAGTTGCCATAGAAATAAATAATAGATGCTTGTTTGGCATGTACGAGGCAAGGAAGAGAAAATTTCATTTTGCCAGGATGTGCTTTGAGACCCAGAGGCTCTGGAAAGAAAAACAACAAACAAGAATCAGAAATCCTGTAGTTCTCATGGGAGCTATGTCACTTTATGAACCATATTTTCGTCCGTAATACACTATGCTGCTTCTTTGCACAAACTGTAACAGTTAACAAACATGTGGACGAGATAAATTGCCCGTAAATTTATTAAATGGTACATGAGCAATTATATTGTGGTGAGAAACTTGCAAAGCGTTCTAAGAGTTGATATGTATACAAAATACAAGGATGAGCTTGAAAGTTTGTAGCCTCGAAAATATTTGGAATGATATATTGATGAAGTATTATAATTCTATAATTATATAGTCTTAGCTAATAAAGAGAGCGAATTTTATCACGCAAGAAAAAATTGTAGTAACGTGCAAAATACTTGCAATTCCAATCCTTCAATTAATAAGTACTACGTGGTTGAAATACTTATTTATTAGCTTAATTGAGAATTCTGAAAAGCGATTCTTTAAGAATTAAATTTCAATATATTTATTTGTTTTCCATAAATTGAAATTTCAGGTATATTGTTTTCAAATTACCTACAATCCTCTAATAATTTTATTGGGCAACACATTATATAATTAATAGATATAATCTTTTTATTCATTTATATTATAACGACTTCCTTTCTCTTTATGTAAAATTTACAAAGTAGCTTATAATTTAAGGTCTGTCTAGACATTAAGTAAGGGAGACAACGCTCTATTTGTGCGTGTTACTCCAATGCTCATTAATTATTTATTGAGGACATGATTGAAGAAAAATAACCTATGGACGAAGTTTCTTTTGTTTCCATTGTTTTGACTGTAGAGCTTTTGTTGTTTTTTTTCCTTCTTGCACATCCTAGAAGTTCTCCAGAGAAAAGAAAAACATGAAAAAACAATGAAATGTGTGTTTAGTTCTTTGTTTAGGAAGTAATTTCAATAATCACTGAATCTATTAGGATTTTCTAGAACCAGTAGCTTCATCAAAGAATAATCGAAATTGCAAATAAATTTAAAAAATCTGACGTGAACATCACGTGACTTACTTGTACATCATTGGATATATATAATCAAGCACAAAATCTCATTGTTCCACAGTTAATCGTTTTGGATTTACCCAAGAGATTCTGAAAATCTGTCAAGTAAAATGTGCTTTCAGCCAAATCGGTTGCTATGGAAACAGTAGGCCATTATTCTTAAATTACAACATTCCTAAATACTGATTTCCAAAATTCTACGACTACCAACAGATCTGAATTTATGCGCAAAATTAAAAAATAAATTCCTACTGAAGTGCACTTCCGGTTCAGTATGTTGTTATGAAAATAGTAGGCAATTATTTAGATGCTACAGCAGACTGAAATACCAAAATTTCAATATTCTACACCTGATCGTTTCGAATTTATGCGAAAAATTCCAAAAGACTGTCAAGCAAAGTGCACTTCCGGCTCGGTGGATCTCAATAAAAATAGGATATGAGCACCTAGACGGCATAATCGTCCTAAATACTGAATTCTAACAATCTATGTTCAATCGTTTTGGATTTATGCGGAAAATTCAAAAAATGTTTCGAATAAAGTGCTCTTCCGGTTTAGTCGATAGCAATCATAATGCAAGGTGTTCAACTAGATATTATAAAAGTGCCTAATACAAAATTTAAATATTCTACGACCGATTGTTTAGAATTTATGCGAAAAATTCAAAAAGTCTGTCATATAAAGTGTACTTCCGGCTCAGCCGATTGTTACAAAAAGTTACAAAAGTCTCGATAGGTGAATTTTGTCGGTTCCACAATACTTACTTGTACTTATACTTATACAAGCACGTTCTTTTCAAGTGGGTTTTCGAAAGCTTTGTGAGTTGCGGCCCACCTGTGATGGTATTTTAGATATCATACTGCCACCGTCCAGGGATTGCGGCAGGATTAAATTGATGGGTGGGCACGAATTGGTCGCATAAGTTGTTGGGTGGGCACCTAGATGTAAGCGAATATGGACATGGCCTGTTGACCTGCATTAAAAATGCAATATGCGGGTGGGCATCCGGGTGAGCACAACCTATTTTTTCCTGTTTAAAGTGGCGTCTCAAACGGAGGTGTAAGGGGTGCATGGCACCCCGGCGCCATGTCCTTGAAGGCGGCAGTTGGGCCCCGAACATAATTCTCTAAAAATAAGACCAATTTCTTAAACAAAATATTTTATTAGAGCTTATCCACAGTCCATAATCCACCATTTTATTTTGGATTGGGATTAAAATTGTGGATTTTGGATCAGGAATTGAAAATTTTGGATTGGGATTGGATTCTTGGACTCTGGATTGGGATTGGGATTGGGATTGTAGATTTTTTATTGGGATTTTGGATTTTGGATTGGGATTGGGATTGGGATTGGGATTGGGATTGGGATTGGGATTGGGATTGGGATTGGGATTGTGGATTGTGGATTTTGGATTGGGATTGGAATTGTGGGTTGTGAATTGGGATTGGGATTAAATTTTGGATTGTGGATTGGGATTGAAGTCTATAAAAAAGAAAAGAATGATGAAAAGAGAGAGGTAGGTGGGGAACAATTTATATATCTTTGAACCCCGGCGGTAAGTAGGCTAGAGCCGCCTCTGGATATAGATAAATAAATATTCAAACATAATTTGTGAATCATTTTTAACAATATATTGAGTTCTTGGAATATAATTTTGAAATTTTGTATTTTTATTAAAATGCAGTACCAAACTCAGAAATAATTGTTTCGATTGTTTCAGCTTGTCTGGTGTATGACGTAGAAGAAATATGACTATCTCTTTTTAACTCATTGTAGCAATATTGTATTAATATTTAAATTTGTTATTTGAATAATAACAATTTATATTTGTTTATAATAATATTGATACAATATTTAATGAATATTTAACAATATTTCTGCACTAAAAAAGCTGCTCGAATTTTTTCTTCTAATTCTGCTTTATTATTTTTTATAATGTTCAAAAAATTATTATTTATAATAATTTATTGTATTTACAACCATTTTACAATATTTTAAATAGTTTTATTTCAATATTTTTAAATTTCTATTTTAAAGATTCTTTTTCAATTACTTCGTCGAAGCAAGTTAATTCAATCAAGTACTAATTGATGGTTACAACACATTAGAACTTTGGTTCGATTTTTGATAATACTAGTTCCTTTTAGCATATCTATCTCTTTTTAACACATTGGAAAACGTAGTATACTTCTTAACTCGTATAATTTATTTCTGAAGCTTGCTGTTTCGTTTCGTGTAGTTCACTGCTGTCGCGGCTGTCGTAGAAGCTGCATTTGCGTCGTCTTTGCTCTTGTAAACTGCATTTAGAAACTATTTTAAAAGTGCTGTGTGGTATATTTGGGGTTGTGAATTTTGCTTATTAACGTAGAGATCAAAATTTTGTGTATTTAAATATGTAAATTGGGGTGAATTTGTTCCGCATTGCGTGTCCGTTAGGGGCACGTATTTGCGATGTTAGTCTTTGCTTTTATTATGTAATAAATAAATAAAATGTCTTGGTTTTTTTGCAAAGGCCTGTAATGAAAGGTCCAACGTGGGAATCGGTGCACACGTAGGTACCGCTACGAGAGGCACCCCCCCTGATGAACACCACCGCGTGGGGTTGCAATGAGTTCTAGGGCGAACGAGCGATCTAATTAGGGAGTAATGGCATACTCTCGATATGTACCTATCGGAAGTCGGTAAAATATGGTAACTGGCGGGGGTCCTTGATTAAGTTCAAGAAACGACATTAGCTGAGACCGTTACTTAAGGTTACCATATCGCGTAATTAGGCGGTATCGCGGGCCTCGGAATATGCATTGGCCACGTATTCAAACAACGTATTTTTTTTTTTGCAAACGACGAGCACACCGGTGCTGGGTGTCTGAGCGCTCAGGCACTCATTGGGGTAGTAAAGTAGAGTCAAACAGTAGCATAATATATCTGAGCACTTTTAAAATAAAATCGCGAAGTAGTATGGCAGCAGTCACTCATCGCGTAGCTAGCTCTTCAAGCAAAAAATTAAATTCGTTAAATAAGCGCGCAACAAACACACCAACACACAAAACACGTTTGAATGTTGAACGAATGTTGAATGTATGCAACTAATCAAAAAAAGTTCCCTTTCAGCTTCTTCATTTCATCATTACCACCTCCAACAAATCAAGAAAAGGACGTAAGTTAACTAATAAACTTTGCTTTTCAGGTTCTAATCAGTTTTTCTTTCAGCTATTTTGTATTGCTTTTTCACAGATTCCTAATTAATTTGTATTTTTTCAGATCATTTGCTGAGGATGAGCCCAGCTGATGAGGTGGACAACGAGGGATTGGACATCGAGGGAATGGACATCGTGGGAGGAGCTGAGGATGAGCCCAGCAGCCAAAATCAACTCTCAATATTTGTTTTGTTGAATATGATTCACCAAAATTTGTTTTAAGTTTCTGTTTCAGGTCGCCGGCCGTGGATCTTCATAACATCACCGCATCATCAGCTAGGTAATATAATATTACTCATTATATAACTGTTTTTAACTACTGCTTAACACGTAAATTACTTATGTTCAATTTATCAATTTATTTGTATTTTTTATGTTTATAGCCCATTCAGCAGCGGAACCAGAGCCCAGCAGCAGAGCATACTTCAGCAGCAGAATAAGAGCCCAGCAGCAGAATAAGAGCCCAGCAGCAGAACCAGAGCCCAGCAACAAAATCAGAGCCTAGCAGCAAGAACTCAATCACAGCAGCAGCCGTCCAAGAAGTCCTCCAGTAGCAGCAGAACCAAAGCCCAGCAGCAGTCTAAAAAGTCTTCCAGCAGCAGCAGAACCAAAGCCCAACAGCCGTCAATGAAGTCCTCCAGTAACTGCAGAAGATCAACACATCAGAAGCAACTGTTCCAGGCCCAAAATCCGACTCAACTGTAAAGAAGTCAACTGATTAATTCTGTCCACCGCTTGCAAAGTTCAAGTGAGTTCAATTTCTTTTTAAATTTTCCGACTTGTAATAATTATTTTGTTTCACTTGCAGCGAGTGAAGAAGCCACTTCTCTGGTCTAGGTTTCGCTGGGGTTTTCCTAGGCCTAAAGGGAGAATTCCCGGAGAAGAGTTCGTCTCTTTCCCCTTAGTCATTGCCTGGGGGCGAACAAGGCTTACAACAACGCAACAGCATCGCGAACAAGACTTCCATCAACACAGCCGCATCGAGTATTCAACAATAAATCTTCGAACCTGTGTACCCTTTCCTTTTTCCAAAATAAACTCATTCCCACAAAATTTACAGTTGTATTTATTTCTAAAACCTTTTTTTAATGTTTTCAGGGGTAGTTAGAAAAATAAATGTATTGTTAAATAGTTTGCAAAATAAATTAAATTCAATAATAACTTGTATTTTTCATTTTTGTTGTTTAATGCTTTTGAAAATTCAATTTGTATTGTTGAGATTCAAATATATTATTAAAACCTAGTTCATATTTTCATTTTCTCATTCGATCTTTTGAAAAATGAATTTTGTTCCTCAGTCAAGAGTAAAGTTCAAAGATTCTCCGCAAGAGGCAGCATCTGTCAATGCATGCTACCAAAAAATTATTATTTAAATAAATTTCTTTTTGTCATTTTAATCGCTCAAAAGTATCAAATTCTATTGAAATAGGATATTTAAATAGCTCTGGTATGGATAAATATGCCAAATAGTCACTATTTTTCGTCATTTCAAAAATTCAATTCCAAAACGTGCTAGATGCTGCCATCTCTGACAAGCTAAGCAAATTATTACCTATTCAAAGATATTGGTGTTGACATAAATAAAAAAGAATATTCCGAGTTTATTTAATAATTTATAAATTATTCTTGATCAAGAATATGCTCTTTATTAAATCCTTATAAGAATAATTGGTATATATTTATTATTCAGGTAATGATTCAAAGATTATTTACATAAATACAATGCCGGCAAGCGACGCGTCGATCGCTAGGTACTCTGACTGAGCTCTCGCTAAAGAGGTATGCAATAGGATAACTGGTGTTGACTTGCCAATCAAATATATTTTTATATAAATTTTGATTTATAAAATTAGAATATGAGGAATTTGATTCAAATTTGTTAGCAGTTTTAAAAATATGAATTAATTAAACATTCAAGAGGGTTATAATAGCATTATTCACCCCCGATACAGGTAAGCTTCAATGATAGAGAGTTGGACCTAATTTTAAAATAAACTAGAATATACAAGCTTTCCATTAATGGTTGACCTATTCTTTTATTATAAGTTTTCCAAATTCTAAAATCATTTTCACAGGAAAAAATCTGACTTAGGTATCACGTGACTTGCTTGTACATAATTGGATATATTTTTTGCATATAATAATACGATAATCAAGTACAAAATCTCATCTTTCCAACATTCCTAAATACTTACTTCCAAGAATCTACGGCTGATAGTTCTGAATTTATACGCAAAATAAAAAAAAATATATTGAACTGAAGTGCACTTCCGGTTCAGTCGATTGTCATGAGA
Source organism: Dromius quadrimaculatus (assembly GCA_963989225.1). Classification (NCBI taxonomy): domain Eukaryota; kingdom Metazoa; phylum Arthropoda; class Insecta; order Coleoptera; family Carabidae; genus Dromius; species Dromius quadrimaculatus. Next base: position 49,128,564 of record OZ022332.1, on the reverse strand, counting down.
ATAGTAGGCAAGCATCCAGATGCTGCAGCAGACTGCAATACTAAATTTTAATACTTTACAGCCGATCGTTTTCAAGTAAAATGCACTTCTGAATCAGTCGATCTCAATGAAAATAGAATATGAGCATCTAGACGGTACTATCGTCTCAGATACTAAACTCTAATATTCTACATTCAATCTTTTTAGATTTATGCAAAAAATTCAAAAAAAGTTTCAAGTAAAGTGCACTTCCAATACAGACGATTGCAATCATAATGCGGGGTGCATAACTAGACCTTAGACCAGTCTTGAATATAAAATTAAAATATTGTACGTTCAACGGGTTTTGAGATTTGCGCATTACAAATGCATATACATACATACATGTTATACTAAAGTTAAAAAATTTCCCACAATAAATAAAAGATAATTTTTCATTTAAATCGCTCAAAAATATTGAATTTCATCACAGTAGAAGAATTATAGTCTATTCTAATAAGAAACAGTCCAAGTACTCTTATGGGACTACGATTTAAGCCTTTTGATTGGCCGAAATGCGAATCAATTTTATATTACCATAAAAATCATATTTGGCTATTTGTCACTCACATCAATTACCAATCTACACTTTGAAGGTTTAAAGCTAATTGTTTTCAAAAAATTAATATCTTTCCTACTGAATCCTGCAATGAAAACCCAGCTTTAGCAAAGATTTCTTCCCTGATGTCTCAAGCCAATCAAATTGCTCCAAAATCCCCACTAGAAAATCAATACCAAATTTGCTTGCAGATAAATTGTTGAATAAATTCAATTTAGTTGAGGTTTAAACAGGAACGAAGGGGGATGTATTTCAATTGCTCTTAAATATTACGTCGTATCTCCTAAACTAAGGCCTTAATCAAAAAAATTCTAATGAAAGACCCTCAATATTTTCCAAAAATAGTATGACTTTACTTGAAAAATTTTTTTATTAAAGCCTTAATTACAGAGATAAATTTTTGCCTGATTTACGGGTCAGGTCACGGAAATCCTCAAAATAATTTTTTTTGGTGGCTGAATGGCAGCTTATTTCGAAAAATTTTTCAAGATATATTTAATTATAATTGTGCATTAATTGAATAAAATAATTTTCGTATTCAGTACCAGTTTTGCGAGGGTGAAAATTATCTCCAAACATCCAAAAGGATGAGGCTAATGAATTAGGACCAATTCTACTATATTCTATTTTCTGTGGTTGTAATAATAAGATGCCAGAATATTTTAGTGAGTATCATTTAGGAAGGGTAAGTAGGTATCCATAAAACTAACCAAAGAAAGCTTGATCAAAATAATTTTATTAGTTCATAAACAGGTGATATTAATATAATTTTATTGTTATAAATTTTGTGGTATATCACAGCAATACAGCAATTTTTAATTCTCAAATATCAATTTACAGTCACCTCGGTCAACTTGCTATATCATATTTATGGTGGATTTATGTACAAAAATTTTACAAGGAAAAATACCAAGTTGAGCTACGTGAAGATAACAATAATAAAGCAATAAACCTTTTCTTCATTTTTTATTTAAATACTTATGTAAATTTCAGTAGCAAAGCTACCATCTTCAGAGTACAATAAATCAGAGCAGAAAACAAATCTTATAACTACAAACATGATACAAAATACCAAAACCATATCCAATCAAATCATAGGGTTGGAGGTGGGAGGAGCCAAGAACTACAAAGTAAGATTAAGTGGAAACAATAGGTAAACCTTATTAACCCTTTGTTAGTGTTGTGGGGTATGTCATACCCCATTAACTCTGTTTCCAATCGTAAAATCAATTTAAGACAAACAAGTGATTTCTTTTTCTCAGTAGCTTAGGATTATACTTGAACAAAGAGAACAGACTTATATACAACTATGTATAAACTTTCAATTGAGCATCAGACTTGCTGGAAGTTGGTTGGGGTATGATATACCCCGGTACACTTTTAAAGTAACTTCTTATGTAAATGTAGAAAAGCCCTATGTACATTTTTGTTTGATATTCCATCCCAATAATTTATTGTGTAATTATTCCTAAAATATGAACGCACATCTCACTGCAATGCTAGGCCCTGGTTCAGTCAGAAATTGGTGTTATTGCCATATATTAACGATTTGTGTCAGAATGAGGGCTCTAATCGGAAAAATTTAACTAAAGTACCCCAACTATTTTCAAAAAATAATATAGGTTTACTTGAAAGAAAATTCAGATTTACGACCCTAATTTTGTGATTTTGATACAATTATATGAAAAAATTACTTGCTTTGTTAACTCGAAATTAAGGCTGTCAATCGAAAAAATCTTTCAAGTAAGGTCATATTATTATCAAAAAATTATTCAACTCTGTCATCTACAATTTTTTGATTACGGTTCTGGTTCAGTCAGAAATCCGTATTATTGCCATAATTCGTCGATTTCTGTCAGAATTAGGGCTCCAATCGAATAATGTTATATAAAAGACCTTAATTATTTTCGAAAAAAAACATGAGTTTACTTGAAAGTTTTTTTCGATTTACTGCAATTTTATTAAAATTTGGAGTATAGTTCCACAAAAGGCTAGTAGATGGCAGCATCTAGCACGTTTTGAGACGATACAAAATTATTCCTCGATTTTCCGCGAATTGACTACTTTTATCGAAAAATAAATGAATAATTCGACACTACAATTTCAATTTCTGTCGATTACGTGAATTTTTTTCAGTAATTTATCGTTTTCTGAACAAAAGTTTCTGATGCCGTTTACTCGAAATTAAGATTGGTAACCGAAAAAATCTTTCAAGTAAACTCATAATATTTTCAAAAAATACTCAGAGTTTGTCATTAACTAATTTTTGATTACGGCCCTGGTTCAGTCAGGAATTAGTGTTATTGTCATATATTAACGATTTGTGGCAGAATGAGGGCTCTAATCGAAAAAATTTATATGAAGTACCCCAACTATTTTCAAAAAATAATATAGGTCTACTTGGAAGAAAATTTAGATTTACGACCCCAATTTTGAGATTTTGATACAAATCTATGAAAAAATTACTTGCTTTGTCAACTCGAAATTAAGGCTGTCAATCGAAAAAATCTTTCAAGTAAGGTCATATTATTTTCAAAAAATTATTTAACTCTGTCATCTACTATTTTTTGATTACGGTTCTGGTTCAGTCAGAAATCCGTATTATTGCCATAATTCGCCGATTTCTGTCAAAATTAGGACTCCAATCGAATAATGTTACATGAAAGACCCTAATTATTTTCGAGAAAAAACATGGGTTTACTTGAAAGTTTTTTTCGATTTACTGCAATTTTATTAAAATTTGGTTTATAGTTCCACAAGAGACTAGTAGATGGCAGCATCTAGCACGTTTTGAGACGCTACAAAATTATTCCTCGATTTTCCGCGAATTGACTACTTTTATCGAGAAATAAATGAAGAATTCGACACTACAATTTCAATTTCTGTCGATTACGTGAAAATTTTTTAGTAATTCATCGTTTTTTGAACAAAAGTTTCTGACGCCGTTTACTCGAAATTAAGACCGTTAACCGAAAAAATCTTTCAAGTAAACTCATAATATTTTCAAAAAATACTCAGAGTTTGTCATTAACTAATTTTTGATTACGGCCCTGGTTCAGTCAGAAATTAGTGTTATTGCCATATATCAACGATTTGTGTCAGAATGAGGGCTCTAATCGAAAAAATTTATATAAAGTACCCCAACTAATTTCAAAAAATAATACAGGTTTACTTGAAAGAAAATTTGGATTTACGACCCCAATTTTGAGATTTCGATACAATTATATGAAAAAATTACTTGCTTCGTCAACTCAAAATTAAGGCTGTCAATCGAAAAAATCTTTCAGGTAAGGTCATATTATTTTCAAAAAATAATTCAACTCTGTCATTTACAATTTTTCGATTACGGTTCTGGTTCAGTCAGAAATCCGTATTATTGCCATAATTCGCCGATTTCTGTCAAAATTAGGGCGTCAATCAAAAAATGTTATATGAAAGACCCTAATTATTTTCGAAAAAAAACATGAGTTTACTTGAGAGTTTTTTTCGATTTACTGCAATTTTATTAAAATTTGGAGTATAGTTCCACAAGAGGCTAGTAGATGGCAGCATCTAGCACGTTTTGAGACAATACAAAATTATTCCTCGATTTTCTGCAAATTGACAACTTTTATCGGAAAATACATAGAGTATTCGGAACTACAATTCCAATTTCTGTCGATGTCATTCTAAATTTAAAATTATATTACGTTATACAATAAGCTATTTCATATTTTGGTATTATTCAAGGCCAATTCAGCCAAATGACAAAAGACAATCAGAAGATGTTCTGTTTGTCCTAGAAACAAAGATAGAATAGTAAATTGTGCAACAAATGCGATAAGTTGTCGATTGCTCACGAAAGCGAAGTTGGGCGTACACGAACGAAGCAAGTGCGTTCATTCGCTCAAGTGGGTAATTGACAACACCGCACGAGTTGCAGATACTATTTTTTATTACGAATGCGGGATAAGTACCATTTTGCGCTAATTTTTCTAAGCGGTAAATGATTTGCGTGCGACAAGATTACTTGTCACACGCTAATTATACTTGGCGCACTCAAAAGCCAAAGAGCCATTTACTGCCCAGAAAAACGTGCGCAAAATAGTGATTATGTATTAAAAAGACATTTAATGCTTGTAAGCGATGTAGAATTCCACTGTGCTTGGAACATGCAATTTTGAGTTGCAAAAACTGTGCCCAGTTTGAGGAGCAATAATTTTTTTTTCTTTGATGATACTCGAGGTATTTTTTCTTGCTTCACTTATTTGATTCTTCTTCTCGAAAAATATTGTGAGATCTTTGATGTGTGATGATACTAGAAGTATTTATGAGCGATAATATTGATGTATGTTTTTTTCCAAGGCAGACTTGCTGTCATTTTGATTTATCTTTTATATTTTTACAATAAATATAGCTGGATACATTTTGTTTAGGTTATATCACTTGGTAACAAGTTGTAGAACATGTGCAAACAGAAAAATTATCATATTTTAGAATTTAAAATAGCTTGAGAGGACTTTCAACCAACCGTGAAACTTTTTTCGAGAACACTAACGGAGGGTTAAAGTTATGCAAAAAAGATTATCTCAAGGAGACGTAAGTTATGCAAAACTAAAAGGAATCAAGTCAAATAACAGAGTTTGAGGTGGGCGGAGTTAAGAACTAAATTGTAATAATAAAGTAAAACTACAGGGAGAACTAATCAATGCAATTTAATAAAGGGTTATTTAGAGGAGACAGATCAAAATTTAATGAATAATTTTTGTGTTTTTCCATAAATATAGCTTCTGACATGTTCAATTGACTATAATAGTTACAGTTTGTCAGCAATTTCAAATTATTTCTTTCAAATTTATGTCTTGTTTAATGGTGGTAGTGAGCTATTAAATTTATTTGACTTGATTTCTTTTGGTTTTGCATGACGTATGTCTCCTTAGATAATCTTTTTTGCATTGCTTCAATTAGGTTTACCTATTGTTTTCATTTAATCTTACTTTGTAGTTCTTGGCTCCACCCACCTCAAATCCTATGATTTGACTGGATATGGTTTTGGTATTTTGTATCATGTTTGCAATTATAAGATTTGTTTTCTGCTCTGATTTATTGTACTCTGAAGATGGTAGCTTTGCTATTAGAATGTACATAAGTAATTTTAATGCTTTATTAAGCGTAAGGAAATTCACTGCTCTCGAGATTATTCTTCACTCAATTTTCTGTGTATAAATCCACCATTAGATAATAAAACTTGAAATTCTGGCATTATCTCTGCAATTGCTAAATTTTCAATAATACTGCCATGCGTAACTGCATTAGTTGACTCTAGGGTCGATTTTACAATCAGTAGTTAAATTTCTAATGATTGTTGATCATATAGGCTAATTTTTATCATAGCAAGAGAGTAAGCAAATTTAACATCCAGACAACGGTAAAGTCGGCCCCTAGGTAAGTATATTCCAAATTATGTTATGATGAAAAAATTTATTGTGCACAATTCAAGATTCGTATTATTAAAAAGACATGCATGGAAAATGTGGAGAAGAAACGTACAAAATAGAGAGCGTTCTTCTTTGCTATTCAATTAATTTCTTATAAGAAGTAAAAGACACACAGAATACGTAACTGATGGGAAAGTAATAATCAGTAATTTTCTCATATATACAAATCTCCAATCAAATTAATATTATGATCTTGGCAGGAAGCTCGTGATTATAGCAATATTTCTAACAAAACTTGGCTATTTATCATCTTAAATCTTATCATAAGGTATCTAAATTATAAAAGGAATAAGAATATACTACAAAAATTATCCACACCGTCAAATATGCGAACAAGTATCAAACAAAAGTATGTTCTCATACACATAATAAAATATATCATCAAAATATCATGGTCTGAAATAAAAAAAATTCTCTACGGATGTCTGTCCGTTATGTGCAAGAAAAGTTTGAAATTTGAAATTAATGCTTTCTTACAGTCAGTACATTACGCTATATGAAGGTAGATAAAAAGCACCTGGCATGATAATCAAAACAATATCATCCTAATGATGTAGCCTAAGTATAATGTCCGAACGTTGTTCACGAGAATTTCGAAATCCACCCTCGTATAAACTTAATGTTTTGTAATTTAGGAGAAAAATAGATTATATCTTTAAACATTGATATGTTCTTCTAGAAGCTATGTAGATAAATCATTCGTTCTCTGATGAAAGACCGTAAATATTTCTATCTTAAGTTGTAAAAATAAATACAAATATTTTTTTTTATTTGATTGTATTAGGACCGTTTGACACAATGCAGAGAAAAATACACTTTGCCATAATATACAAAGTTTTCTGTATTTTTCTTTGCAGGCCCCCCAGACATTACTCTATGAATCAAAATGTGTGGAATAGAGTAGTGTTACTATGTACTTTAATCGTATGTATACTTGCTAGCTTGTGCCGACGGCCAATTTGCAGATACCAGGTGCTAGAGGTAAGTTAAAACATTACTCACTTTTCTTAAAGTCTGAGTGCTGATTTTTCGATCTGTTTCAGACAATATTGTTAAAACGTTCCATGGGCGGTAATTCGTGCTAGACACTTTAAAGCTCGCAGAAAAATATGGTTATCTTAGTTATAGTCTGAATACTAATTTTTATATATGATAGTCAGATAATAATTCTAATATTTTTTGTAAACAACCAGACCAATCGTAGGGGCCCAAACATCCTCCAGACAAAATTTAAATGTTGCTGTGTGTACGAGCGCGAATCATTTTAATTTTGTCTGGAGGATGTTTGCCTACGAACGGTCTAGCTGTTCACAAAAAGTATTGAAATTGTTGCATAAGTACCACAATATGAATAATAGTATTCAGATTATAAGTATGAGATGATGTTATTCGTCTGCAAACTTCAAACTTCAGGAAATCTTTCGGACCGAAGGATTGACAGATTATTCTACAATTATTATTTTGGAAATATTAGTTTTTAAAGTGTAACAGATTCATCCTATTATGTTGCAGTATTTGACTTTTTATACAGACACGGTTAAGAATTAAAAATGATTTCAATATAAAATGGATTGTATAAGCTTTCTACAAACGTTTAGTTAATTATTCTACGATTGTAAATTTAGGATGTACAGTACAAGCATTATTGCAAATTCAAAATAATTGAAGTCATTCATGTTTTCTACCTATTAGTGGGTGTAACATACCCAGATTTTGGATAATTAAGTTAAGATCAAACTAGCCGTCAATCAACAAGCATTGTCAATAATATCAAATAAATATATCAAATCCAAGAGAAATTTCTCTATATACTTATCCGTTGTCCCATAGACAAATTTAAAACGCCATTTTTTAGGCTGATTTTTGTATTATTGCAACAAATTTGATCTAAGTCAATGATAATTATATGTAGTTATCTGAAAATCACGAAAAACTGCTTTTAAATTGCTCAATAATCTAAAAATTGAAGAAAATTTATTTTTAGTGTTCTCTCCTCCGTCCGATCACATTCATTAGTACAGCATTATTTTAACTATGAACATAAATATTCCAATGATTATTTTTTGAGTTATTTTCAACTTTTGAGCCTCATTAATGCTACCATTTTGTGAAGAAAGCTTCAAAATTATTAATTCAGTGAAAAAATTACATATTCAAACTCTCTACTATTATAAATAAATTCAAAAGTTTTACCATACCTAGATACTACATTTCATTTAATTTGAATGCAGAAAATTGTGCATAATATTCTGTAAATAGAATGTACAAAGTTTGTGGCTCAAACACAGAGCGTTGGTCCATGGTTTGACAGGTACCAAATTAGAATCGCGTTCGAATGAAGTTGAAATTTTCATTTTTTTTCTTCAATATCACTTACCTAAAGCGCCATCATTTACATTTAAGGTATTTTATGCCACATACACAAGTGCAACGTACATCTAGCACCTGGTATCTGTAAATTGGTCGGCGGCCCAAGCTAGCAAGTATGCATACATTTTGTTACTCACAAAATAAATAACGTTTGGCGGGTCTGGGATCTTGGACTATTAGATCGAACGACATGTTTTCCAGACAGAAGTAGTATGAATATATTAATACAATTATTGAATTCGTACGGAGTTTTTTATTTTGTTTCTATTGTATGGTTTATTAACTAAAAGAAAGAGGAATCGTTTCTTGATTTTAGATTTTTGTGGCGAATTGGCATCTGCAATTGCATATTTTCCATGGAAGCTCATTTGTTCAATGCTTTTGACGTTTAATAATGCACAAAACATTAACCCAGATGAAAGCACAGGAGCCGACGTATACGACTCGGAAAGTGGGCGGAATGAACATAAAGTTGATGGATTGTGCAGGAAGCCAGAACATGCAACTCTTCTCAAACGTCGTGATGAACTTCTGTCGACAATCTTCAAAGATATCTTTCTTTCCTTCCATTATACTCATTCCTAAACAGACAAACAGAATACTTTGTGGAGATAAATACATGAAGAAGAACTGCTTTTTATTGAGGTGGCTTTTGTTAACAAAAAGAAAAATTATTGGTACTTACCTACATAGAACATGACTAGAAGTGGAGGTGTTAATATAAATTGATCTAAAAGCACTTTCTTTGCTATTACTTTTAATGTTCTTTCTGCAAATTTCTTATCAAGCCATTTGTACCTGAAAATTACAATCTTTGTTGAATGATATGAGACTAGAGCAAGCAAATTAATATATTTAATGCCCGAGGGCATTATTTTGAAAAATAACAAACAAGTTTTCTAATTACAGCAAGTAATTAGAGTAATTTCTCTGACAGAAATCACAATGACAGGACATACATTGCTAAAAATTTTGATTGCAATACAAAAAAAGTCGAACATTAAACATTGAAGGCACCACGGGAGTTGAACAGACGATAATGCCTACGGTCAACGTACACATCTCGGGCTGGAGGCCCTCGGAAAGAACACTGTTGACCTCAGGCATTATTGTCCTTTTAACACCCTTGATACCTTAATTACTATAGATGGCATATTATTGCGTTATGGAAGCATTGATGAAGATGAGTGTATGCATTCCTTGAATGAAAGTAGACAGTGTCGACTTGTAAATAGCTCTATTTACTAATGTATTAGCAACATACCAATAATAATAAATAGGCGGATAAAGTGTTACTCCTAAAATTCCAAATCGTGTAATATTTAAAGTATCGTAATCAATTGGTTCTCCTTCTTGCTGCATTCCAAATGTAAGCAACAATAAATAAGAATAACATTCATATTAGATTATATTTGGCTTTAGAATGGTGTCGTGAAAATGTACTACAGTAATAATGATATTTTAATGATTTATGAAAAACTTGAATAATGTTGTAATAAAAAGTCAATACGAAATTAAAAATCTATTTAACATGATAGCTGTGTATTTCATAATACGTTCTTGAAAGTTTCTGCAAAAAATTGATTTATTTCTTCAAGTATACAGTATTCTGATAATGTTGTAATCAACAGCTCGCTCATGGCTCTAAATTTCAATATTGCAGAATATTTTAATCTAGAATATGCAGACATGCAATTCATTCATGAATACGTAACCCGAGTAAAAATTCTCATCGAATATCGCAGGATTAGAAAAAAGGTTTATCTGTGAGAAATTTTCTTTATATAATATCAGAATACAAATGCATCACAAGCCTTGAATACAGCATTGCGAAATATCTTGACCATGCTTAATTATGAATAAAATACCATAGCGTCATTGTTGGACTTAATGCTGTAGAACCAACAATAAAATATCTTCTTAAAGTAGGCCAATCGTAATCTAAGGTGTCTCCTTCAATCTAACAAATTATAGATAAAATTTGAATGAACAAAATAAAGATAGGAATATCAGGCATACAAACAAGGTAATAATAGAAATCATTGATGTTTTCTACCTATTAGTAAGTGTAACACAATCAGATTCTAAATAATTAAGTTGAAATCAAACTAGCCGTCAACCAGCAAGCATTTCCAATAATATTAAATAAATATATCAAATCCAAGCGAAATTTCCTTATATACTTAAACGTTGTCGTATAGACAAATTTAAAGCGCCATTTTTTGGGCTGATTTTTCGTATTATTGCAACAAATTTAAACTAAATCAATGATAATCATATGTAGTTATCTGAAAATCACGAAAAACTGCATTTAAATTGCTCAATAACACAAAAATTGAGGAAAAACTTATTTTAAGTATTCTCTCTTCGGTCCGACTACATTCGCAACATTAGTACAGCATTATTTTAACTATAAACATAAATATTTCAGTAATCATTTTTTTGGGTCATTTTCGACTTTTGGGCATTAATATTGCTGCCATTACGTCAAGAAAGCTTCAAAATTACTAATTTAATAAAATAATTACATATTTGAACTCTCTACTATCATAAATAAACTCGAAAATGTTACCATACTTCAATACCACATTTCTTACGATTTGAATGCACAAAATTGTGCATAATATTTTGTAAATCCATACTAATATTATAAAGAAGAATGATTTGTATTATTGACTTCATGCGAACGTTCGACGCTTGATTCAAGCGACAAAATTGGTCACGTGGTACTATTTTAAATTCCCCGGCACTTCAAAATATTGAGCGACAAAGCTGGAAATGTCAAATTTTGTAGGCAAATAAAAAGTACATAGAATATACGACGTGGCACTGAAAGATCTAAGTATAACGTTACATAAATTGCTATATAGAATTTTTCATTCTATACAATTGAAATTTTCTATTTCTCTTCCTTTTATTGATTAAATCGAGTCTATTGAACCATTTTTTATTGGTAATTCGATCATTCAAACAGTAATTGCAGGATTCTTTTCACTAAATGGGTTATTTACGTTTAAGACAACATCTCAGTTTGTTTGCGCATCGTTCATTCAATTGAGTTGAAACTTGGTACAGTTTGTTCATCTCTCATTTAAAAAAATAACTTTTAAATCCCTCCATGAACACTAATCGCTGCTACTGTATAGAATTCTTGGTTTCAAGCAAATATATACTCTTCGCAGATTATAAAAAAATTGAAGAATCATCTAGATGATGGAAGCGCATTTTTGTCAGCTCATGAATGCTTGTTACTGCAGAGATTTCGCAAATTACCATCTCCTGTAATTACTGAGCTTGAAATCAAGCAGTTTGGGCAAACTTACGGAACAGCAGCTTCCATTTATTACTTGCTTCAAGTTGACTATCTGATAGGTACATAATTTATGCATGTACAAACTCAAAAATACCTTTTAATCTTCATTGTTTAGTCATTGACTGACGGAAGGTCAAGTGCTGTACCTTAAAATGACAATTTGATCTTTATCAAAGCTATATGAAAAAAATACACCAAAAGTAAACAAATTTTCATCCAATTATAATAATTCATTCTAATAAGCTTCAAATTCCCGTCAAACAAGTCATTGAATGAATCCAGGACAGATTTGACAACTGTACATAATATTAGTGACACTGACGGCTAAAGTTGTAACTAAATTTTTATCTACTTGAATAAACTTTAGTTGCCATATCCCTAATGTCATATTTATCTATGGGCATTGTTTCACTTGAAACAAGTAATTGAATAATTTCATCTTCCACAATCACTGAACTTGAATTAAAGCAATTTGTGCAAACCTACGAAACAGTAGCTTTTATTAAGTATTAGTTTCAAGCCTGTAAATAGTATAGTTGCTTTTTTACAAAAAAATGCGCTAAAAATGTAGGAAAGATGAAAATTTCTTGAAAAATATTCAAATTTAGACAGAGATTACTCTCATGAACACGACCGTCGTTACTCAGTAAAACGTATTACAGGACAGTATTCTATTCTACGTTTGGAAATAAAATATTCAGGCCGTGGTTAGATGCAAGTGTTTGTGAAGAAAAAGAAGAAGAATTGTATGTTTCGACACCTGAACTCTCTGCTAGTAGGATTCAAAGGAAAACACTCGCTAAAGTTTCACAATTTTTATAAAAGTTTGATACTTTATTGCAATTACGGTTGTTATGAAGAAGAAGAAGAAAAATTTCAGTTCTATTTATACATATATACAATATACAAGTCCCATGAGAGGGCAGAGTTATCACCTAAATGGTAGAAGTGAACAGAAACAATACGGGGGCGGAACTATCAACTACAGGGGTAAGATATTAAAATATCTAGAAGCGGTGTTTCCAAAAGCTCCAATTGTTCATTCATTAACTTTTCTTTATTTTTAGCCGCATTCTTGATCTCATACGCTTCTAGATATGTTAACTTCTTGCCCTTCTTTTCAAGATGTAGAATTTCCAAGTTATTTTTGCTACATACATGATGATTATCTATTAAATGTTTGGCAACATTAGAGTCTGATTTATTGTTTCTAAAACTGCACAAATGTTCATTGAATAGGATGTCAAAATTACGTCCTATTTTTGATGCTTTTCGTCCACATCTTCACGAATACTGACAACAAATTGTTATCAATATGTATAACATATTGAAATCTGAGATTGGCTGCAGCATTAAAAAGAACCACATATATGACTAAGGTACGTGCACAGTGAAAAGGGTTAATGTGCTAGCAGTAGTACTTCACGGGTGGTCGTGGAAACCTACTGATTAATTATATATTTATTTTATTAGAAAATAATGTGTATTTGTTCTGCCAATATTCATAAATAAATTTAATACTAACTTGTACATTCCGCACTAAATATTTCCTGTTGCACAGTTCAGTATTGCACATGCGTTGTTGAGCTAAGATTACAAGCACAAAACAAATATTCTCTTGAGTAACTACGGTCGTGTTTATGAGGGTACAATCCAATAAACCCTGCCTGTACTTGAATAATTTTCAAGCAATTTTCATCTTTCCAACATATTTTTTGTAATCTGCGAAGAGCATATATTTGCTTGAAACCAAGAATTCTATACAGTAGCAGCGATTAGTGTTTATGGAGAGATTTAAAAATCATTCGCGCATCGTTCATCCAATTGAGTTAAAACCTATTATAGTTGTTGCTGCCTCTTTCATGAAGATTCTTATTATTGTACCATCAACATACATTGAGTGACGCACGAGCCGTATTTGTCCGTTCGCACATCGTTCATCCGATTGAGTTGAAACTTTGTACAGTTGTTGTTGGGCACTTGCATGAAGATTTTGACAGTTATACTAACATGAAATATGTGGCACACGAGCGGTATTTGTTTGAGCATAGTTTCTATAGTTGTTGCTGGCGCTTGCGTCAAAGTTCTTGACTGTATCATCTATCTTTACCAATATTATAAAGAGACTTGTATTTTTTTTTTTGCAATGAATAAACTCAAAACCTTCCACTACCTATTTTAGGAACTCTTCCACCAATAGAATGCTATTTTGTCACCAAGAGATCCCTACGAAAACTTAAATAATATAGCCCAAGATGTAATAAATGACCAACTAAATTCCTTACTCTGCGTGCGCTGCAATATAATCTTTTATTTCCAGAAGTTTATTTCAATAAATACTGATGACGGTATCTACGCATATAACTAATAATTAATCAATAAATTTTGACAGCTGTGTTACTCAAGCATCAAATGTGGATGGATCAGACGTAGAGCGTTGGTCAATGGTTTGACAGGTAATATTACTTACCTAGAGCATCATCATTTACATTTAAGGTATTTTATGCTAGTTATTATGTGCTTAACTTATTATTATTTTATAATACTTAATGTGAGACGTCAAAGCTGGGAATTTATTTGGAAATCGTACAAAGTGTTGAGGGGCCGGAGTAAACAATCAGAAGGGCCTGATTTAGACTATAAATACAGCTGTCAAAAGCTTGTATGTATATTGAGTATGAGTAAGATACTTGCCAGTACTTTTCTGTTGACAGTCTGTTGCGAAAATTCGGCTCCAACATAAAGACTTCCATAAAAAATGCTGTTCATCACAATTGGATATTTATTGAAAGCTGCCCTCAACATTCTGCAAAGAAATCCTTGAATTAAATATAATTCATGAACATATTGCAAAAAGTGAGAAATTTGACCTACTTGAGATCTACTTCAAGTACAAAATGAAGTTTAAAATTATCACTTGGAAGAAAATTTCATATTGCCAGAAAAAAACAGATATTTGTGACTAGGTAACCATTGACTACGTTTTCCGAGTAACCTTGACCTTAGATCCAGACGAAAATCTTCAACTTGAAGCTGATGTTTAGGATAAATCGATTTGAAACATTCAAAAACATTTTGGAAAGTGTTTTAAGTAGTGATATCAACGTAGAAATTCGTATACAGCAGACCAAAGACTGTAATTTAATGCAAATTCAGTATAATTATTATGAACTCAATAGGTTTCCCGATAATCGTTTATTCACCTGTCGCCGTATTTGTCAATCACATTGTGAAAGTCAAATTCTGATTATTACTTCATTAATTCAAAAACCTAATTTTCAATATATTTTGATTGGCCGTGAATGTGTGACGAAATACTCACATGCAATGTTAGCAACTATAATAATTATTTCACTATTTGGTGCACTTAACTGTCACCTGCATATCTTCCTCTGAGCCATCGCTCTTTTGCGTCCACCACCAGCCTTTTTGTGACAAGCACTAGACCTTGCACAATTTTTGCGGCTGTAGTAAGCCTCTGCTGATGAACATCTTCAGCGCACGAGCAAATATATTGATTAATGATTCGCATTTGCAAACATAGGGTGTAGGATGGTTTTTGTTTATGCGGATGAACAAACAAATCAACGGAATTTTAAAAAACGCATATAATTAACTGCAAAAATGCGTCATTGTTATATATCATAAGATAATGAACTCTTTTGTGTATCACAATGAGAGAGATAGTTACCTACTTAAAAGTAAAAACAAAATACAAGGCATTATTCCAATTCTGCTCTAAGTGGAACAAAACATTATTAACGTAATAAACATACATTTGTACACAATTGGACAATAAGATAATCATCCTGGGATAAAACAGTGAATCATTTTATTCATTTGTTTGATTACAAATGTCAAATTTCAGGTGAATGCTACAATATTTTTAGACATTATTTAGTTTCTAATAAATGAAATTTGTGGAATAGAGTAGTGTTAGTATATACTTTGATCGTATGCATACTTGCTAGCTTGGGCCGTCGGCCAATTTACAGATACCAGATACATATGCGCCTTTGCAGACGATCTTGCAATACTTGCAAAAAGTGAAAAAGATTTACAAAAGAACATTAACTTGTGAAATGAGGAATTGAAAAAGCTCTGTATGACCATAAACATAGACAAAACAAAAACGATGGTAATAGCGAAAGAAGAAGTAGCAACGGAGATGAAAATTGATCAAAGAGAAATCGAACAGATAAAAACATTCATATATTTAGAACACACATTGAACAACAAAGGTAGCTTAGAGCAATAAATAAACAACAGAATTTTGACAGCAAACAAAAGTTACCACGCAATGAACAAAATAATCCTAAACAATTAACAAATAAAGATACAGGCCAATACTGTTATGTGGGAGTGAGACATAGACGACGAAGCAGAGAAGAGTAGAAGACAAGTTGCAAACCTCAGAAGAGTAGAAGGGGTAACAAGACTAAATAGAATAAGAGAAGAGATACGAAAAAGGTTACAAATAGAGAGTATACATACTACCATGGAGAAAAAACAACTTGCTTGGTATGCCTGCCAGACAACAACCAAACAAAAATAATATGACGACAAAAAAGAAGAGTAGAGGAAGACCACATAAGACATGGGAAAATAAGACACAAGAAATACTAAGAAAGAACAATATTAGATGTCAAGAAGCAAAAAGAATAGCACCAAACAGCAAGGAATTGAAAGATTTCATAAATACCATAGAATAACAAAGGATAGGAAAACTAATCTCGACACCCGAAATATTGATTACTAATTTTCAAGAATATTCTTCAAACTTTGATAATAGTCAATAATGTCGTAACATACATCTAGCACCTAGTATCTGTAAATTGGCCGGCGGTCCAAGCTAGCAAGTATGCATACGATTAAAATACATACTAATACTATTTTATTCCACACATTTTGTTAATCAGAAAATAAGTATCGCCTGTCGGGCCTGAGATCTTGGACTATAATAAGTAATGAGAAGAAAAGAATGTAAAGGATGTACGCGCGTACAGAAGATCGGAAAATGGCAGTAACCATTATTTGGTAATCTTGAAAATGAAATCAACAGGACAACACTTACACAAAAAGAGAAAATAAAAAGCCAACTACTCTCGGAAAATGATATTAAATACAAGTATAGGGATTATTAGATGAATAACTAACTGAGTTTAACACAGAAACAAATATGAGAAACAAACGTGAAAAATCTTAAGCAGCAATATTACAATCGATAAATGAAAGTATGTAATAAACAAAAGAAAAAAACCTCATGATGGACGGAAGACATCAAAATTAAAGTTAACAGAAAGAGGCAAGCATGAAAAAAATATTTATGTGTCTCGCCGCGCCGCATAACATCACCCTACCCGATGGAACCCTGTAGCAATATTCCAGAAATGTGGTAGAACAATCGAGAAATGGACATTTCTGTATATAATCGCAAGCAAACGATGTGAGAGTGTGTAGTGTAATGGTGAAGCTAGAGCAGTGAATATCAAACAGTGAAGTGGTCAGTGGATATAAATAGTTAAATATAATTATCTGCGACTTTGTTCAAGTTAGTATTAAGTGATAGATAAATAATATAGTGTTGTTAGTGATATCCAGAAGAATAAAACTTTTATTTCATTTTGAATTATTAAATAGTGACTTTTATTTTAATTATAAGCAATTTCGAAACAATAAACATACCAATAGGTTGAAAGTTAAGAAAACAATACAGGAAGCAAAGAAAAATTAATGGATACTTCAATTAAAAATAAACAACTCTTATGGACATAAAAAACAAGAACGGAAAAGTTCTACATAATGAAGAAGACATAATGAATAGATGGGGAGGTCTATTGGATAAAGACAAGAACAACAATACCAAAATGAGGGATGATAGTGACAAGGCGGATAAAGTAGAGTACATAAGAAGAACTGCAATATGCTCTTGGTAAATTGAAAGCGGGAAAGGCACCTGGATGTTGGAAAAGTATGGAACAACAAGACTTGCTAAATATTTCCAATGATGTAGAGAAGGAAGGCATACCCAAAGATTGGCAGACATGAATCATTAGCTCAATATTTAAAAAAGAAAACAAAGAATGCAATAATTATAGCGTTGAGCGTGCCAAAAAAAAAATATTTGCAAGAATACTGGATATAAGAATACGAAATCAAATAGAAAACACCATTGAGGAATCACAGACTTAATTCACATTCAGGTAGTTAATGGAAAAAGCAAAAGAGACTTGGAAAAATTGTTCGATCGAGTTGAGCGAGACACATTGTGGAAATGTTTTACCTCCAGGGATATTAGAAAAGATAATAAACAAAGTTAGAGCTTTGTACAACTAAAACAAAAATTATGTAAGTCAGAAACAAAGCGTCACCTATGTTCACAAGTAATACTGGATTTAAACACGGATGTATTTCAAGTCCACTACTTTTTGCAATATATTTGGATGTAATTATGGAAAAGAGCAGAAACAAAATGAAAGAGTACAAAGTTGGGTACAGGAAAATAAAAATAATTGCAGTTTCTGAACTGTGCTATGCGGACAATATGCTGGTGGTAGACAACATAACCATAATAAACGAAGAACTGAAAAATTGGAACATGAAAATCAACAACCATCAGCAGGAATTAAAGTAAACATGAAAAAATATTGAAGGAACACGCATACAACAAGTAGGAGTATTCAACATAGAAGAGCAAGAAATTCTAGAAAGAGTAAACAAAGGATAAAGACTATTTAATGCTTCAAAAAGTAAATTTTTAACCAAAAAAAAAAGGTTTCAGCAGAAATAAAGATAGAAGTCTTCAAAAATAACATGGGAATACGAGTTGTGGACAACAAATGAAAAGCTACAGAGAAAAATAAGAAGCATTGGAATGAGGTTTTTGAGAAAAGTTGACGAAAAACCAAATTTGATCGCATAAGAAACGAAGTGTACAGACAAAAATTTGGTACAAAATTATACAAAAAGGACAAATGGAGAATTAACGTGGCACTAGAATGCAGAGGAATCAATCACACAGAGGCAAAATCACTCATGCAATGCAAGATCCGAAAGATGCACGGAAAAGAAGCCCCGAAGGCGACAAAAGAAGATAATCTATTAATACGCCAAGGGAAATATTTCGGCCCCCTTTTTAAGCATATTGCTTGCACGAAGGAATGTGAGATTAAGCATACTCAAAGTTTATATGGAGAAGATGTGCAGAAAGCGAAAATTTTATATAGGGTGTCTCATCTTAATCTATATATTAATACGTGAAGAGCAAGCTTTGTACACCTTTTAAGCATATTCCGCGCACGGAAGGATGTGAAATTTGGCATACTTGAAGTTCATATAAAAGAATGCAGAAAGCTGAACGCATATATAAAGTGTACCATTCTTATTTCATGACGTATAGTCAAAATTATATATAGAATGTCCTATTTTAATTTTACGTAAGGAGAAAACTTTGTACAGCGCGCATGATGGAATGTGAGATTTGGCATACTTGAAGTTTATATGGAAAAGAAGTGCAGAAAGCTAGAAGTATATACAGCATGTCCTATTCTAATTCTACGTGAAGAGAAAACTTTGTACCGCGTGCACCAAGAAATGTGTAATATAAGGTTTGTTCCTACAGCAGTACAAAACTGCCCGAAACTGTCCGCAGTCTGCGCAGTTTGATTGTAGGTGTTCAGTTGTGACAAATCCCTGACTAGAAAGTTTTCTGCTCCAACAGTCCATGAACCAGTTTGCTGATAGTCAGAAAAGTTTCCTGACTATCCACAAACTCTAAATCCCCGCATGCGCACTGTGAGGTTGCTGACAGTTATCAACTTTGTGAAGTAAAGTTTTGAGATTTTCACAAACTTATTAAATATGAGTGATAGTGAGTTTAGTAGTGTTTACGAAATCATTTCGTCTTTATTGAGTGAATCTGACGATGATCATTTTGCAGAACTTTTACTAGAAAGAATAGGACCTAAGAAGCAGAATTACCTGAACTTGATTGAAAATTATAATGATATGGAGTTCATTGAGCACTTTAGAATAATTAAAAATCTAATTGGATCTGTTGTGATTCTTCTGACTGTTGAACATGTGTTCCAACAAATAATCACGGACTAGTTTGAAATCAGTCATAGCTCACGCATGCATGCAAAAAACTAGTATGGGACTGTCAGTGCCTAGACAGGGATTTTCTGTAGGAACAAACCTATTGCTTACTCTCTAGAGAAGGAGTAGAGAATGTTGAAACTACATACAGGATGTCCTATTTTGTTTTTTTTAAACTTTGTAACGTGCAGTTTGACATACTTGAAGTTTATGTGGAGAAGGAGTGCAGAAAGCTTTAATTATATACAGGGTATTTAATTCTAAGCTATCGCTGTAAACGATGTTATTTTTTGCTGAAATATTCCAAGAAATATGCACCAAATAGGAAAATGGCTGAAGAAAAACGTAATGATTTATTTCTACTGCCGAAGGTTGAGGGGAGAAAGATACTTTATAATCTTGAATGGGAACCACTAATCCTAATTTTAAATTCGGATAGAGCATCGAATACTAAATTAATTTTACCTGGAACACCTGATAATGGAAAATTAAACTCAATAACGTTCAAACTTTGCAACATAAATAATTCGCGATCGAATTTCGACCACTGGGCAATCACTAATTTACAGAAAAAGTAGATTATAAAACAATTTATATATTCATTTACCTTGTCTACCAAAGAGGCACGTGATAATAAATATAAAGCAGCACTTTAGTAACCAACTCTACACACTGATATCTGATTGTGCAAATGTGTGTTGTCTAGTAATGAACGAATGTGTTAACACATATGAACACTACGTATGTGGATCTACATATGCTCATACCAAGTCATTATATTATAAAATTTGATTGAACCATTTTAAAATACTCAACGCATCTGTATGACCCTGGATTGATAGAGACAAATATGCTTATTTGAATGTTATGTAACATTACAGTTTTGGTGCTTCACCGTTTAGTCATTAGTGACTTATCGTTGATATCACCCCCTCCATTTCCTGTATAAAAGAAACAATTCCCTACACCCCATGCAAGGCATGCAATGTTCACTTTCACAGGTACGTAGTACCTGTGCACGCTAATGACACAACGCATGCGTGAACTAATAAACAAAACACGATCATCGCACACCGGAAGTGCGGTAAGGAACGGGGAATTCAAATCGCGCTTCAATACTTCACAACGGACAAAGTCGACCAGTTAGCGCGCGCCAGTTAAACCCGTAGTGAGTTACTCGCGTGTGGGTATGCAGTTTTTTCAGTGTTTATTAAGTGCACAAGACGCGCGTGAAAAGATGTTTGACTATTGACAATCGTGAGTGCTGTTACAAGCAACAAAAGGAAATATAATTTTTTAAGTGTCATCAAAGTGGCTAACGGAAAATTTGAATGATTTTCAGTACTTCAATGATTTCTTTGCGAAGCTATAATTGTAAGTGAATTATCATATGTTTTATAAATTATCTTATGGATATAAATATTGTCTTCCAATGTAATGAATAATTGATAATAAATCATTATTAACCGACCGCCCGACAGCAAAAGGCAGAGTTATGTACTTCGCGCGTATTTATTTAAAAAATCCATGAAAATAATATAAACTGTATTTATTTCTTTACTATTGTGATATAAATAGAAACTAAAATTTTGACCTACATTTATGTAGCCCCTTTGTCGGTAATGAATAGAATCAAAGCATAATAAATAATTTAACAATATTCAATATTAAAAATTCTCCCTGTATTTGCTATTAAAAAGCAATTCATGGTGAAACACAAAAGCCCAGAATGGTATGATAAGAAAGAGGTAATCGTTATAATAAAAAAAAAGTATGAATAAATTACCATTTCTACTGTACTACGCATATATAATACGTAATCACTTTTTGAATTTGAATATTGATCAGTTAGCAACGAGTCGATGAACTACCGTAATATCTTAGAAATATTATTCTTGTATCACGCGACAAAAAGCTCTCGATCATGAATAAATAATTTTTAATGTTTCCTTGTTGGTTCATGTTTTGTAATACCTTCATCTAAAAATTTAGAAAATCGGATAATTATCTTTGTCCATTTTTTATATAACTTCCAGCCATATCTGACAAATCATACATATTTTCAGTTAAATTTCCAATAATCAAACTTTTTTGAAGATCAGGTTGTGAATTTTAAATGAAACCTATTAGTAGCCGTCAACCAACAAGCATTTCCAATAATTTCAAATAAATATATCAAATCCGAGAGAAATTTCTTTATATACTTATACGTTGTCGTATAGACAAATTTAAAACGCCATTTTTGGGCTGATTTTTCGTATTATTGCAACAAATTTGAACTAAATTAATGATAATTACATGTAGTTATCTGGAAATCACTAAAAAACTGCATTTAAATAGCTCAATAATTTAAAAATTGAGGAAAATTTATTTTAAGTGTTCTCTCTTCGGTCCGACTACACTCGTATCATGAGTACAGCATTATTTTAACTATACGAAAATGAAGCGCGACTATCATTAACCGAAGGCTTAGAAGATATTGTAAGTAAAATAGAAGAGCAAGAGGAAATATTGAATATTATAAGAGAACTCAAGGATAATAAATGCGCAGAAGAAAATGGTATTAGTGCAGAGATGATCGAGAACAGTGGAACAGATCTGAAAACAAAGATATATGACATAATCATAGAAGCTTAGCTAGAAGAAGAAATGCCACAAATTCTTTTTGTCCCATTTATAAAAAAGGAGACCGCACAAGATGCGAAAATTATAGAGAAATAGCGTTACTGGACATTACGTACAAAATTTTGGCCATTTGTATACGAAATAAATTGAAAGATTAGGTGAGTACCAGGTATGTTTTCGAAGCAATAGATCTACCTCTGAGCAAATACATCTATTTAGAACAAACAATAGCTGACAGTTATGATCCTAAATTACCGCTAAAAATGCTATTTATAGACTATAAATAAGCCTATACTTCTATAGTACATGAAAAATTGCACGAGATACTCTGAGATACTTCACAATAAAATGACACTACAGAACACTCAATGGAAAGTGAAAATTGAAGGAGAGATATCAAATAGCTCTAAAGTAAAAAAAGGACTACGTCAAGGGGACTTTATGTCAACAATTCTTTTTAATCTAGTACTGGAATGGGCAGTGAGAACAGGCAGCATATTCACCAAGGAAACTATAAGCGGACAAAGACAACAAATATTAGCATATGCAGATGATATTGTGATTATGACTAAAGAAGAATTAAGGAGAGTGTTCCAAAGATTGGAAAAAACGTCAAGAACTGTCGGATTACGCATCAATGAGGACAAGACAAAATATATGCAAATGGGAGATAATAGCACAAAGGAGATGCGCATCAACACAGATATAAAAGTACATCAGGTTAAAGAAGTAAATAATTTAATTACCTTAGGAGCAATAATGACAAACACGAACTGTGAAGAGACAGAAATCCAAGCTAGATTAGCAAAAGGAAGCAGGTGCGTAGGGTGTAGGAGAGGCGAATTCTGAGACATATTTTTGGTGGTAAAAAGTTGGGAGAAGTGATGGTAAAAAGGACAAATCAAGAAGTAATGCACTTGTTTGCGGGATTACCCGCAGAGACTCAGTGCTTCGGACACTTAGCTAAGCTACCAGAAAACAGAACGGTTAAAGTGACACTTAAGGGTGGAACAGTGGCAAAAAGAAGAAGGGAGCGTCCAAAACAAAAATGGATTAATGAATAGACAAAATTAGAAAAGACTTAGAAGTATTGGGGACAAAAAACATGCTATGAAATTTGTGTTAATTTAAGAAAATTGTATAAGAAGCCCTAATAGAATTATTATAATGTGATTCGTTTCTAACGTAATTAATTGTTATAATTTGTAGCCTTGGGAAAAATTTATAGAGTTAATGTTAACGAGATCATTTTGCAACATGATATGGATACATAAGCACATTATTAAATTTGAAAAATATGTAAAAAATGCTGTAATTGGACAACCAGCGAAATGAATGAAAAGATTCCATGTTGTTAGATTTTAATGAAATTCTTAGAATATATAGCATCATTTATAATATATGATATGAATAATACGTTAACCAAATACAAAATTCCATCGTTCCACGGGTAATCGTTTTGGATTTATCCAAAAAAATGGAAGAATCATCTAGATGATGAAAGCGCATTTTTGACAGCTCATGAATGCTTGTTACTTCAGAGATTTCGCAAATTACCATCTCTCACAGTTACTGAGCTTGAATTCAAGCAGTTTGGGCAAACTTACGGCACAGCAGCTTCCATTTAGTACTAGTTTCAAGTTGACTATTTGATAGGTACATAATTTATGCATGTACAAACTCAAAAATACCTTTTAATCTTCATTGTTGGGTTATTGACTGACGGGAGGTTAAGTTCTGTACCTTAAAATGATAATTTGAACTTCATCAAAGCTATATAAAAAAATACACCAAAAGTAAACAAATTTCCAACCAATAATAATAATTCATTCTAATAAGCTTCAAATTCGCGTCAAACAAGTCATTGAACGAATCCCGGACAGATTTGACAACTGTACATAATAATAGTGACACCCCGGCTAAAGTTGTAATTAAATTTTTATCTACTTTAATAAATTTCAGTTGCCATATCCCTAATGTCATATATATCTATGGGCATTGTTTCACTTGAAACAAGTAATTGAATTATCCAATCTTCCACAATCACTGAGCTTGAATTAAAGCAATTTGTGCAAACCTACAAAACAGCAGCTTTTATTTAGTACCAGTTTCAAGGCTGTAAATAGTATAGTTGCTGAGAACTCAGCGTCACGCCAGCCAGCCAGCCAGCCAGCCAGACAGCCAAAGTGAATATAATAGCGCTTTTTTCCAAAAAATGCGCTAAAAATTTAAGAATCTGTCAAGTAAAGTGCGCTTTCGCCCAGTCGGTTGCTATGGAAACAGTAGGTCATCATTCTCATGCTATGACATTCCTAAATACTAATTCCGGTTCAATTTGTTATTATGAGAATAAAAGGAAATCATTCAGATGCTACAGCAGACTGAAATACTAAATATCAATACTTTACAGCCAAAGTTTCTTTATACTTCACATATCAAATACAGTATTGATAAATTTGTATGTTTACCAACATACGAATACATATTTTGATGAATTGACTTTCCTGTCGCTTAGTCATACAATTACACGTATCTCATTAATAGTGTCCCGTAAAAATTATGTAATATTTCCTATTTACATCCATGGCTGAGTCATATATGAATTAAATAATATCCTTGAATTTTACATATTGTGTGTAGTTAATAATTTTAATTACACATAATATACAAAAATTGATCAGATTCACTATTGTTATTCTCATGAAATTTCCACATGAAAATTACCTCGAGGTGAACTAAAACATTTAAATGCTCTTGAAGATGCTTTCTAATATTCCATTGCATAGCAAAATTATTGATGGATTTATGTCAATTTCTCTTTTTTTTATTTTCAATTATTTGTAATATTTATTGTTATAGAAAGTGAATTCACGTTTGATACTTGAAATTAACATGTTCATCTTGATTTCATAGTACAATTTCGAAAATGTTGATCGCATTCAACTCAAACTTCCATAATTAAGTTGAGATTAAACTAGCCATCAACCAACAAGCATTTCCAATAATATCAAACAAATATATCAAATCTAAAAGAAATTTCCTTATATACTTATACGTTGTCGTATAGGCAAATTTAAAACGACTTTTTGGGCTGATTTTTCGTATTATTGCAACAAATTTGAACCAAATCAATGATAATCACATGTAGCTATCTGAAAATCACGAAAAAACTGCATTTAAATTGCTCAGCAATTTAAAAATTGAGGAAAATTTATTTTAAGTGTTCTCTCTTCGGTCCGATTACACTTATATCATTAGTACAGCATTATTATAACTATAAACACATCTTGGATCATCTTATATTCGAACGCGTTGAAGATTCGCTGAAATAAGGAACATCATTCCACCATCCCAATCTGAATTCCGTAAGGGCAGCTCCACCAACTCCTGTTTCGTCAAGCTTACCACCAATATCTCGCATGCCATTAACAGCGGCCACTGTTTACTGACCTCATTCCTAGATATCGATAAGGTCTTTGACAGGGTCTGGCATGAGGAATTATTGTTCAAGCCTCTACAGATTGGAATACCAATAGCGATAGTCCGCATCATATATAACTTCTTGCGCAACTAACAATCTTATACCGTCAACCAGGGTTCCAAATCCAGATTGTTCACTTTCCATGCGGGAACACCTATTCTGTTCAACCTATCTAGCTCAGATATTCCTCAACCTACCATCTCGTTGCTTCAGAACAATCTACAACAAGAGATCACATCCCGGGAGGAATAGATGCGTCGATGGAGAGTTCAAGCCAACAATTCTTTTCCGAGGAAGAAAACATGGTTAAAGAGATGAACTATGAGATCTAGGTATCCCAACAACCAAAAGGGCCACATACCTCGGCGCACCTGTCATCCATACCTTCTACTGGAAGCTTCTGGTACAGCAATGGTAACAAATCATACGCTCCAGGACAAATCTGATTTATGTCATCGCGGGTTCTTCGACACACATATTGTACATTCGTCCTACCGGCGATCGAGTGTAACGCCATACTGTTCTCTAATGTGAGGAACCACTTATTACGGGCTTTGCAAGCAACAGAAAGGCAGATACTTCGCCGAATCTGTAACCAGCCACTATGGTATCCAACAGCGGACATTTACCAACTCGCAGACATTGAATCCATTGGTGATCGGCTCAAAATGATTCAGAGAAATTTTGTCGCAAAACACTTTCTCCTTTTCAGTGTTTTACAAGACTTCCTTCTGAAAATTCCTCCTCCAATGAAACGCAGACCGCTGCAGAAATACCTTCACCCTCCAGCAGTCCTTCTTTCAACTATCGAAGACCCAACAGCAGAAATACTTAAATTTCTTGAGAACAACTTGAAATCAGAAGATGATGAACCAAGCCTAAACGGAAATGAGCGAACACCAAAAGAGAAGCAAATTCGAATGATATAACACAAAGACAAAACTTTATGTGCTAAACACCGAAGAGGGCAGATGTTCCTGTGCTCAAATACGTGAATTGACTTGACTATAAACACAAATGTTTCAGTAATAAAAATTTTGAGTTACTTTAAACTTTTGGGCCTTATTAATATTATAATAAACTCGAAAGTTTAACCATACTTCGGTCTATGGTTCGACAGAATCGCGTTCGGGTGAAGTTGAAAGATTTGACCAGACCATGACCCAGTCTGATTTATATTGAATCTGCCCTTGTCCAATTTAAATCGCCTACCCTTGAAATTAACCCTTGCATATATCGATCGATTGTTTTACTCGCAGGGTTGTTTCAGCGCCCTCGCGCTGAAACAACCCTGAAACTAGACTCATAATGGAAGTACTCTCTTCATACAGTTAACTAATGTCCATTATTTAACAAATAAAAAAAAAAAACTTTCCAATTATATAATTATTATTGACCTATTTTATTTTGCTCTTATTGTTAGTTTTTTGTCTTATCCTGATTGCGTTCATTTCCGCTTTAGTTTCTTATGATTCTATTTTATAAACAATGGAAATATTCTTATTTCCTCATCATCAACAAATTGGACATTGCTAAAAGTCACTGTAGTTATTATCACACTTTTGTGTGTTGTGTTGTGGCGAATACAATAATAAGTTTCGATGATTTTATAGTAATTAAGTTATCAAGGGTGTTAAAAGGACAATAATGCCTAAGGTCAACAGTGTACTTTTCGAGGGCCTCCGGCCCGAGGTGTGTACGTTGACCGTAGGCATTATTGCCTGTTCAACTCCCGTGGTGCCTTCAATGTTTAATGTCCGACTTTTGTCGTATTTCAATCAAAATTTTTAGCAATGTATGACATGTCATTGAGATTTATGTCAGAGAAATTACTCTAGTTACTTGCTGTAACTAGGAAACTTGTTTGTTTTTTTTCAAAATAATGCCTTCTTGGCATCTGTTCTATGTTCTAAATAATTATTGTTTCTAATGTGGATAATTCGAACTTAAGTACCTATTGCTATTATATTTCTTGTTAAAATAACTGTTCAAGTTGATTATCTATTATTAAAGTCAGTGGGCTTTTATTTTGTGATCTATTAATTCATGGTTTTTATCTGAAGCAGGCAGTCAACTTCAGCTACCGGACAATTACAGTAATGCCAACGGAATCATAATCAGAGCGTACACCGAGGAGTCACAAATCTATCCATTAAACTTGTCACTTTCATCTCATATAAATGTGACCCATCTGCAAAGATGAATTGATGATCTGACCACGGTGATGATGCCAGTGGCAAGCGACGGTGGTCCAAAATGCGCATTTCCCTCCGTGCAGCAGCTGAAGATGGTGTTTTCATTATGCGACCCTCAAAGAACTGGAAGAGTAAGAGTGGATCATTTGCAAGATCTGGCGAAACATTATGCCGACGAAGACGCTACGGTGAGTCAATCACATTTTTATAAAAAATTATTCTCCCATGATTTTGAATTTGCTGTGCGAAATGTTTATAAAATGTTATAACCGGAAGATGACGTCACTGTTGGCCGGAAACGGTCAGGTAGTAATTAAAATGCGTGCTAAAGAAGCCCAACGTTACAGGTTACGCAGGTTCACAAGCGTGACCAACTGCATTCCTGCCTGTGGAATGTGAACTAAAGATAATTATGATGTTTTATTCGTGATAATGAAAGGTTTTACATGCCTTTGTATCTGGATAACAAAGAATATTTTGAAAAAAAAAGCCGAGAACAAAGGCATTCTGTGAAACTAGAAATGATGATGGATTATTTATTGATTTTATCCGCCAACGCGATTCAATTTTCTCTTCTTCACAGTGTTCTTTGTTACGTTTCATTGATCATTTTATGATTTTATAATAGATGTAATAGTCCGTGAGACAGGGCATAAATTTTTCGTTGATTACCGCTCACTTGAAACTTCGTGAGTGATTTTATTGTGATGAGTCCGACAGCTCTCACATTTGACGAAAATTTTGATTTGGGGGCGTTTTTCAGCAAGAGCTAATTGAACATGTCAATTTCATGAAGTCTCGAAAATGTATTACCGTCATATTGATGTTAACACTAATCGAAAGATTTTTTGATTATAAAATGAAAAATAATATTGTCCGACATGAATATTGGGGGCCAGTGGTGAGTCCGACAAGCCGCACTTGTCAAAAGTACGTTGGTATGAGAACAGATTACCGCTAGACTGAGACTTTGAGGACGTGTTCAATTATTTTTTTTTCTAAGATTTGGTAATTTTGTCCGACAAATTTTAGGGGGCCTTCTCTTAGTCCGACACTGAAAATATATCAGAGTTATAACAGTTCCTTCATCAATGACCGCTTGTCGGACCAAAGCAGTCCTAATTTGAAAACATATTATCTGTCCAAAAAGCACATTGTCCGACAGAAATATTGGTTCTTATCGTCAGCCCGACAAGAAAACGCTCGCACATATATAACTCAATTTTTTACGTATTTAATATCAAGAGATAAGTGATAGTTGTTTATGAGCTAGTAATGAATAATTTATTGACAAAATAATTGAAAAAAAGTAAAGTAGACAATACAAAAAGAAATATATTATTGTGTCGCTAAGTTGGAACGTTACTCACTTTAATCTTCCATCTCCGGGGGTTCCTAGTAAAATTAAATTGGTATTCGATGCTCCATTCGAATCTAAAATTAGGATTAGTGGTTCCCATTCTAAATTTCAAAGTGACTCTCTCCCCCGACTATAGGAAGGGAAAAGAAATCTTTGAAATTTTTCTTCAGCCATTCTCCTATTCGGTACATATTTCTCCAGATATACTTCAAATATGCCATATCTCACATTCTCCACACAGACTTCAACTAAGCCAAGTTTCACATCACCTCGTGTGCGCGGTACAATGTTTTCTCTTCACGTCGAAAAATTGAAATGGGACACCTGTTATGTATTTTCAGCTTTCTGTACTCGATCATATGAACTTCAAGTATGCCAAATATCAAATTTTTTCGTGTGTGCAATATGCTTGAAAAGAGATACAAAGCTTCCTCTTCACGTTTTAATATAACCATCAAAATGGGATACCTATATATAATTTTCGCTTTCTGCACATCTTCTCCATATAAATTTTGAGTATGCCAAATCTCACACTCCTTCGTGCATGCAATATGCTCAAAAAGAGGTCGAAAGCTTGCTCTTGACGTATTAATATATAGATATCACAGTTGAAGGTAAATTTGAATGATATTTGAGGTAAAAAAAAAAAAAACTTTTCAGAACTCATTTTATAAATAAATATGTTTTATTGGGTATAAGTTCTGTAAATTTATTAGAAACACAACGTTTCAACAGCAAAGTGCTGCCTTTCTCAAGTGATGTGAAACGTTGTGTTTCTAATAAATTTACAGAACTTATACCCAATAAAACATATTTATTGATATTTGAGGTGATTATCACAGTATACTGACTTTATATCACACATTTGAATCCAAATAATACTAATATATTGGTGGACAAGCCTTTTTTTATTATTTATAATCAATAATCATACTGACTTGATATGCATTTCATATATGTATATATCTATGAACGCAGCCGCATTCATACAACATATTTTTGATTTTCTGAAGTATCGCCCAACTTGAATTGTCGGACATGTATACAATAATGTTCTAGACACTATTTGAATGGAAAATAAAAAACATAGGAATGAGCGGTCATTGATGAAGGAACTGCTATAATCCTGACACGTTTTCAGTGTCGGACTGAGAAAACGCCCCCGAAAATTTGTCGGACAAAATGACCAAATCTTAGAAAAAAAATAATTGAACACGTCCTCAAAGTCTCAGACTAGCGGTAATCCGTTTTCAAATCAACGTACTTTTGACAAGTGTGGCTTGTCGGACTCACCACTGGCCCCCAATATTCATGTCGGACAATATTATTTTTCATTTTATAATCAAAAAATTTTTCGATTAGTGTAAACATCAATATGACGGTAATACATTTTCAAGACTTCATGAAATTGACATGTTCAATTAGCTCTCGCTGAAAAACGACCCCAAATCAAGAATTTCGTCAAATGTGAAAGCTGTCGGACTCATCACAATGGAATCACTCACAAAGTTTCAAGTGAGCGGTAATTAACGAAAAAATTTATATATATATATACATATATATACATATATATATATATATATATATATATATATATATATATATATATATATATATATATATATATATATATATATATATATATATATATATATATATATATATATATATATATATATATATATATATATATATATATATATATATATATATGTTCTTACGCCTGGCGGTAAGCTATTTGTGTTACAGGCTAGTTTTGCTGGTTGCTGGGATCACGTTAAATTTATCATACATTTCAATATTAGAAAAGCAACTTTCATTAGACAGCATTAGATTACTTCATCCTCAATTAACTGACAGTACAGCAATCAGCAATTACCATTAAATCCTTGCGATTACTCAACACTCTGATACTATAAATGCAATTAACATCAAGTACTTATGTAAAAGAGTTTTCAATTTATTTGCAGGACTTGGAAGATCTACTGAAGTTATTCGATCCTCATGAAAAAGGCTTCGTTACCTTTAGGGAATTCTACAAAGGGGTTAGACAAGTCTTGTTACGGAGACAGCAAGAAAAATGTGCAACACTCAAAGGTAAGAAAAATAAAATTCTCTTAATACAACCCTTTTGATGGTACATATTCTATTTAAAAAATAATATGCACAATTTTCTGCACTCAAATCGAATGAAATATACTTTTGAAGTATGGTAACACTTTTAAGTTTATTTATAATAGTAGAGTTCAAATATGTAATTTTTTCATTAAATTAATCATTTTGAAGCTTCCTTAACGTAATGACAGCATTAACAAGGCCCAAAAATTGAAAATAACTCAAAAAACGATCACTGAAATATTTATGTTTGTAGTTAAAATAATGCTGTACTAATGATTGTAATCGAACCGAAGAGAGAACACTTAAAATAACTTTTACTCAATTTTTAAATAATTGAGCAATCTAAATGCGGTTTTTTTTGTGATTTTCAGATAACCACATATAATTATCATTGATTTAGTTCAAATTTGTTGCAATAATACGAGAAATCAGCCCAAAAAATGGCGTTTTAAATTTGTCTGTACGAAAACAAATTTATTTTTATGTCTAATTTCAAATACTTTTTGAAATTCATGGTCCGTTTCACAAAGAAGGTGAGCTGCGATCAAAGCAAACAGTCCAAGTCCGAGTACAACCGAAATAGAAAGTTTGTGAAGGAACAAATTAAACACCGCGACTTCCTGCACAAAAACTACACTTAATGTTTCCCAATCAACAAACAGTGTCCATTTATATGATTTCAGTCTTAATTATTTATATTTTCAACTTGACGAGGAAATTGTAGAATTTATCAATAATTGAAGGGATATCAACGAAAAGACACTTTCTATAGTTGTTTTACAAAGTGTTCAGTAAAAGTGATCCGTAAATGAGGATGTACTAAGTACAAGAAAGTATTACGAAACCGACAAAATTCACCTATCGAGATTTTGATGAAAATATCCGTTTTGAGCATCCCTGAATCCATTTTGACTATTTTCGGCTTGATGTCGGTACGTTTGTGCGTTCGTTCGTTCGTAACTCGCAAATCTCAAAACCGGTTGAACGTATAATGTTGAAATTTTGTATTTAAGACTGGTATAGGGTCTAGTTGTGCACCTCGCATTATGGTTCCAATCGTCTGTACCGGAAGTGCACTTTACTCGAAACTTTTTTCGAATTTTTCTAATAAATCCAGAATGGTCAACCGTAGGATGTTGAAATTCAGTACTTGAACTTGATGTTGTATCAGAATGGTTATCTGCTATTTTTGTATGAATTTTTTAAGGTTGATAATATTTTGGCACACGGTTCTTTTTCCAAACCACTGGTCGCATCTTACGAATTTTGTACACTAACAGAGGTTCTAGACTGCAGACGATTCTATAGTTGAAAAATATATCTAAATTGATAATGTCTTGGAACGGGACTCCTATTCGCGGACCACTGGTCACATCTCGACCATATCTTGCACACTGGCAATTATCATACTGTAATAATTTTCAGTCAAACGGATAGTTGCTATATCAATTTTATAAAACTCTCAGAACTCTTGTCGTTAACAAAATTCACTAAAAAACTCGAATGGTACTAAATTGTAATTTATTCTGTAGCATAATTAAAATCATTCATGTTTTCTACCTACTAGTGGGTGCAAAACACCCAAATTTTGAATAATTGAGTTAAGATCGAACTAGCCGTCAACCAACAAGCATTTTCAATAATATCAAATGAATATATCAAATCCAAGAGAAATTTCCTTATATACTTATACGTTGTCGTATAGACAAATGTAAAACGCCATTTTTTGGGCTTATTTTTTGTACTATTGCAACAAATTTGAACTAAATCAATGATAATTATATGTAGTTATCTGAAAATCACGAAAAAACTGCATTTAAATTGCTCAATGATTTAAAAATTGAGGAAAATTTATTTTAAGTGTTCTCTTTTCGGTCCGACTACACAACATTAGTACAGCATTATTTTAACTATGAACATAAATATTTCAGTAATCATTTTTTTGGGTTATTTTCAAATTATAGGCCTTATTAATGCTGCCATTACGTTAAGGAGGCTTCAAAATTACTAATTCAATAAAAAAATTACATATTTGAACTCTCTACTATTATAAATAAACTCAAAAGTGTTACCGTACTTCAGTACTACATTTCATTCGATTTGAGTGCAGAAAATTGTGCATAATATTTTGTAAATAGAATTTATGTACAAAGTTTATTTTTAAATCGTATAAAGCAGGGATTTTGGTTTTGGCCGTCCTAATAAACAACCAGCGACAGTTGGAATCTTATGTAATTTTTTTGAAAGAAAATTTGTTGTATATGCTGCGTACACAAGTGCTGAGGGCCGGAATAAATAATCAAAAGGGCCGGATTCGGCCCGCGGGCTGATTTTTGCCCATACTTTAGTATAGCTCAATATATTCATGAGTTTTTTTTATTACGCTTGATATCATTAATTTTTTCCTCTTATTGAGTAATATACTATTCTCGTAACTCTTCACTTCTGGAATTAGTGGAATTTAATGTTACTTTAATAATAGTAATGAGAAAAACTCTTCCATTAATCCATTTCCCAATAAAGAGCTGGCTTTTGAATTGTGTTTCATTGTTCATTGAAATTTCCTGGTTAAAGAATTTCATAACTGATTGTTCTAACTGGAAATTCAATTTCAAGTAATTAATTTCAAAAATTCCTCACTGTTAGTTATCTATTGTAATTTAATTGGATAAATGGATTTATAGAACCAGGTACTAATGTATCAAATCTATGTAATATCGTTAATTACTTTAATGTCCGACTAGTTTATTATTGTTGTCATAATAACACTGTTTTCAGGGTAGTTACGTAACAGATAATAAACAAGTTTCCTAGTTACAGCAAGTAACTAGAGTAATTTCTCTGACATAAATCACAATGATAGGACATACATTGCTAAAAATATTGATTGAAATACAACAAAAGTCGGACATTAAGCATTGAAGGCACCACGGGAGTTGAACAGACAATAATGCCTACGGTCAACATACACTCCTCGGGCCGGAGGCCCTCGGAAAGTACACTGTTAACCTCAGGCATTATTGTCCTTTTAACACCCTTGATACATTAATTACTATAATATTGAGTTCGCACAAAAATTTTTGATTTTAAATTACGTGAGCAATGTCCCTTGACTTGTGTTCTAAATGTGATTGTTTTCAACTAATACCATTAAAAACTTTTTCATTGTGTGTACCTACATACGTAGCAACACACCATGCACAGCATGTAAAATATAATTCACCCCGGATATTTCGTTTCCTGTCTAACGTGGGAATTCAGCAGGTTCATCTTTCTTTAAGTACCTTTTTCATTTTCTACTTGTACTTGGAAATACTAAACGTTTTGTGTCAGAAGTCAGATATAACCACATATTTTGTTTGCATTAGTAGATACTTTGTAACAGTTTACACAAAATATGTCATTAATTTATTATAACAGAAAAAAAGTATACGGGTATTGTGCTTCGCTATGAGTATTCATATTCAGCGATATCAAACAAAAGTTTCGCTTTCTAATGAAGGTAATTGTGCTCTATTCTTCAACTCCATGTTAGAACATTATTTCACATATCGTGGAAAAAGTTGAGTTAATTCATATAATAGCAAGAAAATAAAAAAAATTACATATTAGAAAATATTTTCGCAAATATACAATCTAATAATTGTCATTGTCAAAGTGACAGCTGTCTTTGTTAAAGTGACAGATGGCGGTTATTCAGTAAAGTTTGGGTACCACTGGTTGAAAAAGGCTTATCTACGAATTTGAACTTGGCTTTTTGATGAATAACTTGAATATGAAATTTCAGTCGAAAATTCGTACGTGTTCTCAAATTATCGTGCTTTCAGATAGACCGCCTTTTTTTGGGTTCAGTACTACAAAATCCTAATGAAAGTGCTACGACAATATTGTTTCTTTATTCATTCAAATTTTTATAAGTGGATCATGACAATTTCCTGTTTTGAGATTTTAGTTTTCTCTTATTTGAGATCAAAAATATGTTTTAGGGTCACCAAAAATTTCTTTCATGAGACAATGGCTGGTAGCATGAACGTTTTACTAAAGAAAGATAAATATCTTTCAACTACCTGCGCTTTATTATCTCAACTAATTACAATTATTTGAAATTGGTCTAAAAGAAAAGCGGAAATCTTGTTTTTTATGTATTTTTATTGAGATTTAATTACTAATAAATGCTGAATTAATCAGATCAACCACTTGGTTAATGCAGATGGTCGTTTTTTGTTCGTATTGTCCCATAATACGTTATTCAACCCGGTACTTTTGTAATTCTGTGCACTGCGGACGAAGGTACAATTACGTGGCGCCCCGGGCAAAGCCTCAAAAATACCTACAACTACTCTGTTTCTCTTCTCACAATAAAAGTTGTAAGTTAAACTTCAGAACAAAGTGATTATTTTTTGCTAAATTATAAACAATAAACAACAAACCAAAGAAAATTGTCAAATTGTTATAATTATTTGGCGTGATATTTGTGGAAGTTTTCGTACTTCCTTCGTTCCGCTGAGTCTATTTTGTAGACAATTCGACCGTTGTTCTGTTCAAAGTGAAATCAGGAAATAAAACACTAACCGCCAATCGTCAAAATTAAAGTTGAAGAATCACAATAATTATACATTCCTTCAAATTAGAAATGATTGCAAATTAAATTAGAAAGATGCACCGAGAAATTTAATAATTTAAATTGGAAAAAGTATGATGTGATTAAAAGGAAAGCGAGAAGATATTGCTTTTCACTATATTTAATAATTTTATTGGTGCTATTAAAAACAGGTGCATCGGAATTCAATTTAATTGCATCTTTATTATGTACATTCATATTTATAAAGACCATGAAATTCAAGTACCCATACTCCACACTGCGACAGCAAATTAATGAGACTTGCTTAATAGTATTATTATTTAATGAGCGAATAACTATAATAATTACAAGGTATCAAGGGTGTTAGAAGGACAATAATGCCTGAGGTCAACAGTGTACTTTCCAAGGGCCTCCGGCCCGAGGTGTGTACGTTGACTGTAGGCATTATCGTCTGTTCAACTCCCGTGGTGCCTTCAATGTTTAAGGTCCAACTGTTGTACTATTTAAATCAAAAATTTTAGCAATATATGTACTGCCCTGTTTTCAACACCCTGTATATATACACATATATATACCGTAAAAATGTTTAGAGTCACTGGTCCCTCAGGTGAAACGGCCTGCACGCATGCGTAGGCAAATGCTGTCTCCCTCCAAATTCACGAACCACTTGATTCAGTTGGTTTCCATTCTGTGTCAGGTGTATGTCGTTTGTTGTTGTGAAGTTTATTTTTAATATTTTAAATGTGAATATGTGTTTGTTGTGATTAAGAAATTTGTATAGTGGTGTGTTCCGTGTCAGACAAGTTATCGTAATTTTTATTGGATTATAAACTATTTTAGTAAAGCAAGCGTTCGTTTTTACCCACCTGTTTTCACAGGTAAGTCGTGCCGTCAGGTTGGAGATTTATCATCATTTTAACATTGATTTGAAATCTTAAAGAGTATATTTAAATATGAACTTGAAAATTCAGAAAATATGTGGAATTGGGATGCTTATTTTCAAATATCATTCATGTAATTTGTTGTATTAAAAATATAACATCATGTTTTAACATTTTGACATTGAAACCACAAAAACTAATAGTTAGGATTATGTTTTTGTCGAAAGACACAAAAACATGTTTTT
Source organism: Dromius quadrimaculatus (assembly GCA_963989225.1). Taxonomy (NCBI): domain Eukaryota; kingdom Metazoa; phylum Arthropoda; class Insecta; order Coleoptera; family Carabidae; genus Dromius; species Dromius quadrimaculatus. The sequence continues at coordinate 49,091,243 of OZ022332.1, read as the reverse complement.
TAAAGGATAAAGTAACCGAAAGTCAAATCAGGAGTAATAAAATAATAAACTTGTTATACCGAAGGCTATTTTAGTAATTAAGGTATCAAGGATGTTAAAAGGACAATACTTTCCGAGGGCCTTTGGCCCGAGGGGTGTACGTTGACCGTAGGCATTATTGTCTGTTCAACACCCGTGGTGCCTCCAATGTTTAATGTCCGACTTTTGTTGTATTTCAATCAAAATTTTCAGCAACGTATGTCCTGTCATTGTGATTTCTGTCAGAGAAATTACTCTAGTTACTTGCTGTAACTAGGAAACTTGTTTGTTATTTTCCAAAATAATGCCCTCGGGCATTATTCGTTACGTAACTACCCTGAAAACAATGTTATTATGACAGCAATAATAAACTAGTCGGACATTAAAGTCTCTATTAGCTCGCTCATTTGCAAACCGGCTCGTGCTCCAATATTTAACTGTGTTTTGATATTTTGTATAGACTATAGTTCTGTTTTGTTGAGAGTATTGTAGGTACTGAATACTTTGACAAGGTTATTAAAACATAAATACTATAATTATGATTTTGTTGAACAATGATTCGAACTGGAAACAGTTTCAAAATTATTTCCATATGCAAAAAATCTCTTTGTATGTAAAGATGGTGACTCATTGAATTATTTGCAAGAAAAATTATTAAAGGTTTCTGTCTTCATATTATGATTTTATTTTTATTTAAAAGTATGAATGTTGTAGCTTCTAATTTATAATTATGTGATAAATATCTCAATAACTAGGCCATAACATTATTGTCAGCTTTCATGCAATTATAACTACAATCAGCTATTTTATCTTCTAAAAAAAACAAAACAAATGCCCTGATAAAAACAATCGTGAAAAGAAAACCGCGGTAATAGCAATCTTGCATCTGGTTGGCTTGTCGAAGTTGAGTGCGCGCGCATTTACATTCCACTGCTAAATCTCAGACTTCAGTGAGGTTAGATTCCAAGACACGCAGTGATTGCTGCGAACCCGTTATCAGAAATTAATACCTGGGCACTCAAAGACATTAGGTGATGACGAAAAATGACGATATACAAAAAGGCATCCTACAACCGACACGAAACATTCCAAAAAAATGGAAGAATCATCTAGATGATGAAAGCGCATTTTTGACAGCTCATGAATGCTTGTTACTTCAGAGATTTCGCAAATTACCATCTCTCACAGTTACTGAGCTTAAAATCAAGCAGTTTGGGCAAACTTACGAAACAGCGGCTTCCATTGAGTACTAGTTTCAAGTTGAGTATTTGATAGGTACATAATTTATGCATGAACAAACTCAAAAATACCTTTTAATCTTCATTGTTTAGTTACTGACTGACAGGAGGTCAAGTGCTGTTCCTTAAAATGATAATTTGATCTTTAACAAAGCTATATAAAAAAAATACACCAAAAGTAAACAAATTTTCATTCAATAATAATAATTCATTCTAATAAGCTTCAAATTCGCGTCAAACAAGTCATTGAATGAATCCCTGACAGATTTGACAACTATACATAATAATAGTGACACTCGCGGCGAAAGTTGTAACTAAATTTTTATCTACTTTAATAAATTTTAGTTGCCATATCCCTAATGTCATATATATCTATGGGCATTGTTCCACTTGAAACAAGTAATTGAATAATTTAATCTTCCACAATCACTGAGCTTAAATTAAAGCAATTTGTGCAAACCTACGAAACAGCAGCTTTTATTTAGTACCAGTTTCAAGTCTGTAAATAATATAGTTGATGAGAACTCAGCGTCACGCCAGCCAGCCAGACAGCCAAAGTGAATATAATAGCGCTTTTTTCCAAAAAATGCGCTAAAAAACACAATACTAGTTAGTCGATTTATCCACTCTTGGAACAGCCCCGTAGCTCACAATAACGTACAGTACATGCGATTGATTCCCGCGCAACACCGACAGAATAATGTATCCAAGATAGCTAAGTCACTAGCACTGTTTATCTCACATTGGACGACACCTACGGATGGCTATCAGTACTGTAATGCCGTACCGATGCCTGTGAAACACGCAGGTTAGTTGACTTATCCACTCTTGGAGCAACACCGTTTTTGCAATAACACACAGTACATGCGGTTGTATTTGTAAACAAGTAAATTGAAAGATTATTCAAAGAAATGTGTAACGGGGCCAGAGACTGTCAAATAATTTTGACGTAGTGAATATTCAGATTAAAAATATAGTTTCAAAAATGCATCTGAATTTATTTAGAAAACTCAGTAATGGGAAACTTTTTGCGTCGACTGTTTTAGCTTCATAGCTTCCCATGTACTAGATACAATACAAACATCATCGATCGGTTTCCAGAGACATTGAGATACACTGCGCTTTATGGCCAACAAATCCAACAAAAAAAAGTAAATGCTGCCAAAAACTGTTTTTATTTTGCTATACAGTCAATGCCACTATTAATAGAGAATACTAGGACCATTGCAGCAAAAGGAACTTGACAAAAAAAAATCTAGAAATAGGTAAATTATAACAAATAGCCGTATTTTCACTTCTTGGGAAAGTACGTTTCCCAGAACAATTATTCATCTTTCTTTACTACAATATTTCTTTACTAAGATCTTGTCGAATTACCAAGATAAGATAATCTTCAAAAAGGTCTGAGCCAGGCTATTCAGATATATCAATAAATGTTGGTGGAGGGTATAATTACAGGGGAGAATTTGAATCATGACAATTGATCGAACTCTTCGTGGTAACCAGACATTTTTAGAACATAAAATAATACGTTACTGCTAATAATGAAATAAAATCTCAAGAAGTCCGGTGCAGAAAGCTAAAGATATTGTAATGTCTATTGCTTCCAAAGGAATTGTTTATAATTAAATAAAAATCACTATTTAATAAATAAAAAGAAAATAAGAGTTTTATTCTTCAAAGTATTTCCAAGCAAACAATATACAATTTATTTCTCAATTACTACTATTAAAACTTCAACAACAGGGCAACAAATATTTATTTCCAATAACTTATTTATTTATTACACTGATCATTCACTGGATATTCACCTTTTCACTGTTTTACTGTTCACTGTTTTTCAGTCTAGTCGTTTGCTCATATATATATATATATATATATATATATATATATATATATATATATATATATATATATATATATATATATATATATATATATATATATATATATATATATATATATATATATATACAGATGTCCGTTTCTGAAAATGTTCTAGATTAGTCGAGAGCACATTACTAGAATTTTCGACCGTGCAGGGCGGTGCGGTACGATACAGGGCTTATTTTATTTTTAGGATTTATGACACTTTCGCACGTTACAATATTTTCCCGGAAATGAAACCACAGAATAAGGGGCATAGACTGTTTGAGCACGGCGGTCAAATTTTTAATTCGTACATCAATCGTTATTTGTTTATTATAAAATAAAATGAATTGCTATCTAAGTTCGTTTATTATATTAACTCACAATTTTTGGCATTTAGAGAGAATACATTTATTTGAGAATAAAAGATTAAAGTAATAAACTTGGCTCAAACGGTATATAGGGATTAAGAGGAAAATGCTCAAATGGTCTATGGGATTAGGACATAACTGACCGCCGCGCTCAAACGGTATATCCCCATAATAAGTTGAAAAGAAATAACACAAACAAACAGAAATTGGTTGTAAGAGGGAAGGTAATTCAAACCCAACAACATAAACATCCAATCCACATTTTAAAAAAAGGATAAATCTAAAAAACTTATTTAAATTCAAGCGTCTGGATTATGTTGGACAATGTAGCGCTCACAAAGAGGTGCTTCCATCATCTGATACTACAGACTCACATGCCTATCATCAATTTCACGGAATCTTCCGGGTTTTTTTTTTCCTTCTTTAGAGTAGTTTTTTCGTCATCTCCATTTACCTATTTCGCTACAATACCTGAAGAGTGAAGGTACGTCATGGTACCGCGTGGTACGACGGCTCGCGGCCTGCAGATCAGCAAATGTCAGCATTGGATTTGCCGTAGGTCACTGGATCTTATTCATATTTCCAACGTAGTACTTTCAATTCAGATATGGTTAGAGAGATATGTTGATGTGAGATATGTTGACGATCACGCCTTTTACCCGATACGGGTATAGCAGACACTCATAATGCCTTTAATAAATTGATTGATATTATCTCAGCCGTGGGAAGCGGTTACTAGTCATCAAACTATGGGTACGCTTAGTTTTTGCGGAATCCAATAATGTTTAACTCATTAAATTATATGAAATTTGAAAATCTGATAGCAGTTTTACAATAGTGGGTAATTTGTCTGTAACCAAGGTTAAACTTTATTACTGAGTTATGAATTAAATTAAAATACACGGTCTAACCATTCATAATTAATTTCCTGGAAATGGCATTAGTTATCATAGTTATTGAATAAGTAGAAAGTCTGGAATTTTATGTTTAAAATTATAAATTACACGAGAAGAGCAAAGCCTTGAAATTTTGCATTATGACTCATTCGTACATTCGTTTCTATTTTTGACGTCATGTTTTAGGCTGACCGGTTACAGACTCAAATACAGTGTGACCAAGTAAAAGTATTCCGAATGTTAGACAGGAACTGTAAATATTTTTTTGCAGTTCTTGATGTGCTCGTTTGCAAAACAAAAAACTATATTACGTACATATTTTTTGTTTAGAAGTGTCACTGTTTACTGTACTAATGACTGAAGAGCAAGAATATGCTAATTACCAACGCATTTCGTTTACAGTTGACTTTTGTGTCAGACAATTAAAAAGTGTAAAATGCATGCTGTGGAAATATGTATGTGGTACATTCATTTATTTGCTCAACACTTATGTAACGATGAACTACTAAAGCAACGTGGAAAAAGCTTTCAGATCTCATTTCTATGATAAGATACTTATAGTTATAGAGATTAGATTCACACAAAATGCTCTGCGTTTACTGGGAATTAATCCTTTGGTGCAGTTACTCATTTCATTTTTACCTGGCTTTAAGTGCTGACATCTCCAATATGATTCATGCATACCTGGCCTGGTGCAGTTCTGTCCTAAAGCACCTGTACCGCAATAAAATAATTAAAATATTGAGGAGGCGGCTGCAGACAAAGTGATTAAGTGCAATCAAAATATTTTTGGAGTACAAATGAGTTTTGAAAAACATTTTAGGTTCGAATAACTCCTTGCTTCTAGAAAACTGATTGAAGTGTGCAATGATGAGTTTTTACTGGATATCCAGAGAGTTTACAGGTAATTCTGAAAATTATATAAGAAACTCTCTCTTTTCATACAAATGTAGATACAAAATAAATAGATCTACTCATTTAAATTTATCGCCGTACTCAATTGGTCTTAAAAAAATGGATAGTTGTTCACATATGGTTTAGTAATTTTAAACCAGGGCGTAGGAAAAAGGGCGGACTGAAAATGAAGCTCTATGATTGTATCCGGTATTATCTTTCGTTTGGTAACTGTGTGCAATTTAGATAACAAGATATTTTGTTAAAAACAAAATGTTCATTCAAAAAAATTGTTGCTCAAACATTTTCGTTCGCATTAATTTTATTCCTTATTATATTATAATATCGTATGACATACTTACGTATATATAAATATCCGGTTTTTCATGAATCATTGCTTGGTTAAATTATATTCGTTCATAAAATGCCTGCTGAACTTACTTATATACTCGGACAATCCATATATTGATCGTTTTGTATCAATTATGTATTATTTCCGTTGCATCTAAACCAGGAGTGGGCGAATACTTTTCAGAAATTCAGGAAATCCTGCAAGCCAAAGGATTGACAGATTATTCTACGATTATTATTTTGGAAGATATAAGCTTTTAAATTGTATCAGATTCATCCTATTATGTTGCATTATTTGCCTTCCATACAGACAGGGTTGAACGGATAAAGAATAAGAATGATTTCAATTTCTAAAATAATTGAAATCATTCATGTTTTCTACCAATTAGTGGGTGCAACACACTCAAATTCTGGATAATTAAGTTGAGATCAAACTAGCGGTCAACCAACAAGTATTTTAAATAATATCAAATAAATATAAATATAAATATAGAGAAATTTCCTTATATACTTATACGTTGTTCTATAAACAAATTTGAAACGCCATTTTTTGGGCTGATTTTTCGTATTATTGCAACAAATTCGAACTAAATCAATGATAATTATATGTGATTATCTGAAATTCACGAAAAAACTGCATTTAAATAGCTCAATAATTTAAAAATTGAGGAAAAGTTATTTTAAGTGTTCTCTCTTCGGTCCGATTATACTAGCATCATTAGTACAGCATTATTTTAACTATAAACATAAATATTTCAGTGATCATTTTTTTGGGTTATTTTCAACTTTTGGGCATTAATATTGCTGCCATTACGTTAAGAAAGCTTCAAAATCACTAATTCAATAAAAAAAATTACATATTTGAACTCTCTACTATTATAAATTAACTCAAAAGTGTGACCATACTTCAATACTACATTTCATTCAATTTGAGTGCAGAAAATTGTGCATAATATTTTGTAAATAGAATATAAATACAAAGTCTATGACTCAGATAACCATTTCATCAATATTACTTACCAAAAGCATCATCATTTACATTTAAGGTATTTTATGCTAGTTATTATGTGCTAAACATATCTTTTATTTGACTAACGTCTCATCACTTTTCTACGGGCGCCTCAGGCGCCGTGCAAGCTTCTAATAATTATAAATTTATTGTAATATGAATATAATAATTATCAAAAACAGGGAATCTAAATTCAGCGTCAGTTGGAATCTTGTGTAATTTTTTTGAAACAATTACTGACGGACCAGAGTAAATAAAAAAAACGGCCCGCGGGCTGGCTTTCGGCGATTCCCAACTCGGCATATTTACAGGTAGTCTCTGCTAATAGCTCCCCAACTCGGCACATACAAGTATCTGAGGTACCTGCAATGATACCCAACTCGGCACACTTGCAGATAGTCTGGACATTCTAATATTTTTAAATAAAATAAAATAAATTTTATAGTTTCTTTTTTACAATCATACAAAATTTGACATTCAATAATACAAAATCAAAAAATATGTAGGCTGCATCATACAATAAGAATAATAAATTCAGCGTGATTAACACACCGCTACTTCACTTCACCAGATGAAAATTTTCGATTTGATTCACTGAATTTATGTTGTTCTACAATCAATAGTGTTTTTCCACGTTGGCTAACTATAGTTGGCGAATTGATTTCTTTGATGTTGTTGATTGAACTGTTAGATTGATAATAGATGACTATTAAACAAAACATTTTAATTTATATTTTTATTAGGTGTTAAGCCGATAATAGGAATGGGTCTTTCTGCAAACACTTGTTTAAGATGTGCTGAGTTGGTCATAAGGATTACCACTAACCCTTGTGTGCCCCTGGCTTTCGTCCATGCCTGTCTTATGGGTCGATTCTGTTCACACTTTTACGATCTGTAACGCTAATCGTAAGCCCTATAGTATGCAACGGATAAAATCGCAATTCTGATCACCTCAGTAGCTTACAGATTTTTCATAAACTCTTACGGTTCTCGTAAGTTCTTACGGTTGAATAGAAACTAGCCATAACAGCTATAGATTTTGGCAGTTCAAGATGAATCAGGATGCAGTGCTTATGTTTATAGGTCTTTTATCAGAAGAAGATGATAAAAGGTGAGAGACAGAAATTGGAATGTTATTTCTTGGAATATGTACCTGATAATTATTTGACAGATTGATTTAATAATACAGTTTCTAGGAATTATACGCGATTACTACGAAGAAACCTCAGGGGCACTACAAACCCGTTCGACGGACGTCCCAAGAAATAATTCCAAAAAAATGTTAGGCTGAACAAAATTACAATTTATGAATTAATTCAAACACTTGAATCATTCATACAACAATCTCAGTATATCTAAAAGTAGGCACCTAGTTGTGGAACAATCATTTTTATTCAAATTTTCATCGATATCGAATTAATTGATTCTAAGTTCTACTTACTCTGAATTTAAAAAAATGGAAGAATCATCTAGATGATGAAAGCGCATTTTTGACAGCTCATGAATGCTTGTTACTTCAGAGATTTCGCAAATTACCATCTCTTACAATTACTGAGCTTGAAATCAAGCAGTTTGGACAAACTTACGAAACAGCAGCTTCCATTTAGTACTAGTTTCAAGTTGACTAATTGATAGTTACATAATTTATGCATGTACAAACTCAAAAATACCTTTTAATCTTCATTGTTTAGTTATTGACTGACAGGAGGTCAAGTGCTGTAGCTTAAAATGATAATTTGATCTTTATCAAAGCTATATAAAAAAAAATACACCAAAAGTGAACAAATTTTCATCCAATAATAATAATTCATTCTAATAAGCTTCAAATTCGCGTCAAACAAGTCATTGAATGAATCCCGGACAGATTTGACAACTGTACATAATAATAGTGACACCGGCGGCGAAAGTTGTAACAAAATTTTTATCTACTTTAATAAATTTTAGTTGCCATATCCCTAATGTCATAGATATCTATGGACATTGTTTCACTTGAAACAAGTTATTGAATAATTCAATTTTCCACAATCACTGAGCTTGAATTAAAGCAATTTGTGCAAGCCTACGAAACAGCAGCTTTCATTTAGTACCAGTTTCAAGTCTGTAAATAGTATAGTTACTGAGATCTCAGCGTCACGCCAGCCAGCCAGCCAGCCAAAGCGAATATAATAGCGCTTTTTTCGGAAAAATGCGCTAAAAATCATTTGTACCTGCATTACTTTTTTGAATCATCAATGTTTCGACACCAACTATAAGTAATGATGCTTGAAGAAAAAATTTAGTAATAATTTCTCAGATTATAATATATATTACTGGGTATTTAACTTTCTCAATATCACACGTATTATACAAGTAAAACAATATTTTTTTTCAATATGAGATTTGACGTTTGAATTTTGAAGTATTGAAACAATTGTTAAGTGAATAGAATGAAGTTAGCTGAAGATATTTTTACGGGATAAACTTGATATTTGGAATCTGTAACAACGTTTCTTATAGATGTAGGAACAGAATCGCCATATTTGTAAATTTGTAAATTGTTCTCCTACGACCGATCTGTAGCTTATGAATTTACAATTTTACAAATTTATAGGACAGTGAACAGAATCGATCCATGAGACTCTAGGCTGAGTTCTTTGTAGTTTAGCATAAGTTCGCAAATCTACATTTTCATATTGACCTAATTTTTTACTTAGAAAAAGGCAATGCTAATAAAATCACACTTTGTACAATATTAAGTAAGTTCAACACTCTTCAACATTTCTCCCTTATTGTTAGTTTATATTCAGTTTTTTCTTACTAGTACTAAGTACAAGAAAGTATTGTGAAACCGACAAAATTCATCTATTGAGATTTTGATGGAAATATCCGTTTTGAGCATCCCTGAATCCATTTTGACTATGATGTCGGTACGTATGTACGTTCGTTCGTAACTAGCAAATCTTAAAATTGGTTGAACGTATAATGTTGAAATTTTGTATTTAAGACTGGTATAGGGTCTAGTTGTGCACCTCGCATTATGGTTCCAATCGTCTGTACCGGAAGTGCACTTTATTTGAAACTTTTTTCGAATTTTCCGCATAAATCTAGAATGATCAACCATAGCACATTAAAATTTAGTGTTTGAACTTGTTGCAGCATCAAAAAGTTATCTACTATTTTTGTATGAATCGGCTGAGCCGAAAGTGCAGTTTATATGTATAACAGACATTTAGAATTTGCCGTATAAAACAATCAGTTTAATTGAAATGATAAGGTAGGCAATGATAATCTGTTGTCAATTTTTTGATTTTGCTCGACATTGTACTTGTGAAAATATTATTAAAATTATATTAATTATAATCTAAAGTGACAGAAAATTTTATTGAATAAATTTGTGATTGCTTTTATTTTTGTGGTGTAGATCTTCCATCCCTTGAAATAAGAAACTGAAACTATCTACTCAGACGGTTAACATCCTAAGAGACCTCTTAATCTTGCACTTGTCACTTCGTTGAGTCTGTTAAGTGTTGAGGGAGTTGGTGAAGAGACTTGGGATCTGTTTCATTTCTTCTGTTACCCTGTTTTTTTTTCTGGTGTTTATTTACAAATCTCCAGACCCCCGAACGCACGCGATATATTTTACACAAATGGGGATAATATTTCACCCAAAGGGAATTCGTGTATACGAATTTCAAAATAGAAATAACAAATATTTGTGAATGTATATATTACTGTAAGAAGGTGTAAGCTTATTTTCAGAAAGGGACTAATTATATATGGTGAAATTCCCTTTAGACAAAACCTTGGACGAAACACATGGCGTTATTTTATCGTCCCTAGCAACCTGGTACATGTTAACTAAATTATACTTGGAACATTATTCCTTGAAAGCACGTTCTCTAAGATTAAGCCTAAGATATGTGGCAAAGCTTGCTAGATAATTTCCAGATGTGCCAGATTATTTGTTAAGCTCTGCCCATGCAAGTCACGTATTAAATTATGTACTTGTATGTTGCAGGTATCTTTATATTATATGTTCTTTGTATTGTACGTGTTTATATGCATATTTGTGTGGGTTCGGTACGTGTGATTATGTGTCGAATTTTAAAAATATAAATTTGATTATAACAGGAAAATAAAACTTTTATAGATAAATACAAATAAAGTTAACATCAAGCCAGTTCAAGATTTTGATTAATTTTCACAATTTAGACCTTGTTTTTTCACAAATTAATTTATTGATGTCTAGTTTGGTATCACTTTAAATGAAAATGATAATTCAAGTTTCAGAGCAATTTGGTTCACCTCATTTCAAATCTCTTAATATATTAATGTTCGACTAGTTGTTTATTGTTGTCCCTCGAGCATTATTAAAATAATAAACAAGTTTCCTAGTTACAGCAAGTAACTAGAGTAATTTCTCTAACAGAAATCACAATGACAGGACATACATTGCTAAAATTTTTGATTGAAATACAACAAAAGTAGGACATTGAACATTGAAGGCACCACGGGAGTTGAACAGACAATAATGCCTACGGTCAACGTACTCACCTCGGGCTAGAGGCCCTCGGAAAGTACACTGTTGACCTTAGGCATTATTGTCCTTTTAACACCCTTGATACCTTAACTACTATATTTTATTCTTTATTCTGCTCTTATCACATCAGCAATATTTCAAACGAAAAGAGGTGCACGAATGTTGCAACAGAACATGCATAACCTTCAATGAAGCGGAAGCAGATGCTTCTTTTTGTTTCTTTTAAGACAACTTCCGGGAAATGAAACGCGGTGACGGATATTTTGGTAAGAAACCACACAAGATACTAAGGGGTGGATCAGGATACAAATTTAAAAAATAAAGACTGTCCCAAGTTATAAAGAAATGATACTTAAGAAAATACCAAGACAAAAAATATTTTTAAAAAAATTGAAGAATCATTTAGATGATAGAAGCGCATTTTTGACAGCTCATGAATGCTTGTTACTTCAGAGATTTCGCAAATTACCATCTCTCACAATTACTAAGCTTGAAATCAAGCAGTTTGGGCAAACTTACGAAACAGCAGCTTCCATTTAGTACTAGTTTCAAGTTGACTATTTGATAGGTACATAATTTATGCATAAACAAACTCAAAAATATCTTTTAATCTTCATTGTTTAGTTATTGACTGACGGGAGGTCAAGTGCTGTACCTTAAAATAATAATTTGATCTTTATCAAAGCTATATAAGAAAAAATACACCAAAAGTAAACAAATTTTCATCCAATAATAATAATTCATTCTAATAAGCTTCAAATTCGCGTCAAACAAATCATTGAATGAATCTCGGACAGATTTGACAACTGTAGATAATAATAGTGACACCCGCGGCGAAAGTTGTAACTAAATTTTTATCTACTTTAATAAATTTTAGTTGCCATATCCCTAATGTCATAGATATCTATGGACATTGTTTCACTTGAAACAAGTAATTGAATAATTCAATTTTCCACAATCACTGAGCTTGAATTAAAGCAATTCGTGCAAACCTACGAAACAGCAGCTTTTATTTAGTACCAGTTTCAAGTCTGTAAATAATATAGTTGCTGAGAACGTAGCGTCATGCCAGCCAGCCAAAGTGAATATAATAGCGCTTTTTTCCAAAAAAATGCGCTAAAAAGTGATATTATTTGTATTAGATTACTCGTAACCTTTCTGTGATTAAATATTTTTGAGTTACACCTCCGCACAATTTCTTTTGAAAGCCCACACGATTTATACCTACCTACAATAAAATATACATATTCATCCATGTGACTCAAGCATATTCATGCAAATATAGGAATGGATAAAAGCAAATTGATTCTGGTGTGGCCAGGGCATGACCTCATATGTTAAATATTGATAGAAATACATAAGTCCTTCTAAACTCTTATATTTGACGTCTTAACTTCCGTGACTTAGATACCAAATTGCGCCAAACTAATATAATGTTTATTATTAAAATAAAATTAAACTTCAACTACAAAGCCACTAATATTTATTTACAACAACTCATTTATTTATTACATTACGCACTTAGCTGAACACGCTCTGGATATTCACTGCTCACTCATTCAGGCCACTCCTCTTATATATCCGGATGTTCACTTCTAGAAATTTATACGTAATTCTAGTTAGCTACTCGAATATTGAAATGTGTGGAGCGGTCCCCCTTCGTACATTCCAGTATTATTCGAACGACGGTCTGTTTGTCGCTCAAAAATTTGTTCGTATGTAACATGGACACTGAATGACCGTCGTTATTGTCACGAATGAAGTTGGCTGCATGAATCATTACCCTATTCTAATAAGCTTGTCGGAAAGTGATTTTGTCGCTTCTAAGTTTGTTTTTATTGTTGCTGATGTTATTAACTGGTAGCGGTAATATTTATATGTGATAAAAGTAGTAGAGCTTACGTTTAAATCAAAAACAAGAAATGGAAGAATCATCTAGATGATGAAAGCGCATTTTTGACAGCTCATGAATGCTTATTTTTGCAAATTACCATCTCCCACAATTACTGAGCTTGAAATCAAGCCGTTTGGGCAAACTTACGAAACAGCAGCTTCCATTTAGTACTAGTTTCAAGTTGACTATTTAATAAGTACATAATTTATGCATGTACAAACTCAAAAATACCTTTTAATCTTCATTGTTTAGTTATTGACTGACGGGAGGTCAAGTGCTGTACCTTAAAATGATAATTTGATCTTTATCAAAGCTATATAAAAAAAATACACCAAAAATAAACAAATTTTCATCCAACAATAACAATTCATTCTGATAAGCTTCAAATTCGCGTCAAACAAGTCATTGAATGAATCCCGGACAGATTTGACAACTGTACATAATAATAGTGACACCCACGGCTAAAGTTGTAACTAAATTTTTATCTACTTGAATAAACTTTAGTTGCCATATCCCTAATGTCATATATATCTATGGGCATTGTTTCACTTGAAATAAGTAATTGAATAATTGAATCTTCCACAATCACTGAGCTTAAATTAAAGCAATTTGTGTAAACCTACGAAACAGTAGCTTCTATTTAGTACCAGTTTCAAGTCTGTAAATAGTATAGTTACTAAGAACTCAGCGTCACGCCAGACAGCCAAAGTGAATATAATAGCGCCTTTTTCCAAAAAATGCGCTAGAAAATTGCGTGCTTACAAATGACAGGTGAACGTGATCAACTTGCAAAGAAAGCAAGTACGAATCTCAAATTCACACAGCCCAGGATTATGATTGTAGTGGGCGTGCAATCACGTTCTGGCATTTCGTTATTCATTTGTTTGTGGTTTACGGTTGGTATTGCGGGAATTTCATCTGCTGAGACCCTACAACAAAGAAAAGAAAAAAATAAACGCCGATTCGAAGAATGCTGTGTTAACTGTGGGAATTTGAAAACAATTACTTATTATTGTTCGTATTTAGAGTATTTAAAATGATTTATGAGCGGTTATGACATTTCTTTAACCGAAATATTTTTGTAATTTATATTGTAACGTTATTTATTTTTATGATTTATTAAAATAATAAATTGGATAACTAACACAACTTCTAATAAATAATTCTAATTTAAACTGAAGAATATTGCATTATACTATAACTTAACTTTAATTATTTATGTCAGTATTGATTTATTTAAATAATACAATTTATTTCAACCACTAGCAATCCATATTATAAGGTCTCTGAGCCAAAATCAATAATTCTCCTCGTTGGGTCAGCTACTGATATATACCGTGAGTCTCTCCCCACTTCGTTTTTCCCGCAAACGTCCAGGCTTTTCTAGAAAGCGCTAGAAGGTACCAGCAATTTTCTAGAAAACAAATATATTTGCTTCTATTTCTTGATGTAAAATATTTCCACAATAATTCTAAGCACCAGTAAAGTCGAAATGACTAATTTATAGACTTAAATTCGTTACAATATTATTTCATTTGAAATTGACGTTGCAAAAATGTGTGAATAAACTAACTGACAGTGATAAACTCTTCAACAACTTTAAAAAAATCAAAGTTATAAAAGTTTTCGTCTTGTATCAAGAACTATAAAGATAAGTTAAGTATTTATTTCTTGTTTATTGCAAATTAATTTATCTTGTACACATCAGAGTACTGTTTGTTTTACGGTAAGGACTACAAGCTGAACATTTATAAATTGGTAACAAAAATGCGAGGTGGAATTTAAGGACATTTCAACATTCAGAGGAGGTTAAAATGATTTGAGGTGGAGCCAAGTTCATATCACCTTAATGACATGAATCTAATTAGCAAGTTATCAAAGAAAATTTTAAAGAACGCGGAATGATGAACTGTGGGAAATATATTAAAAATAATTTATTTTCACTTCAATAGGCTATTCCTTATATAGGCAAATTTGGAAATAATTTCAGCTATATAAAATATATTTATGATCACATAACTCATATACTTTCAACGCTGATATGCCCGAGTTTGAAGCAATAAAATTATTTTTGCTCTTATTGACTACCTACTGATGTAACAAGTGAGTCACGGAAATGATAACATAACAGTAATTGGTAATAGGGAATATGCATGGAATTTAAATTTGGTTCAAATTTTTTTTTTCGAATTTGTACTAAACCATCATTTTGGTATTTGATATCTTTTTAATTGCTTAAAATCAATAAATAGAAGTGCAAATTTAGCGAGGGAAGTTCAAAGTTCTAAAACGCAATACCATTGGTTAAAGCGAAATGTGACGTCAAATACTATGCCAACAACAGCGCACTGCTTACATTTGTATGGCATTGCAGGCTTTTGATTAGAAAACATAGTAATAACGTGTGTGTTGTAAATTCATTTATTGTTCAAGTGTAATTTTAGCATCTTAGTGAGATTATAAATCATTTAAGACAGTGGTTTTGTAAAAGCACAATCGGATAATCTGCTAAGAATAGATCCATTCATGATGTCGTCTTATTTTCTTTCAAATCCAAATTTCACGTCCGCTGAAGTAAAAAGAGTAAACACTGTAAAGTAATTATTCAATAATAACACATTATGTACGCTATTTCAATAAATACAATCCGAAATATGATGAGCAGTGAACATAACCTATAATCTTTGTTTATTTTAAAACGAGCAAATGTTAAACGAAGCCGCATACATACATTGTATTTTATTGCTAAAACTAATCACATATAATGTTATTCATGATCTGTCAAATTTATTTTGACACTTCATCTCTTCTGATAACCTTGCATCATTTCTTACGTATTTTAAAACCTGTCTGGATTGGAAAAAAGACTTTATCAGGTACATTTCTGATAGTATTTTGCATTCAGGCACAATGCAATACATATAAATTGACTTTTGAGCTTTTTTAATACTGAAATAAGCTGAGAACGAAAACACCTGTAGTAAACAATGGACTGTAATGTCACTGGACATGTTATTTGACGTCATCCATAGAGCACGCGAGAATGGCGGCGTTTAAACAGCTCAAAATTATTCTCAATTTCAAATATTTTTTTAAACTTGATTACAGCACTTTTAAACATAATTTATATTTTTTACTATGTTATAACGATGTAATCAGTGAATTAAAAATATAAAATAAATTCATGAATATACCCTATTCGAACTTTAATCTTGAATTTTGAGCTTGACAGATACACAAAAACTGCCTATTTGTTGGTGTTCAATAATTCCAGATGCTGTTGAATTACTCATTTGAAAGGAACATTAAAATACCTAAATAATTAAACTGCAAATTACAGCTTCCAGAAAACAATTTCCATGTTAATCACCACAAAAACAAAATGAGTACTTTCTCATGCGTATTAATTTCTCTTCTATGAACTGTAATAAATTCCACGTACGCACTAATGATTTGTATTTGTGTAACGCAATTATAAACAAAAATCTCCCCCGACCAATAGTTTAATTGCCTGTTTTATCGCTGTTTCAAAAATTTAGAGTGTCGCATCAATTGATTGCATAATCAAAGTGACAGCTGTCATTGTCAAAGTGACAGTTGTAATTGTTGAAGTGACAGCTGTCATTGTTAAAGTGACAGATAGCGGTTATTTTTAGCGCATTTTTTGGAAAAAAGCGCTATTATATTCACTCTGGCTGTCTAGCTGGCGTGACGCTGAGTTCTCAGCGACTATACTATTTGCAGACTTGAAACTGGTACTAAATAAAAGCTGCTGTTTCATAGGTTTGCACAAATTGCTTTAATTCAAGCTCAGTGATTGTGGAAGATTAAATTATTCAATTACTTGTTTCAAGTGAAACAATGCCTATAGATATTTATGACATTAGAGGTATGGCAACTAAAGTTTATTCAAGTAGATAAAAATTTAGTTACAACTTTAGCCGTGCGTGTCACTACTATTATGTACAGTTGTCAAATCTGTCCGGGATTCATTCAATGACTTGTTTGACGCGAATTTGAAGCTTATTAGAATGAATTATTATTATTGGTTGAAAATTTGTTTACTTTTGGTGTATTTTTTCTATATAGCTTTGATAAAGATCAAATCATCATTTTAAGGTACAGCACTTGACCTCCCGTCAGTCAATAACTAAACAATGAAGATTAAAAGGTATTTTTGAGTTTGTACATGCATTAATTATGTACCTGTCAAATAGTTAACTTGAAACTAGTACTAAATGGAAGCTGCTGTTTCGTAAGTTTGCCCAAACTGCTTGATTTCAAGCTCAGTAATTGTGAGAGCTGGTAATTTGCGAAATCTCTGAAGTAACAAGCATTCATGAGCTGTCAAAAATGCGCTTTCATCATCTAGATGATTCTTCCATTTTTTAGTCCTTACATAAAATAATGAGTTCTTTTCTAGATTTTCGGAGTCTTTATTTCATTGGAACATATATCATGATAAATTACAAAGTTAAAGATAGGAATGGTCGCATGAAATCTCATTTCTTTAGAAGTGAGTAGTTTAATATCACTTTAGATTGTGATACTCCCACATAAAGAGGACAATAGGGGTCGATTTTCTCGTTTCTAGAATTGCTCCGGCGGGACTTGCGCCGTTTTGGGATTGTTCACGCAGTACTTATTGATTTTTCTGAGAATTTGCACTTTGTATGCCGAAAAAACTACAATGGAAGCATAATTCTTCAAATATAAAATTTAATCTCATGTGAAAATTTATGAAGAATACAATGTTCTAAAGAGAAATGCTATGTTGTTGAAATAAATTAAAATTTTACTCAATGTACTGACCTAAATACATATTTTCGAATCGGTGATAATAGGAGCTATAAATTTAGCATTTGTAGAATAACATATATTTAATTTGTTTGTTTTCTCTGTATAAGTTTTTTTTTTTACAAAATTTTACTTTCCATTGCGTGCTCCAAAGTAATTTTTTGCAATTCAGTAATCTCTAGAAGAAACTATTTGAATTTCTATTAAAAATTAAAAATTATTTGTCATTTCGCACATTCCACTACATTAGAATCCAAAAACTTTCCTACTCATTTTGATAAGACACACTTTTATTTACATTGTTTTGTAATCCCACGATTTCTTAACAAGTGGACACATACTACTAAAATATGGCTGTATTTCTTTAGTATATATATATTCAACATAATTTATGATACTTGTATATGTCAAAGTTGCTTTTATTTTACTCCTCAGCTCGTCCGGAATTTTTCCCACTTTCATAATTATCCTTAAAATCTAGTCCAATGTCTAGTAGATTGATAAAACTTATACAAAAAGGTAAAAGCTCCATTAATCACAATTTACTAGGATTAAGCATGCCACAGGCGCTAGCATTACCACTAAAGCGGTGGTTGCCTTGACGATCGCCGTATCGACCTTGGGCGGTGCTTGAACGCCGGCTGTGGAGTTCATTCAAGCGCTATCTCTATCACAAACATTTTTTTGTATCTTGCTATTTAATATGCATCAATTTTTAGGCCATTTTTTAGAAAAAAGCGCTATTATATTCACTTTGGCTGGCTGGCTGGCTGGCTGCTGGCGTGACGCTGAGTTCTCAGCAACTATACTATTCACAGACTTGAAACTGGTACTAAATAGAAGCTGCTGTTTCGTAGGTTTGCACAAATTGCTTCAATTCAAGCTCAGTGATTGTGGAAGATTAAATTATTCAATTACTTGTTTCAAGTGGAACAATGCCCATAGATATATATGACATTAGGGATATGGCAACTAAAATTTATTGAAGTAGATGAAAATTTAGTAACAACTTTAGCCGCGGGTGTCGCTATTATTATGTACAGTTGTCAAATCTGTCCGGGATTCATTCAATGACTTGTTTGACGCGAATTTGAAGCTTATTAGAATGAATTATTATTATTGGATGAAAATTTGTTTATTTTTAGTGTATTTTTGTTCATATAGCTTTGATAAAGATCAAATTATCATTTTAAGGTACAGCACTTGACCTCCCGTCAGTCAATAATTGAACAATGAAGATTAAGATGTATTTTGAGTTTGTAAATGCATAAATTATGTACGTATCAAATAGTCAACTTGAAACTAGTACTAAATGGAAGCAGCTGTTTCGTAAGTTTGCCCAAACGGCTTGATTTCAAGCTTAGTAGTTGTGAGAGATGGTAATTTGCGAAATCTCTGAAGTAACAAGTATTCATGAGCTGTCAAAAATGCGCTTTCATCATCTAGATGATTCTTCCATTTTTTGTTGTAGTTCATGAACCAGTTATTTGCCAACATTAAGTAGCCTTAAAAAAACCTGGAAGAAGAATAATTAAATGAGATATTGTTTAGGAATATTAAAATAAGAATAATTTTCTTGTATTAACCTTCATAAGTCTTCGATGAGTCATAAGTGGAGTGGGCAGACAGTCGAGCTCAAGCAACTCAAAAATTCTTCGTAGTCATTAAACGTAAGAAATAAAGGGATAATAAAAAGTAAGAATGTGGTAAATTGCATACTATGCATCCTGTATAGTAAAAACATGCGGGTAGACTTTTATTGCATCTCATGGAGACACATTATTGGAAGAATTTTGTAATTAGAAGCAGAAGAATGAGGAATAATTTTTTTATGAATTATATTTATTATTTATTATTATACTCAATCGTATTTCACATTGTTTATGATTGAAAGAATTCAAATGGAAATATTTGCTTATCAAAATTAGAAAATATGCGGCAGAACAGTTCATTGTTTATTTATGATAAAAGTTTTAATATTGTTTCTGCACAAAAAGAATATTTATTGTGTGCCAAAATTTATTTTAAAAAATTGAAGAATCATCTAGATGATGAAGGCGCATTTTTGACAGCTCATGAATGCTTGGTACTTCAGAGATTTCGCAAATTACAATCTCCCATAATTACTGAGCTTGAAATCAAGCAGTTTGGACAAACTTACGAAACAGCAGCTTCCATTTAGTACTAGTTTCAAGTTGACTATTTGATTGGTACATAATTTATGCATGTACAAACTCAAAAATACCTCTTAATCTTCATTGTTCAGTTATTGACTGACAGGAGGTCAAGTGCTGTACCTTAAAATAATAATTTGATCTTTATCAAAGCTATATAAAAAAAAAATACACCAAAAGTAAACAAATTTTCATTCAATAATAATAATTCATTCTAATAAACTTCAAATTCGCGTCAAACAAGTCATTGAATGAATCCCGGACAGATTTGACAACTGTACATAATAATAGTGACACCGGCGGCGAAAGTGGTAACTAAATTTTTATCTACTTTAATAAATTTGAGTTGCCATATCCCTAATGTCATATATATCTATGGGCATTGTTTCACTTGAAACAAGTAATTGAATAATTTAATCTTCCACAATCATTGAGCTTGAATTAAGACAATTTGTGCAAACCTACGAAACAGCAGCTTTTATTTAGTACCAGTTTCAAGTCTGTAAATAGTATAGTTGCTGAGAGCTCAGCGTCACGCCAGCCAACCAGCCAGCCAGACAGCCAAAGTAAATGTAATAGCGCTTTTTTCCGAAAAATGCGCTAAAAATAGCTATTTGTCTAAAACCACAAAACAAGTTTTAAAAAATTTTATGCGTTCAGCTTGTCAAAACATTTATGCAATACGCCATCTCAACTATATTTAACCGTGTGTCATTTATTAATAGTGTGACGACCAAAATACAATATAAACGTTCGTGTACCACGTTTATTAAAATGTGAGAACTGCTTGGTAGTTGGTAGCTTATGTCAGTCGGTAGAACTTTCCCCAAAATACCGCGGTGAATGCCTTACTTGTGATGCACGGTCGGTTTTAATAGGCCACTCTCGATGACAATTTTTAGGTTAATAGCCTTTCACATTATTTTTAAAATGTCTCACAATAATATAAAAATAAAACAACAGTTTAAATTCGTCGGAAGTGAGTCATGGACTAGTCGCCAAGAAGTCTACAGAATTTTGTCGTTTAACAGAAGATGAATTTGAAGTACTGGATTTTGGAGAAATTAATAAGCAATTATATCTTGCAAACAGATTTTTTTGAATTTAAAACACAAAATATATCAAGAAAAATCGATTCTGATAATTTTCGTTGTTATAAACGTCATAAAGATGCTACGATCGCACGCTGTACTACTTGAGTAACGGACGGAGGAGAGAATACACGTATCAGAAGCACACACTGTTTGACTCTGTATCTCCTAAACGAATTGAGATAATTGAAATCTGTAAAAAATATCGTATTCTGCACGATTCATTCTAATGTAATAAGAATTATTGTTGAAATATCTCAAGAAATACAAATACCACTACCTAATAAAAAACATTTAGAATTTGTGGCTGTATTTTTCGATTCAATAGAGATAATCAAAATGTGTGGAAAGTATTGTGGTCTACGTACTTAAATGTAACACAATGAAGAGTTTAATCAGAATATCTTCAGAAATACAAATATGATCAATAGAAATTCAATACTCAATAATAATAAGATCGACTATTATATTTAAAATTTGTAAGGGACATGTTGTCTCACACATTTAATAAAATCAATAAAAATGTCTTGGAAATTGAACTGACAAGATATTTTTGTTTTAAAAATGAGAATAAAAGATTATCAACAACAATAAAATTCGATAAACAATGTGAATATTTGGATTTTCATTCAAGTTATTTTCTATTATATATTGGAGCAATTCTTTCACATCCTTAATGAAGTCTGGTGCATTTAGGATCACAGTTCGTAATTCTTCATACAATTCGTAAGGCTGGAAGTTACTACTTTCACCCACTCGCATACTGTGTGTAAATCTTGAGGATACAGTTTTCGTCCTTACGGTATTATCCAATCAAGCGTCAGAACTGTCATAAAGACTAGCTTGGAAAATACGGGCCTCCATTACTAAAATCGTGCGGAAATTGAGGGTACGCAGTTTTCGTCCTTACGTTATTATCCAATCAAGCGTCAGAACTGTCATGAAGATGATTTAATAAGGGCTATATTCCTTTGCTTGCGTTGCGACTAGACCTAATTTATATAAGGAATTGAGATCATTTTATTTTAACTTGCAAATTGTATTCGATAAACTAAAATGGACTGTACGGATTCCGTCTTACCAAAAGTAGTGGAAGAAGTTATAATATGCTTAGCTTGTGGAATCTTTCAAAAATATTTTCCCCTTCACAATTTTAACTTAAAAAATCTGACGTGGACATCATGGGACTTACTTGTACAACATTGGATATATTTTTGCTTATAATAATATGATAATCAAATACAGAATTCCATCGTTCCACGACTAATCGTTTCAATATTCTACAGCCAACCGTTTCGAATTTATGCGAAAATTTCCAAAAGACTATCAAGTAAAGTGCACTTTCGGCTCAATCAATCTCAATGAAAATAGGATATGAGCATTTAGACGGTAATATCGTCTTAAATACTGAATTCCATCATTCATTTTAATATAATCATGAAAATTCAATGCAACTGAAAGGTATTTAAGTATATTGATTTATAAATGTTATCCACAAAAAACAACTCATCAATTAATCTATGAACTCTTCCATTTTAGAAAGCGACATACATATTCAATATAGAAGACTAAAAATAACGAAATCAATAATAAATATAGAACAAGCTGACGTTATCGCTGGTGATTATTTATTTTCATTTCTTTCATTTTTCGCTTGTGTCATTTACCTACTTCCGTTATCTTGGACTTGGCTACATTCAAGCTGACATTCACAAAACGAAATGCTAGGTGTTATTCAATGTAAATGTAACGGAGACACTCAAATTTACTTTTTTCTTTGTTCAATTCTCGAAATGATTGCGTGATGATTCGTAAATTGAGGATAAAGTTCAAGGATTCTTTTCATATTATGATACATTCTATTATTTGATTATATTGTTTTGCATTATAATTTATATTTTCATATCAGCTTGTTTTGGATGAATAATTTTGATATAATTTTTTTTTTAGAGAGCATGATGTCACCGAGCCCGTTGCCTGTTCCTGGCGGCGGCAGCGTGGGATCCGAACCCCGGTTTGTGCTAACCGCACCAGCATCTCCACCACAAGCTAACACTGCCAAAAGCCAGTGTTCTTCGTTATCAGACGGTGACGGTGAACATTATGAATGTTATGGCGAAGGGGTCGAATTAGATCTAGTGGACTCTGGAACCGCCTCTGATGTCACTAATGGGTAATTTTTTTGACATAAATCACAATGACACGACATACATTGCTAAAAAATTTGATTGAAATAGTACAAAAATCGGACATTGAACATTGAAGGCACCACGGGAGTTGAACGGACGATAATACCTACGGTCAACGTACACACCTCGGGCCGGAGGCCCTCGGAAAGTACACTGTTGACCTCAGGCATTATTGTCCTTTTAACACCTTTGATACCTTAATTACTATAATATTGATGATAGATATATTCAATAGAGAAAATATATATCGAGAACCGAAAATTTGTAACTGCTTCACTTCTCTTATAATCCTTACAACATTAATTACCTTTAATAGGTTATTGTAACAGTTCACTTAATTGCTTCTCTCAAAATTTAATAACTATGTTTTTGGTTTTATGAAATTGTTCTGAACTACTTCTCTGATTCGATTAAATCTGGACGTGGGAAGATTCTCATACCTGAGGTTATCCAAAATTATTCAATAAAACATTTCAGTTATTAATTTTTATTAATCAAAACACTCTCCTTTCCGTTACTTCTTCTCGAAAAGGGTCGACAACCTGAAATCGCATGCTTTATATATGTAGATAGTTAGACAAGTAAGATATTTGCGTGTTCTACTCTAAATTGCCGGAAAATGAAAAAACAGACGTTTTTTTTTTGATAAAATCGCACTTTCACTGACCGATACATATCTTAGTTTTAGTTATGTTAGCATAAGTTTGTTTATTTTTCACGTTTTTAACATTCTCTTTTTCATAACAACTTTTGCTCGATCTGAAACTTGTATAACTTATAATTATTTGTAGGAAATTACACTAAAGAAACATTACATAATAGTATATTATGCTACAAGGACTGAACGACTGTTATAATTGTCCAGGATGAAGTTGGCTGCACTCGACGAAGGAAATCCATGATCCACAGTTATAATTTTTCCTTGTCAGTAGGGAAAAAAATATCATTAATTCCTTGTCAACAGAGAATTGGTGATAATTTCTAAGCTGAAAACTTATAAGTAATAAGGCACTTTCCGTATATGAAAGAAATATTTTGCTGCTATGAAAATATTGAGGATTCAAATATCTTACACATTGTAGCGTTATTTATTTTAATTTAGGGAGCAAAAGTTACTAAACACTACTATTTATTCTTATGATTTATTAAAATAATAAATTAGATAACTAACACTATTTCTTATAAATAATTATAATTTAAACTAAAGATTATTATACTACACTATAACTTAACTTTAATTATTTATTTTGAATAACACAATTTATGTCAACCACTAGCAGTCCATATTATAAGGTCTCTGAGCCAAAACCAATAATAATCCTCGTTGAGGCAGCCACTGATTTATACCTCGGGTCTCTCCCCACTACGTTTTACCCGCAAACGCCCAGGTTTTTCTAGAAAGCGCTAGAAGGTTCCAGCAATTTTCTAGAAAACTTATATATTAGCTTCTATTTCTTGATGTTAAATATTTTCACATTAATTCTAAGCACCAGTGAAGCCGAAATGACTAATTTATAGACGTAAATTCGTTACAATATTCTTTTATTTTCAGAGATAATACGGGAGCACCTAGTCCTTTGAATCACTCTGCCATCAACAGGCATACGTGGCTTCGAACGAGTTTAAGACGATCTCCTCCAAGGTGAGAATCACTTATATTTGCCATTTTGGTCAATTATACAATCCTTGTATACAAATATCAAGATTATAATAATATATTATACGTGAAGGTAGATAAGTGTTCGATTTTTTTTATTCTGAGATTCAATTTTAAGCCCAAAGTCGAAACTTAAACGTATGAATCGTTGAAGAAAAACGACAATAGATAATTCTTTTAGTCCAACAGCCTACCGCACTTTATCCTAATCTTTAGATGAATAATTTATTTTTCGTTTGTATTGTAGTCACCAGGAAAATCTTCCCAACCGCCGATGGGGTTCATTCCGACAGTAAGATTATTATGAATATAATTTTTATTTTTGGTTGCAGGAACTAACAGTAACATATTTCCATTTTGGGTGTTTATTTTAAGAATGACTGTTTTCTCACTATATTTGAGTCATATCAAAAGAAATATACAGCACGAAATAAACAAAAAAGTTCATATAAATATATTTTACAAGCTCGTACTGAATCACTTCCTCTCGTAGCTCACGCTCTTGTATGCCTTATCCAACAGTGGATCAACATTCAATTGTCTAATAGTTGATGCCTGGCAACCACCGAACATCTAGTATCCGTAGACTGTCAATCACGTCCGACAATTGAACATCGACTTGGTCAATACTAACTAGGATTACAGTTATAGCGAATTCAAATAAATAATTATGTCAACTAATTATTTGAATTATTTCACATTTGTGACAATATATTGAAAGTGAAAGATATATTTTATAATAAAACATTCAGAGCAACTATTCAAAGAACCTTTCGTTTTTTTTTAATTGGCTCATCTGATTCGTTTAAAATCTGGAATATTCAAAATAATTCTAACAGTCTCTCAAAGGCTGTGAAACAGTTCCAAGCTATCGCATGTAAACAAAAGAGACTCCGTCCTCTGCCTATATAAAGGCGTCACAATGAATCAAACGGTCAAAAAGTAAATTTTGACAGGCTTTAAATGTTTCACGGTTTCATATCCTTCTAGTAGGCATTATTTCATGATATATTCGAACAGCAGCAGCACAATTTTTCTGTACCTTGTCATTAATTAAAATATGTCTGCTATGCGAAAGTGATGTCTCTTATGACAATAAAAGAGTCTCCAGACATAAATCTAATACCAGATGTTCAATCAACAGTCCAACAAATAAACCATAACAATTATTATTTATGACTATTTGATTTACTTCAATTGTTATCCACGGTTATTTTATTAACTTGAAGAATTCTAAACATTTATCTCTTACTTTCATTATCTTGGCAATAAACTAATTTTGAACGTATTGTAAAATTTATTGGGCCTTAAAAACGCAAGTGTTTGAAATAATAAAATTAAACGTGCACCCCACTTATTTTTCCTACCCTTTAGTGTGGTGGGGATGTAAATATATTTTTTTTATTAAATCTTGATCGATTTTGGCTTATTAGGCCATCATCGGAAGAAACAGATTAAATATACGAATACAAGAAATATCTTTATATACTCTAACATTGAGTTTACAAAACCACGCCTACAAATCACACAGATTAATTGGAGAAATCCTTAATCAGAATTTGTATAGTAACAGAATTAAATAAGTCCATCTGATCATTGATCTTAAATTATCTGATAGATTTATCTAATTGTGTTACTGTACAAATCCTGATTAATGGTTTTTCCAATCAATTTGTGTGATTTATAGGCGTGGTTTTGTGAACTCAATGTTAGTGCCAATTCACAATGTGCGTAAACATAAGGACTACATAAAATCATAAACGCAAGAAATTATGTACGTTCATAATGGTCGTAACGTAAGATATTAAAATAAAGTGTTTTTTTCATTTTACGTTGGTGCAAATTAAGGTTATTGATGTATTTTGTCATTTCCAAATATTCTATTGATTTCGATTCTGTTTCCTGTTTAATGTTTTTCTTTGGTTCCACTTTTATTATTTTGGAGTTCAGTTTGTTTTGTTTTATTGTATGATGTCTGAAAAAGATCTTGAGATTGTTTTATTATTATTGAAACTGCGTTATAAAAGTCACCAACGAGAGAAATATTAAGACGAGGTAGAAATTGTTGTTTTTTTTATTAATAATTCTATGTCAATCATATTTAAAGCATGTTTCGATTCAGGGTGTTGACAACTGTCAGATGAAAACATGTGTTTAAAGTTGACGCATGCGCTATTAGTTGTTTCGTACGTAAACATAACATAAAGTTGAATTTATCTCAACTTTACGTTTTAATTACGTAGCTCTTATGTCAATACGTAAACGTAAGAAATATGTAAGAGCATTGAAATACAGTAGTTCAACTTTATGTTTATGTTTACGGTTATTTAATATTTAAGGATATTTCTTGTATTCATTCAGACGATTGCCTAATAAGCCGAAATCGATTAAGATGTAATAAAAAAAAAATTGTGAAAGTTACATCAAGTGTTTTTAATTATTTATTGTTACAATGTTTAATCGAGTGCCAACAAATGAATCTCTTAATTTTACCTACAATATTTGTTTCAACCTTATTTTCATTTACTCGTGATACATTCATATATTGCCAAGTTTCGTATCTACACAAAACACTTGACACTATGACATTTTAGCCTAAGTCTGTAATATATTATTTTTAAGTATTATAAATTCCAAATGTTGTAGTTGTTTTTTGTGTGAATATTTGATGACCCACTGTGCAAGCTTTTGGCTACAAAATCCTGTCAAGATCCTTTTCAGAATTAACTGCTTTAATTTTTTTGAATACAACATGTGCAAACTATTTAGTTTCTTTCACAGTATATTTTTTCTCGGACTTCCTCTAGTTCCTGCATGTTGTTTTCTCTAATGTTTTAACTATGATACACCATAATGTTATATGAACTTTTTTGTTTATTTCGTGCTGAAGAATGCTGTATTCAGCTTGGCCCCTAACTGACATCCATTTATGTATAAAGATCAGTGTTCTAAGCAGTGGCGTGCGGTGACTTTCTGTGATAGGTATATATACATGGCCAACAATACAGCTTATTTTGCTCGCAACAACCAGCAATCTATTTAAATTTTTCATATATTTTAATTCGGAAATGTCGCACGGACTGCTGGCCTTTAATTTTTATATTTTGAGTGAATTTTATGTCTGGCGTTGGTCTTTTTTTCATAATTTCATTTTTTGTTCCGACATCACGACGTGAAAAAGGTTTTTCCAGTAGATCACAAATTATAGATCTATTTTCAGTTGTCATTCTACAAATGATAATTTCACAAAAATAAATAATTCAAGAAACGTATAAAATAAGTGTTTACCTAATATTGTTGTCTTAAATAACGAATAACAATATTTCAACTATTTTAAAACAAACTATAAAAGGCGTTCGAAAAAGAACTCAGCTAAACGTTGAATATTCAGCTCCAGGTGCAGAAAGTCTGCCTGCACCCAGCGAGAGAGAACGAGCGATAGGAGATCGCTAATTTCGGTATGCTTTTTCTCTGTCAGACTCTATTTCTTCACTTTCCCTATATTAACTATGCTAAACAGACCTCGCTCGCCGTGCAGGCGAGAAATCTGCATCTCAAGCGTCGACATTCGTTTCAAATATATAGCAGAGTGGCCCGCGAGGCGCGCTCGTATTTCTGGTTGCATAAATAGATAAAATACGCTCTTTCTCTGATTTATAATGAAAATTTGTGAAATAAAATGAAGTATTCAATGAACCATTATATTAATTCCATTTACGTAATCTAATATTTTCATAGGGTGTGCAGTGCATAACCTGCACATATGGACTGCACGCCACTGGTTCTAAGCCCAATACTTTTGTGAATTGGCTGAATGTAGTTAAAAAATTAATCATCTTTAAAAAGAGACCAATACAGTCATTTATTATAATCGATTATTTCAGAACGAATTGATATTTTCTGACAATAAACATCTAAAATGAGACTTCAAATTGAATGCTTTATTGGAGAATGGTTACACTGGTTGTGGCACTTCATTCTCACTTTATTATAGTCGGTAATTTGTAGTAGAGTTTCTTGGAAGCACAAAAGTAATGTCAAAATCAATAGTATGCTTATTTTTCTAGTTCACATTAATATTTTCAGAGCGTTCCCGGAATGACGTTCACGAGATAACTATTCAATTATAAAGTGATATCTATTATAACTATTGGTCATTTCGGGAACGCTCTTAAAATGACCAATAGTCATAACAGATATTACTTAATAATTGAATTGTTATCTCGTGAACGTCATTCCGGGAACGCTCTTCAAATAACCATGAGTTAGAACAGATATCACTTTATGATTGGATAGTTATCTCGTGAACGTCATTCCGAGAACGCTCTTTAAATGACCAATAGTTATAACAGATATTACTTTATATTTGAATAGTTATCTAGTGATCGTCATTCCGGAAACGCTCTTCAATCAAATGACCAATAGTTATAACAGTTATCACCTTGGTAATCTGGACTCTATTGTTGTGAATACCCAAAAAGTACTTACTGTCAAAAACGCATTTTTCTAATCAAAATTGTTAATTAAAAGGATTTGCGACTCAATGTGATAATTTATTATTCATAAAATACAGTTACTGTGAAAACACAGAACTTTTCATCAATGTTGTTGTTTTTGCATTACTCAATGTTGAAAGTTTATGGTAGTAATTTCACTTTACATAGTTTCACTTTTATAATTAAAATAAGCTGCCTATTTACAAAATCGGACGAAAAGAATTATAAAGTTATTATTCATCATAATTTTCTAATTAGCATCGTATTACTTTTTAGTTTTACTAGTTTACCTGAATAAATAATATTACAAATGTGGAACTTGGAAAATGTTGCTTGAAATAGCGAGTCAGTTTATGTATTTTTATTGCAATCTATTTTCGGGGAAGACGTCTGTCGCAATGTGGACTATGAGAAGAAAAAGAATTAGCAGAATGTTAATCTAGAATTGTAATTTAAATCATTGATGAATAAATTCTTAGAACAACATGTGAATAATTTTTAAATGCAAATATTTTGAGCTTATTTTTATTATTCATTGCATAATGTTTACAAAAAATAGTCTTGCTTAATGCCTCTCTAATTCGTTCAAATCTAATGTATGTATTTATGGTTTTGGCATGAGGACAAATTCTAATCTTAGTGGATATTTCTGTCCACTTTCAGTTGTTTTGCTCGCGTCACACATCAAAACAAAACCAAAATCCTTCTGCAATGTCTTTTTTATCCTTGTGTACATGTGTGAAACGCAATGAATCTAAATCAAATGTAGAAAACACCAATGAGAGGTATGTACAATTATGTGCTTCGTGCAGCCAACTTCAACCGTGACAATAATATTCAGTATGCGTATTAAATACGATACTTTGTAATCGAAAATTTTTTGTAAAAAAGCGCTATTATATTCACTTTGACTGGCTGGTATGACGCTGAGTTCTTAGCAACTATATTATTTACAGATTTGAAACTGGTATTAAATAAAAACCGCTGTTTCGTAGGTTTGCACAAATTGCTTTAATTCAAGCTCAGTGATTGTGGAAGATTAAATTATTCAATTACTTGTTTCAAGTGAAACAATGCCCATAGATATCTATGACATTAGGGAAATGGCAACTAAAATTTATTCAAGTAGATAAAAATTTAGTTACAACTTTCGCCGCGGCTGTCACTATTATTATGTACAGTTGTCAAATCTGTCCGGGATTCATTCAATGACTTGTTTGACGCGAATTTGAAGCTTATTAGAATGAATTATTATTATTGAATGAAAATTTGTTTATTTTTGGTGTATGTTTTTTATATAGCTTTGATAAAGATCAAATCATCATTTTAAGGTACAGCACTTGACCTCCCGTCAGTCAATAACTAAACAATGAAGATTAAAAGGTATTTTTGAGTTTTTACATGCATAAATTATGTACCTATCAAATAGTCAACTTGAAACTAGTACTAAATGGAAGCTGCTGTTTCGTAAGTTTGCCCAAACTGCTTGATTTCAAGCTCAGTAATTGTGGGAGATGGTAATTTGCGAAATCTCTGAAGTAACAAGCATTTATGAGCTGTCAAAAATGCGCTTCCATCATCTAGATGATTCTTCCATTTTTTTCTGTACTATAACAAATTATGCAGGCATGATCTTCTAGGAAATATCAATGTCAGATAGGAAAATATACTTATTAGACTGTTTACTGGAACACAACAATTATGACAGTGGTACTGAAAGAAAACAACAAGAAAAAAGTTCTGTCACGGACTGAAAATTTATAATTTACATAAAGACATGCTTCGTTGAAAAGGAGGTATGTACACTCCACAAATTCAAATTTACCATCTCTCGTTTATGTTTCAATATCTCAACTGTACTAGTAGTGACTCATTCTTCGAGGAATTTTTGTGGAATTCCTTTACACTTACCTGTCTTTGACTAAAGAGTATTTGGAAATAATTTCGTACACTGTGAAATTTGAAGTGTCTGCTAGTGATTTTGGAACAACAAAAAAAAATCGGAAATAAAATGAATGTTGCCATTGTTTCTTGTTTTATTATTGCTAAACTACTATTTTGAAAAATTAGAAATTCATTGAGAAACTTTAACTGTTTCTTTTTACTTTATTGCGTACATTAATTTTATGTAATGTTTAACTACGAAATTACTACTTACTGTTTTTAATATTGAATGATAAATTTGGCAACACATTTTACAGCTTGGGCCTCGCTCTCGCTTCAACCGAGTGCAGCCAACTTCATCCTGGACAATAATAACGGTCGTTCGTTCCTTGTAACATAATATAATAATTTTGAAAAATAAATAATGAAACTTTAAAAATAGTTATAGTCCATTTGTCAGAGATTTTGACCTCTCATGAAATGTGATATAGCTGAAATTTGGGTCGTTGGTAGTTTTTGAGGTGTAGAAGAAGATAGAGAAATTTTTGCGGCTCTAAAGTGTATTCTAAGTTCATAATCTTGAAAACTAAATCGAAAATTCTGTTTTTGCCCTATATCTCGAAAAATAAAATAGAAAATCGAAAAACTGATAGTACCACCCGAAAGAGCAGAAAATTTTACTTAAAGTTATATTATAAGTTATATGAAAAAAAATTCTGCATCAATATAAAAAATTATTAAAAATACGAAAGCGAACTCGAAAACTGCACGCGCGCCAAGCCGCTGAATACAAATATTCAAGCGAGGCGTTCGAGGAAAAACTAAAGTTTCTTTATCTAAAATATATACAAAACAAAAAAACCAAAAAGCATCTTAAAGTGGGGACTCTAAGCTTTCTGAGGATGACATTAGTTTTCAATAATTTTTTTTTCTCACATAGAAAATTCGTCCGGAAGTTATAATTTCTAAAATTCTCACTGACTTTTGTATGAAATTGAAGATATATTAGTAGAGGCATAAAAAAATTGAATCCTTGTACATTTATCATCAATATACTTTCACTTTCAATGTAAAAATATTCAAAATGATGAACATTGTCTTTGTTTAATAAAACTCATGTTTTAAAATAATCATTTTCTTTCGTAGCATTCATTCGACAATATTTTCATTTTCAAAACGGTTTTTATTGATTTATATGAATTAGAAATTATTACGTCTGCTTTTTAAATGAAGTTGAAAATACACTTCATAATGTGTGATAATTCAGAAATCGATACGACTTAATATGTTTGAGTAATCTTCAATATAAGAAATATATAAGGAAATGCATGTTCTCTGCTTATTCTTATTCCTGCAACTTGAAGTTGAGCTCCAAAAAATTATAAAAAAAAAAAAAAAATTCAGTTGAAATCCTGAGCTTCGACAATATATTATTTATTTTTTGATTACGCATTCAGTTTATGAGCAAACATTGATTGGAAAATGGACGATTCTCAAACATATCCAGTCCTGTCAAAATGAAAAAACTGTCAACTTCGAAATCTCTTTTGGATTTGATTTTTTGCAATTATTGCAAAAAAAGATGTGAGAAAGCTTGTAATTGTCAATAAACAAACTTACTGAGTTCTGCAATATGTGGTTCTTGTTTAACAGGTGATGTTTGTAGAAATTCACCTAAAATTTCAGTGCTAGAGCAAGACAGCGATGTTGAATGTAATGCCAAAGAATAAGAAGACAGTAAGTACAAGTTTGAAGCAGAATTTCTATCAAATTTTCAATTGATTTTTGAAATTCATTTTATTCTTTTGTTCATTTATTGACAAATTCTCACTCATTTTGAAAACCTCCATATTAAATACACCATTTTAATTTTTACTCCAATGATATATAATGATCTTAGTCAGCAGAAAAATCGTGTTCATATCACCTGTTCACACTTCCAAAATATATAAACTGAATTTTAAAATATAGAGATTGAAAATTTTTGGTACGTTCCAAATTGGCGACATATTATATCCGCCATTTTCAATTTTGAAAATCGTATATCAAATTATCAATTAGCATCCCAAAAAAACCCTGGGTACTCATTCACAAGAATATTCATATTGTATTAAGAAACTTTATTATTTTTTTCGATATAAAAATTTTCGATTTTGTTTTCGAGATTATGAACTTAGCATGCACTTTAGAGCAGCAAAGATTTTTGTTGTCTCTGACAACTGGGCTATTATTTTTTTATTAGAACGACTGCAGTTTCAGAATTAATATACATTAATCTAGTGTGGCAAACACATTTATTGATATTTCCTCAGTCGTAGGGTAGCCAATGCAAGTGAATAATAATATCGTTGCTAACAATATTTATTCCTGAAAATTTTTATCAATGAAGAGAGCAACTGGTTTCTGCAACAAAAATGCACATCATCAGGTCGCTCGCTCAAATGATACACGGTATTTGCTTATTCACGCATGCGCATACGTTGTATCCTTCCCACAGTAACGCTGACCCTGCAGCGGCCTATGGTTGGCACAAATATCAAACAAGATACGATTCTATCTATTATGGTAGGAGCATCTTTGCATATAAGAATAAATAAATAGATTTCTAATGATTACTTGAAGCTTGAGGTGATGGGCAATCGGTTACAATAATAATATACTTTTCTTTGCAAAGCTGTAATAATACTAGATCCTAGTTAATTTGAATAGTGTATTTTATAAAATTATATCTTTTATTTTGCAGTTCCGGGAAAAGGCAACTTGGTAGCAATGCTCTGGCAAGGTAAGAATCTACATTCCTTCATATGTAAATCTAGTAAAACAATGAATTAAAATTCTTGATTCAAACAAATTTAATATTATGGTGATGGTGATTATAGCTGATTATATCCTGAAAGCCTCATATTGAATTCATTTTCAAAAACTTATTAATACAATACAGCTTAACGCAATCTCAATCTCATAACAAAACACTTATAATATTCATATTGTGACACTAATAATGATTAGGTGCACGCAAAGAGCAATAACTTTTTCTTCTAAAACAGTGAAAGATGTTGGAACAAAATGAATTACAGACAAATACTCGCGATGTGTATATACTAATAAATTACTTTTCATTTATGTGCTTGCTGTGTCTGGTCAATGTTTGATGCTTTTGGTTTGGTTTGAATAATCATTGCAGCCAACTATATCGCAGTTCCAGTTTCAACTCCTCGGGAAGGAGCAGTACGTGTGACACTGCCGATGATATGTACTCGGATGTTTCCCTTGAAGAAGATGTCCTGGAACTCAATCATAGGGTGAGTTACGATACATACCTATTTCTCGTCTTCTTATTTGTCAATAAATGTAGCCAAATGGTTGAACCTCTGTACAGAATGTCTAGCAGACTGTATAAAAAAAACCGCTGTGGCCTCAGTACTTCCCCGACCATAAATTTCATGGCTAGTTTCATCGCTGTTTCAGATATTTGGAATCTCGCATCAATCAATTGCATATTTCAAAGCGACAGCTGTCATTGTTGTTAGAGTGACAGTAGGGTCTAAAATGTGAAGATTCACAAAATCCCGAACCCTTTTCTAATATTCTTGAAAATTCTAACCAATCTTAACGTCAAAAAACATGGAGCGGGCCAATCGTGTACAATCTGCAGCAACAATCACATTGTACAACAGTGAACTATTACTTGAATGTCTAACGATTGACAACCACATTTTCAAGAATACCCTTAAATGGCAACAAATTATTAAATAAATTACTGTCTTAAATAATAATTATTAGTACACACTAGTAATTTGAAATATTTCATGTTCATGCTTCTATAATCTCCTATTACAGGGAAGAAATTAAGATTTTCTAACTGCACATGTAACTAAATGTAAATAAGTATGTCTAGGTCAGATATCTATCTTCCAGAGTCAAATTTATATATTTTATGTATTTAGGCTCCCTCTTCCCTTCTGTAACAGTTCCATTTAACAGCTTGAATATTCGTTTTACTGATATTTCGCCCCAAAACGCTACATTAAATACAATGCATATCGATTGCTCCAAATTATATTGTAGACCATGACCTACTTCATCATTTCAATAATTGAATGCATTTATAAAATATGACCTAGTAAATTTTATAATTGAACGAATTATAAATTACTCTGACTTCTTACTTACTTGTACTAAGTACAAGAAAGTATTGTGAAACCGACCAAAATTTAGTGTTTGAACTTGTTGTAGGGTTGTAGCATCAAAATAGTTATCTACTATTTTTGTATGAATCGGCTGAGCCGGAAGTGCAGTTTATATGTATAACAGACATTCAGAATTTGCCGTAAAAACAATCAGTTTAATTGAAATGATAAGATAGGCCATGATAATCTGTTGTCAATTTTTTGATTTTGTTTGATATTTTACATGTCAAAATATTATTAAAATTATATTAATTATAATCTGAAGTGACAGAAAACTGTATTGAATAAATTTGTGTATATATCAAATGATGTGCCAGCAAGTCAGAATTATTTTTTCACCTCTGCGCGCTATGTATTCGATCTACTAACCGCTACGCTCGACTTTGTCCCCGGTTTATATACCTGCGACTGTTATTTCTCGAATTCATTCTTTGAAAATCATCTTTCAACAAAGTGTCATTTATTCATACCCGCGCAGTAGGGTCGAAAAATTAATTTGACAGTAATCAAATGAGTAGATTGGCTGCAACTCATTTCTGAAATTAGAATTGTTTACTCGTAAATAATTTCTAAAAATAATATTTTAACTATTGTTGAATATTTGCGAGAATGGAAACATGCATAACAAAACCATTTCCCATAACAAATAAAATGTTTTGTATTGACCTTGGTTTATTTAATGAAAACAGTAATTATTTTTAATTTAAAAAATATATTTAATTATGGTTTATACTGAACTGCTGGACTCTATTTATTATCTGCGGGCTAATCTTTTAGCATTGCGGTTTTGGGCTTTGTCTGACTGCAATAAACCTTAGTACCAATTCACAATGTGCGTGAACGTAACCGTAAACATAAACATAAAGTTGAACTACTGTATTTCAATGCCCGTGTTCACAATACTCTTACGTATTTCTTACGTTTATGTATTGACATAGGAGCTACGTAATGAAAACGTAAACTTGAGATAAATTCAACTTTATGTTATGTTTATGTACGAAACAACTAATAGCGCATGCGTCAACTTTAAACACATGTTTTCATGTGACAGTTGTCAACACCCTGAATCGAAACATGCTTTAAATATGATTGACATAAAATTATTAATAAAAAAGCAACAATTTCTACCTTGTCTTAATATTTCTCTCGTTGCCGAATTTTATAACGCAGTTTCAATAATAATGAAACAATCGCAAGATTTTTTTCAGACACAATAAAACAGAACAAACTAAACTCCAAACTAATAAAAGTGGAACCAAAGAAAAACAGTAAACATGAAACAGAAGCGAAATCAATAGAATATTTGAAAATGACAGTCAGAGAAACCAACACAATACATCAATAATCCTAATTTGTACCAACGTAAAATGAAAAAAACACTTTATTATGATATTTTACATTACGACCACTGTAAACATACATAATTTCTTCCGTTTATGTTTTTACGTACTCCTTATGCTTACGGACATTGTGAATTGGCACTTGAACGATTATTAGGTAGGTGAAAACGAGTACAAACTACATATATGCAACCAATCGAACATGTAAGTTACTGTGGTAACATAATCGGTGAGGAATATCGAGAGCAAAAATTTTATTTCATCACTTTTACATACATAATATGTTTTTATGTTATCTTACAATATTATAAACTAATTTTATTTCAATAATCACTTATCTTGTTTAAATTGATTATTCTGGTAATTAATATTTATCATATCATGTTTCTGCTTTGAGATATCTTTTAATATTTTTGTGAAGAGGTCAATAAAAGCTTTAGAATCTATTTTTGATGTTTAAATTAATGTATTTTTTTTATGATGGATATATTTTAAGCAAATTTAGAATTCCATTAGTTATCAGATTCAATTAATTTCCTCTTTATTCTTCAAATAAAATTAAGTAAAGTGACTTTATGAATTTGAAGATTAGCTATTCAATATTATATTCTCTTATTGGTAAGAGATCACTTTGCGGAATGGCGGAGCTGCTAATCGTGAACAATTAGGCGGAGCTTCCGGTTACCATTGATATAGAAACTAGTGTTTGGTTTGTCAAACAATTCTTCATAACGCTGTTGTTCATATTTTTTGAATATTCATGTTTATCCTAAAGAAGCATTTGAATTGAACTTTCTATCTATGTTATAATGAGGAAGTGCGAAACAAAAAAATATATTACAAAAGAAACTAAATAGTTTGCATATGTTAGTATTCAAAAAAATTAAAACAGGTAAATTATGTGGAGGATCTTTACAAGATTTTATAGCCGAAAGCATACACGGTGGGTCATAAAGTATTTACACGAAAGGCAATTAGAACATTTGGTATTTACAATACTTAAAAATAATATAGTGCAGACTTAAGCTAAAATGTCATAGTGTGTGTATATATATTTAAATTCCAGAAAAAATAACGATTAATAATTATTGTCACAAAAGTTAAGCCTGTGAAAATATCTAGTTTTACTGTCTTTGATTTCGCAGGCAGTTTAGGATTAACTCAGCCAATTTATTCGGAACGATTTGCCAATTGTCATTTTTCACTGAAAATTTAATTATTGTGGTTATGCTAATGTATTTAATGTCAAAATATTGTGCACTTATACATTATGATGACAATACTATGAAATATTTAGATCTTATCGTTTATCTGAAACGTAAAACAGCAGATGAGTTGACTGAAATACATTAATTTATAAATGAAGCACTTGTGTATCAGTTTTTTCTCATATTATTACAAACTTCACACTCAGGTCGTTTCAATGAAGTGTGCTCAGAGAATTGATCTGCTGAACAAATAAAATATTGTATCTTATATCTCAGAAAATATTTAAAATCAATTACCAAATTCAGTTGTATACATTTGTAGGTTATGTTTTCTGTTCTTCAAGAATAAGCTTCTACAATTTTTTGCGGCAATATTTTCAGTTGAATTATTCAATAAATTAATTATTTTAGAATTGCATTACATTTAATATTCCACCGTTTACTTTAAATAAATCGTTGAATGATTTTCTTTATGTTTGAGAACCAACGACAATGAAGTTAGTTGAGAGCAGCAACTACTTTTTGAGATATTCATAGATGGCAGCACAGTCTGGCACATATTCTGACTGTATTCAGACTATTCAAATCAGCTGATTCAAGTGTAATGAGCTTGTGCAAACAATTTAATATTTAAGAAATGTTTTTATTCGATATCCAGTGGATTTATAGAGAAAAATTGTTAGACAATTAATTTCATTCATATTAAACGTAATGTCATTGCGTCAATATTCAAATTGTAAAAAGTGAGTTCGTAGAAGCATTCTGAAATGCAAATAGAGGTACTACCTTCATGATCAGTTGAAATTCGAATGTAAAACTGATATTGCTGTAATAAAAGAACCCTACGCAATAATTAATATACAAGCCAGAAATACTATAATATTGCTCAATTGCCTATCCTTGCCTTTATTCATTACAGACGATACACTGGTCTCTATTACAGCCGTATCTGACAGTTGTTTATACACATGTCGTGTTTGTGACGTCACATAAACACATTGCAGCACTTACCAATACATACCTACATGCGTAAGTATGAAATGTTTGAGTATGTTTGTGATAGGAGAGTCCAGTAGAAATCAACCGCTGTTATTGTTAAGTGAACCTTGGCAAAGATATTTTGTTGAATTTTGAGATTAGAATCAGTTAAAAGATGACTTCACTAATCGGCAGTGATATAAAGTGGCCGAATTATTGGAAATACAATGATTAATTATGTGGTTTGTGTGTTTAATGTGTCGTGAAAATTTCCTGTGATATATTGATATCAATATTCACAAAATGTTTGCTTAAATACTGTTTATAATACTTCTAAGGGCCAGTTTCACCAACGCTAGTTAAATTTATCTAAAGGTTATTTCATACGAAAAGTATTGTTGATACAATTGTAACCATAGTTACTGACTCAAAATAACCCCTTGATAAATTTAAATGAGTTTGGTGAAACCGGACCTAGGTGGCATAATTTTTTTTTGGTAGAGAGTTCCTGTTTCTCAACGGCTTAATATAACCTGTGACCCAAATAGAAAATTCGCCTAAATTAACGTCATAATCTTCCACCTATTGGAAACTGACTCAACTAAGCCAAAACGAAATCATTTCCACAAATAGAACAACTAATTTTGTATAAAGTTTGACCCTCACAATCTTCAGTCCCGCCGGTTTGACACAACGTGATATAAAGTTGTCGTTTTTTTGTTGATAAATAACAGATAAACTGTCGGTTATCGAAATTACTTGGCAAGGCTTATCAGCAGTTTTAATGAATTTCATTTCGAGTAATGTCGTATCGAAGTTTGCAACGAAGTTCATTTGAATTATTAATTTCCTAATTGTTTCGCAATACGCCTTCATTTAAAACAGTGAAGTGACTCAAGTTTTTAGTGTTAGTGTAGTGGACTGTGATATAAACGGAAAATGTTTAGTTTTTAATGGAACCTATGAACGGTATTCGTAAATAACTAAATTTAGATTGTTGATGAAATATGATTCCTACAAATAAATGATGAAAGCGAATTTTTGACAGCTCATGAATGCTTGTTACTTTAGAGATTTCGCAAATTACCATTTCTCACAATTACTGAGCTTGAAATCAAGCAGTTTGGGCAAACTTACGAAACAGCAGCTTTCATTTAGTACTAGTTTCAAGTTGACTATTTGATAGGTACATAATTTATGCATGTACAAATTCAAAAATACCTATTAATCTTCATTGTTTAGTTATTGACTGATAGGAGGTCAAGTGCTGTACCTCAAAATAATAATTTGATCTTTATCAAAGCTATATAAAAAAAATACACCAAAAGTAAACAAATTTTCATCCAATAATAATAATTCATTCTAATAAGCTTCAAATTTGCGTCAAACAAGTCATTGAATGAATCCTGGACAGATTTGACAACTGTACATAATAATAGTGACACCCACGGCTAAAGTTGTAACTAAATTTTTATCTACTTTAATAAATTTTAGTTGCCATATCCCCAATGTCATATATATCTATGGGCATTGTTTCACTTGAAACAAGTAATTGAATAATTTAATCTTCCACAATCACTGAGCTTGAATTAAAGCAATTTGTGCAAACTTACGAAACAGCAGCTTTTATTTAATACCAGTTTCAAGTCTGTAAATAGTATAGTTGCTGAGAACTCAGCGTCACGCCTGCCAGCCAGCCAGACAGACAGCCAAAGTGAATATGATAGCGCTTTTTTTCAAAAAAATGCGCTAAAAATGCGCTATTATATTTATATTGACTGTCTGGCTGGTGTGACGCTGAGTTCTCGGCGACTACAGCACTTACAGACTTGACACTGGTACTGAATGAAAACTGCTGTTTCGTAGGTTTGCCTAAACTGCTTGACTTTAAAATGCGCTTTGATCGTCAAGATGATTCTTTAATTTTTTGCAAATAGCGCCTGTATTAGTTAGTTTAGAAGTGTTGTGAAACGGTAATTTGCAAAGAGGCAAAATCCTACAGAATAAGTTTTTAGACGTTCCAATTGTTGAATTCGTTACTGCGTTAGAATAAAAATTCATGAAAAACACTTGTTTTCGATTTTTCAATGAATAACAATTTTGCTGCACTCAAAATTTTAGAGATTGTTTAATTCAGCCAATTCAAAACACGGTTTCCATTTGACGTTTTTCAATATACTAAACTGTATTCTTAGACTAGAATTGAAGAAACAGAAATTTCTTGCTTTTAGCTTCACTAAACAATGATTGTACCGTAATTCAGCTTAGATGCTATATCTGCTTCAATAGATAAAACTGCCGAAGCTGAAAGTCTTTTCGGACCCATCGTACATCTCAAATTATTTTTTATTAGTTTTAATTTCGAAAAACTTTTTTCTGGCGGTATTGTTAACAAAATCGAATAGACAATGTGAATATTTGGATAATTTTTTTCAAGTTATGAAGTCTGGTACATTTAAGATCATACAATTCGTTAAGTTTACTCATTCACAGGACTGTGTGTAAATGTTGGAAGTTTTTTATTATTCACTCTTTCTAAAATCACAAATATTGTTTAATTTCTAAAATATGAGACCTAAATATCCTGAAATTTGTATATTCTAAAATAAAATATATTAATAAGGATCGATTCTGATAATTTTTGTTGTTATAAACATCATGCGGATGCTACGGTCGTACACTGTATTACTCGAGTAACGGACGGAGGAGAGAACAGCCGAATCAGTAGCACACACTGTTTGACTCTGTATCTTCTAAACAAATTGAGATAATTGAGATCTGTAAAAAATATCGTATTCTGCACGATTCGTTCTAATTTAATAAGAATTATTATTGAAGTATCTCAAAAAATACAAATACCATTACCTGATAAATAAAATTTGGAGTTTGTAGCTACCTTTTGACTCAATTGAGATAATAAAAATGTGTGGAAAGTATTGTGATCTACATACTTGAATGTAACATGATAGAGAGTTTCATCAGAATATATTTAGAAATACAAATATGATCAATAATATTTCTAAAATCGACTATTGTAGTAGCACAATGTTGTCTAACACATTTAATGAAATCAATAAAAATGTCTCGGAAATTGAACTGACAAGATATTTCTGTTCTAAAAATGAGAATACAAGATTATCAACAATAACAAAATTTGATAGACAATGTAAATATTTTGATTTTCATTCAAGTTATTTTCTATTATGTATTGAAGCAGTTCTTTCACATTTTTAATGAAGTTTGGTACATTCAGGATCATAGTTTGTAATTCTTCATACAATTCGTACTTTCACCCACTCGCAGGACTGTGTTTTTTATAATTTGCTGTTTTGGTATATATTTGAATTCTCTCAAATCATATAGGAAACAAAAATGTTTATTTAATGACATTAATCTTGAATCCATATTGCTTATTATAGAATCAATCATTGTGTTAAAAAATCTGACTCATAACGACTTGAGGCGCAAGGCTCCTCGGACCGCCTCGGAGAATACGGGCCTCCATATTTTAAAACCGTGCGAAAATTGAGGATACAATTTTCGTCCTTACGGTATTATCCAATCAAGCGTCAGAATTGTCATAAAGACGATTTAATAAAGGCTATATTCCTTTGCTTGCGTTGCGACTAGACCTAATTAATTTAAGGAATTTAATTTAGCTTGCAAACTGTGGCCCACATCGCCCATACCTAACGTCGATTCTTCATTCACCCTCCTAGAACAAAAACATGAACTAATTTTCGGGTAATTTCTATATTGCTGGAATTGCTAGTCAAGAAGAGTGTATTACACATTTTGTCTTTCATTAAACGTTAAAAAAAATCTAAAATAGAACGGAGGAATGTATTATATTTTAACTGAAGCATACATCAGAATTTGTAGTTGAAGATGATTTAAAAATAACTTTGATGGCGCTAGTGTTGCCAGCGAAAACCGGAAAAAATATTTTATATTTATAATTTTTATGAATGTAAAACCTGTTATTAACCAATGAGTAATATTCTAAATTGAGTCATAACCTATGTTTTTTTAGTTAATTATTAATTACAAGGTCAATTAAAACAATGTTTCTATACAACGTTTAGATCAAAAGTTCAAAAAAAAAAATATATATATATATCATCTTGAATTATGGTAAAAAAATTTCAATGTTAATCTAAACAATGTTTCTTCGAATTTTCTCAAAGAATAACATTTCATATTTCGGGTATTTATTTAACAAGTGTCCAACCTTGTTGTTTGTGCGATGGTAACAATGCGCTAAAAGCCGCATAAGTTGAACAATGAGTGAAGTGAGTGAAAATGAAGACGCTCCAAATACTCAGGACCTCGACTATGACATGTGGGAAGGCCAATTTGAGTTCGTAGGGCCTTCAGAACATCAAATCCTCCGAAATGATCTACAGTTTATTTCGCCACTGCCACATTTAGCAGCTAGGACCAATGGCACGAGAAAGACTCAGGCGCA
The DNA here is from genome assembly GCA_963989225.1 of Dromius quadrimaculatus. Lineage (NCBI taxonomy): Eukaryota > Metazoa > Arthropoda > Insecta > Coleoptera > Carabidae > Dromius > Dromius quadrimaculatus. Next base: position 49,047,712 of record OZ022332.1, on the reverse strand, counting down.
TGTGTGGTGTGAAGATCTCACGGAAAATGTAAATATGAGTAACCAAGCCAAGCAGGGAAAGTTTATTCTCCATATTTTCAATTCAATTTGCAAACAACCATCTGCGACCCTTATTAATGAGTGTGTCAAGTTTAGAGAGTATTTATTTTTCGCCTTGGTTTCAAGGATCTTGAATTACTCTTTTTTAAGTACTCACAGAAAAGCTGGCATTGTAAATAAGCATAATTATGATTAATGCAGAAATACTATCCTAGAAAATTGTACAAATGAAAGTGTTGTTTTTAATCGCAATCATCTACATCTTATTCTTTTCTTTACGAAGAACATGGCGCCAAGATAAAAGATACTGACATAGCTGAACTTAAACGTGGTGCTATTCATTGTTCAGTGCATTAAAACATGAATCATTATTCTTTATAACGATAAACTCTCTATAACGTAGAAGTGAACACAATTTGATTGGTTTACCCTGAAATCCTCACACATTGATAAATTATTTATAGCACAACAGCCATTCTCTATAACGAAGAAATTTGTTCATATTGTCACAAATTTTAATGTGAATGATTTATTAAAACAAGTTACATTTTACAAACTCGTATGTTCACAATATCGCGCACAGTTACTTGTACTGAATCACCGAATGAATAATTCCTCTCCTAGCTCGAGCTCTTATATACTTAAGCCGACAATAGGCCAACATTCAATTGTCTAACAGTTGTTGCCCGGCAACCACCGAACATCTAGTGACCATAGCCTGTCAATCATGTCCGACAATTGAACTTCTGAGGTCGCAAACAGCCGTCTTACTTTCGTTATTGTTAATTGCCTTGAACATTGGGAATAGTTTAATCACCTATTTCATGAAATACATATTGAAAATTATTGTGAATTTGGTTCACTCCATATAACGATAACTCTTTAACGATAAAATATGCTCTGTTCCTTGAGTTTTGTTTTCAACAAACTTGATATTCAACTAAAGTTCCCCTTTGTTGTAGTTGCAGAATCTTCAGCAACAGGTAAGTGTGCTCACGGATTCTCAGAGCCACACGGACGAACGCTACACGCGAGCCAAATCTGAAAATGCAGCTCTACAAGCCCGAGTACATATGCTAGAAGAACAACTTCGCGAAGCAGAACTCCGACATGAGGACAGATTGCAGGTACATTTTCTCTTCACTATTTTATAAAAGAGAAACTTGAATGACCATAAATCATTTTGAGTACTTGGAAAAATCTCAGTAAAATGTTATCTGTATTAATTATTATCTGCAGGAAGAACAGCGCCGGTCGAAAGATCTTCTAACTCGGGTCGAGCGCGAAAAGCAGCTTCAGTTAGAGAATTGCACAATCCGACTCCAATCTCTAGAGCTGGAAGTTGGTAGTTTGCGTGAGGATGCTGCACGTCAGCGAGGTCGAGCAGAACGATTAGAGGCAGAGCGCCTTGAACTTGCTGATCAACTGCAGGAAATCAGGCAGGAAGTAGCATCTGCTAGGGCTTCTGCTCATACACATAAAGAACAAGAAAAAAGGTGAGATCTTGATTCACACCAATATTTATTCTCAACAACTTATTTATTTATCACGCTCTGAATATTCACATACATTAATCTCGAATGTCGCTTGATGCGACGTAAAGAGATAACAGGCTCCGCCCAGATTTTATTTTTACGAATTATGACACTTTCGCACATTACAATATAAATTGAAGAATAATCCTATTTTTGTATCATGCATAATTCTTACAAAAAATTTCTTCAGACTGACGGAAGAACGCTTCGGCAGTAATCAACTGATTGATGAGCTTTCCCGAGAGGTTGAACGCTTAAGATCCGAAGTTAGAACACCGGCTCTCCCGACTACTTCTCCAGATACTCTTCGGCTGGAAGAGCTCCACCAAGAAGTAGCCAGTCTTAGATCAGAGAACAAATCCCTTTTGGAAGCTAACGAAGAGCTCCAGGCAAGCTTACTGACGACTGGTGTCGAACAGGGAAGATTGCTAACAGCTGGAGAAACCAGTTTGGCAGCAGAATTGGAAGCCATGTCACACGATCAGGTACGAAATTAAAATCGATTAAAAATAGCTACAAATAATCGTTAGGGAATTAAAAAAAATTGTTAAGATTTTTATTTATTAGCTTACCTTTAAACTTGTGCTGTTGTTGGCAAATTTCTTTTATTTTTTCACCATTATCATAGTTTATTTCGTAATCATGATAAAAATTAATTTGCAGCACATTTTATTTGCTTATTATTGCGCTTGTAGCACTAGGGGGGCTTTTCGGTAGCTTTTGTTACATTTTTATTTTGTTTGCAGCCATTCCACCCAGATGATCACGAGAATTTAGTTAAGGTATGCACATATTTTGTTTTGTTGCATGAAATTCCACTAATATCCTTTTTTATGTTTCGGTGTTGGGCTTATTAAGCTTCTCTGACATTGATTCAAGTATTTTCAACTATACTTTCTTATAGTTCATTTCAGTTAAGAACGATCCAAGGGCTAAAACTATCCATTATATAATATTAGTATATCGACACTTAAATAATCAGGTACACTACTCTTATTGATTATATTCTTCCATTTATTTCCACTTGTTCATTTCGTTTAGTTCATTTTTACGCGCCCCGTAACTGACCTACCAACCACTATTACTTCTACGGGCTCCAACTATTACCCCAATTATCTATTTTCTCTCTCTCGGCCATGTCCCTGTTTTATATATGGAATTTTGCAGGCCTATATACTAACTATGCTAAGTAAGAGGGCGTGGCTCAAAACTACAGTGGTTTAACTAGACACGTTGATACAATTTACGTTGAAACAAAAAGTGGGGGCGAAAATAGTATCAAAATAATCCACTCTTGAGGAATTGAAATCAAATATTTTTGAATCATTGGAAATTTAAAAAGCCCTTGAAAATAAAAAAAAATTTGATGAACGAGCAATTAGATTTGTATAAAACTCCCTTAGTGAAACCATTGTAGCCTCAAACCATGCTGGCTTATATACTAATTATGCTAAGTAAGAGGGCGTGGCTTGAAACTACAGTGGTTTAACTAGAGATATTGATTCAATTGACGTTGAAACAAAAAATGTAAGGCGTGTGTAGTACCAAAGTCCTTCACGGTCAAGGACGTGGTTTAAAATTATATCTTTTAGAATCATTGATAATTCAAAAAACTCTAGGAGCCAAAAAAATTTGATGAACGGGCAATAATATTTATGTAAAAGTCTCCTTGTTGAACCATTGTAGCTTCAAACCACGCAGACTCATACAGTAATTATGCTAAGAGGGCATGGTTTGTAACTACAGTGGTTTAACTGGAGAAATCGATATAATTAACATTGAAACAAAAAGTGGGGGCGTGTATAGTACGAAGTGCTTTACGTTCAAGGACGTGGTTTCAAATTGAATCTTTTAGAATCATTGGAAATTCAAAAAGCTCTTAAGGCAAAAAAACTGATGAACGAGCTATTAAATTCACATAAAACTCCCTTAGTTGAACCATGTAGACTTTTGTATTAATTATACTCAGTAAGAGGGCGTGGTTAAAAACTACAGGGGTTCAACTAGAGAGATTAATACAATTGACATTGAAACAAATAGTGGGGGTGGGGCCACGGCCTGGCGCAGAGGCAAGCACTGCCGCCTAACACCACTGAGGTCCTGGGTTCAATCAAAGTTGGCTCCATGTGTTTCGTTCCGTGTGGGGGGGTTTTCTCAGTGCTCTTCCGTTTCCTCTCCCTTAGGTACACCCAAATTCTGAATACATTTTTTCGGAAGTAACTTCGGGTGGACGTGAGTATCAGTCTGTCGCGTGAGCGACAGCAGTGGCATTTCTGGATGAGTAGTTGTACTACAGTTGCGCAGCAAGTGCCAGTCTCTCACGAAAGCCGAGCTACAAGGACATCGCTCTGCAGTCTTCGGACTATAAAATGATTTACCTTGGACACTTGACACGAAACAACTTAGCTTAGGCACAAATACACTCACACAACACTCTGAAGAGGAGTCCTTATACCGGAACATACATAGATAAATTGATAGATGAAGTGGGGGCGTGTATAGTATCAAAGTGCTTCACGTTCAAGGACGTGGTTTAAAATTAAATCTTTTCAAATCATTGCAAATTCAAAAAGATCTTGAAGCCAGAAAAAAAACTGATGAACGAGCAATTAAATTTATAATTCCCTTAGTTAAACCATTGTAACTTCAAACCACATAAGATTTTCTACTAATTATGCTAAGTAAGAGGGCGTGGCTTAAAACTACAGTGGTTTAACTAGAGAGATTGATACATTTGACGTTGAAACAAAAAGTGGGGGCGCGTATAGTGACTATCAAAGTGCTTCACGTTCGAGGACGTGGCTTTAAATAAAATCTATGAGAATCATTGAAAATTCAAAAAGCTCTTGAAGCAAAAAAACAAACTGATGAACGAGCAAATAGAATTAATTCAAAACTCCCTTCGTTAAACCATTGTAGCTTCAAACCATGTAGGCTCTTATACTGATTATGCAAAGTAAGAGGGCGGGGCCTTAGGACTACTGTGGTTTCAACTAAAGAGGTTGATACAATTAACGTTGGAACAAGAAGTGGCGGCGTGTATAGTATCAAAGTGCTTCACGTTGATGGACGTGGTTTCAAATTAAATCTTTTAGAATCATTGGAACTTCAAAAAGCTCTTATAGCAAAAAAAAAAATGATAAACGAGCAATCAAATTTATATAAAACTTTCTTAGTTGAACCATTGTAGCTTCAAACCAGGTAGACTATTATACTAATTATGCTAAGTAAGAGGGCGTGGCTTAAAACTACAGTGGTTTGATCAAAGAGATTGATACAAATGATGTTTAAAAAAAAGTACTTCGCGTTCAAGGACGTGATTTATAATTAAATCTTTTAGAATCATTGGAAATGCAAAAACCAAAAAAAATCAATATGTTGCATTGGGATATAAGTTCTGTACATTAATTAGAAACACAACGTTTCGACAGCAAAGTGCTGCCTTTCTCAAGTGTAAAGACCTGTGGATATTGAATTCATCAATCACAGGCAGAACTCTACGATCCTAGGAGTTGATATATTTCAAACTAATCTAGTTACTATTTGTACTTTTATTTTGTTTATTTATATTTATATTTCTTTACACTTGAGAAAGGCAGCATTTTGCTGTCGAAACGTTGTTTTTCTAATTAATGTACAGAACTTATATCTCAATAAAACATATTTATTCATAAAATGAGTTCTGAATTTTTTTTTTCTTCATCAAAAAAGAATTGTTGAACGAGCAATTATATTTATATAAAACTCTCTTATGTACTAATTAGGCTAAGTAAGAGGGCGTGGCTCAAAACTACAGTGGTTTGACTGAAGGTATTGATACAATTGACGTTGAAACAAGAAGGGGGGGGGGGCGTGGTTTGAAGCTACAATGGTTTAACTAAGGGAATTATATATAAATCTAATTGCTCGTTTTTTTTTGACTCCAAGAGCTTTTTGAATTTGCAATGATTCTAAAAGATTCAATATGAAACCACGTCTTTGAACATGAAGCACTCCGATATTATTTATCACTGTAGTTTTAAGCCACGCCCTCCTACTTATTATTATTATTAATATATAAGCCTGCAACATTTTTTGTTTTTTGTGCTTTTCTATAAGTTGATATATATTTTGTTTATAGATTCAACAAGCGCTGAAAGAGCAACAAGATGTTAACGCTCAATTGAGGTGCTACATCGACGGCATTCTACTCAACATTGTGGAAAATTATCCACAACTGCTCGAAGTGAAGCAGAGATCTGCATAGAACTTAAATATTGTTTCATTCACTCAAAGTTACAAACACTTCTGAAGCGCATATATTTTATAAAGATTATTCATTCAAATTTTAATAATTGTAAATGTATGATTAATTTTGCGTGGCTAAAGAACAAATAGGAAGCTCAAAGGAATGTCCGTCCATTTTGTGATTTAAAACTGTGATTAGAGTTCATATATGCCTTATTAAGCTATATAAAAATTATTTCATATTATCTGGTTACTATAATGATATATGATTATTTTTATTTGATGATTGTTATGATATTAAGAGCTATACTAAATTTTAGCTGTAAATGAACATATTTTGTTGTTATATGTTTACTTTTTATTATTTTGGCAAACTATTATTTTACAACTCGACCATTTATCACTTTTATATTTGCCAGAAAAAGTGTTCTATAAAATTAGATTAGTTTTGCCAAAATAATGCGAATGTTTTCAGTCCTATTGTGAAAAGAGTTATAATGTAGAAGTTTTATCAAATGCCTGATGAAATAATGTGCATTAACTGTTAGATATCTTGTTGTATAATAATGTGAATATTATACATATATTTTGATACTGAATATTCTTTATCAAGTTCGGAATAATTTATTTGTACAATTATTCTTAAACACGGCAGAATAACATACTAAATATTGTTAATATTTCTTTAATTTAATGCATTCAAATTGTAGTATATCGGCCTATTAGCTACGGACGTGTCTGGAATTAATTTCAAACGACACTTATTATGTATAAACTACTTTATTCATATGAATTTTGTATATAATTAATGTAATACGGTATCACAACAATGAACACATAAGGAACTTATTTATTATAAAAATTGTATAATAATACTAATTGTGTTCTTAATAACAATAAAATTTATGTTTCTGAATCATTTTCCAATACAGAATTTTCTTTGGAGACGACATTGTCATTTTCCAGGTCATATTTGAGGCGGAGAATTTCTGCATCAGTACCCTAAAATAATTACAGTCAGTTATGTTTGACATTCGAAAAACATTTAGTGTAAAATTCAAAGCTTGATCAAGTAGCATTTTATTCATTGTTCTGGTAACTATTTTTTTGTTTGACAGCTGTCAAAGTTATAAAGAAAATAAACATATCATACAAATTAGTGCCTCACGTTCAAGGACTTGGTTTTAAATTAAATCTTTTAGAATCATTGGAAATTCAAAACGCTCTCAAAGCAAAAATAAGAACTGATGGACGAACAATTAAATTTATATAAAACTCCTACAGTTGAACCATTGTAGCTTTAAACCACGTGAGATTTTATACTAATTATGCTAAGTAAGAGGGCGTGGCTTGAAACTACAGTGGTTTAATCAAAGAGATTGATACAATTGACGTTGAAGCAAAAAGTGCTTCACGTTCAAAGATGTGATTCAAAATTAAATCTTCTAGAATCATGGGAAATGCAAAAAGCTCTTTAAACCAAAAAAAAAAATGTTGAACGAGCAATTATATTTATATTAAACTCTCTTATATACCTATTAGGCTAAGTAAGAGGGCGTGGCTCAAAACTACAGTGGATTAACTAAAGGAATTGATACAATTGACGTTAAAACAAGAAGTGGGGGCGTGGTTTGAAGCTACAATGGTTTAACTAAAGGAGTTATATGTAAATATAAAATAAACATATCATACAAATTAATGGGCGAATCACCTATTAGCGCACCGTCATAAATAAAATTATAAATTTTTCATAAAAAAATGTTTACTCACCCAAGTAGGCATATTATGTTCAAGAATTACGGGTTCAGTATTAAAATCACTCCTATATTTGTCTGCTTCACATAAACTACATTTTTTGTTGTCCTTCATTTGATTGTGCAATGCAAGTCTATCTTTTGACAAAGCTATTTTCTCTTCTGTCAATTTTTTTTCTCTTGCTGCTAGATTACTCAACTGTTTTTGAATATCTTTCAACCTTTCGTTATATTTATATTCAGTTAGTTTAGCTTCATTTAGCGCTTGTTCTCCATCTTTGTATTTTAATTCAGCAACTTTTAATAATTTTTCAATTTCTTGTTCTTTCGTCATTAATTTCATTTCACGATCTAGTAGACTGCGTTTTAGTATTTCTACTTCACATTGTTGTTTACATAAATCTTCTCGTTCTTTATCTGTTAGTTTAGTTGCTTCTCTGGCGATTTTTAAAGCGGCTTCTACTTCTGTTTTGGCTTTGGAAGAATCGAAATTTTGTTCTAGTTTGGCACTGGTTTCAAGACGAGATTTTTCTGCAACCACTGTAAGCTTTTCTTCGTTTAGCTGCAGGATTATTTTCTCATGTTCGGCAAGCAGAGTTTCTTTCAAAGTCTGTTGAAAAAATATTAAGAAACAATGATCAAATAAAAAGAAATATTTTACCTTAACTTGTTGACGTTCACGTTCAAGATTTTTTCGGACGAACTCCGCTTCTCTATCCAGCGCTTGCGCTCTAGCAGCTAATGTAGCTGACGTTTGCTGGAGAGCCCAACGCTCTTCTCTTGTAGCTTGAGTTTGTTCAGCTATTCTCATTTCTAAAGTTCGTACTAAAGCCAACATTTGGGCTCTTTCGCCATCATTAGCAGCTCTTTGCTTCTCTAAAGACGTCTGCATCACTAAAAATAAATCAATTCTAAAAAAGGAAAACATTCGAAAGATAAATTACTTCTTATTTCCATTTCTTTGGCACTTAAAGTTTCGGCTTTGATTTCACTGAAAATATTGTGATCCATATTAACTTTATTTTGTATTTCGTTCATAGTTTTTGAGCTATTTTGTAACACTTCCAAACTTTCATTTATTTTTTGTGTCATTATTTCAGCACTAGCAATTGTTTGTACTTCTTTTGTTTTATTGTTAGCCATATCATCCATCATTTGTTTGTATTCATTTCTCACATCTTCTACTGTAATTTTACAATTTTCTCGGATAGTTTCTATGTCAGACAAATTCTGTTCCATTATTTGTTTTATTTTATCTTCATATCTATTGACCAATTCTTCTTTTTCTTTTGATATATCTTGTATTTTTTCGGAGTAAAATTTGTTAATACTTTCTATTTCTGATTTCAATCTTTTCTCTGTTGATTCCAATGAGTTTTCCAGGAATATCAACTGTTTCCTGAAAATATAAAGAGTAGTGTACATTTTAGTAGCAAAGCTAGCATTTTCAGAGTACTATAATTAACAATAACAATACAATAAGTACATGACACAAAATACCAAAAGAATATCCAATTAAATCATAGGGTTTCAGGGGGGCGGGACCAAGAACTACAATGTGAGTTCAATAAAGATTATCTAAAGAAAACATACGTAATGCAAAACCAAAAAGAAATCGAGTCAAAATACAGAGTTAAAGGTAGGCGGAGCTAAAAACTACAGTGTAATAATAAAATAAAGCCACAAGGAGAACTAATCAATGCAATTTGATGAAGAGTTATCTAAAGGAAACAGTTCGAAATTCAAAAAATAATTTTTGTGTTTACTATAGTCAACTGAACATGTCAGAAGCTTCATTTATGAAAAAACACAAAAATAATTTTGTAAATTTTGATCTGTCTCCTTTAGATAACCCTTCATTAAATTGCGTTGATTAGTTCTCCCTGTGGTTTTACGTTATTTTTACTTTATTATCATCTGTAGTTCTTAGCTCCGCCTACTTCAAGCTCTGTATTCTGATTTTATTTCTTTTTGGTTTTGAATTGTTTGGATATTCTCTCGGATATTCTTCTGATTTTAATCTTCTTTCTATTGATTCCAATGAATTTTTTAGAAATATCAACTGTTTATTGAGAATACAAAAAGTAGTTTACTTATGTGCATTTCAGTAGCAAAGCTACCATCTTCAGAGTACAATAAATCAGAGCAGAAAACAAATCTTATAATTACAAACATGATACAGGATACCAAAAGAATATCCAATCAAATTATAGGGTTTGAGGTGGGCGTAGCCAAAAACTACAATGTAAGTTTGAGTGAAAAAAATAGGCAAAACCAAATCAAAGTTATGCAATAATAGTATATTACAATACAAGTGAAGAAACTATGTGTTTTGCTCACGCGGGTGGCAGTTTCATGCACGAGGCGGTAGCCGAGTGTGAAAAGGCACACAAGTGAGCGAATTCGTTTCTTCACGAGTGCTGTATAGCATTTTGTTCAATTCTATTATTGAAACATTCATTAAAACATTAAAATCTATCACACTTCTTAAACAAAGATCATGTATAAAGTCCAAAGTAGCATAGGCGGCGGATGCGTTGTTATGGATCATGTAAATATAAACATCCGCAACTGTCAAAAATAATGAAATTATTTTGTCCTGCTATTTTTACCACTATAAATTGTGACACTAAACTGGAACACGGTAATAATGAAACTGCGCGAGGAAAATAATTAACAATGAAGAGGAAACAAGTAATAGAAATAGCACTCAAGTTGATATTACAAAAAATACTACGATAACTACAGATTCTCATCAGTTTTCAGTTGCTGGTATATCTTGTTTAAGTAACGCAATTTTTAATAATTTTTTCATTCAATAAATACATGTTATAAAATGTATTGTAGTTTATTCTTTATTTCGTTATGACAGAGTGAGTGGACGAAAGTAATTACACTCACTACTTTCGCCCACCCGTTGTCATAGGAATCACTGTAGTTGACAAAACAAACAGTTTCAAGATTGGTATCCAAGTAAAAAATAACATGTTTCAATAATAGGATTAAACAAAGATTATTTAAAGGAGACATACGTAATGTAAAACCAAAAAGTTAGAGGTAGGCGGAGCTAAGAAATACAGTGTTATAATAAAGTAAAGCTACAGGGAGAACTAATCTATGCAATTTAATAAAGGCTTATCCAGAGGAGACAGAGCGAAATTCAATGAATAATGTTCGTGTTTATTATAGAATATGTCAGAAGCTATATTAGTGAAAAAACACAAAAATTATTTATTAAATTCTGATCTGTCTCTTCTAAAAAATCCTTTATCAAATTGCATTGATTATTTCTCCCTGTGGTTTTACTTTATTATTACACTATAGTTCTTAGCTCCTCCCACCTCAAAATTTTTGGTTTTGCATTACGTATGTCTCCTTTAGATAATCTTTTTTGCATAACTTTAATTAGGTTTACCTATTGTTTTCACTTAATCTTACTTTGTAGAACTTGGCTCCACCCACCTCAAGCCCTATGATTTGATTGGATAATCTTTTGGTATTCTGTATCATGTTTGTAGTTTATTGCTCTAATTTATTGTACTCTGAAGATGGTAGCATTGCTACGAAAATGTTCATAAGTAATTTTATAATTACTTACTTGTATGATTCTTCCATAAGAAATATCTCTTCTTTATGCTTTTCCTTCAAACTGCCGACAATATCATCATAAAATTTTCTATTCTCTTCAAAAGTAGATTTAATGTAATCTGATTTTCTTTGTACTTCTTCTGGAACACTTTCCCCACTGACACCAATTGAAGAAGACGGTTGCGATAATAATAATTGTATATGATTATTGATTCTTTCTTGTTGCAGTCTCATATTATTCTCCATAATTTGTTGTTTGGCAAACTGTTTTTCAAGTAATGAATTAAACTGCAAATCTTGCTTCACTAACATTTCCTGTTGTTTCCTTTGCATTTGAGCTAAACTATCTTCATATTTTTTCAACTGAACGGCAATCATCAATTGTGATTCTTGTTGCTGCAAAGCTAGGGAAGCATTTTGTAGTTCTATATGAGAAGAAGAAATTTTTTGTTGTGTTAGTAAGGATTCCATCGCATGACCGGAAATGAATTGTCCTTCAGAGGGCTGTGTTATTATTTTTTGTGGTTCTTGAGTAACATTTCGTTGAATAGGATCCTGATGCTTTTCTTTTTCCAATTTTGATTTTTCTTGTGGCAATCCTCCAAGCCAGTTTGGAAAAACGTCTGCTTTTTGAACTGGTTTATTAATATTTAAAGAACTTTCCACTTGTTTTTTTTCAGAAATAGATTTTTTTGAGTCATCCTGTTCTTTTGTTGTTATTTCCGGTTTTGTTTCCTTTTTTTGACTGTCAAATATTCCTAAAGGATCCACAAGATTTGCAGAATTCCGTCTACCCCTTCTAGATTCACGTCCTACAGTAGGAGCAAATTCAGGCTGTGCTGGAGGAAGTTTTGTTTCGGTAATTACTGAAGCAGGAACTGTATCTTTTTTACGGATGCTACTACTTTGTAAAATATCATCAAATGTCAATGTTTTTTCATCTTGTTTTGTCTCACCTAATATATCGCTTAAAATAGAAGCTTTTTTGGTTGCGGCACTTTTTGGTTCACTTAGTCCTAATAAATTGTTCACATCATCTGATTCAAATGTCAGTTTATCTGATTTATTCACCTTCAAATCAATTTTTTTTTCCTTAATTGGTTTTTCGTTCTTATCTGCTCCTAAGCTTAACCAATCGTCTTCTTTTTCTGTTGCTGGTTGTTTTGGAACAACTGGTTTAATATCGGAATCTAATCCAAATATATCTGCTACAGCTTTAGCGGTTTTTTTAGGAGTTGTTTTCTTAGCTAATAACTTTGGATCTTCAAAAAAACTATCACCTTCAGATAACAAATCGTCAATTGAATCGAAATCGTCCATTATTATATTTTTAAATTGATTTCAATTGTAAATGAATACTTCTCTGAAAACCTTGCTTGTACACTAAATTTTTTGTTTTGTTTTGATGGTTTGGTAACTAGGCAACGAAAACTCCCCTTGTATTTCATTCTGTTTCAAAGTTAAATTAATTTTTTTACTTACTTATTTAAATATTATTTTCTTTTTCAAGTAATTTGTTTTACCATGCTTTGAATTTTAAATGAAAACGTGTTTGTGTAAATCCGGCTTTATATTTATCAATTTTTGGTAGTTGACAGGTGCTGCCACACAACGAAAAAATTCGCTATCTTAAATAAAGCTAGTTTTACAACTGAAACTCGATTTTGTTGATCAAATAACTTGTTTTACCATGTTTTTAATAGGAACGTGATAGTGTAAAGGTCGCTGTATGAAATGCTGATTATTTAGTAGTCGACAGGTGCTGCCGCACAACGAAAAAATATTGAATTATGGTAGTTTTAAATAAATTTGAAAATACAAGAAAAATTGAAGTCATGAAATATTTATTCAAACAGTCTGATCATAAAATATATTTTAGGGTGTTATTAGGGCTCAGTACAGATTTCACAATGTATTCTGATTAATATACAGGGTGTAACAGAAATAAGTACATTAATTTTAACCTGTGATGCAATTTGTCAAGCATAACAATTTTTCCTAATAACTTTTTTCCGTAAATCCTCTGGATACAAAGTAAAAATTCATCAAAGTTTTGTCAAAAATTTCATAGTGCGCCTATGGTTCAAACTGAATGTTCCTCATTTGTTGGAAGAATGACAGCTGTCGATTGTTAGCAGTATTTTGCAACTTTGAGCCATCGTAGTCTTGTCAATCATTCATTTGAAACTGGAGAAATATTAGTATTTTGGCAATATATTGTTATTCGCTCACCTCGATTATTTTATTTTTGTATATGTTGGAAGAAAGACTGAATTTGTCTCTGCAATCAACAATTTGGTCTGTTAGTCGCATTTTTATATCATTTTTAAGAAGTTTGATTTCTATTTAGGGATTTCACGTATATTTTCGGATAGTACATTTCTTAAACATAAGATTGTCTGCACAAGTTCATTGCATTCGAATCAGCTGATTTGAATTGTCTGAAACTGTGTCACTGTGTCAGGAGAGTTAGACTGTGCTGCCATCTACAAGCAGTTTAAAAGTAGTCGCTGTTTCTAACCTACTTCATCAGAAACAAAGACAAAATCATTCAACGATTTATTTAAAGAAAACGGTAGAATATTGAATGGAATGTAATTCTAAATTAATTAATTCACTGAATAATTCAATAGAAATATTGCTCCATGAAATTTTGAAGATTCTTTTCTTGAAGAACAGAAAATATAACCTATAAATGTATCAAACTGAATTTGGTAATTGATTTTAAATATTTTCTGAATATATGATACAATATTTTGCTTATTCAGCAGATCAATTCACGGGGCATACTTTATTGAAACGACCTGAGTGTGAAGTGTGAAATTTGTAATGAGAAAAACTGATACACAGGTGCTTCATTCATAAATTGATGTTTTTTATTCATCTCATCTGCTGTTTTACGTTCAAGATAAACGTTAGGTGCTAAATATTCCATGGTATTCTCATCGTAATGTATAAGTGCATAATATTTTGACATTAAATACATTACCATAACCACAATAATTCAATTTTTAGTGAACAATGACAATTCGGAGATCGTTCCAAATAAATTTGCTAAGCTAATCCTAAACTACTCATGAAATCGTATACAGAATTAATAAATTATAATCTGTTTTATTCCAGAATTTATTTGAAGGAATTGATAACTCACATATGTCAAAATCAATGATTGTTATATTGCAACTGCTACTAGATCCGATAACTATGCACCTGAACGACTCGTTAAATTATAGGGGATAAAAAATGCTAAAAAAAGATGAGAATTCGGAAAAAAGTTACTAAGAAAAATTGTTAGGCTTGACGAGAACTATCACTGGTTAAAATTAATGTACTTATTTCTGTTACACCCTGTATTAATGTCTAAAATTATAATAAGGACAAAACTAAAATTGAAATACAATTTATCAATCTAACAATTATTCCATTCAATAGTTGAATCAAAAATCGAAAATATTTATTTAAATAGTACAATATATTAAACATCCAACAAAATAAATTTATTGTGGGGTCAATGTCTGAAAAATAATTCTGATAGGTTTTGTGAATAAAACAACATAACAATTTTAGGGAAATGGTTTATTTGGGAATATACAGTTTTGGGAAAAAGGTTTATTTTTAGGAAGTTTGAAGTGTGTAGAAGGCATTTGTAAACCATATTCCGCCCCCAGGCAATGACTAAGGGAAAAGAGACGAAATCCTCCTCCGAGAATTCTCCCTTTGGGTCTAGGGAAACCCCAGCGAAACCTAGACCAGAGGAAGTAACTTCTTCGCAGCTGCAACTGTAATAAAAAGAAATAATACGTTAGAATTAACAATAAATATTAATTTGAATTCTTACTCAGGTTCTGCAAGCTGCGGGCTGATCCAATCGAAGTTTTTGGGTCATCTTGAGCTTCTTTTACCATGGCTGTCTTTGAAATTGCAGTTACCACGCTGGAAGACCTCTGCTACTGCTGTGTTGATCCTCTGCAACAATTGGTGTGATCTTCAGCTGCTTGGCTGATGCTCAGTCACTGCTGACGTGTTCTTCAGCTGTTGGGCGAACTGTAACACATTCAGAAAAAATTAGAAATTTGTTACATTGCAATTTATTTCATAATTACGTCTTGATGTTGCGGTGATGGCAATGACCTGAAAAACCTGAAAGGGAAGTTTGATTAGTTCCAGCGGAGGCTGCTCCCACGGTGGGTGCTCCAACGATGGTAGCTCAGCTGATGCTTGATGATTCTTGGACTGCTGCTTATTCTCTGCAACTGGTGCGATTCTCCAACTGCTGCTCTAGGTCCTGAAATTCATAAAAATACACAAATATTAGTACAATTATAATTTAATAGTAATTTATAAAGATAAAACAAAGTTTTTACCTCAGCTACGACCTGTGAACAGACAAAGCAAAACAAATAGATTAGAAACCTGGAAAAAAAGAAGTTATTAATTGACTTACGTCCTGAAGATGATGTTGATGAGCTGAAAAAAAGGCTGAAAAGGAATTTTTTGGTTAGTCATAATCATTCAACATTCATCCATCATTTTCCCCCTAAACTCTAAACCTATCCGATATCGTCGAGCTGACTACGCGAAATAACGAACGTTACTTTAAAGTTTGAGAGGCATATTATATCGTCGACCTATTGAATCTAACCCAGGAGTCCTTCTGCATATCCCCCTCTCAGCAAATACGAGCTGCGTCTAGCCGGGCAGCCGAATGGTCGCTTACATAACACGGGCATAACTGTTCGCTCCGCAGCTTCTCGTGGTGTTGGGCCCCCGGCCCGCTCTTTGAAAACACGAGTTATGCGCTCCCGACAAGACCGTCCAGACTTAAAAGGCACTTAAAAGGCTACTTAAAAGATCTAGCTTGTGCACCGATCCCTCGTTGGGCCCTCACGGAAGGGCCTTGCCTCGCCTTAGCGGGAGGACTTTGCAAAAAAACAAAATGAAAAAAATTGATAGCAAAACGAACAAGTGCACCAGAAGGGTGCACGCAAAAACACTAATCACGACATCCCAATTTAAATTTACGTTAAACCGAGCTAATTTCACCCTTTCTATGCCCCAAAACCCCCAAAGTAACGCAAAACCACGAGCTACACGAAAAAGATGTTAATTCAAACACGCATCGAAAGCAACAGCCAGCCAAGAGATTCCAATGAGTTTTATTAGAAGTGACGACGTACGTTCCACACTTATCGGTATATGCATAACGCGCTAGAGAGAGTTAGATAGAGGCACCGTACTAGTCTTCCGCTGCAGTGGATTCATGGGCTTGCTGCTATGAACATATTACAACATCAATTATTGATTCAAATTTAATGAAACAAATTTGGCATTGAAAGAATTAATGAATATTCTTGTATTTTGTACACAAAGTGAATGAAAATATTCCAATATATTTTTCAAAAATATATTTTGATATTAAAATCTGTAATATTGTTTGAAATATGAAATTAGTATGACTTATTTATTATTCAGTAAGTTTTATTTCCATGGACTTGAAAATTTCTGTAATTCGTTATTATAAAATTCAAATAATGTTTTGGGGTTGATTATTTTTTAAAAGACAGCATATTAATTCTTTATGTAAATTTATGAAAAATATTATTGATAAAGAATCAATTCGATTAGAGATTTAAAAAGCAATAACATATTTCATTTATTTATCTGATATGACTTCAGGGTTGTTTACCTTATAATTCGCGGTATTATCCGAGTATTACTCATTGTCTTCAGTGGGGACTGAAGCCCCTTTATATCCACGGGGCCCTGGACTGCAGCCCGAAAAGCCTAAATATAGATTCGCCTCTGGCTATCAGTATTGGTAAGAAAATCTGGATTAATATTGAAAATAATCATAACATCAATCTCCAAAATTATTTTCTTCTTTATAAATGCAATCAGAAGTTTAGTTGTATTGATGAATTTCCTCAAAAGCTACCCCCTTAGCTCCAAATTCAATTTTTACTCAAATCTACAACTTTTCCGTTTGTATAATAATGAACAAAATGTGATAGAGAGCTCGAATAATCCGATTTATTATAAAACCATTTTCAGTTCTTCATATATCAACCCTTTCATGCAGTCATATTAATTGTGTTTCATTCAATTTCTTAAAATAATAATTGTACAATAGAATATCTAAACTTAAAGGTGGAGAAATAATATTAAAAACCATTTATTATAAAAGCAATTTCAACCCTAAATCCATCAATCCTGCTTTTATAGGGGCTCAAATAGTTCAACGAGAATTCAACACTAATACAAAGCTTTTGTGAACCGTTTATTATATCTACAATTGATTTCAACCCTCTATCTTCCAGCCACTACATGCGGTAGCTCAAATACCAAAAATATGGGACTACAATTCAAGCCTTCTGATATCGATGAAAAAATTGGTCTTTAATAATCATTTTCTGACGTTTCTAAATGTGTTAGACAACATATCCTTTGAAAATTTCAATTATCTTGTTTCATGCAGAAGATACAGCAACAAATATTGTACTACTACAGAAATCAATTTAACAAATATTATCAAGCATTGAATTTCAATCAATCATACTTGTATTTTAATAATACTCCCCATCGAGTTACATTGAAGTATGTAGATCACAATACTTTCCACACATTTCGATTATCTCAATTGAGTCGAAAAATACAGCTTCAAATTCTAAATATTATTTATCAGGTTATGGCATTCGTATTTCTTGAGATATTTCAATAATAACTCTTATTACATTAGAATGAATCATGCAGAATATGATAGTTTTTGCAGACTTTAATTATCTCAATTCGTTCAGGAGATACAGAGTCAAACAGTGTGTGCTTCTGATGCGGCTGTTCTCTCCTCCGTCCGTTACTCGAGTAATACACGGCGCGATTGTAGCATCTGTATTATGTTTATAACAACAAAAATTATCGGAATCGATTCTTCTTGATATATTTTATCGTAGAATATACAAATTTCCGGATATTTATCGTTAAATGAGATTCATTGTTCAAATATTATTTTTCAGTGTAATATTCCTCATTTAAATAGTAATTTGGGAGATATGAGTTGTCAAAATGGGACAAATCTAGGCTTCTACACTACTAGAGTTGAGAAATAGAGTGCTGAAGCTAATTCTATAATAATTGTTGACTATTAGGGTTCAGTTTATTATTCCACGATCATTAGTTTAGGATATATGAGATTTTGTTGCGTGATTAACCCCCTACTTACTAGGGTTGGAAGTTAAAGGGTTGATTGTAATAAAGGACAATGTATAAGCCTTCAATTAGCATCGGGTGCATTATTCTGCAATTATTATTTCAGGAGACATGAGTTTCCAAATTGCGACTGTTTTCGTTGAATTATTAAGCCTCTTACTCCACTAGGGTTAAGAGATAGAGGGCTGAAATTAGTTTTATAATAAATGGTACTAAATTAGCTGTCCACCAACCTTTGGCTTATTATTCTGCGATTACTATTTTAGGAGATATGATCTGCTTGCTATTCCAGGATTATTAGGCAGTCTTAGATAATCAGTGTGGGAAATATAAAAAGGTAGAAGTAATAAGCTCACTTAATCTTTATTGTTTAGTAACTGACTGACGGGAGGTCATGTGCTGTATTTTTAAATAATAATTTGATCTTTATCAAAGCTATATATAAAAATTCCTGGAAATTACCTTCATAGCTACAGATTCAAGAAAATATGTAACGGGTGGTCATGTACTGGCCTAAATTGATCCTAAAAACAAAAGTTGAACTTATTCTGATACTAACATCAGAAACCGCATGTCAATATTTTGTGTAACTCGCGAGATATTGAGATAAGTAGTTTTTACCCTAAAATGAGAATTAACTCATATTGGTTCGAAATTTAGGGCATAAAATCCAATTACTGACATGTTACCCATTCTGTGCAGCTATTTTCAGATTTCAATTATGCATAGTTCAGCAGTAATTACCTTTTGAATTTTTATTTAATTTTTTACCCAAAACTGGGTGTATGAATAAGAAAATCTAGCAATTTGAGCAAACCTACAAAACAGCAGCTTTCATTTGGTACCTGTTTTAAGTCTGTAAGTGCTGTAATAGCATATTTTTTTTTTGTAAAAATGCGCTTAAAAGTATCTCTGAATTGATTCAAATCAGTTACAGTAGTTTTTTAAAATAAAATTGCTCAAAATTGGGTATATTTTCAAAATTTCATTTAAAAAAGCCCCTTTTTATTTTTATTTTGACTACGTCTATTGTGCACCTGCTAGGCTCTAGCAGGTGCGCCATTAAAAGACCCTTTTGCGGTTTTCTTTACTACCTGCCTGGAGCTATAAGAGAGGGGTCTTTTCTTATCTAATTGGATTAAATAAATAACAAAAGATCCGACTTAGCAAGTGTGAATTTATTTCTTTTTTATGACTTCATTTTATTTTATGTGTTTTTAAACGGTTTTGACTTGCGGAGCTTTGGAAAGCGATATCTCCAGAACTACTTGAGCGATTTTGATGAGACTTGGATTGAATGCTTTCTTTTTTTATTGTCTATCGTTTTGTTGGTGTATCAATCTGCAATTAATTCTAAATTCGATTATTTCTATATATTTATTTCTATATAATTTGATACAAGCGCATGGTTTTGAATTATCAAATGTTTGGCTTTCTGTAATCAATAACACACATATATAACGACTATGTTTTAGTTGGTGTAGTTCTGTGTATATTTTGGATTATAAAGTACACTGAAGACTATTTGACACTGCAGTTGTGTGCCAAACCAATAGCAAAGAGTAGCGCTACGCTGTCTTGTTGGAATGTCGTGTATTTTGTGATTTAGGATGTGTGCGGAGCTGTACCAAGTAGGACATATTCCTCTGTTTGGGGTTTTCACGTGGTTTTCCTCAAGCCTTGGGTGAATGCCAGAGGATTTTATTCTTTTTGTTTAGGTGTGATATCCACGTTATCACACCTAGTATTCTGTATATTTTTAGTATCTAGTTACTTGCCTCGTTATATTTTGTATCATTGGTTTTTGAAGACGATCCTTGGTCAGAGGATCAAAACGTCAAAGTTTCCAATGAATATACAGAATTTAAAATCAAAAGTCGTTTTTATTATGTTATAGTTGTTGAATTTAGTCGAAAAATGAAGCTACAAACTTTATATGTTATTTGACAAGCTGTGTTTTACGTATTTTTCAAAATATTAAAATGAAATTCCTTATTATATTAAAATTAATTGTGCACAATAAGATACTTTTCACAGATATCAATTATCTTGAATTTTTTGGAAGATACAGATGCAAACAGTTTGCTAATGCACAAATAGATTTGGAAATTATTACCTCGTCTGTTTGGAATATATTAATGAAACTTTTTGTTGTATCAAAGTAGGTAAATCATGAAGAATAATATGTTTCTTACAAATTTTAACTATCTTGTTTTATTTAGAAGATACAGCAACAAAAAATATACTACTAAAATAGTCGACTTTTAAAATATTAGTGAGTTTTATTCAGGCTATTCTGAGTGTTTGTTGACTCTCCGTTCTTTTGGTAAACGGAAAGTCCCACATTTTTTCACCTTCACCAAATAATTCTCCATCTTGCAGTGTAATAGGCAGAACGCGTCCTAATGTTTCAGGCAATAAAAGACAAGAAGCTGCACCTAAAATCAAAAGGACGCCAAGAGATATGTCTGGCAACGGCTGCCACCAATGGGCTGAGTATAATAATTGGGGGCTGAAGAAGCTTGCAGCGTAGCCAACAACGTGCACAAAACTCACACCTTGACCACGAACTGCGACGGGGATAAGTTCAACGGCGTACTGGGCGGCGGAATTGTAGGCAACCGTCACACCGAAACGGCTGATGGTCAGTAGACTAACAGTTATTAATGGATCTGAAACAGGCCAAATAATATATTTACAATAAAGTATTATTGCAAATTTAAAATAATTAAAATCATTCATGTTTTCTACCATTTAGTGGGTATAACACACCCAGATTTTGGATAATTAAGTTGAGATCAAACTAGCAGTCAACCAATAAGCATTTCCAGTAATACCAAATGAATATATTAAATCCAAGAGAAATTTCCTTATATACTTATACGTTGTCGTATCGACAAATTTGAAACGACATTTTTTGGCTGATTTTACGTATTATTGCAACAAATTTGAACTAAATCAATGATAATTATATGTAGTTATCTGAAAATCACGAAAAAACTGCATTTAAATTACTCAAAAACTCAAAAATTGGGGAAAATTTATTTTAAGTATTCTCTCTTCGGTCCGACTACACTTACAACATTAGTACAGCATTATTTGAACTATAAACATATATTTGAATATTTCAGTTAGTATCATCAACCATTTTCATTGGCATGTATGTAAGGAATCTGTGAATAATTGTGAATGAATTTCATGAAGTTCAACTTACTGGATTCAGAAAAAAATGCTAGTATTAATCCTACACATAGCGTGAGTATTCCACTGATCAGCAGCGAAGCACTTGCCATCGCTTTACGTCCGATGCGATCTTGCAGTATCAAGATAAATACACACGCAGGAAAAATTGTTAATGAAGTGATGCTAAACAGTATAAATGGAGAGTAATTCACACTGTTTATGTTGCGAGAGATAGCGTCATAGCAGAGCGTTATCACCATCCTGCAAATGAGAAACATAAGATGAAATACAGGCTACGAGTTATCAATTCCTTCCAATAAATTCTAGACAAAAATCGATCAATAATTATTGTCACAAAAGATAAACCTGTAAAAATGTCTAGTGTTTTTGTTTATGATTTCGCAGGAAGTTTAAGAATAGCTCAGCGAATTTATTTGTAACGATTTCCTAATTGTCATTTTTCACTAAAAATTGAATTATTGTGGTTATGCTAAAGTATTTGATGTCAAAATATTGTGTACTTATACATTATGATGACAATACTATGAGATATTTAGATTTTATCGTTTATCTGAAACGTAAAACCGCAGATGAGTTGACTGAAATACACTCAGAGTTCAGGATTTTGCCTATTCTGAGATTTTTCTTTATAGAATCTGTAATTCTGAACCAATCGCTTTGAAATTTAGAAAATTTATAGTATATAGTATGCCTAACCGATCGATGCTATCAGCAATTTTTTATCTCCATTATTTGTATAAGTTTTTGACTCCCCGCTTCCGGCTCCGCTTCCGGACTGGATTTTTAAATTCTCGATATCTTTGAAAATATCCTCCAGATCCAATTTTGTTTCCTAGATTCGTAATCTACATGAATGAAACTATATGATTTCATGCCAAACTCAAAATAATTGGGATCAAAAAAATTTAATTTTTTTATCATGGCTAACTCTTCGCTTTGAGTTCAGGATTTAGCCTATTCTGAGATTTTTCTCTATAGAATCTGTAATTCTGAACCAATCGCTTTAAAATTTGGAACATCTATGGTATATAGTATGCCTAACCGATCGATGCTATCAGCAATTTTTTATCTCTATTATTTGTATGAGTTTTTGATTCCCCGCTTCCGGCTCCGCTTCCGGACTGGATTTTTAAATTCTCGATATCTTTGAAAATATCCTCCAGATCCAATTTTGTCTCCTAGATTCGTAATCTACATGAATGAAACTATATGATTTCATGCCAAGCTCAAAATAATTGGGATCAAAAAAATTTAATTTTTTTATCATGGCTAACTCTTCGCTTTGAGTTCAGGATTTAGCCTATTCTGAGATTTTTCTCCATAGAATCTGTAATTCTGAACCAATCGCTTTAAAATTTGGAACATCTATGGTATATAGTATGCCTAACCGATCGATGCTATCAGCAATTTTTTATCTCTATTATTTGTATGAGTTTTTAGTTCCCCGCTTCCGGCTCCGCTTCCGGACTGGATTTTTAAATTCTCGATATCTTTGAAATTATCCTCCAGTTCTAATTTTGTTTCCTAGATTTGTAATCTACATGAATGAAACTATATGATTTCATGCCAAGCTCAAAATAATTGGGATCAAAAAAATTTAATTTTTTATCATGGCTCACTCTTCACTTTGAGTTCAGGATTTGGCCTATTCTGAGATTTTTCTCTATAGAATCTGTAATTCTGAACAAATCGCTTTGAAATTTGGAACATTTATAGTATATAGTATGCTCAACCGATCAATGCTATCAGCAATTTTTTATCTCTATTATTTGTATGAGTTTTTGACTCCCCGCCTCCGGCTCCGCTTCCGGACTGGATTTTTAAATTCTCGATATCTTTAAAAATATCCTGGAGATCCAATTTTGTTTCCTAGATTCGTAATCTACATGAATGAAACTATATGATTTCATAACAAACTCAAAATAATTGGGATCAAAAAAATTTATTTTTTTTATCATGGCTCACTCTTCGCTTTGAGTTCAGGATTTGGCCTATTCTGAGATTTTTCTCTATAGAATCTGTAATTCTGAACCAATCGCTTTGAAATTTGAAACATTTATAGTATATAGTATGCTCAACCGATCAATGCTATCAGCAATTTTTTATCTCTATTATTTGTATGAGTTTTTGACTCCCCGCCTCCGGCTCCGCTTCCGGACTGGATTTTTAAATTCTCGATATCTTTGAAAATATCCTGGAGATCCAGTTTTGTTTCCTAGATTCGTAATCTACATGAATGAAACTATATGATTTCATAACAAACTCAAAATAATTGGGATCAAAAAAATTTATTTTTTTTATCATGGCTCACTCTTCGCTTTGAGTTCAGGATTTGGCCTATTCTGAGATTTTTCTCTATAGAATCTGTAATTCTGAACCAATCGCTTTGAAATTTGGAGCATTTATAGTATATAGTATGCCTAACCGATCGGTGCTATCAGCAATTCTTTATCTCCATTATTTGTATGAGTCTTTGACTCCCCGCTTCCGGCTCCGCTCCCGGACTGGATTTTTAAATTCTCGATATCTTGGAAAATGTCCTCCAGATCCAATTTTGTTTCCTAGATTCGCAATCCACATGAATGAAACTATATGATTCCATGCCAAACTCGAAATAATTGGGATCAAAAAAAGTTAATTTTTTTATCATGGCACACTCTTCGCTTTGAGTTCAGGATTTGGCCTATTCTGAGATTTTTCTCTATAGAATCTGTAATTCTGAACCAATCGCTTTGAAATTTGGAACATTTATAGTATATAGTATGCCTAACCGATCGATGCTATCAGCAATTCTTTATCTCAATGAAGTATGTTCCGTAAATTGATCTGCTAAACAAATAAAATATTGTATCTTATATCTCAGAAAATATTTATTCGCGGCAATATTTTCAGTTGAATTATCCAATAAATTAATTATTTTAGAATCGCATGCCATTCAATATTCCGCCGTTTACTTCAAATAAATCGTTGAATGATTTTCCCTTTATGTTTGAAAACTAATGATAATGAAGTAAGCTGAGACCAGCAATTACTTTTTGAGATGCTCATAGATGGCAGCAAAGCCTGGCACATATTCTGACTGTATTCAGACTATTCAAATCAGCTGATTCAAGTGCAATGAATTTGTGCAGACAGTCTGGTGTTTAAGAAATAAATAAAAATAGAATTATCGAGGAGATCTTTAACTTACGATTTGAATATAAGTATGAGTGTCTTTTTTCTCAATTTGGGTGTTTTAAACAGCCCCCATAGTGATCCACCACCTTTTACGATATGTTGTTTGGCATAAAGTTTCAAACCATCGTAAACTCGATTATCTACTTCTCGATGATTGACTGCAGCGATACGCTTATAGCAATGGACAGCATCATCTGCCCGTCCTCTACTAAGAAGCCATGAGGCACTTTCAGGTACAATAAAGTAGAGAATTGGTGCAAGGACATGTGGTGCAGCGATAGCAAGTAATAAGCGACGCCATGTGCCAGCTGCCACAGCGAGCCAAGGAACTACTGCGCAGCCGATGCAATACCTGCAAATTAAAACACTCAGAAACAGAATATAGATAGATCATGAGAAATATAGAAACTGTTTTATAAAATGTTATGTGCATACAGGGTCCAATTTTTCTGCTCTTTAATAGAGGGCTTAAAATAAGGAAGAAATAGTAATTAATGTATCAAGGGTGTTAAAAGGACAATAATGCCTGAGGTCAACAGTGTATTTTCCGAGAGCCTCTGGCCCGAGGTGCGTACGTTGACCGTAGGCATTATTGTCTGTTCAGCTCCCGTGGTGCCTTCAATGTTTAATGTCCGACTTTTGTTGTATTTCAATAAAAATTTTTAGCAATGTATGTCGTGTCATTGTGATTTCTGTCAGACAAATTACTCTAGTTACTTGCTGTAACTGGGAAACTTGTTTGTTGTTTTTCAAAATAAATAAATATGTACACATACCATACCCCGATACACAGATTCAATGCTAATGTTCTCGATGATGGCTTAGTATACTCCATAACGAGAATATACATCATGACGAAATTACTATCGCAGGCCGTTCCAGCAATGAAGCGTGCACAAATGAAGAGATAGTCGTCATTAACAAATGCGCTACTAATGTTTCCAACCATAGCCAGCATCTGCGCAAGCACCAAAACGTGCAGCCGGCCTATGCGATCTGCCAAGGCACCTAATATTAGGCTACCTACCACAGATCCAACGAAAAACATGGATTGTCCCAAAGCGGCGACCCAAATGGTGCTATCTCCCTGAAAATATACATGAATTAGATGTATACACAAATTTATTCAATGAAGTTTTCTGTCACTCCAGATTATAATTAATATAATTTTATGATTATTTTGACATGTACAATGTCAAACAAAATCAAAAAATTGACAACAGATTATCATTGCCTACCTCATCATTTCAACTAAACTGATTGTTTTATACGGCAAATTCTGAATGTCTGTTATCCATATAAACTGCACTTCCGGCTCAGCCGATTGATACAAAAATAGTAGATAACTATTTTGATGCTACAACAAGTTCAAACACTAAATTTCAATATGCTATGGCTGATCATTCTAGATTTATGCAAACAAATTCGAAAAAAGTTTCAAGTAAAGTGCACTTTCGGCACAGACGATTGGAACAATAATGCGAGGTGCACAACTAGACCCTATACCAGTCTTAAATACAAAATAGTCAAAATGGATTCAGGAATGCTCAAAACGGATATTTCAATCAAAATCATAACATGAGGCTAAGTATTTGGTGACAAGACTTGTCGAGTCCCTAAAATTGTTGACCGAATGTCATAATGCTTGTCAACTCTCGTATTACCTACAAGTTTTTCTCTACATTTAGACTTGATTAATATCTGAACAAATAAATCAGTAAGGATACTATCAATTGCAGTTCAATTGCTGCACGTTCAAATACGACCGCAGAAAAAAATATAATAATATTATTCGGAGCAATACCTTTTTTGACGAGTAATTATATTAAATTTGTGATGCAAAATATCGCACATCAAGTGAATACAAATCATTATGATATGAAAATTAAGATTCGTACAGAGATACCTTCAATGCGAATGACGCATGTTATGAGCTTTGTTGAATTAACAATTAATTTGATACGTGAACTCAAATACTGGTTAGGTTTCAGATTTTTGTCACTCTTTATCGATTGACGATCTTGTTAGTAATTTTTTTGCTGAATATTGTTAATGTATTGTCATGAATTTCATTGTAAATAATTTATTTACATAGGTTACAGTACTAATATTCACTTTATACACTTGTATGATCACTATTTTGCTCACAAATACTCAAACTAACTGACTTTGACTCCTAGCTCACGCTCTTATATACCTAATTCAACAATGGGCCAACATTCAATCGTCTAACAGTTGATGCCTGGCAGCCACCGAACATCTAGTAACCATAGGCTGTCAATCACGTCCGACAATTGAAAATCGACTTGGTCAATACTAACTAGGATTACAGTTACAATAAATTATGAGCTAAATAGCGAGTTCAAATAAATAATAATGTGGACTGATTACTTAAAATATTTCACATTTGTGACAGTATTTAAGAATTTATTTAATGAATGACGCGTAAACTATCAAATTTAGAGGAGATCAATGATAAATGTATAATACTGGAAAGTTTTCAGCCCGCTAAATAATATATCATGAATACTTTTAATTGAAGAAGCAACATTTACATCATAAAATAGAGCCTTAAATGATATTTGCATTATCTGTACTTATTAATCTATATTTAATAAGTACAATTATCATCTTCCAATGTCAAATGACAACGTGAAACATTTACGTAATGCTTAACTGCTCTTTTTAAGTAGAGACATTTGTAACGAGAAAATAGCCGTATTGTTGTTTTATACTCTATAATTTCATATTTCATTAAAAAAAAAGCAAACAAGAAAATAATTCCATATTAAAATGTTTTTTATGGATTTTTGTTTTAATATGGATTATTGAATTCTGGTTCTAATTTTCTGTGCTTCTTTTAATGTGATTTATACTCCGATACCAAATTTTAGATTTTGCCAAAAGAAATAGTACTAGACATTATCTCATATCATAGTCACATTCATAGGGACTTGAATATTGTATGTAGGAGCAGACGGAGACGATATAAACTACTAACTTATGTTAGTCATAAGTGAGCACGATGCTTTAATCATAATTTAATTCATAATTATTAAATTTTCTAAGTCATTATTAATTACAGCGGATATTTATCGAATGACAAACAAATGTCAAAAACTGGAATCAAACTGACAACTTTTAGAAGATTGTCTTCAACGATGACGATACTAAATAACATAGTGAGAAATATAAATTATGTTTAAAAGTGCTGTAATCAAGTTTAAAAAAATATTTAAAATTCAGAATAAATTTGAGCTGCTTAAACGCCGCCATTTTCGCGCGCTCTATTGATGACGTCAAATACCATGTCCAGTGACATTACAGGCCATTGTTTACTTCAGGTGTTTTCGTTCTCAACTTATTTCAGCATTAAAAAAGGTCAAAAGTCAGTTTATAAGTATTGCATTGTGCCTAAATGCAAAATACTATCAGAAATGTACCTGATAAAGTCTTTTTTCCAATCCATACAGGTTTTAAAATACGTAAGAAATGATGTAAGGTTATCAGAAGAGATGAAGTATCATAACAAATATGACAGATCATGAATAACATCAAATGTGATTAGTTTTAGCAATAAAATACAGTGTATGTATGCGGCTTCGTTTAACATTTGCTTGTTTTAAAATAAACAAAAATAATAGGTTATGTTTACTGCTCATCATATTTCGGATTGTATTCATCAAAATAGCGTACATAATGTGTTATTATTGAATAATTACTTTGCAGTGTTCACTCTTCTTACTTCAGCGGACGTAAAATTTGGATTTGAAAGAAAATAAGACGACATCATGAATGGATCTATTCTTGATAGATTATCCGATTGTGCTCTTACAAAACCACTTTCTTAAATGATTTATAATCTCACTAGGATGCCAAAATTACACTTAAACAATAAATGAATTTACAACACACACTTTATTACTATGTTTTCTAATCAAAAGCCTGCAATGCCATACAAATGTAAGCAGTGCGCACTTGTTGGCATAGTATTTGACGTCACATTTCGCTTTAACCAATGGTATTGCGTTTTAGAACTTTGAATTTTCCTTGCTAAATTTGCACTTTTATTTATCAATTTTAAGCAACTGAAAAGATATTAATTATCAAAATGATGGTTTAGTACAAATGTCCGGCCAATAAAAATTCGGAATAAAAATATTTGAACCAAATTTAAATTTCATCCATATTTCCTATCGAAGAAAGGCTAACTCTACGAATTAAAATAGGAGCTCAGTATTTATGATGTAAAGAATACCGTTGTATAGAAGAATTCGCCGATTCTCCAGTATCTTTTTATGTACTGCATCAAGATTCAAAAGATATTTTTGTAAAGAGTACAATGCTTCTTTACTATATAAAAGATTGTAATGAGCGGTTCAAAGAGAATATTAGAGATTGAACTGCACCCTCAATTATTGAGACCGACGACAAACGCAAAGAACAAAACAGTATTGTCACAAGCTCACATATCAATTCAAATATCCTATTGCTAATAACACAATTACTGAGTTTCGAGAAAATCACATTCTGAATGAATGGTTATGGAAATAATTGGAATAATTCTAATAATGTTCTCGTGGCATCAACGATTACGATAATTATGCGACCAGAAATACTTGGTCATGACTGAATTTTGAAGCTTTTATCGGCCTTCCAGGCGCGATTTTTATCATAGAACCGTAATAACATATTTGAGGTTAGGTTTAAACCTTTATATGCTACGTAAACATTTCTATAATCCTATTAAAAGCTATGATTGTTCAATACACAGTCGAAACGTCAAATTATCCATGAATATACAGAATTTAAACAAAAAAATCCTATTTATTATGATTTAATTGTGAAAAACATGTATAGATCATTTTTATATTATAGTTATACCAGCTGACACAAATTTATTAGTTACAATTGTGATCACCAGTTAGCGCAATTATACCACTGGTACATAGCAATAATAATCGTAATAGAATAATACTGATATCGTTATGTATAATACAACTATAATTATTGAGCAAACTTCAGTTCACAATGAATGTAAGCATGAGAATAACATAAACATAAGAATAAGACATTGGTTTTTACGCTAAACTTTAAAACAGATCGACAAAAAAAACTGTACATAACATATAAAAATTTGGGACTCCAGCTTGACAGAGAAAAATTTAATTTGCAGAGAACCAGTGCCTCAAAAATACTTTAATGTTCGACTAGTTTATTATTGTTGTCATAAGAACACTGATTTCAGGGTAATTATGTAACAAATAATACTCGAAGGCATTATATTTCAAAATAATGCCCTCGGGCATTATTTTGAAGAATAACAAACAAGTTTCCTAATAACAGCAAGTAACTAGAGTAATTTCTCTGACAGAAATCACAATGACAGGACATACATTGCTAAAAATTTTGATTGAAATACAAAATAAGTCGGTCATTAAACATTGAAGGCACCACGGGAGTTGAACAGACAATAATGCCTACGGTCAACGTACACACCTCGGAAAGTACACCGTTGACCTTTGGCATTATTGTCCTTTTAACACCCTTGATACCTTCATTACTATTTGGGATTTCTTTTATTCGCACTCTTGATTAATAAATTTGTCGAAACCGTTTTTAGAGTTTTCAAATTCAAAATGCAGGTGTCGCTTGATTATTTTCTTATTGGAAACTTTTGACACCAACACAATATCAATATTAGTGAGTAGTTTTGTATATATTTGAGTCAATGCATTCCAGCAGGCGCAATTTCGTAACATATTTGTCACACTCAGGTATTATTTTTTTATGTGAAAATAAATTCGATAAGATCCATGAAATTAGTATGTTAATACTTGAATCACGAGTGCATTGATTACAAATAATAATTCCATAACAGTTATACTCTAATTCAATTTTTAAAATAAAGCTGATAACAATAGTAAATCAAAACTTTCAACACTTGAGTCAGCAACAGTGTAACTATGAGAAAAATTCAAAACAATCATTTCATATTTCATTTCAGTTTATGATAATATTTATTTGAAATGGTTTATAAAACAATCATAAAAAGTTGTTTTAAATTAGTTTTCACATTGAAAAGTCCTTATTCAATGCAGTGGAATATCTGTAATATAAGATATTTATAAAATAATATATGAGATTTTCGTGCTATGGAAATAAAAAACAAATATGAGGAATTTTCATTTTGACAGTTCAATTCCGTGTTATTAATGCTAATTGATGTGATTGTAAGATTATGCCTTGTCTTCTTTCTTAATTTTCATAGCTATTTTGAATATGACCTAATCCTAGAATAAGTGAACATCACTTGCAATATTGTCAATTGGATGTTTTAGTAAACATTGAGTTGAGCTACGTGAAGACTACAATAATAAAGCTATAGACCTTTCCTTCACTTTTTATTAAGATTAATTAAGTACATTTCAGTAGAAAAGCTACCATCTTCAGAGTACAATAAATCAGAGAAGAAAGCAAATCTTATAACTACAAACATGATACAAAATACCAAAACCATATCCAATCAAATCATAAATTTTGAGGTGGGTGGAGCCAAGAACTACAAAGTAAGATCAAGTGAAAACAATAGGTAAACCTAATTAAGGTTATGCAAAAAAGATTATTTATCGGAGACATACGTTATGCAAAACCAAAAGGAATCAAGTCAAATAACAGAGTTTCAGGTGGGTGGAGCTAAGAACTAAAGTGTGATAATAAAGTAAAACCACAGGGAGAACTTATCAATGCACAACGTATGTCTCCTCTAGATAACCTTTTTGCATAACTTCAATCAGGTTTACATATTGTTTTCACTTAATCATAATTTGTAGTTCTTGGCTCCACCCACCTCAAACCCTATGATTTGATTGGATATGGTTTTAGTATTTTGTATCATGTTCGTAGTTATAAGATTTGTTTTCTGCCCTGATCAATTGTTCAACATATATTCATTAAAAAATGACAAAAATGTTCGCAAAATGTGAACAACATAACAACAAGCTCATCAGAGCGACAGCCGATGTCGATGAATGGCAGCAAACAAAACACCGACATCCTAAACACGCCCTCAGTGATAGCATAGAGGCCTAAAATGTGAAGCTAATCGCCTGGGCGATTCGGTGTTATAAAAAAACGCCATCTCCATAAAAAAATCCATGAAATTATAAACAAAAAATGAACTGAGGAGAAAGAGAGCCAATGGCTCAGAATCCTGTAAAACGAAACAATATAACTGATCAATTGTACTCTGAAGATGGTAGCTTTGCTACTGAAATGTACATAAGTAATTTTATTCTTGCGTTCTCTTCATCAGGCCAAGAACTTTTCAAACTTTCCTTGCATACCTGTTTGCATCTGATTTGCATGAGGTTAGGGTCAAATTCTTTACGTGAACGAAATTAACAAAATTTGTGGTTATTTTGATTAAAAGATAAATGGACGTAGCAATCATGCATCGGATCTCAAACTGTTAGTTTTTCTCAACATTTGTGATGAAGTTAATGCAAGGCAAAAAATAGCGATACCGGATGAGATAACTATTGCAAAAAATTTGAGTGAAAAGAGCGGGCCTACATTTCAATTCTAGAGAATTCCTATAGAATAATCGTTTTCAATCAATCGGTCTTTCTTTCGAAGGTGCATATTTCTACTACGAGACTTCATAAGAATATTTGTGAAATATGATCATTAAAAAATTAAATACAGTCCGCTCCTGACTGATAATGATGATAATAATACTTTAATAACAGTAGACATGCTTTGATTCTGACCTTTTGTGCAAGACTTATGTATCCATACATATTAATTGTATCGTTTTCAATTATGCATGTACTGCTGACAATAGTATCGTTGCAGTCATTTGGTGCAGGTGGTCCGATACTGATGAAAGTTTGCCCAAAATAATGAAATGCCGAAATAACATTAATCACACTAAAAAGTCCCATAAGAATGACTTGATATCTCCCAAAACTTCCCGCATAACGAAGAACAGTGTCTGAGTCGATAATTTCTGAGCCCGATTCCATAGCACCACACTTTATTACAAGCAGCGGTCAACTAACTGTTATCACTCAATTCTTATCCAGATTTTTTGTTTATAGGCAAACATATTTCAGCGTTATTAACTGATTATGAATATTATTCATTCAGAAAATATTTTTGTAACAACAAATTTTTATTGGCAACATGTTTTTATTATGTTTCAGCTGCTACTACGAACATAATTCAAACACTGCACTACCTGGAAAAAATGTAACTTGATACAGTGTAGTGGGGATAGTAAACTGTTTGTTATTTATTGTACTTTGAGTTGTATAATGCACTAATTTAATGGTTATTACATTTTCTATTCGTAGGTAACAATCGAAATTATTATTTTTTTATTTTATCACTTTATTTAAAACATTAATCACTGTCTTGCTTCTCGAAATTCAATATAATTGGATGGAGATCGAAATAATCAATTGATTTTTATTTGGGATTTGGTATCTCTCAGTCTATTCAGAACAAAGAAATCATGAAATATACTAGCTACGTCAACTTCTGTGGTCGACATCTTCAGTGGTTGCAAAGTGGGGGATTCCTGGATGGAACATTTGCTCCAAATTCAATGTTACTCATTCACAATTTATTCGATTGATATCAAATATATATAACTTCTTTTTAATCCGTAAAATTGCAAAATTCATGTATTTTTATTTTCTGATAGTCCATATTACATATAAAACCTCAAATTTTATTATTGGTTCCGAATAATTTATGTTCAATTGATAGCAAACGTTCGCAGA
This sequence comes from Dromius quadrimaculatus, assembly GCA_963989225.1. NCBI lineage: Eukaryota > Metazoa > Arthropoda > Insecta > Coleoptera > Carabidae > Dromius > Dromius quadrimaculatus. The sequence goes on along the minus strand of OZ022332.1, from coordinate 49,014,196 downwards.
ACATCTAATTTTGTCTTTTCTTGTCATTTAATTTAAATTAATTATTCATCATATCTTTTAGAATACTTGAATTTTTTGTATTGGTTAAAATAAAGCGCTTCTACTTAGAACTAATTAATTTGCATCATATCATTGGTTAGGATTGAAGACCCGCCTCTAATGATACTTAGAGAGAGCTCTGTCAAAATCTGCTATCTTAATGATATTCTCCACTTTAAGACAAATGAAATTTTGTCAGACTGATGTGAATATCAAATATAAATATGCACTGGGATGGCATTCATTGCTGAAATACTATAAATATGGACTTATTGGTGATAAATATGGATTGATATAACTGAAAACATAATAATAAATAACTTTCCAGAATATAAATCATAATTTCACTGAAATAAGAGTGAATACATATATAAGGTTTGAACTTTATTGAGAGTTTGAATATTGAAACACAGAACCTTTATCCGTTAACATTCTACATAATTGACAGTCATAATAATAATCAACCAGATGCTCAAGAATGTAGTGCAACACGTTCAAATCCAGCAAACGGAAGAAAATTTGACCCTTTAATTATTTTGGCTATTCCATTCATAGTATTTATGCCAAGGTTTACAATGCTTAATCTCCATAGAAACGGTGCATATCAGTGAGAATTTGAACGTGTAGAAATATCATACCTCCAATTTGTAATCATGTGCTTTCTTCGTATTTAATGGAATATTTTTCTAAATATCTTCATCAATTTCATCTTCTGATTTATCACCAAACCTTTTTGAACTAGTTTCCATATCAGAACGCAATTTATTTCTCTATTATTAGTCAAACAAAATGCATGAAATTCTAATTTTTCAATTTGACAGAAGTTTTTTATTCGTTCCTATGAAAATTACGAAACTTGTTACTTGATCCATAGGAAACTATTTTGAAAGTTTGACTCCTGGAATAGTCCTTCATATACCATTTGTGGTTGAAGTCTTACAGACTATTTTTGTGGTGCAATCACTCTTTTTTATTGTGCTTGTGAATACCACTCGTGCTACACACTCGTGGTATTCAAACGCAAGCACAATAAACATTCGTGATAGTACCACAAAAATAATCGATAATACTTCTTATAAATAGTTGAATGATAGAAGTTTATATTCATGCCTTCTATAGTAAGCACAAAAATTGGTACCTTATAAACTATTTCAAACATAATATAACTGTATTCTTCGTTATTTTTGATCTCTCATTTCATTCCTGTAACAGTAAACCATATTTATAATTTCTGCTTTCCATTATAAGCGTAAGTATTGTTGTAGCTCTTCAACTATCCTTAAATTAAGATTAGGGGTGAGTTACAAATGACTTCTCATGTTTATTAAATAATTTAGATATTATTAATTATTATATCATCATTCACATACAACTCTATTCATTAAAGAACACATTTATTCACTTGTGTCTCAATGAAATATGGATTGATATTCTTAGAAAAGCTCATTTTGATCATCCCAGTACATTTTCATTCTGAAAAGTATTATGATTCAACTATTAATAAGAAACCCCTTAAATATCCACTCATATTTCAGTTAAACATTTGATTAATATTTCCGGGAGTCATTTATAATCATGAATTTTGATTATATCAATCCATATTTATCACCAAAAAGTCCACATTCATAATGTTCCAGCTATAATTGCCATTCCAGTACATATTAATATTTAATATTTACATCAGTCTAACAAAATATTATCAGTTTCAAAGCTAGGAATATTATTAGGACAACAGATTTTGACAGAGCTCTCTTTAAGTATCACTGGAGGCAGGTTTTCGATCCTATTAATTTCTCAACCAATGATATGATGCAAAGTAATTAGTACTAATTGGATGCGTTTCATTTCAACCAATGAGAAAAAACTCAAGTATTCTAAGAATATGGAGAATGATTTATCTCAATACAATGACACGAAAAGACATAACTGGATGATAATTGCACATGCATTATTTAGAACCATTGATAAAAATTGGAGTTTTTTGTGTATTATGGACTATCAGAAAATAGAAATGGGGGACATTGAATATCTGTTAGTGATAAATTATACATTATCGAATTCAGCCATTGTACGAATTGATTACCTAGTTACGTATACTTGATGGCAATCAAATAAACAGTGGAAGAGAATTTTGGACTTGAAACCAATGTCTTCGCAATTAATAATTACAAAGATGTTTTTTGTTTATCTGAATACATTATTCACTATAAAATAAACTATATTAGTTACCAACTCAAATGAATAGACACTTGTTACTGAAAATTGAACAGATAAATCATCACATATTCATACCACTATTTTCAAATAAGAAGCATGTTCACAATTTTTGATAATGATTCATCTTATATCATCCGAACACCTGTACATATTTAAAACTAGCTGTTGTATTCTACATCGTCAACAAGACTAGTCAAAGCAGCAATTTTGTTATTTGTTTAGTTATTATTCATTACAATCGTATGTGGGATTATATAACATCTACGATTACTGCAGGTACTCAACAGTGAATTTTCAGGACCGTAACTATCATAGTACTGAAGATCAGGTGATATCTTACGTTCAACTTGCAGTAATTACGTGATGTTTACTATAATTTACATGTGATGCACCAAACAGTATTTATATCATCATTATTTTCTAAACTAGAATTGATTGAAAACGACTTTTGATTTCAAATTCTGAATATTTATTTGAAATTTTGATGTTTCGATTCATGAGGCCTGTAAGGGACGTGATTCCCCTACAATCTTCGGGCATTTATAAGATCCCTTGTACCTGCGGGAAAGTACGTTGGACAGACGGGCCGAACTGTGAACACTCGCATTGCTGAACATAGGAGATGCATAAGATTAAACCATCTAAATAAATCTTCTGTAGCTGATCATGCCATCCAGTTTTTGCATAACATCAAGTTTGAAGAAACAAGAATAGTCGCAAGATGCTCATCGATTCATGGTAGATTGGTCAGAGAAGCAATTGAGATACTTAAACATCCAAATAACTTTATCCATACTGATGGTTTTGAATTATCAAATGTTTGGCTTTCTGGGATCAATAACACACATAGATAATGACTATGTTTTAGTTGGTGTAGTTCTGTGTATATTTTGGATTATAAAGTACACTGAAGACTATTTGACACTGCAGTTGTGAGCCAAACCAATAGCAAAGAGTGGCGCTACGCTGTCTTGTTGAAATGACGTATATTTTGTGATTTGGGATGTTTGCGGAGCTGTACCAAGTAGGACATATTCCTCTGTTTGGGGTTTTCACGTGGTTTTCCTCAAGCCTTGGTCAAATGCCAGAGGATTTTATACTGGTGTTTAAGTGTGATATTCACGTTATCACATCTAGTATTCCGTATATTTTTAATATCTAGTTACTTGCCTTATTTTATTTTGTATCATTGTTTTCTGAAGAAGATTTTTGGTCAAAGGATCGAAACGTCAAAGCTACAAATAAATATATAGAATACAAAATCAAAAGTCGTTTTTATTAAATAAAATTCTGAAAAATGTGTAGATTATTTATCAATAATATATTTTCTTTTAAGGATCACAGTACATGATAGGGACAATGACAATGATCTACAAAAAATGTGCAATTTATGTGCTATACTAAATGTGATAGTGATAATTTTTTGCAAGATAATTCTTCAACGTGAGTTTGAGGCCATTTTTAGTTTGGATGTCTTTTATATAAAATTAAACGCAAAAAAGTAGCTTGTACAAATTATTATATGCTTGGATTCGTACATCAAATGTCCTTAGGAACACTAATTTCAAACAATATTATATTTTGAATTTCATCAATATTTTCGTTGAATTTTTTGGTGATGACTCACCCCAATGAGGAATAATTGGAATAATCTACTTGTTAGAATACTCTTTACAGTTCGGGGTAAAATTCCATTCGCATATATTTTCATTATCATTTATACCCCAGCATTGGGTTAGCATATGTCCAACCATTGCGCAGATGTCAATATTATGAAATTTTCGTTTATATTTCTTTCTTCCTCGCAGAGTTTCAGTGATTTTTGAATTATCTAAGTGGAAGCAGCTTATAGGCATAAATAAGACTACTTTTCATGAAGTCCGATATCATTTATAATGAGGTAAATATTGCAATCTTTTCGACAAGTGATAATTTTTTCATATTTATTATTTATATTACCAGCGGACCGTCGTTTCGCGTACTTCATGAAGTATGTTTGTATTGCAAAATGAGTGTAGTTTAAATATTTTTCCAGATATTTCATATTACCTACACTTATTGTATTGCTAGTATCGACCACGGTACTATTATTGGCCCAAGAGGATCCATTACATGCTTGCGATTACAAAACGACCAATAAATCACATGATTATACATTTCTTTATGAGTATCTCACCGGAATTGGCGCTCATAATTTTGAAAACAGCGTTACCATTGGATTTCTTGCTGCTTATGGACAGGCACAAGTGGTATTAGGAGCTCTTCCACTCGCTGTTGAAGCTGTCAACAACGACTCCGGTAAGTACAATTGTACATGGATTTGTGAATAATTTTGAGGAAATTTCAAGCTGCGAAATATCAATACGCAAATAAATTAGGTGTACAAAAATCCTTACACTTGTCCCTTTGATATACACCTCATTTTCAATGTGCATCCTCATTTTTCTACAACCACATTTTTCAATTAATATATTGTAATGTTTATTGCATTACTAAAATAAACACTATACAATTTATTTCTCACTTACTATCATTAAACTTCAACAACAAAGCCACATAGTCACTATTTCATTGTTCCTCAGTCAGATCGTTTGCCTATATATATAAAGATATCCATTTCTGGAAATGTTCTACGTCATTCGAGAGCACCTTACTAGAATTACCAACCGTGCGGGGCGGGACGGCGCGATACAAAGAGACGAAAGGCTTCGCCCAGACAGGGCCAGATTTGGACCTAATTTATTTTTAAGAACTATGACACTTTCGCACGTTACAATAAGTAAATTATTGGTGGCTGGAAGCGAAATATGTAACATGAAATATCCCTGGTTTAAATGAAAACATCCCAAAAATTTAGGTATTCAGTTCTAACTATGTATTTTGAAAAATTCTTGGGAAACTCCGAAAATCTTGTTGAAATAAATATAGCCTACAATATGTTTGGAATGGCATTCCCACACTTACGAACTGTAGCTTTGTTTCTACTAAAGAGAAAAAGTAATATTTACTAGATACAGACTCTGTTTCAGATTTTATGACGGTTATGAATAAAGAAGCCCTTTCCATGAAAATCTGTTTGTTTCTTCTTATTATGTCACATGCAAATATGCGATGCAATATTGGAAAATAAGATAGAGGAAAACAAGAAATGAATAATATCATAAGATACAAGATTTGAACGGAGATAAAAATAATAAAATTTTAATTTCAATTCAATATTGGAACGTGATATGTTGACTTCTCTTGGAATCAAGTTCATCTTTCCCCATTTCATTTAAAATTATATTCAAGTCTTTTGCAGAAACTCTTTATTCTAAAGTTTTAAAGTGTCAAGCATTTGATGTTCACAAGGTTTTGGTTAATAATGATTTCCTTGAATAGGGTTCACTTATTTATTCCAAGACACATATGTACATTTCGTATGTGAAGCATACATCATCAGAGTACAAAAATTTCTTTTAAAAACTAGATCTTATAAATATGTTAACAGTATTACAACAAACACTCAAATTCTAAAAATCAACCAATCACAAGTAGGAGAACATTGGAGGCGTGGCTTACAAAACTATAGGTTATCCAATTTGCAGTAATGAGCTAATTTACAAATTAAAAAGAAGATGATTCAACGAATAAATGTGAATAATTCAACTTATGTTAGTTTTCGAAAGGGATCATGTATATTTTTCACTTTTTTACTTCACGCTAGCAGGCCAAGTATAGACTTTTGACAAAAATACAAATGTAATTTGAGTGCTTTATTAGAACCCTTTCCTGCTTTTTGCAGATTTTCAATTCGTTCATTCTAATTGGCAATAAAAAATTTCAGATCAAAGTAGTACTAGCAAAATTGAATTCCATTAAAATTAAAACCAATATATTGATTACAGAACTATTACCAAATCGTACATTGCACTATGTACCGGTAGATATTGGTACAAATCCAGCAGCGGGTGTTTCTCGACGCAAATCAATGCTTGCTCCTTTGGCTATTCGCGCAATGACTGAAATGCGTGATAATGGTACCGTTGCTTTTATTGGACCCGATGATACCTGTTCTGCTGAAGCACTTGTTGCTGCAGCTTGGAATCTACCCATCATTTCTTATGTAAGTATTGCCATAATATTTTTTTACGCATAGATTGCAGTACAATTTTTACTTGACAGATTGTCGCACAATGTAATTTCGCGCAAAAATCACTCGTTCCTTCTCTTCCACCACTTGTAGACTTTTACTAGTCCCTCTAAGTAGAGAGGTAGAACATTCCACCAATCAGAAGCGACACTGTGTCATAACAGACTAATTGAATTAAATACATTTGAATTTTTAGTGCATTTTTTGGAAAAAGCGCTATTATATTCACTTTGGCTATCTTGCTGGCTGGCTGGCTGGCTCGCATGACGCTGAGTTCTCAGCAACTATACTATTTACAGACTTGAAACTGGTACTAAATAAAAGCTGCTGTTTCATAGGTTTGCACAAATTGCTTTAATTCATGCTTACTGATTGTGGAAGATTAAATTATTCAATTACTTGTTTCAAGTGAAACAATGCCCATAGATATATATGATATTAGGGATATGGCAACTAAAGTTTATTCAAGTAGATAAGAATTAAGTTACAACTTTAGCCGTGGGTGTCACTATTATTATGTACAGTTGTCAAATCTGTCCGGGATTCATTCAATGACTTGTTTGACACGAATTTGAAGCTTTCCAGAATGAATTATTATTATTGGATAAAAATTTGTTTACTTTTGGTGTATTTTTTTTTTATATAGCTTTGATAAAGATCAGATTATCATTTGAAGGTACAGCACTTGACCTCCCGTCAGTCAATAACTAAACAATGAAGATTAAAGAGTATCTTTGAGTTTGTACATGCATAAATTATGTACCTATCAAATAGTCAACTTGAAACTAGTACTAAATGGAAGCTGCTGTTTCGTAAGTTTGCCCAAGCTGCTTGATTTCAAGCTCAGTAATTGTGAGCGATGGTAATTTGCAAAATCTCTGAAGTAGCAAGCATTCATGAGCTGTCAAAAATGCGCTTTCATCATCTAGATGATTCTTCAATTTTTTACTTTAAACGTCAAATTAAAATAATTGATGTTTTGGTTTTAGGCATGTACCGATATGACAGTGTCGGACAAAAATGTATTCAGCACATTCTTACGCACCTTACCACCATCTAGTAAAGTATCAAAAAGCGTAGTTGCTTTACTACATGCTTTTGGTTGGGACCGTTTTATAATGATTTCCGGATCTCGACCTGCCAGTGGCAGTGTAGTACAGGAAGCTATTGCGGTATGTTATATGAGAATAAGGCCATTTCTGGTAAATTTTTACGGGGTTAACTACCTTGACAAGATAAAACCAGGGTGCCACTTCCTTTCTGTCCAACACATGAGAAAATAAAACAGCAATCGTAAGTTCTATCAGGGAAGTTGACCCCGAAAACTTGACAAGTGCTTCAAACTTGTTAATAGATGCATTCATTCAACAGAATATGGCAAGTGTTCATGGATTAAAAGTGACTTCCACAGTCACTTATTCAGATTATATCCCCAGACACATAGACCAAATGGATAAAATTGTGGCCAGTACATACCAGCGTACTAGAGGTGAGTCTGCACCGATGACTCTATTATTGTATAATGTGAAAAACTGAAAATAAAATGACATATTGTTCGGTTCCAGTTTATGTATTTGTTGGAGAACACATAGCTCTAGTTGATTTCATCAAGTGTTTACAACGTCGAAAGCTGCTTGAATCTGGAGATTATATCGTAATATCTGTTGATGACGAGATCTACGACCCCAACAGACGTATAAAAATCATACAAAGAGGTAACGTATATAAATATATTCCCATCCAATTTCTTCTATTAGGAGTATTCATATTCAGTATAAATTCTACCTCTTCGAAATAAATTCTTATGGTAAAAAACTTATTATCAAGAGTACAGTTAAACTATCGAGTCTTGTACACTAGTTAACTTTCTAATTAACATCAATAAAAACCTTATCTTCACTGAATAAATTTATTGACTTATGTACATTTCGAAAGCAAAGCTTCCATCATCAGAGTACAATATTCCAACTAACTAACTATCATGTGTGCTCTGGTATAGGGACTCCCGTGGGCCCCTCTTCAGAGTGTTGTGTGGGTGTAAGTGTGCCTAAGCTAAGTTAATGTTTGTGTCATGTGTCCAAGGTAGATCATCTTACAGTCCGAAGACTGCGCGACGATGTCCTTGTAGCTCGGCTTTCGTAAGAGACTGACACTTGTTGTGCAACTGTAGTACAGCTACTCATCCAGAGGTGCCACTGCTGTCGCTTACGCGACAGACTGACACTCACGTCTGCCGGAAGTTACTTCCGAAGAAGTGTGTTGAGAGTTTGGGTGTACCTAAGGGGGAGGAAACGGAAGAACTCCGAGCAAACCCCCGCACACGGCACGAAACACATGGAGCCACCGGGAATAGAACCCGGGACCTCAGTGGTGTCAGGCAACAGTGTTACCACTGAGCCAGGCCGTGGCCCTCAATATTCCAATTACAAACAAGTTCTTATATATATAAACGTATGGCAAAAGTACAGAAAAACCAACCAATCACCAATCGGTATTTGAGTGGGCGGAGTTAAAAACTACACATTTAAAAAAATAATATATACTATTAAAAAATTATTTTTATCACTTTTTAAAATGTGTAGTTTTAAACTCCGCCCACGCAAATATCGATTGGTGATTGGTTGGTTTTTCGGTACTTTTGCCATACGTTTATATATATAAGAACTTGTTTGTAATTGGAATATTGTACTCTGATGATGGAAGCTTTGCTTCCGAAATGTACATAAGTCAATAAATTTATTCAGTGAAGAAAAGGCTTTTATTGGTGTTAATTGTTGAATCTTCACGAAGCTCATCCGTTATTCTTAATTATCAAATTTTCACCTAAAGCCGGCTTCGCGCCACATTACGATATGTTGATGACTATCACTGTGCTTACTTCATATGACAACAGCCAGGAGCTGAAATTCAATTTCCAGTGTAAAAAGCGAATACTCTTCAAACAGAGAATGAGCATTTCAATATGATACTCTCTTTACAGATTATTTAGATCCCTTTCTCAACAAAAACATGTGGGGAAATTTCTCTGATATCATGAGTTTTCGTTCAGTCCTCAAATTGACACCTTCTTATCCCAGGAATCCACAGTATCGGTAAAATAATGATATCTCTTATAATATAGCATAAAAAAGTATTTTAAATTTGTAGGGATATATGTGATGAGATCAAAAGGATATCTGCCAAGCATCCATTTTGTGTTCCTTACCATGATAAAATTTTCGACAGCATTCTGGTAACTGTTCAGTATACATGTTACACATGAACAAATAAAAATGATATGCTTTAAAGGTTCCTATACAAGCTGCACATTTGTATGATGCTGTTATGATATATGCCAAAGCTCTTACAGAAGTCTTCAAGCAAAATGAAGATCCCCGAAATGGAACAGCCATTTTACAGAAGATAATAAATAGGCATTATCACTCCATTCAAGGATATGATGTGAGTATATTGTAACAAACAGGTTACAGTGCCAATATTTTCTTTACAAACTCTCCTAGCTCACGCTTTTATATACCTAATCCAACAATGGGCCAACATTCAATTGTCTGACAGTTGATGCCTGGCAACCACCGAACATCTAGTATCCGTAGGCTGTCAATCACGTCCGACAATTGAACATCGACTTGGTCAATACTTATTAGGATTACAGTGATAGCGAATTCAAATGAATAATTATGTGAACTAATTACTTAAAATATTTTGTCCACGGCTACTTTATAATATATACCTTATATATGAGTTTTCTGAAGCAAAACGATAGTCATTTTTCACAGCGTGAATAATAGCAGTGAATAATCATTATTCACTGGTGTAGAGTTCCTAGGTCACGCGGTATATATCATGAATCTGGCAAGCATTTATCAGTACATTTAGGCAATAACCAGGCACTTTGATTAGCTAACTTTATACAAATCACAAAAATCTTGTCGAAATATTACTTTAATATATTTTTTAATGCACTTCTAGAAAAAAGTTGACATTAAATAAACTATATCAAGTAAGCCATTGATATGACATGACAAGCGAAGCATGAATTGTTGTCAATTTTAAAACGTCATAATTTCGATCCAGAATACGTAAAAAATTAAAATTGATAGTGAGAAAGAGATATTGTGTATTTGTACTCCACCGGAGATAACAGAAGCTGCAAAAGTCACCTCCCTGAATTTGTTGCCTGAGAAATCTCGAAATCTTTACATTCTTGTGTGCAACACCTTTATGGACTGAAGGGCGACCAAGAAAATTAATTCATTCTCAGGGTCAGTTTTACTGGTATATTTACGGAATTAGCTGCAAAATATAAATCATCCACATTATGGACACATTGCTCTATGCATAGGAGTACGCTTAATGTGAATCAAGGAGTCGATATAGGAGAGTATGCAAAACTGCCGTCACTTTTAAAACGGAGATCTCAGGGCTTTCACCCGAAAAAAGCTAATATATTTCCTTCCGAAAATTTTTACAAATTTCTTATTCAAGCATGTGATGAAAAATATCTTGCAATGAAGATAAGAAGTCAGAAACATTTAAGAACTTGTTTGAAAAAGAAATTATGGAATTAAAGTCAATAGTAGTCGTGGACAAAGTATAGTATTCTACTCACATATAATAAGCTATGATTCACTCAGGTTAATTATGCCACTCGCTACGCTCGTGGCATAAACTTAACCTTCGTGAATAATAGCCTGCATTATATGCTCGTATAATAATATACTATTATTCACAATCATTATAGTAATATGGCAGTTCCCAACCTTTTGGAGGTTGGGAAGTATGTAATTTCCAACTGGAATGACTAGCTCACGGGTCGGAAGCGATACTTCCATCTCTTGGGTGGGAAATGTTTATGCAGTTGCCTAGCATCAGTCATAAATCTTTATTGTAGTAAAATAAACCGTGCTGTCAAAAATACCGATCATATTATATAATGATTCAAATAAAACAGTTGATATTGAAAAAAAGCGGAGTTATGTTGCAATTTTGTGTAAATTATGAACAAAATTGCTATGAACTTACATCCGTAGCACTTTCGTTCGATTCGAGTATATAGCTCCATTTCACTGTTATAATTAATTTATATCTGCACTTATCACAATATTGAAGGATACACGTATAAATAACTTGATTCATAAATCATAAATCCAACAAATGTCAAATTAGTTAAATTTTTCAAAACATTCTTGTTTTCATAGACTACTACATCAATTTATTTTGTTGAAAAAAGAACGATTTTGGATCGATAATTTCTCGGAAAACTAGGGATGATTGTGAATAAAATAGTATACATACTTCGGTAAAGATTTCATATCAGCCGCCTCGAGCTATATCTGATCCTCGAGGCTTCGCCTCTCGGTCATATAATAAGCTCTCGGCTGTAATGAAATACTTTCCACCTCAGATGTAATATACTATAACATTTGTGACAATATTACTACTTACATAGAAATTGGAGATTCTTTAAGTACCTAATTAACTTCTGAAATCAATCTGAAACATCTACTTGAATAAAGTGGCGTTTTTCAAATAATCTACTTTTTAATGGGCGGTATATTAAATTTACGACGATATTTATTATTATTTACTATCGATATAGATAGATATGATAGGAAAAGATATTATTATGTTGAAAGAAAATAGTTTATTACCTTTTCAATCCGAAAATTTTGACTCAATTATCGATACCATTTACCAAAACGATTCAAATCCAATTTAGAAGTAATTTCTTCAAAAAGGGGACAAAAACTTTTTAACATACAATTTTAAAAGTTGAGGCCAAATTTCTTTCTTGATTTGAGTTCCAATGCTGTGAATTTCAAACTGATAAAAAAAGCAACAAATTCGAGAAAAAACTGTTTAATGTTGAGTATTTTTTCTGTTTTAGGTATACATCGATAATAATGGTGATGCTGAAGGTAATTATACAGTAGTTGCTCTATTAGATGACATAGATATCAACAAAACTCAACAGTTGAGTATGCAGCCGGTCGGATATTTCCATTATCCCAATATCAGTAGTAATCCATTGGATTTACCTGTAAGCAATTTTGTTTTGCTTTTAACAGTGTGTGAAATTGAGCATTATGTTTCATTTATTAACTTGCTTTCCCTTACAAATGATTTTTGTATGCTTTTTTTTCAGGAATTCAAGTATTTTGATAATTCCCGTCAAATACAGTGGATAGGAGGAAAACTGCCAAGAGCTGAACCCTACTGTGGCTTTTTTCAAGAAAAATGCATTTATAAAATTGACTGGGCTTTTATAACATGCATTTGCGTGGTTTCTAGTATTTTTCTAATCATCGGGATATTCGCTTTCAAGTGGGTAACATATTGTATTTTTAAAATACCCGTGCTCATTATCCAAATCATAATGACAGGACATACAATGCTAAATTTTTTTATTGAAATATTAAACATTGAAGGCACCACGGGAGTTGAACGGACGATAATGCCTACGGTCAACGTACACACCTCGGGCCGGAGGCCCTCGGAAAGTACACTGCTGATCTCAGGCATCATTGTATTTTTAACACTCTTGATACCCTAATTACTATAATATTACTTCTATAATAGAATAGTTATATGAATGTATTAAAAAATTGGAGACAGAATAACTTGCTGGAAAATAATTGACGTTGAGCACTAGAAGTATTTGCATCAAATTTTGTCATTAGATTTTGTACTTTGTACATAATTATGTTACCAAATACTCTGTACACATTTTATTGCAGGCATTATAGATATGAACAAAACCTGGCATGTTTACTGTGGAAGGTTGATGCTAAGGACATAATAATAATTCCAACAGAAGTTGCTACCGAAACAAACAAGAGCATGGTAAGCTTGATACAGAATTATATTCGTACATCTGCAAGCGGTATCTATAAACAATTATAAAATCCTATTATTTACCCGTATTTGCCCTTTCTCAAATCACAAATATTGCTTTATTTCTAAAATATGAGACCTAAATATCCTGAAATTTGTATATTCTAAGATAAAATATATCAAGAAGAATCCATTCTAATAGTTTTTGTTGTTATAAATATCATAAGGATGCTACGATCGCACGCTGTATTACTTGAGTAACGGACGGAGGAGAGAATAGCTGAATCAGAAGCACACACTGTTTGACTCTGTATCTCCTAAACGAATCGAGATAATTGAAGTCTGTAAAAACTATCATATTCTGCACGGTTCATTCTAATGTAATAAGAACTATTGTTGAAATATCTCCGAAAATACAAATACCATTACCTGATAAATAATGTTTAGAGTTTGTAACTATACCTTTCGAATTAATTGAGATGATCAAAATGTGTGGGAAGTATTGTGACCTACATACTTGGATTGTACCTTATTAAAAAAAAGTTATTTGTGATCTGAATCATTCATGTATTCAATACGTAAGGGGTAGTTGCAGTAGAATCGATAATATTGTTTATTCATGTGAATATACGACTGATATTCATTCCAGATGCGAATATGCAGACAGAGTGTTTTCCAAGCTCCAATTACTGGTAGTATTACAGAAACTGTAAACGATTTGAGTACGAAGCGATCATATACTCGGATTGGGATATATAAAGGGAATATAGTAGCTATTAAACAAATCTATAAACGTTCCACAGATCTTACTAGATCAGTGAGGAAAGAACTCAATCAAGTAAGACCCCAACGTTTGCTTGAAGTTTAGTTTCGCACAATAATATGAAATGTAGGTGCAATTTTAGATCTTGAATATCTTGAATTACCTCATAAAAACTACTTCTGATTTTGAATTCTGTATATTTGTTTGAAACATTGTCGTTTTGATCCTTCTTCAGAAAACAATGATACAAAATAAAACAAGGCAAGTAACTGGATATTAAAAATATACAGAATACTAGATGTGATTACGTGGATATCACACCTAAACAAAAAGAATTAAATCCTCTGGCATTCACCCAAGGCTTGAGGAAAACCACGTGAAACCCCAAACAGAAGAATATGTCCTACTTGGTACAGCTCCGCACACATCCCAAATCACAAAATACACGACATTTCAACAAGACAGCGTAGCGCTACTCTTTGCTATTGGTTTGGCTCACAACTGCAGTGTCAAATAGTCTTCAGTATACTTTATAATCCAAAATATACACAGAACTACACCACTTAAAACATAGTCATTATATATGTGTGTTATTGATTATAGAAAGCCCAACATTTGATAACTCAAAACCATCTGTATGGTTGAAGTTATTTGAATGTTTAAGTATCTTAATTTCTTCTCTGACCAATCTACTATGAATCGATGAGCATCTTGCGATTATTCTTGTTTCTTCAAACTTGATGTCATGCGAAAATTCGATGGCATGATCAGCTACAGAAGATTTATTTGGATGGTTTGATCTTATGCATCTCCTATGTTCAGCAATACGAGTGTTCACAGCTCGGCCCGTCTGTCCAACGTAGACTTTCTCACAGGTACAAGGGATCTTATAAATGCCCGAAGATTGTAAGGGAATCACGTCCTTTACAGGTCTCATGAACTGCTTGATTTTCATTACCAGAGCGAAGGAGACTATGAAATTATATCTTGACAAGATCCTTCCGATGTTTTCTAAAACTTTGCTAACATAAGGTAAAGAAACATAATTTTTACTCACGCTAGTATCCTCAACAGTAGTATTGGTAGATTTGGGTCGAAGAGCCTTTTTAACGGAGTGATAATTGAAGCCATTTTCCTGGAGAATCACTTCTAGATTATCAGTTTCATTATCAAGTTCTTTAGAAGGGCTAATGATATTTATCATCCTGATGAACTCGATAATGAAATTGATAATCTAGTAGTAATTTTCTAGAAAAATGGCTTCAGTTATAACTCCATTAAAAAGGCCCTTCGACCCAAGTGTACCAATACTATTGTTGAGGATACTAGCGTGAGTCAAAATTATGTTTCTTTACCTTATGTGAGCAATGTTTCAGAGAATATCGAAAGGATCTTGTCAAGATAGAATTTCAAAGTTTCCTTCGCTCCGGTAATGAAAATCAAGCAGTTCATGAGACCTGTAAAGGACGTGATTCCCTTACAATCTTCGGGCATTTATAAGATCCCTTGTACCTGTGAGAAAGTCTACGTTGGACAGACGGGCCGAGCTGTGAACACTCGTATTGCTGAACATAGGAGATGCATAAGATCAAACCATCCAAATAAATCTTCTGTAGCTGATCATGCCATCGAATTTTCGCATGACATCAAGTTTGAAGAAACAAGAATAATCGCAAGATGCTCATCGATTCATAGTAGATTGGTCAGAGAAGAAATTAAGATACTTAAACATTCAAATAACTTCAACCATACAGATGGTTTTGAGTTATCAAATGTTGGGCTTTCTATAATCAATAACACACATATATAATGACTATGTTTTAAGTGGTGTAGTTCTGTGTATATTTTGGATTATAAAGTATACTGAAGACTATTTGACACTGCAGTTGTGAGCCAAACCAATAGCAAAGAGTAGCGCTACGCTGTCTTGTTGAAATGTCGTGTATTTTGTGATTTGGGATGTGTGCGGAGCTGTACCAAGTAGAACATATTCCTCTGTTTGGGGTTTTCACGTGGTTTTCCTCAAGCCTTGGGTGAATGCCAGAGGATTTTATTCTTTTTGTTTAGGTGTGATATCCACGTAATCACATCTAGTATTCTGTATATTATTAGTATCTAGTTACTTGCCTTGTTTTATTTTGTATAATTGTTTTCTGAAGAAGATCCTTGTTTGAAGGATCGAAGCGACTAGCATGCTTCTGATCCGGAATAGGCTATGGGTTCTTGACATTATGGGTATAGAAGGCAATAGGAGCTTTAAATTGCATTCTACATTCTTACCTACTAATAATTAACTATGTATTTACAAAAAATTAGTCTAGTATCCTTTTTTTGTAGATACGAGAGATTCGTCATGACAATTTGATTCCTTTTGTTGGTGCTTGTGTGGAACATAGTAACATTATTATTTTAACAGCTTACTGTGCTAGGGGCAGTTTAGAAGATGTATTAGCAAATGAAGACCTACATTTGGATAATATGTTCATCTCTTCACTTGTTTCAGATATCTTGAAAGTAAGTAGTCAATGATAATTCAGTGACGGAGTGCCAATCTAATGAATATATATTTCAGGGCATGATATATCTTCATGATAGTGTTATAATATCACATGGAAATCTTCGTTCGAGTAACTGCCTAGTAGATAGTCGTTGGGTGTTGCAGATATCCGATTTTGGTTTGCATGAATTTAAAGGTAAACAGAAGTACATCCCATGAGAAATAGAATTAATATCGAATCTGTTTTCTGACAGAAAGTATGGATAATAAGGACTCAGAAACTCATATATTACGTCGATCCCTTTGGTGTGCTCCAGAACTACTACGACTTAACACGCCTCCAAAAAGAGGAACACAAAAGGGTGACGTATACTCATTTTCAATTGTACTTTATGAGATCATTGGACGAGCTGGACCATGGGGACATACTGATTTATCTGACAAAGGTAATAATGTAAAATTTCTTAATCAAAGCGTGTAATTGTTGATTTTTGCAGATATTATCGAAGGTGTCAAATCTTCTACCCGAGTACTTCCACTTCGTCCATCTTTACACCATATTGACGCTGCCCCTGAATACCTAACAAACTGCATAAAAGCTTGTTGGGATGAGGATCCTGAGCAGCGTCCTGATATGCGGTTCATTCGAGTCAAGCTCAAACAATTGCAAGCTGGACTAAAGCCCAATATTTTTGACAATATGTTAGCTATAATGGAAAAGTATTCATATAATTTGGAGAGCTTGATTCAGGAACGTACAATTCAACTCAGCGAGGAGAAGAAAAAAACTGAAGCATTGCTACATCGTATGCTACCCAAGTCAGTTGCTGAAACACTCAAAAGAGGCGAGCCGGTTGAGGCTGAGAGTTTTGATTGTGTGACAATATATTTTAGTGACATAGTAGGCTTCACTGAAATATCCGCTGACAGTACACCATTACAAGTGATTGATTTATTGAATGATCTTTATACTTGTTTCGACTCTGTCATTTCCAACTATGATGTTTATAAGGTGTGTATTTAATTATTTATGGATTGATTTTGTAGATTTGGGCTTGGTATTACAGGTTGAAACGATAGGTGATGCTTATATGGTTGCAAGCGGATTACCAATCAGAAATGGACAGCGTCATGCAAGCGAAATAGCAGCCATGGCACTACATCTTCTGAGTAAAATACAAAAATTTGAAATCAGACATCGGCAGGGAGAGGTACTTAAACTAAGAATTGGAATTCATTCAGGTAAAGAAATATCTGTATTTAGTATTAAACTTCAACTACAAAGCCACTAATATTTATTTACAACAACTTATTTATTTATTACGCTCTAAATATTTACTACTCATTCAGTCAAGCCGCTCCGCTTCTATATTCGAATGTTCACTCCTATTTCTGCGTCATTCTAGCAAGCTACTCGAATGTTCGAATGTGTGGAGCGGCACGACGCAGAGATGAGAGGCTCCGCCCAGACAGAGGCATCCTCAAACAATTTTATTGTATCTAATATTTTCTGTAGGACGTTGTGTGGCAGGAGTAGTGGGAATGAAAATGCCACGGTATTGTTTATTTGGTGATACAGTAAATACTGCATCCCGAATGGAAAGTTCTGGCGAAGCTTCCAAAATACATATTTCCCAGTCTACCTATGATTTACTCCAATGTCTTGGTGAATTTAAATGTGAAAATAGAGGCGTTATTCCTATCAAGGTACTTTTTATAAATCAATTAATAGAATGCGATGCGTAAAGTATTCAACTTTGGTTTCAGGGTAAAGGAGAGATGCGAACATATTGGTTGATTGGGAAAGACCCAAGTCAGAACTTCATGCACTCAGAAAAAATTATTACTAACGATGATCCTGAATTGGATCCATTGGTTTCAGTGCGATAGTAAATTATTATTATTGGAGGAAACTATATGAAAACTTCCACAATGTTATAAAATAAGAGATTATATTCAGTATGTGTAGTAAACAATAAAACTCTATTCGAATTGATTTGACAGACTTATACAATTATTACGTCACTGATGATGCTCAAAATATGGTTGAAGTAATCTGCCAGCATTCTCGTAAGCGATGTAATTGATGACTCCAGAAGGTAAGACTTTGATCAAAGTTGCGATAATCCCTCTATATAACCCTCTGATACCTTCTTGTTTCACGATTGTTGTAAAAATGTTACAAAGTTGACATCTCCCTCCAGTGGTAGCGGCGAGGGTCACATGAGTACCTGCAATAAAAAAAATTAGACTCTAAAGACGTTAAACTAAACACAGAATATTTGATTGAAGAGATCTCATACTTTTTTGTACTGTCTGGAAAATATCCTACTTTAAGGTGAAGCAGGAGATAGAGCTACTAAGTTTCCTGTTCGAAAAAAAGGCCAATTTGGTCAAGTTAAAAAACCAGAGTGCCATTCCCTGTCCGGTCCAGAAGGGTGGCAGCCACTCCTAAGTGTAGTCTATTTTCGTATTCAACTTCCCTGATCGAGCTTACAAAGAATTACCGCCTCCCTAACTGTCCGGAAAGGCAGCAGCCATTAATAAAATTATTCGATTCTGTCCCAATTTCGAGTGCAGCTGTTCTTCTCTCATCGAATATACGATTATTTTTTGAACCTTCCTGAACACGAGAATACCAAAGTGCTGCCTTTCACCCTGTCTGGGAGAGCGGCAGCCACTTTTGAAGTCCATCCGATGTTCAGGACGTAACTGTATTTCTCTCATTGACGGTTTTTCTGTCTTCAAATTGAAATAATCGTAAACTCAGGCACGGCGGACTCTATTTACCAGGCGGGAGTGTGATGGAGGGGAGTGTGACGTCAGTAGGCTTTGTGAGCGAGCCAGCGATAGTAGTAGACTTGATGACTTCGTGATTCGAAGTAGATTTTCTTCTAATATTTTGAATACCTACCTAAATATATACATTATTCAATTCAAACATACCTCGCAAATGTTGTGTCCCAGCTTGTAAAAGCAATTATGATAGTACAGAAGAGAATGTAACTACATTTGAATTTCCGAATGAAACAGATTTATTTAATAAATGGATAAAATGCATCCTGCGTAGAAGCTGGACACTAACCGCAACGTCAGAGATTCGCATTAAACATTTTTCTGAAGATTGCATTGCAACTAGCTACATGATTAATATGCAATCACATCCTAAATATTTACAGCAACTTACAGCTTCTTTTCATACATCTTCAAGTTCTAAAATAGGAAGTGATCATTTCTTAAGAGTAATTGCAAATAGACTTACAAAAGAAGAGGACAAGTAGGTGATTTTGCAACTTGATAAAATATATGTTAATGAAAGCATTGATAGCGAACTATTATTTTGGGCTACATTTATCGCATTACAGCTTTTTACTCTAAAACTATATTCAGAGACAAGAGAATTACCATTATTATTGTTGTTAGTAAGTCAATAATCATTCTGCATAAACATTATAGCTCTAAAATACAAATTTAATACTATTACATCGCATGAAACTGTGTAAAAACCAGCCTACTGACGTAATGCGAATGCTGTGGTAGTGGGGGTCACACTCCCGCCTGGTAAATAGAGTCCGCCGTGACTCAGGGGTAACTGCCTGCCTTCTATACAGATGACCACTTCATTAATATTACTTACCTAAGGCATCATCATTAACATTTAAGATATTTTATGCTAGTTATTGATATTTTTATTTGTCTGACAACTCATCACTTTTTAACAGGCGCCTCGGGCGCCTTGCAAGCTTCTAGTAATTATAAATTTACTGTGATGTGAATAGAATTATTATCCAAAACGAAGAATCAAACAATATATTATCATTGGAAGCTGAAAGTTTATCTGTAAAACGTATAAAGCAGGGATTTTGGTTCTAAGCGTCCTGCTATAAACAACCAGCAACAGTAGGAATCTTATGTAACTTTTTTGAAAGAAAATTTCATGTGTTTGCTACGTACACAATTTGCTGACGGGCCGGAATAAACAATCAAAAGGGCCGGATTCGGCCCACGGGCTGGCTTTTGCCCATGCCTGTTATAAGCAGATCAATCAACTGTGGTACGCTGTTGTGTTAATGTAGACTCTTGTAAAAGCTGTATTTTACAACCAATCAAATAATCTTGGCCAAAAACCATCGCTCTGATTGAAAAAATGGAAGAATCATCTAGATGATGAAAGCGCATTTTTGACAGCTCATGAATGCTTGTTACTTCAGAGATTTCGTAAATTACCATCTCCCACAGTTACTGAGCTTGAAATCAAGCAGTTTGGGTAAACTTACGAAACAGCAGCTTTCATTTAGTACTAGTTTCAAGTTGACTATTTGATGGGTACATAATTAATGCATGTACAAACTCAAAAACACCTTTTAACATTCATTGTTTAGTTATTGACTGATGGGAGGTCAAGTGCTGTACCTTAAAATGATAATTTGATTTTTATCAAAGCTATATAAAAAAAATACACCAAAAGTAAACAAATTTTCATCCAATAATGATAATTCATTCTAATAAGCTTCAAATTCGCGTCAAACAAGTCATTGAATGAATCCCGGACAGATTCGACAACTGTACATAATAATAGTGACACCCGCGGCTAAAGTTGTAACTAAATTTTTATCTACTTTAATAAATTTCAGTTGCCATATCCCTAATGTCATATATATATATCTATGGGCATTGTTCCACTTGAAACAAGTAATTGAATAATTTAATCTTCCACAATCACTGAGCTTGAATTAAAGCAATTTGTGCAAACCTACGAAATAGCAGCTTTTATTTAGTACCAGTTTAAAGTCTGTAAATAGTATAGTTGCTGAGAACTCAGCGTCACGCCAGCCAGCCAGCCAGCCAGACAGCTAAAGTGAATATAATAGCGCTTTTTTTCAAAAAAATGCGCTAAAAATGTATGGCACTGAACCTATGATATTTGATCGAAAGTCCAGATTTTCAGAGGAAGACAGTCGAAAAACAACAAGTCGATAGAAACGGATCAATATCAAGGCAAAATTCACTATGACTATTTCATTCGTAGTATTTATAACAAGGTTAACAATGCTAAATCGCCATAGAAACGGTGCATATCAGTGGGTATTTGGACGTGTAGAAATACCATCGGGTATTACACTAGTGGTCAGTATTGAGTATTTTACTCAAAAATGTGGATACCTCAAATTTGTGCTTTCTTCGTATTTAATGGAATATTTTTCTGAATATCTTCATCAATTTTATCTTCTGATCTATCACCAAACCTTTT
The DNA here is from genome assembly GCA_963989225.1 of Dromius quadrimaculatus. Lineage (NCBI taxonomy): Eukaryota > Metazoa > Arthropoda > Insecta > Coleoptera > Carabidae > Dromius > Dromius quadrimaculatus. The sequence continues at coordinate 48,992,463 of OZ022332.1, read as the reverse complement.
TGAACTAGTTTCCATATCAAAACGCAATTCATTTCTCTATTATTCGTCAAAGAAAATGCAAGAAATTCTAATTTTTCACTTTGACAGAAGTTTGTTTATTCGTTCCTATGAAAATTACGTGAGTTGTTACTAGATTCATAGAAAACTAATTTGAAAAAATGTTTTGACTCCTGGAATAGTCCTCCATATAACATTTGTAGTTAAAGTATTATAAACTATTTTTGTGGTGCAATCACTCATGTTTATTGTGCTTGTGAATACCACTCGTGCTGCACACTCGTGGTATTCAAACGCAAGCACAATAAACATTCGTGATAGCACCACAAAAATAATCGATAATACTTCAACTACTTATGGTATAATAAATGAAAGTTGGAGTACATGGAGCAAAACCAATCGGTTGGACTCGGGACAAATGCGACAGTATTTCAAGCCGAACTGTAGGCGATCGCGATCAGTGTACAGCTACTACTGGAGAAGAACTATAACAATAGGAGAAGCCGTTTTAAAAGCATTAGAGTCTTCAGAAATTAAATCTGGGCTTGTCCTAGGCTGTCTTTATAGACTCAATACTCTTGGAGCGAGAAATAAATTAAAGTTAATTCGGGCATTCAGAGATTGAAAGAAATCAGGTAGCCGACCGCCTAGCCAAGGACGGGACAAATCTGTCCATAATCGGGCCAGAACCTGCTTGCGGAATTTCTATGGAAAGAATCAAACAGGAAATAAAAACAGTACTCCAGCAATGGCACAAAATCTACTGGATACAATCACCAAGGCAGAGACAAGCAAGGCTCTTTCTGGATGAACCATCCAATGAAAGGACAGACTACTCACCATGAGTAGGAATAATGTCAGACAAATAACAGGACTAATAACGGGACACTGTGCAATGAATAAACACCTACATACTTTGGAATTGAAACAAGAACCAATATGCAGAGGTTGTGGAGAAGAGGAGGAAACTCCTGAACACGTAATATGTCACTGCGAGGCGTTCATTGCCAGCAGACATAGTCTTCTAGGAACGGAAAAACTGCCCTCGAAGAACTTAAAAGAGTTAAATCTAAAGAAAATCCTCCTATCAGAGGAGTAAAATACAGAGGGTACAATAGGTCAAAAGTACGAGTTACCACCTCATGTCAAATAATGATAAATACTATGAAAATGCTTTAAAAGATTGGATAGTCCATAAAGAATGTTATTTGACGTTCTGAAAGGTTTAGATAGAAATGTCTTAATAAAAAAGTGGCGACTAGATGTCACAGTACAATAATTATTTCTCTCAAATTGAAGCTCGAACCTTCATGATCGCAAAAAAACCATGGTACCGCCTCTCTACCTTTCTAGGAGAACGCCAGCCACACTTGAAATGATTCGGTTTCCAGGTCCCAATATCGAACACAGCTTTCAATTTGAAGACAGAAATACAGTCGAATGAAATATAGTATTGCAGTATGGTAACACATTTGAGTTTATTTAGAATAGTAGAGAGTTCAAATATATAATGTTCTCATTGAATTAGTAATTTTTAAGCTTCTTTGATGTAATAGCAGCATAAATAAGGCCCAAAAGTTGGGAATAACCACTAAAATATCAATGTTCATAGTTAAAATAATGCTGTACTAATGTTGTGAGAGTAGTCGGACCGAAGAGAGAATACTTTAAATAATTTTTCCTAAATTTTTCAATTATTGAGCAATTTAAATGCAGTTTTTTCGTGATTTTCAGATAACTACATATAATTAACATTGATTTAGTTCAAATTTGTTGCAATCATACAAAAAATCACCCCAAAAAATGGCGTTTTCAATTTGTCTATACGACAGCGTATAAATATATAAGGAAATTTCGTTTGGATTTGATATATTTATTTGATATTATTGGAAATGCTTGTTGGTTGATGGCTAGTTTGATCTCATCTTAATTATCCAAAATTTTGATATGTTTCACCGACTGATAGGTAGAAAACATTTGGCCCGCCTCTTAACAGTATTTGCCTATTCTTGGCTTATAAGTTATGATGCTTTGTGAAGGAAACTCGCGAAGATACTGTCCAGACAGATTCCATACTTTATGTTGTATACGTCTATACTTACTTCTTGCTTGTTGTCTTGTTTTGGCCAAATAGAAAGGATACGAGCTATATTGTCCACAGATAATAGAAAGACTGGCACAGAGGGACAATTTCCATGTGGCTGGCCTTTCGTTATCTTTTAGACGTGATATTATGAAGCGATTTGTTAGGGTGTCGTAAATAGAAAGGTCAACACCTGTATATGGCAAGATTGCAATCATACTTGCCAAATAGCCCCTATAAAGAAAAGTATTACATTTTAACATAAACAAATCTCACCAAAAGTATCACAATTAATTGAATTTTACCCAGTAATTACCTGAAAAATCCTCTATGTCCTTCTTTTTTATAAATCTTGTATACACAGTCAAAAACATTCTTAAATTCACCGGGCTTCCTCACCATCATTCTAGTTTTGATGGCTTCCATTGGATAAATAGCCAATTGTCCAAACATACCGGCTATCGCTCCAGATGCAAATTTCTTGTGTAATGGTAAACACACTGTCCCTTTTTCGGAATCAATGAATAACTGTTTTATTTTATTAAACACGCTGAATCTTATAGCCATCTCTGGCCCAACTTTGATAATATTAATACCATTTCCAGTCCACAGACCAAGAATTCCTCGATGTTTGATCAAATAGTTGCAACCTTCCAAGAGGTTTTGTTTTACAGGATGAACCTAGAAAAGACGTATTAGTTTTATTTTTGCAGGAAACCTGTTTCTTCGGACTTGAATTTGAAGTCTCAAGTTGTCCAATGGCGCTGTCAACGTTCGAGAAACCATACCAGCTATCCCTCCAGCGGCGAAATACTGATATAAACTTTTCTTCTCCGGTTCTTTGTTACTTGTAATTAGTTCTAACACGATTGCATCACTCTATTAACAGAAAAAATGTCTAAGATCAATGCAAAAATTGTACTTGTCAGTTTTACCTATTTCAAATTGATACAATACAAAATGATCAATAATGGATTATCGATTGTGTTACAGAACAACCCAAGTAAACATTTAAAACAAGAGGTACTTACATCAGAAAGATACATAATGCTGTAGTGGGAACAATTCTATAATATTAGAGTTATCATTCATCATTTGACATGAACGATTAAAATGTCAAATTTGATTATGCTAAATGAAGTTTGTCAAAATGAAATCTGGTTGTTACTATGGGAACATGTGTTTATCGACGTTTATATATTGTAATATTGATATTCACTGCTCTAGCTTCACCATTACACTACTCTCAAATCGTTTGCTTGCCTTTATATATAGAAATATCCATTTCTCGAATGTTCTACCACATTTCTGGAATATTGCTAGAGGATGCCATCGGGAGGGGTGATGTGATGCGGCGTGGCGCGACGCAACGAGAATGAAAGGCTCCGCCCATGCAAGGTCACCTTTACGAGCCTCCACACTCTCGCACGCTACAATATCATAAAAAATATCAATTTTGACATAACTTGAAGTAGGTAATGCGTCACAAAATCATAATTTCTCTTAAAAAAAAGGAGAGAATGTACTGAAATTTCGTGAAAATGACAACATTCAAGGTGTTGATCTTCACACATTACCATCTGAAAGCTTGTGTGGTCTTGACCTTCACTATATAGTCAAAAACTCGTAGTGAACGGTCGTGCATCAAAAAGGATCCATTTCTTTTGATATTCTTCGAATAAGAACGGAGCAGAGAAAAAGCAGACAATAGCAACGTTATAATTATTTTATAAATGCTTGCTGACGATACTCACAATGGAGTGAAGGTGTGAAAACAATGGATATAATGATAATAGCCTAGTTCGATTATAAAAAAATCTAGCGTAACATTATTCATGACTATATGGGCTGTGATACATCAGAGCAAATTAAGATATTAAGTTAATCTTACAATCAACTTGACAGAGAATAAATTATGGGTAGTGTATAACACTGCGTGATTATAATATTGAATTTTAAAGCAACCTTTTGCATAGTGGGCGTACCTAATAAAAAATATGTTGACGGTACCTTGGTTTTTTGGTGGAGAGGAAGGTTCCAGCTTCAATACGAAAATGGGTTGAGCTTAGGGATGGCTGTCGCCCTCCTGGACAGGACAAGGGATGGCTCCCTAAATTTTAGAAGCTATATAGCTCGTTTCACTGTTACACCTTGTATATATATAACAACCTTGTAGAAAAAATATAGTTTTTCTTGAAATATCCTTCGGAAAAGACGGAATAAATTGTTAATAACACACAAATCCCGGTAGCACCAATTAATTGCACATCTCAAAATGACAGCTTTCATAGTCAAAGTGACAGCTGTCATTGTCAAAGTGACAGCTGTCACTTTTAAGTGATAGATGGCGGTTATATTTTCAGGGTCATTAATTAGTTGGAGCGCGCAGTTTTGACATTTGATCGCCGTAAGTGTAACTTAAAGATGATGATGCTAGCTCCATATTTTATTAATTCATTTGGTATATTTCCGGGGCCTGGAGACCGATAATTTTCTTTATTTGATATATGTTTTGCTACTTTTTTTGAAGTTATTGTTCGGAGATTATTCTTTCGATTCGATTTTGCTTCATTTTCTGGTACCTCTGATTGAAAATTGATCAGTTTTAATAAATTGATTGCTGTAGTATTCCTCCCACTTCTCCAAATCAATAAACTGTAGTATTCTATTGAAATTATTGTTCTTCATCTCATTGAATGCTTTACATACTTTTGTTGATCTTGCCTTTTATATTAAGCTGTTAATTTCAATCATTTTTATTCTCGATATTACTTTTCCGATTGTTTAATTTGTTGTCGTACTTGAAAGCATATTTTTTGTATTCTTGTCATACTTCTCTACTGGCTCAGTGGTAACACTGTTGCCTGACACCACTGAGGTCCCGGGTTCTATTCCCCGTGGCTCCATGTGTTTCGTGCCGTGTGCGGGGGTTTTCTCGGAGTTCTTTCGTTTCCTCCCCCTTAGGTACACCCAAACTCTCAACACACTTCTTCGGAAGTAACTTCCGGCAGACGTGAGTGTCAGTCTGTCGCGTAAGCGACAGCAGTGGCACCTCTGGATGAGTAGCTGTACTACAGTTGCACAACAAGTGACAGTCTCTCACGGAAGCCGAGCTACAAGGACATCGTCGCGCAGTCTTCGGACTGTAAGATGATCTACCTTGGACACATGACACAAACATTAACTTAGCTTAGGCACACTTACACTCATACCACACTCTGAAGAGGGGCCCACGGGAGTCCCTATACCAGAGCACACATAATAGATTAGATTAGATTAGTGTTATTCAGAATTTCTGTTTTTTTATTGTACTTCTGATGATGGCCCAATCAGCCGAAATATGTATTGAGCAAATAAACTGCAATTAATTTGAAACTTGACCAAGTGTTTTATTTATGTTATTGAATATGTTTCAACAAGTTTTTCTTTTATCATATGGCTAGAAAATCTGACGGACGGCTTTCTAGTTTCTAGTATTGAAGTTTCACTTCAAATTTGTATATCATTTCACACGTACAGTTCTTGTCTGTTTTTAGTAATTTCTTATTTCCAGCTAGCAGAAATGATTATTTCAGTTTTGATATTCCTTTATCAATTTTTCTAATAAAAACGGAAAAAAATCTCTGTAGTTCAAAGGATTCTATGGACAGATTGTATTTACAGTAAAATTGTACATTAAAAGTTATTGATTTGTACTATTAATTCTAAATATGTGAGAAAAAATCTCAACCAAATGTATTGCAAATGACTGGATATCGTCCTGAAAGTACAGAAAATCATTTTTTGTATTGTTTTCCTGTTTGTTGCATGTAGAATTTCTTTTAATGAATACAAATAAATTATCTCAAGTTTTTTATGTGATTTATTTGATATTTCAATACCAATACAAATGTAAAAGTTGGAAGAGGACCAGTGGCGGCAGTACTTGACCACTTCCACGAAGAAAATCCTTTTTAAGTAAGAAGGGAATGAATAAGGAACTGAATAGTTCCCAAAACAAATATCAGGAATTCAAAGCACATTACTTGCAAAATTGATTTGGTGCCAAAAGTCAACCATATTTTTAGTCATTATCATTTGAATAACATCGGCCCAGTGAAAACTTTTGAAAAATCTTGGATGTCGGAGTCTGAGTGATCTTATTAAGATTGTATTATACATAATATGTAACTAGGTACTCAAATTATAAGGCAATTATGATTTAAATATTGATCAATTGATTATTGAGGCGATAATCGCATGAAAATTTGAATTTATCAATAAAAGTCATATCTAAAAGACATTAAAGAATTGCCAAGCACACGAGACTCTCCTATCAATTTCTAATTATCAGGGAATATAATAATTATTCTAAAAAGATCAATATATTTTCGTCCAAAGTAGCAGTCAATTACAAACTATAGAAGAATAGGCTAATTGCGGAAGACCTAATAATAATAATAATAAATATTTTAATCATCAAATATGTTGGGCCTGCTAACAATATTTCACCAACACATATTGAAACAAATTGCAACTATTATTACTACGATGAAAGAAGCAGTTATTGCCAATTTTGGTGATCGTAAATTATACGATGTATTCAGCTGGACTCTTCGATTCTATAATTTAGCAGGATTACTGTTTTATGAGCTGCCCAATAGCAGCAATAAAGGAGAAATTCGAATTAAAAAAGTTGATTTCAAAATCATTACAGTTGTAGCTGGTAAGCATTTCAATATGGTCATATTAGTGACATCTATGGTATTTAGTAAATTTTTTATTGGATAGAGCTCTCTCCTCTAATCAACTAGACTAGGAATATGAAATAAATGTTTAATGAAATTATTCTCCGCAGGTCACTTCGTTTCTATTCCTTTAAGTATCCTTACATTATACAGACACTTGCAGAAAAGTGACTTGTCTTCCGAAGAAATAATTGGAGGATACTTACATATTTTCTTCGGTGCAGTCAATATATTGACGTTATATGCTCTCGTACGAGATAGAAAGATTTATGAAAATATTTTAGCTAAGCAATATGAAATCAATGAAATATTCCTGCAAGAAAAATTGAACAATAAATTATTATACTCATGTGGCCTTTTGATAATATCATCTGTCATAATAGTTGCAGTATCAACATTGGTATCCTTGATTATCTATGAATCGGCCAGGATTTTCTACAGCGATATTCTAGTAGTGATTTGTGAAACATATACCATGTACATGGCTATAATACTGATAGCACCATTAGTTTTTATATTTACAGAACTTCAATTCACGTGTTTCTTACGATTAATTATTCTAAACAGCTACGTACAAAATAAAATTTCAACTGCTGATAACGAATGTTTATTTTAACTTTCCTTGGCTTATAATATTGCATTTATATGTTACCCTAATTGCTTGCTTGATCTATATTTACTCCACTACAGGTGTTTTAGTTCCAATATTTATCATAATGTCTGTCATTTCTACTATTGGTATGATCACTGTGCTCATATATGGAGAAATTTGCAGAAGATTGGTAAGTTTGAACCTATAATTAGGAGATTTTTCGTACTTATCTTATCATCAGCCCTCTACAAAAATACTTGAGGAATAAGTAAGATCATTTTTACGAATCGTAGTTTTTGAGCAAATGTACCACTTACACTCTTAACAATTTGAGTGGTTCAATTTAGTTTTCCATATAAATAAATTAATTGATTTCAAGTGTCTTCATGATCTATCTCAATTTTGATATTTTTTGCTTTCTTTTAATTGATATGAAGCAATGATGCAATTTGTCCTCAATGGTTTGAACTTTCACATTTGACGAAATTCTTAATTGGGGGCGTTTTTCAGCGAGAACTAATTGAACATGTCAATTTCATGAAGTCTTGAAAATGTATTACCGTCATATTGATGTTCACACTAATCGAAAGATTTTTTGATCATAAAATGAAAAATAATATTGTCCGACATGAATATTGGGGGCAAGTGGTGAGTCCGACAAGCCGCACTTGGTATGAAAACGGATTACCGCTAGTCTGAGACTTTGAGGACGTGTTCAATTATTATTTTCTAAGATTTGGTCATTTTGTCCGACAAACTTTCGGGGGCGTTTTCTCAGTCCGACACTAAAAACGTGTCAGGATTATAACAATTCCTTCATCAATGACCGCTCATTTCTATGTTTTTTATTTTTCATTCAAATAGTGTCTAGAACATTACTGTATACATGTCCGACAATTTAAGTGGGGCAATACTTCAGAAAATCAAAAATGTGTTGTATGAATGCGGCTGCGTTTATAGACATATTCATATATGAAATGCATATCAAGTCAGTACGATTATTGATTATAAATAATAAAAAATGGCTTGTCCACCAATATATTAATATTATTTTGGAATCAAATGTGTAATATAAAGTCAGTATACTGTGATATTCACCTCAAATATCATTCTTTACCTTCAACTGTGATATCTATATATTAATACGTCAAGAGCAAACTTTCGACCTCTTTTTAAGCATATTGCATGCACGGAGGAGTGTGAGATTTGACGTACTCAAAATTTATATGGAGAAGATGTGCAGAAAGCGGAAATTATATACAGGTGTTCTATTTTAATGTATATATTAATACGTGAAGAGGAAGCTTTGTATCCCTTTTCAAGCATATTGCTCGCACGAAAAAATTTGATTTTTGGCATACTTGAAGTTTATATGATCGAGTGCAGAAAGCTGAAAATACATACAGGTGTCCTATTTTAATTTTACGACGTGAAGAGAAAACATTGTACCGCGCACACGAGGTGATGTGAAACTTGGCTTAGTTGAAGTCTGTGTGGAGAATGTGCGATATGGCATATTTGAAGTATATCTGGAGAAATATGCACCGAATGAGAGAATGGCTGAAGAAAAATTCCAAAGATTCCCCATCCCTTCCTATAGTCAGGGGAGAAAGTCACTTTGAAATCTTGAATGGGAACCACTAATCCTAATTTTGGATTCGAATGGAGCATCGAACACCAATTTAATTCTACTAGGAACCCCCGGAGATTGAAGATTAAAGTGGGTAACGTTCTAACTTAGCGACATAATAATATTTTCTACTTTACTTTTTTTCAATTATTTTATTAATGAATTATTTATTACTAGCTTACAAACAACGTCCATTACTTATCTCTTGATATTAAATACGTCAAAAACTGAGTTACATATGTGCGAATGTTTTCTTGTCGGACTGACGGTAAGAACCAATATTTCTGTCGGACAATGTGTTTTTTGGACAGATAATATGTTTTTAAATTATGACTGTTTTGGTCCGACAAGCGGTCATTGATGAAGGAACCGTTATAATCCTGACATGTTTTAAGTGTCAGACTGAGAAAACGCCCCCGAAAATTTGTCGGACAAAATGAACAAATCTTAGAAAAAAAATAATTGAACACGTCCTCAAAGTCTCAGACTAGCGGTAATCCGTTTTCATACTAATGTATTTTTGACAAGTGCGGCTTGTCGGACTCACCGCTAGCCCCCAATATTGATGCTGGACAATATTACTTTTCATTTTATAATCAAAAAATCTTTCGATTAGTGTAAACATCAATATGACAGTAATACATTTTTAAGGCTTCATGAAATTGACATGTTCAATTAGTTCTCGCCGAAAAACGCCCCCAAATCAAGAATTTCGTCAAATGTGAAAGTTGTCGGACTCATCACAATGAAGTCACTCACAAAGTTTCAAGTGAGCGGTAATCAACGAAAAATGTATGCTCTGTCTCACGGACTATAAAATAATTCAATATTACTTTCTCCATTTTCAACATTGAAGCTCATATTTTACAGTAAGTAATGAAGCTAATGAATGCCCACTTCATAGTTGACATGAAATCTTTATTGATTTCATACCGATTTTGTCATCAATATAATTTTTTTCTATATAGCTACATGATATATGTTATACTATTTAACATTTCATTGCTTCATAGGAACGAGAATTACTGGATCTGTTGGCTGACTGGTGTTTCACCTTTTTCGATGAAGAACACATACAAGTTGTAAGGCTATCATATTCCAAAATAACATTACATGGTATAATTATTTTATTATATATTTCAGAGAAATGCGATAATGCTGCAAACTCTACACAGAAATTGTCAAATGACAGTATACGATATATATGACATTGATTGTTCTTTATTTAAAAAAGTAATATCAATTTTCCTACTAATGTGACTGTTATTGTATATTTAAAGGGAATTTATTTCAATTTTCAGCTCGCAGAGATGATCATATCAGTTGTTCTATTTTTGAATCAGTTCTTTTAGGAAAAATATACATAAAATATCGTTTATGACAAAATGCAAATTCAGTACTTTGGTCTATGAAATACGTTTTTGTTAGTGAAGCACTAAAAAATATAAAATGGAATAAATTATTCTTTGATGTAGTATTTAAATATATGAATATTTTTTCGACCCACCTCGTCCACCTTCAGGAGCGCTACATATTTACATGATTATTGTGATGCTATTGGACAATTTAACACAATAAAGCAAAATGTACATAGGAAACAATTTGTGTGTTGATGTTTTGGAACCATAATAAGTTTATTCTGAGGAAAACGAAGAAGTTTGTTACGTAAAAATTTGGGGTAGCGATTCTACCCTACTATAATAAAATAACAGAGTTCACCACGAAATCACGACCCTTGCTCCAAGTGATCGACCTGGCAAACACAGCACCTACTATAAAAAATATACCCTTAAACGGGGCCTGTGTTAGCTTAGACTTGAAAAAATTATAATTGGTAGGGCTCCATATTTTATAGCAAACAATAAAGCAACAAACTTTCAAACTTACCTAATGACTCTAAATAAATATAAAATAATAATTAATAAATAGACTATAAACAAATGAATTCAAATACAACTGAAACTACTATTGAGAGTGAAAATTCCAAGATCGTCAAGTATAGTGCACTTTCGACTCAGTCGATCTTAATGAAAATAGGATATGAGCATCTAGACAGTACTATCATCTTGAATACTGTATTCTAATATTTTACGGTAAATCGTTCTGAATTTATGCGGAAAAAATGTTTCGAGTAAACTGCACTTCCGATTTAGCCGATCACAATCATAATGCAAGGTGTACAACTAGATGCTATAAAAGTGCTTAATACGAAATCTCAATATTCTGCGACTGATTATTTTAAATCTATGAAAAAAATTCGAAAAGTCTGCAATATTAAGTGCACTTCCGGCTTAGTCTGATTCTGAGATTTGACAGTTACGCACATACACACATACATACGTGCATACGTATCGACATCAAGCCAAAAATAGTCAAAATGGATTCAAGGATGCTCAAAACGGATATATCCATCAAAATCTCGATGGGTGAATTTTGTCGGTTTCACAATACTTTCTTGTACTTAGTACAAGTAAGTAAAAAATAGCATCCGATTTGGTAGCCTCCTGCTTTTTAGAAGTAAGTTGAAGAGAGTGCTATCCTTTATAGTTTATTCTATTTCAGTGTATCATTCAAAGTATTCTTTTCAAAACTAATTCAAAAGTAGCGATCCACCAAATTTTCTTTTGTTGTTACTGATGTAGGGTACACTTTATAGCAATTTGCAACAATAGGAATCATGCATTAAAGAATACAAATCCACAGATTAGTTTGAAAATTTTATCAATGCTTTTCTATGGTTTCACCTTGTCATCAATTTCAGATTATGCCTATTCTCAGATATTCCCCTATAAAATCTATACCTGTTGTTCAATCGCTTTGAAATTCGGAATACGAATAGTATATAGTATGCCTAATCGATTATTGCTATTGGAATTCAGGTTTCCCCTTTATTTTCATGACTTTCTCAGTCCCCGCTTCCACCATCGCTTCCGCCCAAATTTTTTAAATTGTTATTATCTCGAAAACTGACCTTCCAAAACAATTTTTTCCCCGAGATTCGTATTCTACATGTATGAAACTATATGATTTCATGCCAAACTCAAAATATTTTGGTTTGAAAATTTTATCAATACTTTTCTATGGTTTCACCTTGTCATCAATTTCAGATTATGCCTATTCTCAGATATTCCCCTATAAAATCTATACTTGTTGTTCAAACGCTTTGAAATTCGAAATGCGAATAGTATATAGTATGCCTAATCGATTCTTACTATTGGAATTCAGGTTTCCCCATTATTTGCATGACTTTCTCAGTCCCCGCTTCCACCTACGCTTCCGCTCAAATTTTTTAAATTGTTGTTATCTCGAAAACTAACCTTCCAAAACAATTTTTTTCCCAGGGATTCGTAATCTACATGCATGAAACTATATGATTTCATGCCAAACTTAAAATATTTTGGTTTGAAAATTTTATCAATACTTTTCTATGGTTTCACCTTGTCCTCAATTCCAGATTATGCCTATTCTCAGATATTCCCCTATAAAATCTATACTTGTTGTTCAAACGCTTTGAAATTTAAAATACGAATAGTATATAGTATGCCTAATCGATTATCACTATTGGAATTCAGGTTTCCCCATTATTTGCATGACTTTCCCAGTCCCCGCTTCCACCTCCGCTTCCGCTCAATTTTTTTAAATTGTTGTTATCTCGAAAACTAACCTTGCAAAACAATTTTTTTCCAGAGATTCGTAATCTACATGTATGAAACTATATGATTTCATGCCAAACTTAAAATATTTTGGTTTGAAAATTTTATCGATACTTTTTTATGGTTTCACCTTGTCATCAATTTCAGATTATGCCTATTCTCAGATATTCCCCTATAAAATCTATACTTGTCGTTCAATCGCTTTGAAATTCGAAATGCGAATAGTATATAGTATGCCTAATCGATTCTTACTATTGGAATTCAGGTTTCCCCATTATTTGCATGACTTTCTCAGTCCCCGCTTCCACCTACGCTTCCGCTCAAATTTTTTAAATTGTTGTTATCTCGAAAACTAACCTTCCAAAACAATTTTTTTCCCAGGGATTCGTAATCTACATGCATGAAACTATATGATTTCATGCCAAACTTAAAATATTTTGGTTTGAAAATTTTATCAATACTTTTCTATGGTTTCACCTTGTCCTCAATTCCAGATTATGCCTATTCTCAGATATTCCCCTATAAAATCTATACTTGTTGTTCAAACGCTTTGAAATTTAAAATACGAATAGTATATAGTATGCCTAATCGATTATCACTATTGGAATTCAGGTTTCCCCATTATTTGCATGACTTTCCCAGTCCCCGCTTCCACCTCCGCTTCCGCTCAATTTTTTTAAATTGTTGTTATCTCGAAAACTAACCTTGCAAAACAATTTTTTTCCAGAGATTCGTAATCTACATGTATGAAACTATATGATTTCATGCCAAACTTAAAATATTTTGGTTTGAAAATTTTATCGATACTTTTTTATGGTTTCACCTTGTCATCAATTTCAGATTATGCCTATTCTCAGATATTCCCCTATAAAATCTATACTTGTCGTTCAATCGCTTTGAAATTCGAAATGCGAATAGTATATAGTATGCCTAATCGATTCTTACTATTGGAATTCAGGTTTGCCCATTATTTGCATGACTTTCTCAGTCCCCGCTTCCACCTACGCTTCCGCTCAAATTTTTTAAATTGTTGTTATCTCGAAAACTAACCTTCCAAAACAATTTTTTTCCCAGGGATTCGTAATCTACATGCATGAAACTATATGATTTCATGCCAAACTCAGAATAATTTGGTTTGAAAATTTTATCAATACTTTTCTATGGTTTCACCTTGTCATCAATTTCAGATTATGCCTATTCTCAGATATTCCCCTATAAAATCTGTACTTGTTGTTCAATCGCTTCAAAATTTGGGACACTCGTAGTAATGATTAAATATTATCACTGGTGTAATGAATAATGAATATTTTATCTTTGAAGGACAAGAAAATAAGTTATTTCTTGGATCTATTAGCCTATAAATCATTGGCAGAGATAGCTAGAATATAATTGCATATGAATCGGCTAAGCCGGAAGTACAGTTTATATATATAACTGACATTCAGAATTTGCGGTATAAAACAATCAGTTTAATTGAAATGATAAGGTGGGCAATGATAAGTCAATTTTTTGATTTTGTTTGACATTGCACATATCAAAATATTATTAAAATTATATTAATTATAATTTGAAGTGACAGAAACCTTCATTGAATGAATTTGTGTATATATCAAATGATGTACAAATAAGTCACGTGATGTTTACGTCAGATTTTTTTATTTTCAGAAAGTTTTAAAAAATACAATCGGAACATGACTAATAATTTATTAAATTATTGTTTTAATCTTCTCGCTTGTTGCTTTTAGGAGCAATATTTTCATATACAGTGAAGATTCTGTTTCACACGGAGTTGACTCAGATTCAACTGTGCAAGTTGAAATTTCATTTTTTGAACTTTTTGATTTATTCAATACGCCTGTGCTGCTACATTCAATTGAATTTTCCGTTACACTCGTTTCATTTTCTTTACTTAGTGAGTTTTTGTTTACTTCTGTTGTGCATAAAGTCTGCTTCTTAAGACTAGGCGCCAACGATTCACTTTTGATGGAAATATCATCTGATGGTGATATTTTTTGCCGTGTAATTTCTCCACTATTGGCCAAAGCCTTCAATTCTTTTTTTCCAATCATTCCAGGTTCGCTCAATTCTGCTATTTTTAATTCTACATCTTCAAGTTTTTGCCTTTGAACTTGAAGCTTTTTTCTTATTATTTCCATATCTTTTGCCACCATTTTAGCATCTTCTTCAATTTGCGCCCACATTTTGTTAATAATACACAAGATTTTCTTGGGTCTGTTTAGATCTTGATTCTTTCCTGTTACTATTGTTTTTTTAATATTCTTGTTTTTTTCAAGTTCGTAATAAAATTCAGAAAAATTTGTCTTCTTCCGACTTTCGTGTAATTCTTGTGTGGTTTTCAGAACAGGTTGCAGAGAGTCTTTTCCTTTATTATTTATTTCTCTAGTCGGATATTTTTCTTTTGATGAATTTGTAATAGTTCGCGAGTTTTTCATATTGACTTTTTGCTTGCTTTCATTTTTTGGTTTGCTTAGTAAAACAATAGACTGTTCTTTCGCTGGGGGAGGGATCTTTAAAGATATTTTCAAAGTTCCAATTTTCTTTTCTTGATTTTGTTCTTGTGGATTCGCTAGAGTTTTTTTCTGTTCGAACTGACTCGAATGTTTGACTGGAATTTCTATTATTGTCTGTTTATTGTTGATTCTTTCTCCTGAATTTGTTTTCAACAAGCTTTCTCCATCTTCTATAGTTTTTATAATCTTATTTTGGGGAAAAAGCTCAGTTGACGGTGCAGTTACCAAAGAAGCTTTTGTTCGGTCATAGAAAGAATTGGAAGCTGTCTTACTCAAATCGTTTTTTGAAGAATTGGAGATACATGTGATTTTTTTAAATCCTACATCTTGTGGTGAACTACAATTTGCAATATTAGGCTTTCGTACAAAAGATTTTCTAATTTTCGTTTCAAAATTGCTCATTTCACTTGTCATATAGTTAGTAGGCTCAGAATTCAACCAATTAACGAGATTTTCTAATTTTCTTGCTGTTTCTTCACAATATGCCAAATCTTTTTCAATAGTATTTAAATAAAACTGTCTTTTCTCTTGCTGACTTTCTGGTATTTTATTGTTTCCATTATTAGAAGCTAGCTCTTTATTTCCTAAGTACACGAGATCAATTTTTAAATCATACTCTGATACTACATTTTTTCCATTTTCCTCTGATTTTTTATGTTGAGAAAAAACATATACTGGAGATTTTCGTGAATCATTTGTTTTATCAGTACCGGATTTGTCATCGTCGGATGAATTCTGTTTTTTTGTGCAATAAAGTCTTTGCGAATTTCTATTTTTGAAAATGCCCTCTTGAATATCAAAAAAAGCTTCTGATGGTTTGCCTGATACAAGTAATACTTTATTCAAACTTCTTTGTAACAATGTCTTACGTTTCTGAGCTTTTATAAAGCTTAGATCACATTCTGTTCTTCTGGGAAAATGCAGTTTCAATACTTTATAAATATTTCTGATTGATGTTAATAAGACTTCCCTGAGTTTGGCTTCTTTAATTTTTTTAATTGGGGTCAATTGAAATTTATCGGGTTTTTTTATTTCTTCTTTTTTGTATGATTCTGTTTTTCTTCTAGATGCTCTACTATTTCTCATGCATCCCATGGATGTTTTTGTTAGTGTCGAGGTGTTTTTGATTGCTCTATACAATCTTCTTGCCTTTGGACGAGGGGTGTCGGTCAAAAAGCTGACATTGTCAACTATTTGTGCGATCGCTGATTTTATTAAGCTCTGATTTGGTGTTCGTTTGAGACACGTCTGAAAATATCAATAATTTGTTAGGCTCTGTCTGCATCTCTGTTTACCTTAATTATTAGGCTAATCGTGGATACAAATACCTCAAGTTAATAGCAAAATCAGTATTTAAAAGTAATACATTTTCTGGTAAAACCGTAGTGAACGGGCAAGACTAAAGTTGGCTACGAATCTGACAGATTGAGTACATAGGAACCGAAACATGGAAATAATAGGAAAAATAATGACAACTGGAGGAATAGACAGAAAAAAACCTACCGGAAAAGTAGCTTAAGCCGAACTTTTCAGTTTGAATTTTAAATAAATTATGTATCAATATTTGAAGTACCCTATCTGTCAAATTTGTAGCAAACTTCAGTTTAGCACTTTTTCCTTCGACAAATACATTTTTCAGCCAATTAATCAGCTGAAATTTATTATATAAGAGCAATAACGCAATTACAATGAAATATCATATCCACAAACGCAATTGCCAATAATCTTATCATTTTTTGCCATCAATTTTTCAACAGATTCTTCCTGTCTAATATTTAATTTTCAAAATCTATAGAAAAGTACTTACATCATACAGCACAGATAATTTACGCAAATATTGAGAGTCCATTATAAAAGTGATGTATTATACTGACAATTTAACTAGACATTTTGAAACAAAACATTCAAAAAGTGTCAAAATCTGAGCCCACCAAAATTTTAAATGATAAAAGAATCCCACAGACTTGATAAGATTATTGACAGTCAAACTTGAAAATCGCATTTAATTTTTATTAATAAAACATGTATACATTGTGCATATGCATGTGTGCGATACAAGCGACTCCCTAATCATATTAATTTTGTTTTCAACCGGCAGTGCTTCGCATTCATCTAACGAATGGGCTTCGCCCGCTCTGACCAAGCTCGACGGGGTCAGAGCGGCCGCCGAAGCCCACAGTTGATCATAAAAGGCATCAGTTCGAACATTTCTCAATCAGAGGAAAGTGCGTCTGAAGAGCCAAAATAGCTCCATCTGTCGAAAATGTTATTGCAACGGTCGTCTGGAGTTCTCAGTGTAGTGCTCATAGACAACTTAAAAAAGGCAGAACTGTTATTGAGGCCTACTATTCTTCATTACAGAACAAATTGAAGGATGCATCTGACGAAAAATAAGATGCTATTTCACTATGGTAATGCACCCGGACACAAGACTCGCTTACACGCCAGATTTGGTTTCCAACGATTTTTTTCTCTTTTCCAATCTTTAATTTCAAGCTCAATCCACAATCCACAATTTGAACCCCAATTCAAAATTTCAATCCTAATCCACAATCCATAATTTGAATCTCAATCCACAATTTTAATCTCAATCCCAATTCATAGCCCACAATTCCAATCACAATCCAAAATGCACAACCCCAATCCCAATCAAAAATCCACAATCCCAATTCCAATCAAAAATCCACAATCCCAATCCAAAATCCAAAATCAAGAAACCCAATCCAATCCCAATCCAAAACTCTACAACCCCAATCCCAATCGAAAATCCAAAATCCTAATCCCAATCAAAAATCCACAATCCCAATTCAAAATCCAAAATCCAGAAGCTCAATCCCAATCCAGAATCCACAATCCCAATCCCAATCCCAATCCCAATCCCAATCCAAAATCCAAAATCCAGAAGCTCAATCCCTATCCAAAATCCTAATCCCAATTCAAAATCCACAATTCCTGATTCAAAATCCACAATTTTAACCCCAATCCAAAATAGAATGGTGGGTTATGGATTGTTGATTGTGGATTAGCTCCAATAAAATATTTTGTTGAAGAAATTAGTCTAATTTTTAAGGAATTATGTTCGGGGCCCAACTGCCGCCTTCAAGGACATGGCGCCGGGGTACCGTGCACCCCTTGCACCCACGCTTGAGACGCCTCTGAACGTATAGTAATGAACCAAAGATTGATAGAAAGCTTATTTGAACCCTTGATCTTTCAACCCTGATAGTACAGCGGGTAAGTTGTATAAGGGGTTGAATGATGCAACGACTTTGAAAGCTTGTATCTCCTGAAATAAAAATCGTAGAATAATATAATAAACGTTGATTTGGATGTCATGTGTCATACAATATTTCAACCCCTGTCAATATAGGGGGTTGAATTTAGCAATAACTTTGAAATATATCTTCTGAACTAATATTCTTACAATGATAAAACAAATGTTAATAGGAAGCTTATGTGTTACAATTTATTATAAAATCAGTTCAACCCTTGATTATACATCCCTTAATGTATTACACGTCTTCAATTGCGGTATGGGCACATTTTTTATTAATCTAAATAGTTTTTATTGTGGTTCTTGCTAAAATGGGTGGTTATTTATTAATTAAACAACTATTTTATAGGGGTGGATAAATTTATTTGCAGTTGAAATCATATATATTTTTTTATGTTCAAATAGTGTACAAAATGCTGTATTATTCATTATTTTAAATAAATTCAATGCCAAACATAATTCTATTAGATTTTTATTAATTGATCTGTGCGGTAACGAATTTGTTTGAACGCTACGCGATCACTGCTTGATGTTGTGTATTCTTTCTGACGCATTGCGCACTATAGGCGAATGAACGTAGGTCGGAGTTTCATTATAATGCGTTGTGCGGGTTGGAATTCGTTTCCTCTGTGATTACCAGCCCGGCCGTTGTGCTGTGTAGTCCACGGGCGCCTGCTTTTGTGTTTTAATTAAGGCTTAGGGTTGTAACTGGGGTTGTTCGTGACCCATTCGTGGGTAAGGATGGTTAGCATCCTTCGTCCGTTTAGATTTTGCTTGTAGTTTAAATTTAAATTTAAATTCACGTTCGGTAATTTTGTACGGCGTTGAAAGCGCAGCTCCGCGGAGCCAACGTATTCAATTAAATCCGTAATTAATTTTGCAATAATAATAAAGTGCGCTTTAGTTTGGGTAGGCATTTTGTTAAATTCGCGATGGATTAAGTCGGTGCGCAAACTAGGGGGGTAGCCGAAGATGCCTGGCTACTTTCCCTCGCCGGGTTTTTTGCCGGGAATCCTATACTCGTGCGCTGCCATCCGTAGGCCTTCACTCTAGAGGTAGTACCCCTGGTGACTCCTGGCCGAAGGGTGAGTGTGGAAGTGCCTGAAGCATGCAATCATGTGATAGATCTATAGCCAGGGGGAAACCGAGGAGTAGCCGCTACGTGGCAGGTATAGGTCGCGTTTTAGGCGTTAAACACCGGGGTTCGGCAGGGACCCACGTAAACTCTGAACAAACACGCGGCGGTGTTAGTTCTTTTTTTTTTAATTAGCTCGTGAACTGCGAATTGCGAATTGGGGGCTTGAATGGTGTGTGATGAATGTTGAATGAATGCTTAATCAAAATTCCCTTTCAGTACATCATCATCATCATCAACAGGGCGTAAGTTGACTAAAAAAAAATTATTTGTTTCAGGTCTCTAATCTATTTTTTTTGTTATTAATTTTCAGATCAGAGGTGGCGTAAGTTAATTGATTAAATATTTCTTACAGGTCTCTAATCTGTTTTGTTTTTTTTATTGTTTCACAGATCGCTGGAAAGGTAATATTTTTGTTTAACAGCTTGAAATTCTGACAGTTTAATTAATTTTTGTGTGTATTTTATGATTGCAGGACTTCAAGCTTCAAGTAGCAGTCTTCCGTCGTTGGAAGTGGCCCAGCAGCTTCATCTTTAAGCCCAGCAGCTTGCAATAGTCCACCGAGGGAGCACCCCGCCGAACTAATTAAAACATTCCCTTTCAGCTCAGCATCATCATCTTCACATCAGAACTTCAAGCTTCAAGCTTCAAGCTTCAAGTAGCGGTCTTCCGTCGTTGGAAGTGGCCCAGCTGTTTTCATCTTTAAGCCAAGCTGCTAACAATCAACCACCGTGGGAGCGCCTCGCCGAACTAATCATAACCTTCCCTTTCAGCTCAAAGTCATTGCCACTACATCAACACGTAAGATTCATTCAAAATTATGATGAAAAATTTTACTAACCTTCAATTTATTGATTTATTTGTATTTTGATGTTTTTAGGCCGTCCAGCAGCAGAACCAGAGCCCAGCAGCAGGACCAGAGCCCAGCAGCAGAACCAGAGCCCAGCAGTAAAAACAGCCCAGCAGCAAAACCAAAGCCCAGCAGTCGTTCAAGAAGTCCTCCAGTAACATCAGAACCAAAGCCCAGCAGCAGTCCAAGAAGTTTTCCAACAACAGCAAAATCAGAGCATAACCTTCCAAGAAGTCCTCCAGTAGCAGCAGAACCACAGCCCAATAACCTTCCAATAAGTCCTCCAATAACTGCAGAAGATCAACACACCAGTAGCAGCTGTTCTAGGCCCAGATTCAACTCAACTTCAAAGAAGTCAACTGATTACTTTTGCCCGCTGCTTGCAAAGTCCAAGTAAGTTCAATTTCTTTTTAAATTTTCCGGCTTGTAATAATTATTTTGTTTCAGTTGCAGCGAGCGAAGAAGCCACTTCTCTGGTCTAGGTTTCGCTGGGGTTTTCTTAGGCCCAAAGGGAGAATTCCCGGAGAAGAGTTCGTCTCTTTCCCCTTAGTCATTGCCTGGAGGCGAACAAGGCTTACAACAACGCAACAGCACCGGGAACAAGATTTCCAACATCACAACAGCATCGAGTAATCAACAATTAATCTTCGAACCTTTGTACCCTTTCCTTATTCCCAAAATAAAATCATTTCCACAAAATTTACAGTTGTATTTATTTCTAAGACCTATTTTTATTATTTTCAGGGGTAGTTAATAAATGTATTGTTAAATACTTTCTAGAATAAATTAAATTCATTAATAACTTGTATGTTTTATTTTTAAAATAAATACAAAGCTCAGAAGCTCATTTTTACTATTTTAATTATTCAAAAATATCAAAATAAGGTATTCAAAAGTCTCTGTAATAAATAAACATGCCGAATAGTCCTGTTTTTTTCTATTTTAAAAATTTAGTTCAGAAACGTGCTAGGTGCTGTCATCTCTGACTAACTAAGCAAACTAGTGCCTATTCAAAAATGTGTTGATTGTTGATGTACCAGCTTTTATATACTGTTTTTGATCAAAATATACTCTTTATTAAATTATAACAAGTATAAATATTGGTTTAAAATTATTATTTAAGTAGTGATTCAAGATTTATTCCGATAAACACAATGCCGGCAAGCGACGCGTCGATCGCCGGTTAAATCTAACAGCCCTGATTTTTCCCGGTAAAAAGTTATGAAATAAAATAACTGTTATTGGCTTGTTACCAAATACATTTTAATATGAATTTAGATCCATAGAATCAGAATATGCAGAAATTAATTAAAATTTGCCAACAGTTCTTCAAATATAAGCCCTTTACTACAAATTGATTTATAAATTTACGGTTGCCTGTTGAGCAGATAAAAAATATGACCAAATTTTCGTTGCATTATTTTACCTCTTATCTTTGTGGGTTTGATCGATAGAGGACTAGATTCAATTTTAAAACAAATAACATAATATAGACTACATATTAAAGGTTAATTGGTGAATCTAAAATAATTTATTCAGGAGATATGAACTTTTTATCAATAATTGACGCTCAAAACTACGGTTATCTGTTGAGCAGTTATATTGTATGAGCTGATTACTTTTTAGTTCACGAGAATCAAAGAGATGGCAGCATGTACCTCGTTTTGAGAGATTCTAAAGTAGTTTTATTTTTTTGTGACTAAAGGGCTATTTATTTGGAATCGATTGAGCATAAAATGAATTTTGTATTTGGTACCAGTTTTGCAGGGGTAGAAATTTTACTTGACGTACCTCAATTATTTTCCAAAAATATTATGACTTTTCGCTTCCTGCACTCATTTTCAAGTAATTGGTACATAATCTATGAAATAGGGCAACCGGAGAATAGTTTCAAGTTGAGTCATACTATTTTTTTAAATTAGTTGGGGTACTTCATGTATCTTTTTTTGGTTAATGCCCGCGTTCACTTGGAAATTGTTAATTTGTGAAAAGATGATTTCTGACATAACGAGAGCACTAATCAAAAAGTAGGAAATGAAGTACCCCATCTATTTTTTGAAAATAATAGGAGTTTACTTGAAACTTTTTTTTGGTTGTCGTACTCATTTTGAGGATACTGTTATAATCTAAGTCCAGCAATTAGTTTATATTTTGCTACACAGGTGACACCACATAGCTCATTTTGGATAAATGAAAACTAAATAATTTTTTTTTTAGCCAAACGGCTGATTTTATCAAAAAAATTGTAGGGAGCTTTCAATTTTACTTTTTAATATCTACCAGATTAGCATTTTATTTTCTGCTGTACTATTATTAATTTTTTTAAAAATGAATAAAACAAGATTTTTATTGAAGGATTTATTTGATTATTCATACAATAAATGATTTTTATGATGGCTAGCACCCTTTAGACAAACAAAAAAAGGCTTTCAATTTTTAAAAAAGTTGCACTGCGGGCTGTGCGTCTATTTACTTATATTTAAATTTAAATTCAAAAATGAAATAATAAAATATTATTAATTTTTGACTAAAAAAAAAGCACAGGATTTTAAAATAAATAAAATACATTTAATTTTATGGAAAAGTTTTCATTTGGTAATTTTATCTTATTCAAATAGAATTTGATACTTTTGAATGATTAAAATAGCAAAAAGAAGTTTATTCAAAAAATAATTATTTTGTAGCATTCACTGACAGATGCTGCCGCTAGCGGAGAATCTTTGAACTTTACTCTTGACTGAGGAAATCAATTTAATTTTCAAATGATCGAATGAGAAAATGAAAATGTAAACTTGATTTTAATAATATTTTAAATTTCAACAATACAAATTGAATTTTCAATTGCATATATATCAAAAATAAAAAATACAAGTTATTATTGAATTTGATTTATTTTGCAAACTATTTAACAATACATTTATTTTCTTAACTACCTACTCCTGAAAACAATAAAAATAGGTTTTAGAAATAAATACAACTGTAAATTTTGTGGGAATGAGTTTATTTTGGAAGTAAGGAAAGGGTACAAAGGTTCGAAGATTAATTGTTGAAAACTCGATGCTGCTGTGTTGTTGGAAGTCTTCTTGGCGATGCTGTTGCGTTGTTGTAAGCCTTGTTCGCCTCCAGGCAATGACTAAGGGGAAAGAGACGAACTCTTCTCCGAGAATTCTCCCTTTGGGCCTAGGAAAACCCCAGCGAAACCTAGACCAGAGAAGTGGCTTCTTCGCTCGCTGCAACTGAAACAACAAAATAATTATTACAAGTCGGAAAATTTAAAAAGAAATTGAACTCACTTGAACTTTGCAAGCGGCGGACAAAATTATTCAGTTGACTTCTTTAAAGTTGAGTTGAATTGGGGCCTGGAACAGTTGCTACTGATGTGTTGATGTTCTGCTGCTACTGGAGGATTTCTTGGAAGGTTATTGGGCTTTGGTTCTTCTGCTGCTGGAAGACTTCTTGGAAGATTATTGGTCTCTGGTTCTGCTGCTGGAAGACTTCTTTGACGGCTATTGGGATTTGGTTCTGCTACTGCTGGAAGACTTCTTGGATGACTGCTGGGTTCTAATTCTGTTGCTGCGTTTTAATTTTGCTGCTGGGCTCTGATCTTACTGCTGGGCTCTAGTTCTGCTGCTAGACTCTGGCTCCGCTGCTGGATGTCCTAAAAATATGAAAAAAATACAAATAAATTAATAAATTGAAGATCATTATTTACGTATTTACAGTAGTTAAAAACAGTTACATAATGAGTAATATTATATTACCTAGCTGATGATGCGGTGATGTTATGAAGATCCCCGGCCGGCGACCTGAAACAGAAACTTGAAACAAATTTTGGTGAATCATATTCAACAAAACAAATATTGAGAGTTGATTTTGGCTGCTGGGCTCATCCTCAGCTCCTCCCACGATGTCCATTCCCTCGATGTCCATTCCCTCGATGTCCAATCCCTCGTTGTCCACCTCATCAGCTGGGCTCATCCTCAGCAAATGATCTGAAAAAATACAAATTAATTAGAAATCTGCGAAAAAACAATACAAGATAGCTGGAAGAAAAATTGATTAGAACCTGAAAAGCAAAGTTTATTAGTTAACTTACGTCCTTTTCTTGATTTGTTGGAGGTGGTAATGATGAAATGAAGAAGCTGAAAGGGAACTTTTTCTGATTAGTTGCATACATTCAACATTCGTTCAACATTTAAACGTGTTTTGTGTATTGGTTTGTTTGTTGCGCGCCTATTTAATGGATTTAATTTTTTGCTTGAAGAGCTAGCTACGCGATGAGTGACTGCTGCCATACTACTTCGCGATTTATTTTAAAAGTGCTCAGATATATTATGCTACTGTTTGACTCTACTTTTCTACCCCAATGAGTGCCTGAGCGCTCAGACACCCAGCACCGGTGTGCTCGTCGTTTGCAAAAAAAAAAAATACGTTGTTCAAATACGTGGCCAATGCATATTCCGAGGCCCGCGATACCGCCTAATTACGCGATATGGTAACCTTAAGTATCGGTCTCAGCTAATGTCGTTTCTTGAACTTAATCAAGGACCCCCGCCAGTTACCATATTTTCCCGACTTCCGATAGGTACATATCGAGAGTATGCCATTACTCCCTAATTAGATCGCTCGTTCGCCCTAGAACTCATTGCAACCCCACGCGGTGGTGTTCGTCAGGGGGGGTGCCTCTCGTAGCGGTACCTACGTGTGCACCGATTCCCACGTTGGACCTTTCATTACAGGCCTTTGCAAAAAAAACCAAGACATTTTATTTATTTATTACATAATAAAAGCAAAGACTAACATCGCAAATACGTGCCCCTAACGGACACGCAATGCGGAACAAATTCACCCCAATTTACATATTTAAATACACAGAATTTTGATCTCTACGTTAATAAGCAAAGTTCACAACCCCAAATATACCACACAGCACTTTTAAAATAGTTTTTAAACGCAATTTACGAGAGCAAAGACGACGCAAATGCGGCTACTACGACAGCCACGACAGCAGTGAACCACACGAAACGAAACAGCAAGCTTCAGAAATGAATTTATACGAGTTAAGAAGTATACTACGTTTTCAATGTATTAAAAAGAGATAGATATGCTAAAAGGAACTAGTATTATCAAAAATCGAACTGAAGCTCTGACGTGTTGTAACCATCAATTAGTACTTGATTGAATTAACTTGCTTCGACGAAGTAATTGAAAAAGAATCTTTAAAATAAAAATTTAAAAATATTCAAATAAAATTATTCAAAATATTGTAAAATTGTTGTAAACTGTATAAATTATTATTAATAATAATTGTTTAAACAATATAAACAATAATAAAGCAGAATTTGAACAAAAAAATTCAAGCAGTTTTATTAGTGCAAAAATATTGCTAAATATTCATTAAATATTGTATCAATATTATTATAAACAAATATTAATTGTTATTATTAAAATAACAAATTTAAATATTAATATAGTATAGCTACAATGAGTTAAAAAGAGATAGGCATATTTCTTCTACGTCACACACCAGACACGCTGAAACAATCGAAACAATTATCTCTTGATTAAGTTTGGTACTGCTTCTGAATAAAAATACAAAATTTTGAAATTATATTCCAAAAACTCAATTTATTGTAAAAAAATATTCATAAATTATATTTGAATATTTATTTATCTATATCCAGAGGCGGCTCTAGAATATTTACCGCCGGGTTCCAAAGATATATAAATTGCGCCCCCCCTACCTACCTCTCTTCATCGTACTTTTCTTTTTTAATAAATTTCAATCCCAATTCACAATCCACAATTTTAATCGCAATCCACAATCCACAATTTGAATCCCATCACAATTAAAAATCCACAATCATAATCCCAATCCAAATACACAATTTTAATCCCAATCCCAATTGACAGCCCAATCCAAAATCCACAATTCACAATTCCAATCCCAATCCAAAATCCAAGATCCAAAAATCCAATCCCAATCCCAATCCAAAATCTCAATCCCAATCTCAATCAAAAATTCAGGAACCCAATCCCAATCCAAAATCCACAATCCCAATCCCAATCTCAATAGCAATCCAAAATCCAGAAGCCCAATCCCAATCCAAAATCTACAACCCCAATCCCAATCCCAATAAAAAATACACAATACCAATCCCAATTGCAATCCAAAATCCAAAATTCAGAGAACCAATCCCAATCCCAATCCCAATCCAAAATCCAAAGTCTAGAAACCCAATCCCAATCCAAAATCCACAATTTTAATCCCAATTAAGAATAGAATGGTGGATTATGAATTGTTGATTGTGGATTAGCTCTAATAAAATATTTTGTTGAAGAAATTGGTCTTAGTTTTGAAGAATTATGTTCAAGGACATGGCGTCGGGGTGCCGTGCACCCCTTGCACCCCCGCTTGAGACGCCTCTGACCGTTTAGTAATGAACCAAAGATTGATGGAAAGCTTATTTGAACCCTTGATCTTTCAACCCTGACAGTACAGAGGGTAAGTTGTATGAAAGGTTGAATGATGCATCGACTTTGAAAGCTTGTATCTCCTGAAATAAAAATCGTAGAATAATGCAGTAAACGTTGATTTGAATGCCATGTAATATTACAACCCCTAACAGAATAAGGTATTAAATTTGGCAATAATTTTGAAAGCGATATCTTTTGAACTAATAATCCTATAATGATGAAACAATTTATTGCAATTTAGCATAAAACCAATTGAACCTTTAATTTTCCAACTTATTAATCCACAATTCCAATCCCAATCCCAACCCAAAACTTAAAAACTAGAATTTTTGGCATCTATTAACTGTAATTAGTGCACGAGTTATAAAAGTATGAATTAAATATTCTAAAAGACAGTAATTTATTACGCGATAAGAACCTAATTTTTTTTGAGTATACTAGGTGTTGCCGAAAACTCAAATTCTTGGTACATTTCAGGAAGGATGTACCTATATGCAGAATAATTGGCGGTCATTAGTTGTTATTGGTGCACGAGCTATAAATTTTCAAATTCAATATTTCAAAAGGTAGTTGTATTTATTATATTTCACCGTTCGAAACAAATTAATTTTTTTTTTGCGTATACCAGGTGCTGTAGGAAGCTCAAATTGTAGGTGCATACTCAGGATAGATGTATCTATGTACAGAATAATTGGCAGTGATTAATAGTATTTGGTACACGAGCAATGAATTTATAATAATAAATTAGTTGAAATTTTATTACAATAAACCGCTTAAAATGAATAAATTATTTCTGCGTATACCAAGTGTTGTGGAGAATTAAAATTGTAGATATATACTCAAAATGAATGTGTGTATATGCAGAATCATTAGCAGTCCTTAATCACAATTAGTGCACGAGTTATAAATTTTTAAATTAAATATTCTAAAAAAAAAATTAATTTTATTTATCATGGCTCACTCTTCGCTTTGAGTTCAGGATCTTTCCTATTCTGAGATTTTTCTCTATAGAATCTATAATTCTGAACCAATCGCTTTAAAATTTGGTAAGTTCATAGTATATAGTATGCCCAACCGATCGATGCTATCAGCAATTTTTTATCTCCATTATTTGTATGAGTTTTTAACGTCCCGCTTCCAGCTCCGCTTCCGGACTGGATTTTTAAATTCTCGATATCTTCGAAAATATCCTCCAGATCCAATTCTGTTTCCTAGATCCGTAATCTACATAAATGAAACTATATAATTTCATGCCAAACTCAGAATAATTGGGATCAAAAAAATTTTATTTTTCTTATCATGGCTCACTCTTTGCTTTGAGTTCAGGATTTGGCTTATTCTGGGATTTTTCTCTATAGAAACTGTAATTCTGAACCAATCGCTTTGAAATTTGGATCATTTATAGTATATAGTATGCTCAACCGATCGATGCTATCAGCAATTTTTTATCTCCATTATTTGTATGAGTTTTTGACTCCCCGCTTCCGGCTCCGCTTCCGGACTGGATTTTTAAATTCTCGATATCTTGGGGAATATCCTCCAAATCCAATTTTGTTTCCTAGATTCGTAATCTACATGAATGAAACTATATAATTTCATGCCAAACTCAAAATAATTGGGATCAAAAAAATTTAATTTTTTTATCATGGCTCACTCTTCGCTTTGAGTTCATGATTTTGCCTATTCTGAGATTTTTCTCTATAGAATCTGTATTTCTAAACCAATCGCTTTGAAATTTTGAACATTTATAGTATATAGTATATAGTATATAGTATATAGTATAGTATAGTATAGTATAGTGTATAGTATGCATTTCGTGTATTAAAAATCCACGTAATGAAAATTCAGAATATGAAAATCAATATTCCTGATTGGAGATCACGCATAATCGATGGAAAATAATTCATTCCAACAGTATTTTCTGGACCGATGAGTTTATTGTCAACTGAATCAGAGGAATGACGATTTGAAAGTATGCATTTGGTGTATTAAAAATCCACGTAATGAAAATTCAGAATATGAAAATCAATATTCCTGATTGGAGATCACGCATAATCGATGGAAAATAATTCATTTTAATAGTATTTTCTGGACCGATGAGTTTATTGTCAACTGAATCAGAGGAATGACGATTTGAAAGTATGCATTTGGTGTATTAAAAATCCACGTAATGAAAATTCAGAATATGAAAATCAATATTCCTGATTGGAGATCACGCATAATCGATGGAAAATAATTCATTCCAACAGTATTTTCTGGACCGATGAGTTTATTGTCAACTGAATCAGAGGAATGACGATTTGAAAGTATGCATTTGGTGTATTAAAAATGCACGTAATGAAAATTCAGAATATGAAAATCAATATTCCTGATTGGAGATCACGCATAATCGATGGAAAATAATTCATTTCAACAGTATTTTCTGCACCGATGAGTTTATTGTCAACTGAATCAGAGAAATGACGATTTGAAAGTATGCATTTGGTGTATTAAAAATCCACGTAATGAAAATTCAAAATATGAAAATCAATATTCCTGATTGGAGATCACGCATAATCGATGGAAAATAATTCATATCAACAGTATTTTCTGGACCGATGAGTTTATTTTCAACTGAATCAGAGGAATGACGATTTGAAAGTATGCATTTGGTGTATTAAAAATCCACGTAATGAAAATTCAGAATATGAAAATCAATATTCCTGATTGGAGATCACGCATAATCGATGGAAAATAATTCATTCCAACAGTATTTTCTGGACCGATGAGTTTATTGTCAACTGAATCAGAGGAATGACGATTTGAAAGTATGCATTTGGTGTATTAAAAATCCACGTAATGGAAATTCAGAATATGAAAATCAATATTCCTGATTGGAGATCACGCATAATCGATGGAAAATAATTCATTTTAACAGTATTTTCTGGACCGATGAGTTTATTGTCAACTGAATCAGAGAAATGACGATTTGAAAGTATGCATTTGGTGTATTAAAAATCCACGTAATGAAAATTCAGAATATGAAAATCAATATTCCTGATTGGAGATCACGCATAATCGATGGAAAATAATTCATTTTGACAGTATTCTCTGGACCGATGAGTTTATTGTCAACTGAATCAGAGAAATGACGATTTGAAAGTATGCATTTGGTGTATTAAAAATCCACGTAATGAAAATTCAGAATATGAAAATCAATATTCCTGATTGGAGATCACGCATAATCGATGGAAAAGAATTCATTTTAACAGTATTTTCTGGACCGATGAGTTTATTGTCAACTGAATCAGAGGAATGACGATTTGAAAGTATGCATTTGGTGTATTAAAAATCCACGTAACGAAAATTCAGAATATGAAAATCAATATTCCTGATTGGAGATCACGCATAATCGATGGAAAATAATTCATTTTAACAGTATTTTCTGGACCGATGAGTTTATTGTCAACTGAATCAGAGGAATGACGATTTGAAAGTATGCATTTGGTGTATTAAAAATCCACGTAACGAAAATTCAGAATATGAAAATCAATATTCCTGATTGGAGATCACGCATAATCGATGGAAAATAATTCATATTAACAGTATTTTCTGGACCGATGAGTTTATTTTCAACTGAATCAGAGGAATGACGATTTGAAAGTATGCATTTGGTGTATTAAAAATCCACGTAATGAAAATTCAGAATATGAAAATCAATATTCCTGATTGGAGATCACGCATAATCGATGGAAAATAATTCATTTTAACAGTATTTTCTGGACCGATGAGTTTATTGTCAACTGAATCAGAGGAATGACGATTTGAAAGTATGCATTTGGTGTATTAAAAATCCACGTAACGAAAATTCAGAATATGAAAATCAATATTCCTGATTGGAGATCACGCATAATCGATGGAAAATAATTCATATTAACAGTATTTTCTAGACCGATGAGTTTATTTTCAACTGAATCAGAGGAATGACGATTTGAAAGTATGCATTTGGTGTATTAAAAATCCACGTAATGAAAATTCAGAATATGAAAATCAATATTCCTGATTGGAGATCACGCATAATCGATGGAAAATAATTCATTTTAACAGTATTTTCTGGACCGATGAGTTTATTGTCAACTGAATCAGAGGAATGACGATTCGAAAGTATGCATTTGGTGTATTAAAAATCCACGTAACGAAAATTCAGAATATGAAAATCAATATTCCTGATTGGAGATCACGCATAATCGATGGAAAATTATTCATATTAACAGTATTTTCTGGACCGATGAGTTTATTTTCAACTGAATCAGAGGAATGACGATTTGAAAGTATGCATTTGGTGTATTAAAAATCCACGTAATGAAAATTCAGAATATGAAAATCAATATTCCTGATTGGAGATCACGCATAATCGATGGAAAATAATTCATTTTAACAGTATTTTCTGGACCGATGAGTTTATTGTCAACTGAATCAGAGGAATGACGATTTGAAAGTATGCATTTGGTGTATTAAAAATCCACGTAACGAAAATTCAGAATATGAAAATCAATATTCCTGATTGGAGATCACGCATAATCGATGGAAAATAATTCATATTAACAGTATTTTCTGGACCGATGAGTTTATTTTCAACTGAATCAGAGGAATGACGATTTGAAAGTATGCATTTGGTGTATTAAAAATCCACGTAATGAAAATTCAGAATATGAAAATCAATATTCCTGATTGGAGATCACGCATAATCGATGGAAAATAATTCATTTTAACAGTATTTTCTGGACCGATGAGTTTATTGTCAACTGAATCAGAGGAATGACGATTCGAAAGTATGCATTTGGTGTATTAAAAATCCACGTAACGAAAATTCAGAATATGAAAATCAATATTCCTGATTGGAGATCACGCATAATCGATGGAAAATTATTCATATTAACAGTATTTTCTGGACCGATGAGTTTATTTTCAACTGAATCAGAGGAATGACGATTTGAAAGTATGCATTTGGTGTATTAAAAATCCACGTAATGAAAATTCAGAATATGAAAATCAATATTCCTGATTGGAGATCACGCATAATCGATGGAAAATAATTCATTTTAACAGTATTTTCTGGACCGATGAGTTTATTGTCAACTGAATCAGAGGAATGACGATTTGAAAGTATGCATTTGGTGTATTAAAAATCCACGTAACGAAAATTCAGAATATGAAAATCAATATTCCTGATTGGAGATCACGCATAATCGATGGAAAATTATTCATATTAACAGTATTTTCTGGACCGATGAGTTTATTTTCAACTGAATCAGAGGAATGACGATTTGAAAGTATGCATTTGGTGTATTAAAAATCCACGTAATGAAAATTCAGAATATGAAAATCAATATTCCTGATTGGAGATCACGCATAATCGATGGAGAATAATTCATTTTAACAGTATTTTCTGGACCGATGAGTTTATTGTCAACTGAATCAGAGGAATGACGATTTGAAAGTATGCATTTGGTGTATTAAAAATCCACGTAACGAAAATTCAGAATATGAAAATCAATATTCCTGATTGGAGATCACGCATAATCGATGGAAAATAATTCATATTAACAGTATTTTCTGGACCGATGAGTTTATTTTCAACTGAATCAGAGGAATGACGATTTGAAAGTATGCATTTGGTGTATTAAAAATCCACGTAATGAAAATTCAGAATATGAAAATCAATATTCCTGATTGGAGATCACGCATAATCGATGGAAAATAATTCATTTTAACAGTATTTTCTGGACCGATGAGTTTATTGTCAACTGAATCAGAGGAATGACGATTTGAAAGTATGCATTTGGTGTATTAAAAATCCACGTAACGAAAATTCAGAATATGAAAATCAATATTCCTGATTGGAGATCACGCATAATCGATGGAAAATAATTCATTTTAACAGTATTTTCTTGACCGATGAGTTTATTTTCAACTGAATCAGAGGAATGACGATTTGAAAGTATGCATTTGGTGTATTAAAAATCCACGTAATGAAAATTCAGAATATGAAAATCAATATTCCTGATTGGAGATCACGCATAATCGATGGAAAATAATTCATTTTAACAGTATTTTCTGGA
The DNA here is from genome assembly GCA_963989225.1 of Dromius quadrimaculatus. Taxonomy (NCBI): domain Eukaryota; kingdom Metazoa; phylum Arthropoda; class Insecta; order Coleoptera; family Carabidae; genus Dromius; species Dromius quadrimaculatus. The sequence continues at coordinate 48,959,413 of OZ022332.1, read as the reverse complement.
CCGATGAGTTTATTGTCAACTGAATCAGAGGAATGACGATTTGAAAGTATGCATTTGGTGTATTAAAAATCCACGTAACGAAAATTCAGAATATGAAAATCAATATTCCTGATTGGAGATCACGCATAATCGATGGAAAATAATTCATATTAACAGTATTTTCTGGACCGATGAGTTTATTTTCAATTGAATCAGAGGAATGACGATTTGAAAGTATGCATTTGGTGTATTAAAAATCCACGTAACGAAAATTCAGAATATGAAAATCAATATTCCTGATTGGAGATCACGCATAATCGATGGAAAATAATTCATTTTAACAGTATTTTCTGGACCGATGAGTTTATTGTCAACTGAATCAGAGGAATGACGATTCGAAAGTATGCATTTGGTGTATTAAAAATCCACGTAACGAAAATTCAGAATATGAAAATCAATATTCCTGATTGGAGATCACGCATAATCGATGGAAAATAATTCATATTAACAGTATTTTCTGGACCGATGAGTTTATTTTCAACTGAATCAGAGGAATGACGATTTGAAAGTATGCATTTGGTGTATTAAAAATCCACGTAATGAAAATTCAGAATATGAAAATCAATATTCCTGATTGGAGATCACGCATAATCGATGGAAAATAATTCATTTTAACAGTATTTTCTGGACCGATGAGTTTATTGTCAACTGAATCAGAGGAATGACGATTTGAAAGTATGCATTTGGTGTATTAAAAATCCACGTAACGAAAATTCAGAATATGAAAATCAATATTCCTGATTGGAGATCACGCATAATCGATGGAAAATAATTCATATTAACAGTATTTTCTGGACCGATGAGTTTATTTTCAATTGAATCAGAGGAATGACGATTTGAAAGTATGCATTTGGTGTATTAAAAATCCACGTAACGAAAATTCAGAATATGAAAATCAATATTCCTGATTGGAGATCACGCATAATCGATGGAAAATAATTCATATTAACACTATTTTCTGGACCGATGAGTTTATTTTCAACTGAATCAGAGGAATGACGATTTGAAAGTATGCATTTGGTGTATTAAAAATCCACGTAATGAAAATTCAGAATATGAAAATCAATATTCCTGATTGGAGATCACGCATAATCGATGGAAAATAATTCATTTCAACAGTATTTTCTGCACCGATGAGTTTATTGTCAACTGAATCAGAGAAATGACGATTTGAAAGTATGCATTTGGTGTATTAAAAATCCACGTAATGAAAATTCAAAATATGAAAATCAATATTCCTGATTGGAGATCACGCATAATCGATGGAAAATAATTCATATCAACAGTATTTTCTGGACCGATGAGTTTATTTTCAACTGAATCAGAGGAATGACGATTTGAAAGTATGCATTTGGTGTATTAAAAATCCACGTAATGAAAATTCAGAATATGAAAATCAATATTCCTGATTGGAGATCACGCATAATCGATGGAAAATAATTCATTCCAACAGTATTTTCTGGACCGATGAGTTTATTGTCAACTGAATCAGAGGAATGACGATTTGAAAGTATGCATTTGGTGTATTAAAAATCCACGTAATGGAAATTCAGAATATGAAAATCAATATTCCTGATTGGAGATCACGCATAATCGATGGAAAATAATTCATTTTAACAGTATTTTCTGGACCGATGAGTTTATTGTCAACTGAATCAGAGAAATGACGATTTGAAAGTATGCATTTGGTGTATTAAAAATCCACGTAATGAAAATTCAGAATATGAAAATCAATATTCCTGATTGGAGATCACGCATAATCGATGGAAAATAATTCATTTTGACAGTATTCTCTGGACCGATGAGTTTATTGTCAACTGAATCAGAGAAATGACGATTTGAAAGTATGCATTTGGTGTATTAAAAATCCACGTAATGAAAATTCAGAATATGAAAATCAATATTCCTGATTGGAGATCACGCATAATCGATGGAAAAGAATTCATTTTAACAGTATTTTCTGGACCGATGAGTTTATTGTCAACTGAATCAGAGGAATGACGATTTGAAAGTATGCATTTGGTGTATTAAAAATCCACGTAACGAAAATTCAGAATATGAAAATCAATATTCCTGATTGGAGATCACGCATAATCGATGGAAAATAATTCATTTTAACAGTATTTTCTGGACCGATGAGTTTATTGTCAACTGAATCAGAGGAATGACGATTTGAAAGTATGCATTTGGTGTATTAAAAATCCACGTAACGAAAATTCAGAATATGAAAATCAATATTCCTGATTGGAGATCACGCATAATCGATGGAAAATAATTCATATTAACAGTATTTTCTGGACCGATGAGTTTATTTTCAACTGAATCAGAGGAATGACGATTTGAAAGTATGCATTTGGTGTATTAAAAATCCACGTAATGAAAATTCAGAATATGAAAATCAATATTCCTGATTGGAGATCACGCATAATCGATGGAAAATAATTCATTTTAACAGTATTTTCTGGACCGATGAGTTTATTGTCAACTGAATCAGAGGAATGACGATTTGAAAGTATGCATTTGGTGTATTAAAAATCCACGTAACGAAAATTCAGAATATGAAAATCAATATTCCTGATTGGAGATCACGCATAATCGATGGAAAATAATTCATATTAACAGTATTTTCTAGACCGATGAGTTTATTTTCAACTGAATCAGAGGAATGACGATTTGAAAGTATGCATTTGGTGTATTAAAAATCCACGTAATGAAAATTCAGAATATGAAAATCAATATTCCTGATTGGAGATCACGCATAATCGATGGAAAATAATTCATTTTAACAGTATTTTCTGGACCGATGAGTTTATTGTCAACTGAATCAGAGGAATGACGATTCGAAAGTATGCATTTGGTGTATTAAAAATCCACGTAACGAAAATTCAGAATATGAAAATCAATATTCCTGATTGGAGATCACGCATAATCGATGGAAAATTATTCATATTAACAGTATTTTCTGGACCGATGAGTTTATTTTCAACTGAATCAGAGGAATGACGATTTGAAAGTATGCATTTGGTGTATTAAAAATCCACGTAATGAAAATTCAGAATATGAAAATCAATATTCCTGATTGGAGATCACGCATAATCGATGGAAAATAATTCATTTTAACAGTATTTTCTGGACCGATGAGTTTATTGTCAACTGAATCAGAGGAATGACGATTTGAAAGTATGCATTTGGTGTATTAAAAATCCACGTAACGAAAATTCAGAATATGAAAATCAATATTCCTGATTGGAGATCACGCATAATCGATGGAAAATAATTCATATTAACAGTATTTTCTGGACCGATGAGTTTATTTTCAACTGAATCAGAGGAATGACGATTTGAAAGTATGCATTTGGTGTATTAAAAATCCACGTAATGAAAATTCAGAATATGAAAATCAATATTCCTGATTGGAGATCACGCATAATCGATGGAAAATAATTCATTTTAACAGTATTTTCTGGACCGATGAGTTTATTGTCAACTGAATCAGAGGAATGACGATTCGAAAGTATGCATTTGGTGTATTAAAAATCCACGTAACGAAAATTCAGAATATGAAAATCAATATTCCTGATTGGAGATCACGCATAATCGATGGAAAATTATTCATATTAACAGTATTTTCTGGACCGATGAGTTTATTTTCAACTGAATCAGAGGAATGACGATTTGAAAGTATGCATTTGGTGTATTAAAAATCCACGTAATGAAAATTCAGAATATGAAAATCAATATTCCTGATTGGAGATCACGCATAATCGATGGAAAATAATTCATTTTAACAGTATTTTCTGGACCGATGAGTTTATTGTCAACTGAATCAGAGGAATGACGATTTGAAAGTATGCATTTGGTGTATTAAAAATCCACGTAACGAAAATTCAGAATATGAAAATCAATATTCCTGATTGGAGATCACGCATAATCGATGGAAAATTATTCATATTAACAGTATTTTCTGGACCGATGAGTTTATTTTCAACTGAATCAGAGGAATGACGATTTGAAAGTATGCATTTGGTGTATTAAAAATCCACGTAATGAAAATTCAGAATATGAAAATCAATATTCCTGATTGGAGATCACGCATAATCGATGGAGAATAATTCATTTTAACAGTATTTTCTGGACCGATGAGTTTATTGTCAACTGAATCAGAGGAATGACGATTTGAAAGTATGCATTTGGTGTATTAAAAATCCACGTAACGAAAATTCAGAATATGAAAATCAATATTCCTGATTGGAGATCACGCATAATCGATGGAAAATAATTCATATTAACAGTATTTTCTGGACCGATGAGTTTATTTTCAACTGAATCAGAGGAATGACGATTTGAAAGTATGCATTTGGTGTATTAAAAATCCACGTAATGAAAATTCAGAATATGAAAATCAATATTCCTGATTGGAGATCACGCATAATCGATGGAAAATAATTCATTTTAACAGTATTTTCTGGACCGATGAGTTTATTGTCAACTGAATCAGAGGAATGACGATTTGAAAGTATGCATTTGGTGTATTAAAAATCCACGTAACGAAAATTCAGAATATGAAAATCAATATTCCTGATTGGAGATCACGCATAATCGATGGAAAATAATTCATTTTAACAGTATTTTCTTGACCGATGAGTTTATTTTCAACTGAATCAGAGGAATGACGATTTGAAAGTATGCATTTGGTGTATTAAAAATCCACGTAATGAAAATTCAGAATATGAAAATCAATATTCCTGATTGGAGATCACGCATAATCGATGGAAAATAATTCATTTTAACAGTATTTTCTGGACCGATGAGTTTATTGTCAACTGAATCAGAGGAATGACGATTTGAAAGTATGCATTTGGTGTATTAAAAATCCACGTAACGAAAATTCAGAATATGAAAATCAATATTCCTGATTGGAGATCACGCATAATCGATGGAAAATAATTCATATTAACAGTATTTTCTGGACCGATGAGTTTATTTTCAATTGAATCAGAGGAATGACGATTTGAAAGTATGCATTTGGTGTATTAAAAATCCACGTAACGAAAATTCAGAATATGAAAATCAATATTCCTGATTGGAGATCACGCATAATCGATGGAAAATAATTCATTTTAACAGTATTTTCTGGACCGATGAGTTTATTGTCAACTGAATCAGAGGAATGACGATTCGAAAGTATGCATTTGGTGTATTAAAAATCCACGTAACGAAAATTCAGAATATGAAAATCAATATTCCTGATTGGAGATCACGCATAATCGATGGAAAATAATTCATATTAACAGTATTTTCTGGACCGATGAGTTTATTTTCAACTGAATCAGAGGAATGACGATTTGAAAGTATGCATTTGGTGTATTAAAAATCCACGTAATGAAAATTCAGAATATGAAAATCAATATTCCTGATTGGAGATCACGCATAATCGATGGAAAATAATTCATTTTAACAGTATTTTCTGGACCGATGAGTTTATTGTCAACTGAATCAGAGGAATGACGATTTGAAAGTATGCATTTGGTGTATTAAAAATCCACGTAACGAAAATTCAGAATATGAAAATCAATATTCCTGATTGGAGATCACGCATAATCGATGGAAAATAATTCATATTAACAGTATTTTCTGGACCGATGAGTTTATTTTCAATTGAATCAGAGGAATGACGATTTGAAAGTATGCATTTGGTGTATTAAAAATCCACGTAACGAAAATTCAGAATATGAAAATCAATATTCCTGATTGGAGATCACGCATAATCGATGGAAAATAATTCATATTAACACTATTTTCTGGACCGATGAGTTTATTTTCAACTGAATCAGAGAAATGACGATTTGAAAGTATGCATTTGGTGTATTAAAAATCCACGTAATGAAAATTCAGAATATGAAAATCAATATTCCTGATTGGAGATCACGCATTATCGATGGAAAATAATTCATTTTAACAGTATTTTCTGGACCGATGAGTTTATTGTCAACTGAATCAGGGGAATGACGATTTGAAAGTATGCATTTGGTGTATTAAAAATCCACGCAATGAAAACTCAGAATATGAAAATCAATATTCCTGATTGGAGATCACGCATTATCGATGGAAAATAATTCATTTTAACAGTATTTTCTGGACCGATGAGTTTATTGTCAACTGAGTCAGAGAAATGACGATTTGAAAGTATGCATTTGGTGTATTAAAAATCCACGTAATGAAAATTCAGAATATGAAAATCAATATTCCTGATTGGAGATCACGCATTATCGATGGAAAATAATTCATTTTAACAGTATTTTCTGGACCGATGAGTTTATTGTCAACTGAATCAGGGGAATGACGATTTGAAAGTGGGCATTTGGTGTATTAAAAATCCACGCAATGAAAACTCAGAATATGAAAATCAATATTCCTGATTGGAGATCACGCATTATCGATGGAAAATAATTTATTTTAACAGTATTTTCTGGACCGATGAGTTCATTGTCAACTGAATCAGAGAAATGACGACTGGAAAGTATGCATTTGGTGTATTAAAAATCCACGTAATGAAAATTCAGAATATGAAAATCAATATTCCTGATTGGGGATCACGCATAATCGATGGAAAATAATTCATTTTAACAGTATTTTCTGGACCGATGAGTTTATTGTCAACTGAATCATAGAAATAACGATTTGAAAGTATGCATTTGGTGTATTAAAAATCCACGTAATGAAAATTCAGAATATGAAAATCAATATTCCTGATTGGAGATCACGCATTATCGATGGAAAATAATTCATTTTAACAGTATTTTCTGGACCGATGAGTTTATTGTCAACTGAATCAGAGGAATGACGATTTGAAAGTATGCATTTGGTGTATTAAAAATCCACGTAACGAAAATTCAGAATATGAAAATCAATATTCCTATTGGAGATCACGCATAATCGATGGAAAATAATTCATTTTAACAGTATTTTCTGGACCGATGAGTTTATTGTCAACTGAATCAGAGGAATGACGATTTGAAAGTATGCATTTGGTGTATTAAAAATCCACGTAACGAAAATTCAGAATATGAAAATCAATATTCCTGATTGGAGATCACGCATAATCGATGGAAAATAATTCATATTAACAGTATTTTCTGGACCGATGAGTTTATTTTCAACTGAATCAGAGAAATGACGATTTGAAAGTATGCATTTGGTGTATTAAAAATCCACGTAATGAAAATTCAGAATATGAAAATCAATATTCCTGATTGGAGATCACGCATAATCGATGGAAAATAATTCATTTTAACAGTATTTTCTGGACCGATGAGTTTATTGTCAACTGAATCAGGGGAATGACGATTTGAAAGTAGGCATTTGGTGTATTAAAAATCCACGCAATGAAAACTCAGAATATGAAAATCAATATTCCTGATTGGAGATCACGCATAATCGATGGAAAATAATTCATTTTAACAGTATTTTCTGGACCGATGAGTTTATTGTCAACTGAATCAGAGGAATGACGATTTGAAAGTATGCATTTGGTGTATTAAAAATCCACGTAACGAAAATTCAGAATATGAAAATCAATATTCCTGATTGGAGATCACGCATTATCGATGGAAAATAATTCATTTTAACAGTATTTTCTGGACCGATGAGTTTATTGTCAACTGAATCAGAGGAATGACGATTTGAAAGTATGCATTTGGTGTATTAAAAATCCACGTAATGAAAATTCAGAATATGAAAATCAATATTCCTGATTGGAGATCACGCATAATCGATGGAAAATAATTCATTTTAACAGTATTTTCTGGACCGATGAGTTTATTGTCAACTGAATCAGGGGAATGACGATTTGAAAGTATGCATTTGGTGTATTAAAAATCCACGCAATGAAAACTCAGAATATGAAAATCAATATTCCTGATTGGAGATCACGCATTATCGATGGAAAATAATTTATTTTAACAGTATTTTCTGGACCGATGAGTTTATTGTCAACTGAATCAGAGAAATGACGATTGGAAAGTATGCATTTGGTGTATTAAAAATCCACGTAATGAAAATTCAGAATATGAAAATCAATATTCCTGATTGGAGATCACGCATAATCGATGGAAAATAATTCATTTTAACAGTATTTTCTGGACCGATGAGTTTATTGTCAACTGAATCAGGGGAATGACGATTTGAAAGTATGCATTTGGTGTATTAAAAATCCACGCAATGAAAACTCAGAATATGAAAATCAATATTCCTGATTGGAGATCACGCATAATCGATGGAAAATAATTCATTTTAACAGTATTTTCTGGACCGATGAGTTTATTGTCAACTGAATCAGAGGAATGACGATTTGAAAGTATGCATTTGGTGTATTAAAAATCCACGTAATGAAAATTCAGAATATGAAAATCAATATTCCTGATTGGAGATCACGCATTATCGATGGAAAATAATTCATTTTAACAGTATTTTCTGGACCGATGAGTTTATTGTCAACTGAATCAGGGGAATGACGATTTGAAAGTAGGCATTTGGTGTATTAAAAATCCACGCAATGAAAACTCAGAATATGAAAATCAATATTCCTGATTGGAGATCACGCATTATCGATGGAAAATAATTTATTTTAACAGTATTTTCTGGACCGATGAGTTTATTGTCAACTGAATCAGAGAAATGACGACTGGAAAGTATGCATTTGGTGTATTAAAAATCCACGTAATGAAAATTCAGAATATGAAAATCAATATTCCTGATTGGGGATCACGCATAATCGATGGAAAATAATTCATTTTAACAGTATTTTTTGGACCGATGAGTTTATTGTCAACTGAATCAGGGGAATGACGATTTGAAAGTAGGCATTTGGTGTATTAAAAATCCACGCAATGAAAACTCAGAATATGAAAATCAATATTCCTGATTGGAGATCACGCATTATCGATGGAAAATAATTTATTTTAACAGTATTTTCTGGACCGATGAGTTTATTGTCAACTGAATCAGAGAAATGACGACTGGAAAGTATGCATTTGGTGTATTAAAAATCCACGTAATGAAAATTCAGAATATGAAAATCAATATTCCTGATTGGGGATCACGCATAATCGATGGACAAATAATTCATTTTAACAGTATTTTCTGGACCGATGAGTTTATTGTCAACTGAATCAGGGGAATGACGATTTGAAAGTAGGCATTTGGTGTATTAAAAATCCACGCAATGAAAACTCAGAATATGAAAATCAATATTCCTGATTGGAGATCACGCATAATCGATGGAAAATAATTCATTTTAACAGTATTTTCTGGACCGATGAGTTTATTGTCAACTGAATCAGAGGAATGACGATTTGAAAGTATGCATTTGGTGTATTAAAAATCCACGTAATGAAAATTCAGAATATGAAAATCAATATTCCTGATTGGAGATCACGCATTATCGATGGAAAATAATTTATTTTAACAGTATTTTCTGGACCGATGAGTTTATTGTCAACTGAATCAGAGAAATGACGATTTGAAAGTATGCATTTGGTGTATTAAAAATCCACGTAATGAAAATTCAGAATATGAAAATCAATATTCCTGATTGGAGATCACGCATTATCGATGGAAAATAATTCATTTTAACAGTATTTTCTGGACCGATGAGTTTATTGTCAACTGAATCAGGGGAATGACGATTTGAAAGTAGGCATTTGGTGTATTAAAAATCCACGCAATGAAAACTCAGAATATGAAAATCAATATTCCTGATTGGAGATCACGCATAATCGATGGAAAATAATTCATTTTAACAGTATTTTCTGGACCGATGAGTTTATTGTCAACTGAATCAGAGGAATGACGATTTGAAAGTATGCATTTGGTGTATTAAAAATCCACGTAACGAAAATTCAGAATATGAAAATCAATATTCCTGATTGGAGATCACGCATAATCGATGGAAAATAATTCATATTAACAGTATTTTCTGGACCGATGAGTTTATTTTCAATTGAATCAGAGGAATGACGATTTGAAAGTATGCATTTGGTGTATTAAAAATCCACGTAACGAAAATTCAGAATATGAAAATCAATATTCCTGATTGGAGATCACGCATAATCGATGGAAAATAATTCATTTTAACAGTATTTTCTGGACCGATGAGTTTATTGTCAACTGAATCAGAGGAATGACGATTTGAAAGTATGCATTTGGTGTATTAAAAATCCACGTAACGAAAATTCAGAATATGAAAATCAATATTCCTGATTGGAGATCACGCATAATCGATGGAAAATAATTCATATTAACAGTATTTTCTGGACCGATGAGTTTATTTTCAACTGAATCAGAGGAATGACGATTTGAAAGTATGCATTTGGTGTATTAAAAATCCACGTAATGAAAATTCAGAATATGAAAATCAATATTCCTGATTGGAGATCACGCATAATCGATGGAAAATAATTCATTTTAACAGTATTTTCTGGACCGATGAGTTTATTGTCAACTGAATCAGAGGAATGACGATTTGAAAGTATGCATTTGGTGTATTAAAAATCCACGTAACGAAAATTCAGAATATGAAAATCAATATTCCTGATTGGAGATCACGCATAATCGATGGAAAATAATTCATATTAACAGTATTTTCTGGACCGATGAGTTTATTTTCAACTGAATCAGAGGAATGACGATTTGAAAGTATGCATTTGGTGTATTAAAAATCCACGTAATGAAAATTCAGAATATGAAAATCAATATTCCTGATTGGAGATCACGCATAATCGATGGAAAATAATTCATTTTAACAGTATTTTCTGGACCGATGAGTTTATTGTCAACTGAATCAGGGGAATGACGATTTGAAAGTATGCATTTGGTGTATTAAAAATCCACGCAATGAAAACCCAGAATATGAAAATCAATATTCCTGATTGGAGATCACGCATTATCGATGGAAAATAATTTATTTTAACAGTATTTTCTGGACCGATGAGTTTATTGTCAACTGAATCAGAGAAATGACGATTGGAAAGTATGCATTTGGTGTATTAAAAATCCACGTAATGAAAATTCAGAATATGAAAATCAATATTCCTGATTGGAGATCACGCATAATCGATGGAAAATAATTCATTTTAACAGTATTTTCTGGACCGATGAGTTTATTGTCAACTGAATCAGGGGAATGACGATTTGAAAGTATGCATTTGGTGTATTAAAAATCCACGCAATGAAAACTCAGAATATGAAAATCAATATTCCTGATTGGAGATCACGCATTATCGATGGAAAATAATTTATTTTAACAGTATTTTCTGGACCGATGAGTTTATTGTCAACTGAATCAGAGAAATGACGATTGGAAAGTATGCATTTGGTGTATTAAAAATCCACGTAATGAAAATTCAGAATATGAAAATCAATATTCCTGATTGGAGATCACGCATTATCGATGGAAAATAATTCATTTTAACAGTATTTTCTGGACCGATGAGTTTATTGTCAACTGAATCAGGGGAATGACGATTTGAAAGTAGGCATTTGGTGTATTAAAAATCCACGCAATGAAAACTCAGAATATGAAAATCAATATTCCTGATTGGAGATCACGCATTATCGATGGAAAATAATTTATTTTAACAGTATTTTCTGGACCGATGAGTTTATTGTCAACTGAATCAGAGAAATGACGATTTGAAAGTATGCATTTGGTGTATTAAAAATCCACGTAATGAAAATTCAGAATATGAAAATCAATATTCCTGATTGGAGATCACGCATTATCGATGGAAAATAATTCATTTCAACAGTATTTTCTGGACCGATGAGTTTATTGTCAACTGAATCAGAGAAATGACGATTTGAAAGTATGTATTTGGTGTATTAAAAATCCACGTAATGAAAATTCAGAATATGAAAATCAATATTCCTGATTGGAGATCACGCATTATCGATGGAAAATAATTCATTTGAACAGTATTCTCTGGACCGATGAGTTTATTGTCAACTGAATCAGAGGAATGACGATTTGAAAGTATGCATTTGGTGTATTAAAAATCCAAGTAATGAAGATTCAGAATATGAAAATCAATATTCCTGATTGGAGATCACGCATAATCGATGGAAAATAATTCATTTCAACAGTATTTTCTGGACCGATGAGTTTATTGTCAACTGAATCAGAGGAATGACGATTTGAAAGTATGCATTTGGTGTATTAAAAATCCACGTAATGAAAATTCAGAATATGAAAATCAATATTCCTGATTGGAGATCACGCATAATCGATGAAAAATAATTCATTTTAACAGTATTTTCTGGACCGATGAGTTTATTGTCAACTGAATCAGAGAAATGACGATTTGAAAGTATGCATTTGGTGTATTAAAAATCCACGTAATGAAAATTCAGAATATGAAAATCAATATTCCTGATTGGAGATCACGCATAATCGATGGAAAATAATTCATTTTAACAGTATTTTCTGGACCGATGAGTTTATTGTCAACTGAATCAGAGAAATGACGATTTGAAAGTATGTATTTGGTGTATTAAAAATCCACGTAATGAAAATTCAGAATATGAAAATCAATATTCCTGATTGGAGATCACGCATAATCGATGGAAAATAAATCATTTTAACAGTATTTTCTGGACCGATGAGTTTATTGTCAACTGAATCAGAGAAATGACGATTTGAAAGTATGTATTTGGTGTATTAAAAATCCACGTAATGAAAATTCAGAATGTGAAAATCAATATTCCTGATTGGAGATCACGCATTATCGATGGAAAATAATTCATTTCAACAGTATTTTCTGGACCGATGAGTTTATTGTCAACTGAATCAGAGAAATGACGATTGGAAAGTATGCATTTGGTGTATTAAAAATCCACGTAATGAAAATTCAGAATATGAAAATCAATATTCCTGATTGGAGATCACGCATAATCGATGGAAAATAATTCATTTTAACAGTATTTTCTGGACCGATGAGTTTATTGTCAACTGAATCAGAGAAATGACGATTTGAAAGTATGTATTTGGTGTATTAAAAATCCACGTAATGAAAATTCAGAATATGAAAATCAATATTCCTGATTGGAGATCACGCATAATCGATGGAAAATAAATCATTTTAACAGTATTTTCTGGACCGATGAGTTTATTGTCAACTGAATCAGAGAAATGACGATTTGAAAGTATGTATTTGGTGTATTAAAAATCCACGTAATGAAAATTCAGAATGTGAAAATCAATATTCCTGATTGGAGATCACGCATTATCGATGGAAAATAATTCATTTTAACAGTATTTTCTGGACCGATGAGTTTATTGTCAACTGAATCAGAGAAATGACGATTGGAAAGTATGCATTTGGTGTATTAAAAATCCACGTAATGAAAATTCAGAATATGAAAATCAATATTCCTGATTGGAGATCACGCATAATCGATGGAAAATAATTCATTTTAACAGTATTTTCTGGACCGATGAGTTTATTGTCAACTGAATCAGAGAAATGACGATTTGAAAGTATGTATTTGGTGTATTAAAAATCCACGTAATGAAAATTCAGAATATGAAAATCAATATTCCTGATTGGAGATCACGCATAATCGATGGAAAATAATTCATTTCAACAGTATTTTCTGGACCGATGAGTTTATTGTCAACTGAATCAGAGGAATGACGATTTGAAAGTATGCATTTGGTGTATTAAAAATCCACGTAATGAAAATTCAGAATATGAAAATCAATATTCCTGATTGGAGATCACGCATAATCGATGAAAAATAATTCATTTTAACAGTATTTTCTGGACCGATGAGTTTATTGTCAACTGAATCAGAGAAATGACGATTTGAAAGTATGCATTTGGTGTATTAAAAATCCACGTAATGAAAATTCAGAATATGAAAATCAATATTCCTGATTGGAGATCACGCATAATCGATGGAAAATAATTCATTTTAACAGTATTTTCTGGACCGATGAGTTTATTGTCAACTGAATCAGAGAAATGACGATTTGAAAGAATGTATTTGGTGTATTAAAAATCCACGTAATGAAAATTCAGAATATGAAAATCAATATTCCTGATTGGAGATCACGCATTATCGATGGAAAATAATTCATTTGAACAGTATTCTCTGGACCGATGAGTTTATTGTCAACTGAATCAGAGGAATGACGATTTGAAAGTATGCATTTGGTGTATTAAAAATCCAAGTAATGAAGATTCAGAATATGAAAATCAATATTCCTGATTGGAGATCACGCATAATCGATGGAAAATAATTCATAATTACAGTATTTTCTGGACCGATGAGTTTATTTTCAACTGAATCAGAGGAATAACGATTTGAAAGTATGCATTTGGTGTATTAAAAATCCACGTAATGAAAATTCAGAATATGAAAATCAAAATTCCTGATTGGAGATCACGCATAATCGATGGAAAATAATTCATTTTAACAGTATTTTCTGGACCGATGAGTTTATTGTCAACTGGATCAGAGAAATGACGATTTGAAAGTATGCATTTGGTGTATTAGAAATCCACGTAATGAAAATTCAGAATATGAAAATCAATATTCCTGATTGAAGATCACGCATAATCGATGGAAAATAATTCATTTTAACAGTATTTTCTGGACCGATGAGTTTATTGTCAACTGGATCAGAGAAATGACGATTTGAAAGTATGCATTTGGTGTATTAAAAATCCACGTAATGAAAATTCAGAATATGAAAATCGATATTCCTGATTGGAGATCACGCATAATCGATGGAAAATAATTCATTTTAACAGTATTTTCTGGACCGATGAGTTTATTGTCAACTGGATCAGAGAAATGACGATTTGAAAGTATGTATTTGGTGTATTCAAAATCCACGTAATGAAAATTCAGAATATGAAAATCAATATTCCTGATTGGAGATCACGCATAATCGATGGAAAATAAATCATTTTAACAGTATTTTCTGGACCGATGAGTTTATTGTCAACTGAATCAGAGAAATGACGATTTGAAAGTATGTATTTGGTGTATTAAAAATCCACGTAATGAAAATTCAGAATGTGAAAATCAATATTCCTGATTGGAGATCACGCATTATCGATGGAAAATAATTCATTTTAACAGTATTTTCTGGACCGATGAGTTTATTGTCAACTGAATCAGAGAAATGACGATTGGAAAGTATGCATTCGGTGTATTAAAAATCCACGTAATGAAAATTCAGAATATGAAAATCGATATTCCTGATTGGAGATCACGCATAATCGATGGAAAATAATTCATTTTAACAGTATTTTCTGGACCGATGAGTTTATTGTCAACTGGATCAGAGAAATGACGATTTGAAAGTATGTATTTGGTGTATTCAAAATCCACGTAATGAAAATTCAGAATATGAAAATCAATATTCCTGATTGGAGATCACGCATAATCGATGGAAAATAAATCATTTTAACAGTATTTTCTGGACCGATGAGTTTATTGTCAACTGAATCAGAGAAATGACGATTTGAAAGTATGTATTTGGTGTATTAAAAATCCACGTAATGAAAATTCAGAATGTGAAAATCAATATTCCTGATTGGAGATCACGCATTATCGATGGAAAATAATTCATTTTAACAGTATTTTCTGGACCGATGAGTTTATTGTCAACTGAATCAGAGAAATGACGATTGGAAAGTATGCATTCGGTGTATTAAAAATCCACGTAATGAAAATTCAGAATATGAAAATCGATATTCCTGATTGGAGATCACGCATAATCGATGGAAAATAATTCATTTCAACAGTATTTTCTGGACCGATGAGTTTATTGTCAACTGGATCAGAGAAATGACGATTTGAAAGTATGCATTTGGTGTATTAAAAATCCACGTAATGAAAATTCAGAATATGAAAATCGATATTCCTGATTGGAGATCACGCATAATCGATGGAAAATAATTCATTTTAACAGTATTTTCTGGACCGATGAGTTTATTGTCAACTGGATCAGAGAAATGACGATTTGAAAGTATGTATTTGGTGTATTCAAAATCCACGTAATGAAAATTCAGAATATGAAAATCAATATTCCTGATTGGAGATCACGCATAATCGATGGAAAATAAATCATTTTAACAGTATTTTCTGGACCGATGAGTTTATTGTCAACTGAATCAGAGAAATGACGATTTGAAAGTATGTATTTGGTGTATTAAAAATCCACGTAATGAAAATTCAGAATGTGAAAATCAATATTCCTGATTGGAGATCACGCATTATCGATGGAAAATAATTCATTTTAACAGTATTTTCTGGACCGATGAGTTTATTGTCAACTGAATCAGAGAAATGACGATTGGAAAGTATGCATTTGGTGTATTAAAAATCCACGTAATGAAAATTCAGAATATGAAAATCAATATTCCTGATTGGAGATCACGCATAATCGATGGAAAATAATTCATTTCAACAGTATTTTCTGGACCGATGAGTTTATTGTCAACTGAATCAGAGGAATGACGATTTGAAAGTATGCATTTGGTGTATTAAAAATCCACGTAATGAAAATTCAGAATATGAAAATCAATATTCCTGATTGGAGATCACGCATAATCGATGAAAAATAATTCATTTTAACAGTATTTTCTGGACCGATGAGTTTATTGTCAACTGAATCAGAGAAATGACGATTTGAAAGTATGCATTTGGTGTATTAAAAATCCACGTAATGAAAATTCAGAATATGAAAATCAATATTCCTGATTGGAGATCACGCATAATCGATGGAAAATAATTCATTATAACAGTATTTTCTGGACCGATGAGTTTATTGTCAACTGAATCAGAGAAATGACGATTTGAAAGTATGTATTTGGTGTATTAAAAATCCACGTAATGAAAATTCAGAATATGAAAATCAATATTCCTGATTGGAGATCACGCATTATCGATGGAAAATAATCCATTTGAACAGTATTCTCTGGACCGATGAGTTTATTGTCAACTGAATCAGAGGAATGACGATTTGAAAGTATGCATTTGGTGTATTAAAAATCCAAGTAATGAAGATTCAGAATATGAAAATCAATATTCCTGATTGGAGATCACGCATAATCGATGGAAAATAATTCATAATTACAGTATTTTCTGGACCGATGAGTTTATTTTCAACTGAATCAGAGGAATAACGATTTGAAAGTATGCATTTGGTGTATTAAAAATCCACGTAATGAAAATTCAGAATATGAAAATCAAAATTCCTGATTGGAGATCACGCATAATCGATGGAAAATAATTCATTTTAACAGTATTTTCTGGACCGATGAGTTTATTGTCAACTGGATCAGAGAAATGACGATTTGAAAGTATGCATTTGGTGTATTAGAAATCCACGTAATGAAAATTCAGAATATGAAAATCAATATTCCTGATTGAAGATCACGCATAATCGATGGAAAATAATTCATTTTAACAGTATTTTCTGGACCGATGAGTTTATTGTCAACTGGATCAGAGAAATGACGATTTGAAAGTATGCATTTGGTGTATTAAAAATCCACGTAATGAAAATTCAGAATATGAAAATCAATATTCCTGATTGAAGATCACGCATAATCGATGGAAAATAATTCATTTTAACAGTATTTTCTGGACCGATGAGTTTATTGTCAACTGGATCAGAGAAATGACGATTTGAAAGTATGCATTTGGTGTATTAAAAATCCACGTAATGAAAATTCAGAATATGAAAATCGATATTCCTGATTGGAGATCACGCATAATCGATGGAAAATAATTCATTTTAACAGTATTTTCTGGACCGATGAGTTTATTGTCAACTGGATCAGAGAAATGACGATTTGAAAGTATGCATTTGGTGTATTAAAAATCCACGTAATGAAAATTCAGAATATGAAAATCGATATTCCTGATTGGAGATCACGCATAATCGATGGAAAATAATTCATTTCAACAGTATTTTCTGGACCGATGAGTTTATTGTCAACTGAATCAGAGGAATGACGATTTGAAAGTATGCATTTGGTGTATTAGAAATCCACGTAATGAAAATTCAGAATATGAAAATCTATATTCCTGATTGAAGATCACGCATAATCGATGGAAAATAATTCATTTTAACGGTATTTTCTGGACCGATGAGTTTATTGTCAACTGGATCAGAGAAATGACGATTTGAAAGTATGCATTTGGTGTATTAAAAATCCACGTAATGAAAATTCAGAATATGAAAATCAATATTCCTGATTGAAGATCACGCATAATCGATGGAAAATAATTCATTTTAACAGTATTTCCTGGACCGATGAGTTTATTGTCAACTGGATCAGAGAAATGACGATTTGAAAGTATGCATTTGGTGTATTAGAAATCCACGTAATGAAAATTCAGAATATGAAAATCAATATTCCTGATTGAAGATCACGCATAATCGATGGAAAATAATTCATTTTAACAGTATTTTCTGGACCGATGAGTTTATTGTCAACTGGATCAGAGGAATGACGATTTGAAAGTATGCATTTGGTGTATTAAAAATCCACGTAATGAAAATTCAGAATATGAAAATCAATATTCCTGATTGCAGATCACGCATAATCAATGGAAAATAATTCATTTTAACAGTATTTTCTGGACCGATGAGTTTATTGTCAACTGGATCAGAGAAATGACGATTTGAAAGTATGCATTTGGTGTATTAGAAATCCACGTAATAAAAATTCAGAATATGAAAATCAATATTCCTGATTGAAGATCACGCATAATCGATGGTAAATAATTCATTTTAACAGTATTTTCTGGACCGATGAGTTTATTGTCAACTGAATCAGAGAAATGACGATTGGAAAGTATGCATTTGGTGTATTAAAAATCCACGTAATGAAAATTCAGAATATGAAAATCAATATTCCTGATTGGAGATCACGCATAATCGATGGAAAATAATTCATTTTAACAGTATTTTCTGGACCGATGAGTTTATTGTCAACTGAATCAGAGGAATGACGATTTGAAAGTATGCATTTGGTGTATTAAAAATCCACGTAATGAAAATTCAGAATATGAAAATCAATATTCCTGATTGGAGATCACGCATAATCGATGAAAAATAATTCATTTTAACAGTATTGTCTGGACCGATGAGTTTATTGTCAACTGAATCAGAGAAATGACGATTTGAAAGTATGCATTTGGTGTATCAAAAATCCACGTAATGAAAATTCAGAATATGAAAATCAATATTCCTGATTGGAGATCACGCATAATCGATGGAAAATAATTCATTTTAACAGTATTTTCTGGACCGATGAGTTTATTGTCAACTGAATCAGAGAAATGACGATTTGAAAGTATGTATTTGGTGTATTAAAAATCCACGTAATGAAAATTCAGAATATGAAAATCAATATTCCTGATTGGAGATCACGCATTATCGATGGAAAATAATTCATTTGAACAGTATTCTCTGGACCGATGAGTTTATTGTCAACTGAATCAGAGGAATGACCATTTGAAAGTATGCATTTGGTGTATTAGAAATCCACGTAATGAAAATTCAGAATATGAAAATCAATATTCCTGATTGGAGATCACGCATAATCGATGGAAAATAATTCATAATTACAGTATTTTCTGGACCGATGAGTTTATTTTCAACTGAATCAGAGGAATAACGATTTGAAAGTATGCATTTGGTGTATTAAAAATCCACGTAATGAAAATTCAGAATATGAAAATCAATATTCCTGATTGGAGATCACGCATAATCGATGGAAAATGATTCATTTTAACAGTATTTTCTGGACCGATGAGTTTATTGTCAACTGGATCAGAGAAATGACGATTTGAAAGTATGCATTTGGTGTATTAAAAATCCACGTAATGAAAATTCAGAATATGAAAATCAATATTCCTGATTGAAGATCACGCATAATCGATGGAAAATAATTCATTTTAACAGTATTTTCTGGACCGATGAGTTTATTGTCAACTGAATCAGAGAAATGACGATTTGAAAGTATGCATTTGGTGTATTAAAAATCCACGTAATGAAAATTCAGAATATGAAAATCAATATTCCTGATTGAAGATCACGCATAATCGATGGAAAATAATTCATTTTAACAGTATTTTCTGGACCGATGAGTTTATTGTCAACTGAATCAGAGAAATGACGATTGGAAAGTATGCATTTGGTGTATTAAAAATCCACGTAATGAAAATTCAGAATATGAAAATCAATATTCCTGATTGGAGATCACGCATAATCGATGGAAAATAATTCATTTTAACAGTATTTTCTGGACCGATGAGTTTATTGTCAACTGAATCAGAGGAATGACGATTTGAAAGTATGCATTTGGTGTATTAAAAATCCACGTAATGAAAATTCAGAATATGAAAATCAATATTCCTGATTGGAGATCACGCATAATCGATGAAAAATAATTCATTTCAACAGTATTTTCTGGACCGATGAGTTTATTGTCAACTGAATCAGAGGAATGACGATTTGAAAGTATGCATTTGGTGTATTAAAAATCCACGTAATGAAAATTCAGAATATGAAAATCAATATTCCTGATTGGAGATCACGCATAATCGATGGAAAATAATTCATTTTAACAGTATTTCCTGGACCGATGAGTTTATTGTCAACTGGATCAGAGAAATGACGATTTGAAAGTATGCATTTGGTGTATTAGAAATCAACGTGATGAAAACTCAGAATATGAAAATCAATATTCCTGATTGAAGATCACGCATAATCGATGGAAAATAATTCATTTCAACAGTATTTTCTGGACCGATGAGTGTATTGTCAACTGAATCAGAGGAATGACGATTTGAAAGTATGCATTTGGTGTATTAAAAATCCACGTAATGAAAATTCAGAATATGAAAATCAATATTCCTGATTGGAGATCACGCATAATCGATGAAAAATAATTCATTTTAACAGTATTTTCTGGACCGATGAGTTTATTGTCAACTGAATCAGAGAAATGACGATTTGAAAGTATGCATTTGGTGTATTAAAAATCCACGTAATGAAAATTCAGAAGATGAAAATCAATATTCCTGATTGGAGATCACGCATAATCGATGGAAAATAATTCATTTTAACAGTATTTCCTGGACCAATGAGTTTATTGTCAACTGAATCAGAGAAATGACGATTGGAAAGTATGCATTTGGTGTATTAAAAATCCACGTAATGAAAATTCAGAATATGAAAATCAATATTCCTGATTGGAGATCACGCATAATCGATGGAAAATAATTCATTTTAACAGTATTTTCTGGACCGATGAGTTTATTGTCAACTGAATCAGAGGAATGACGATTTGAAAGTATGCATTTGGTGTATTAAAAATCCACGTAATGAAAATTCAGAATATGAAAATCAATATTCCTGATTGGAGATCACGCATAATCGATGAAAAATAATTCATTTTAACAGTATTGTCTGGACCGATGAGTTTATTGTCAACTGAATCAGAGAAATGACGATTTGAAAGTATGCATTTGGTGTATCAAAAATCCACGTAATGAAAATTCAGAATATGAAAATCAATATTCCTGATTGGAGATCACGCATAATCGATGGAAAATAATTCATTTTAACAGTATTTTCTGGACCGATGAGTTTATTGTCAACTGAATCAGAGAAATGACGATTTGAAAGTATGTATTTGGTGTATTAAAAATCCACGTAATGAAAATTCAGAATATGAAAATCAATATTCCTGATTGAAGATCACGCATAATCGATGGAAAATAATTCATTTTAACAGTATTTTCTGGACCGATGAGTTTATTGTCAACTGAATCAGAGAAATGACGATTGGAAAGTATGCATTTGGTGTATTAAAAATCCACGTAATGAAAATTCAGAATATGAAAATCAATATTCCTGATTGGAGATCACGCATAATCGATGGAAAATAATTCATTTTAACAGTATTTTCTGGACCGATGAGTTTATTGTCAACTGAATCAGAGGAATGACGATTTGAAAGTATGCATTTGGTGTATTAAAAATCCACGTAATGAAAATTCAGAATATGAAAATCAATATTCCTGATTGGAGATCACGCATAATCGATGAAAAATAATTCATTTTAACAGTATTGTCTGGACCGATGAGTTTATTGTCAACTGAATCAGAGAAATGACGATTTGAAAGTATGCATTTGGTGTATCAAAAATCCACGTAATGAAAATTCAGAATATGAAAATCAATATTCCTGATTGGAGATCACGCATAATCGATGGAAAATAATTCATTTTAACAGTATTTTCTGGACCGATGAGTTTATTGTCAACTGAATCAGAGAAATGACGATTTGAAAGTATGTATTTGGTGTATTAAAAATCCACGTAATGAAAATTCAGAATATGAAAATCAATATTCCTGATTGGAGATCACGCATTATCGATGGAAAATAATTCATTTGAACAGTATTCTCTGGACCGATGAGTTTATTGTCAACTGAATCAGAGGAATGACGATTTGAAAGTATGCATTTGGTGTATTAGAAATCCACGTAATGAAAATTCAGAATATGAAAATCAATATTCCTGATTGGAGATCACGCATTATCGATGGAAAATAATTCATTTGAACAGTATTCTCTGGACCGATGAGTTTATTGTCAACTGAATCAGAGGAATGACGATTTGAAAGTATGCATTTGGTGTATTAAAAATCCAAGTAATGAAGATTCAGAATATGAAAATCAATATTCCTGATTGGAGATCACGCATAATCGATGAAAAATAATTCATTTTAACAGTATTTTCTGGACCGATGAGTTTATTGTCAACTGAATCAGAGAAATGACGATTTGAAAGTATGCATTTGGTGTATCAAAAATCCACGTAATGAAAATTCAGAATATGAAAATCAATATTCCTGATTGGAGATCACGCATAATCGATGGAAAATAATTCATTTTAACAGTATTTTCTGGACCGATGAGTTTATTGTCAACTGAATCAGAGAAATGACGATTTGAAAGTATGTATTTGGTGTATTAAAAATCCACGTAATGAAAATTCAGAATATGAAAATCAATATTCCTGATTGGAGATCACGCATTATCGATGGAAAATAATTCATTTGAACAGTATTCTCTGGACCGATGAGTTTATTGTCAACTGAATCAGAGGAATGACCATTTGAAAGTATGCATTTGGTGTATTAGAAATCCACGTAATGAAAATTCAGAATATGAAAATCAATATTCCTGATTGGAGATCACGCATAATCGATGGAAAATAATTCATAATTACAGTATTTTCTGGACCGATGAGTTTATTTTCAACTGAATCAGAGGAATAACGATTTGAAAGTATGCATTTGGTGTATTAAAAATCCACGTAATGAAAATTCAGAATATGAAAATCAATATTCCTGATTGGAGATCACGCATAATCGATGGAAAATGATTCATTTTAACAGTATTTTCTGGACCGATGAGTTTATTGTCAACTGGATCAGAGAAATGACGATTTGAAAGTATGCATTTGGTGTATTAAAAATCCACGTAATGAAAATTCAGAATATGAAAATCAATATTCCTGATTGAAGATCACGCATAATCGATGGAAAATAATTCATTTTAACAGTATTTTCTGGACCGATGAGTTTATTGTCAACTGAATCAGAGAAATGACGATTTGAAAGTATGCATTTGGTGTATTAAAAATCCACGTAATGAAAATTCAGAATATGAAAATCAATATTCCTGATTGAAGATCACGCATAATCGATGGAAAATAATTCATTTTAACAGTATTTTCTGGACCGATGAGTTTATTGTCAACTGAATCAGAGAAATGACGATTGGAAAGTATGCATTTGGTGTATTAAAAATCCACGTAATGAAAATTCAGAATATGAAAATCAATATTCCTGATTGGAGATCACGCATAATCGATGGAAAATAATTCATTTTAACAGTATTTTCTGGACCGATGAGTTTATTGTCAACTGAATCAGAGGAATGACGATTTGAAAGTATGCATTTGGTGTATTAAAAATCCACGTAATGAAAATTCAGAATATGAAAATCAATATTCCTGATTGGAGATCACGCATAATCGATGAAAAATAATTCATTTTAACAGTATTTTCTGGACCGATGAGTTTATTGTCAACTGAATCAGAGAAATGACGATTTGAAAGTATGCATTTGGTGTATTAAAAATCCACGTAATGAAAATTCAGAAGATGAAAATCAATATTCCTGATTGGAGATCACGCATAATCGATGGAAAATAATTCATTTTAACAGTATTTCCTGGACCAATGAGTTTATTGTCAACTGAATCAGAGAAATGACGATTGGAAAGTATGCATTTGGTGTATTAAAAATCCACGTAATGAAAATTCAGAATATGAAAATCAATATTCCTGATTGGAGATCACGCATAATCGATGGAAAATAATTCATTTTAACAGTATTTTCTGGACCGATGAGTTTATTGTCAACTGAATCAGAGGAATGACGATTTGAAAGTATGCATTTGGTGTATTAAAAATCCACGTAATGAAAATTCAGAATATGAAAATCAATATTCCTGATTGAAGATCACGCATAATCGATGGAAAATAATTCATTTTAACAGTATTTTCTGGACCGATGAGTTTATTGTCAACTGGATCAGAGAAATGACGATTTGAAAGTATGCATTTGGTGTATTAAAAATCCACGTAATGGAAATTCAGAATATGAAAATCGATATTCCTGATTGGAGATCACGCATAATCGATGGAAAATAATTCATTTTAACAGTATTTCCTGGACCGATGAGTTTATTGTCAACTGGATCAGAGAAATGACGATTTGAAAGTATGCATTTGGTGTATTAGAAATCCACGTAATGAAAATTCAGAATATGAAAATCAATATTCCTGATTGAAGATCACGCATAATCGATGGAAAATAATTCATTTTAGCAGTATTTTCTGGACCGATGAGTTTATTGTCAACTGGATCAGAGAAATGACGATTTGAAAGTATGCATTTGGTGTATTAGAAATCCACGTAATGAAAATTCAGAATATGAAAATCAATATTCCTGATTGGAGATCACGCATAATCGATGGAAAATAATTCATAATTACAGTATTTTCTGGACCGATGAGTTTATTTTCAACTGAATCAGAGGAATAACGATTTGAAAGTATGCATTTGGTGTATTAAAAATCCACGTAATGAAAATTCAGAATATGAAAATCAATATTCCTGATTGGAGATCACGCATAATCGATGGAAAATAATTCATTTTAACAGTATTTTCTGGACCGATGAGTTTATTGTCAACTGGATCAGAGAAATGACGATTTGAAAGCATGCATTTGGTGTATTAGAAATCCACGTAATGAAAATTCAGAATATGAAAATCAATATTCCTGATTGAAGATCACGCATAATCGATGGAAAATAATTCATTTTAACAGTATTTTCTGGACCGATGAGTTTATTGTCAACTGGATCAGAGAAATGACGATTTGAAAGTATGCATTTGGTGTATTAGAAATCCACGTAATGAAAATTCAGAATATGAAAATCAATATTCCTGATTGAAGATCACGCATAATCGATGGAAAATAATTCATAATTACAGTATTTTCTGGACCGATGAGTTTATTTTCAACTGAATCAGAGGAATAACGATTTGAAAGTATGCATTTGGTGTATTAAAAATCCACGTGATGAAAATTCAGAATATGAAAATCAATATTCCTGATTGGAGATCACGCATAATCGATGGAAAATAATTCATTTTAACAGTATTTTCTGGACCGATGAGTTTATTGTCAACTGGATCAGAGAAATGACGATTTGAAAGTATGCATTTGGTGTATTAGAAATCCACGTAATGAAAATTCAGAATATGAAAATCAATATTCCTGATTGGAGATCACGCATTATCGATGGAAAATAATTCATTTGAACAGTATTCTCTGGACCGATGAGTTTATTGTCAACTGAATCAGAGGAATGACGATTTGAATGTATGCATTTGGTGTATTAGAAATCCACGTAATGAAAATTCAGAATATGAAAATCAATATTCCTGATTGGAGATCACGCATAATCGATGGAAAATAATTCATAATTACAGTATTTTCTGGACCGATGAGTTTATTTTCAACTGAATCAGAGGAATAACGATTTGAAAGTATGCATTTGGTGTATTAAAAATCCACGTAATGAAAATTCAGAATATGAAAATCAATATTCCTGATTGGAGATCACGCATAATCGATGGAAAATAATTCATTTTAACAGTATTTTCTGGACCGATGAGTTTATTGTCAACTGGATCAGAGAAATGACGATTTGAAAGTATGCATTTGGTGTATTAGAAATCCACGTAATGAAAATTCAGAATATGAAAATCAATATTCCTGATTGAAGATCACGCATAATCGATGGAAAATAATTCATTTTAACAGTATTTTCTGGACCGATGAGTTTATTGTCAACTAGATCGGAGGAATGACGATTTGAAAGTATGCATTTGGTGTTTTAAAAATCCACGTAATGAAAATTCAGAATATGAAAATCAATATTCCTGATTGAAGATCACGCATAATCGATGGAAAATAATTCATTTTAACAGTATTTTCTGGACCGATGAGTTTATTGTCAACTGAGTCAGAGAAATGACGATTTGAAAGTATGCATTTGGTGTATTAAAAATCCACGTAATGAAAATTCAGAATATGAAAATCAATATTCCTGATTGAAGATCACGCATAATCGATGGAAAATAATTCATTTTAACAGTATTTTTTGGACCGATGAGTTTATTGTCAACTGGATCAGAGAAATGACGATTTGAAAGTATGCATTTGGTGTATTAAAAATCCACGTAATGAAAATTCAGAATATGAAAATCAATATTCCTGATTGGAGATCACGCATAATCGATGGAAAATAATTCATTTTAACAGTATTTCCTGGACCGATGAGTTTATTGTCAACTGGATCATAGAATTGACGGTTTGAAAGTATGCATTTGGTGTATCAAAAATCCACGTAATGAAAATTCAGAATATGAAAATCAATATTCCTGATTGAAGATCACGCATAATCGATGGAAAATAATTCATTTTAACAGTATTTTCTGGACCGATGAGTTTATTGTCAACTGGATCAGAGGAATGACGATTTGAAAGTATGCATTTGGTGTATTAAAAATCCACGTAATGAAAATTCAGAATATGAAAATCGATATTCCTGATTGGCGATCACGCATAATCGATGGAAAATAATTCATTTTAACAGTATTTTCTGGACCGATGAGTTTATTGTCAACTGGATCAGAGGAATGACGATTTGAAAGTATGCATTTGGTGTATTAAAAATCCACGTAATGAAAATTCAGAATATGAAAATCAATATTCCTGATTGAAGATCACGCATAATCGATGGAAAATAATTCATTTTAACAGTATTTTCTGGACCGATGAGTTTATTGTCAACTGGATCAGAGAAATGACGATTTGAAAGTATGCATTTGGTGTATTAAAAATCCACGTAATGAAAATTCAGAATATGAAAATCAATATTCCTGATTGGAGATCACGCATAATCGATGGAAAATAATTCATTTTAACAGTATTTTCTGGACCGATGAGTTTATTGTCAACTGGATCAGAGAAATGACGATTTGAAAGTATGCATTTGGTGTATCAAAAATCCACGTAATGAAAATTCAGAATATGAAAATCAATATTCCTGATTGAAGATCACGCATAATCGATGGAAAATAATTCATTTTAACAGTATTTTCTGGACCGATGAGTTCATTGTCAACTGGATCAGAGAAATGACGATTTGAAAGTATGCATTTGGTGTATTAAAAATCCACGTAATGAAAATTCAGAATATGAAAATCAATATTCCTGATTGGAGATCACGCATAATCGATGGAAAATAATTCATTTTAACAGTATTTTCTGGACCGATGAGTTTATTGTCAACTGGATCAGAGAAATGACGATTTGAAAGTATGCATTTGGTGTATTAAAAAATCCACGTAATGAAAATTCAGAATATAAAAAACAATATTCCTGATTGAAGATCACGCATAATCGATGGAAAATAATTCATTTTAACAGTATTTTCTGAACCGATGAGTTTATTGTCAACTGGATCAGAGGAATGACGATTTGAAAGTATGCATTTGGTGTATTAAAAATCCACGTAATGAAAATTCAGAATATGAAAATCAATATTCCTGATTGAAGATCACGCATAATCGATGGAAAATAATTCATTTTAACAGTATTTTCTGGACCGATGAGTTTATTGTCAACTGGATCAGAGGAATGACGATTTGAAAGTATGCATTTGGTGTATTAAAAATCCAAGTAATGAAAATTCAGAATATGAAAATCAATATTCCTGATTGAAGATCACGCATAATCGATGGAAAATAATTCATTTCAACAGTATTTTCTGGACCGATGAGTTTATTGTCAACTGGATCAGAGGAATGACGATTTGAAAGTATGCATTTGGTGTATTAAAAATCCACGTAATGAAAATTCAGAATATGAAAATCAATATTCCTGATTGGAGATCACGCATAATCGATGGAAAATAATTCATTTTAACAGTATTTTCTGAACCGATGAGTTTATTGTCAACTGGATCAGAGGAATGACGATTTGAAAGTATGCATTTGGTGTATTAAAAATCCACGTAATGAAAATTCAGAATATGAAAATCAATATTCCTGATTGGAGATCACGCATAATCGATGGAAAATAATTCTTTTTAATGGTATTTTCTGGACCGATGAGTTTATTGTCAACTGGATCAGAGAAATGACGATTTGAAAGTATGCATTTGGTGTATCAAAAATCCACGTAATGAAAATTCAGAATATGAAAATCAATATTCCTGATTGAAGATCACGCATAATCGATGGAAAATAATTCATTTTAACAGTATTTTCTGGACCGATGAGTTTATTGTCAACTGGATCAGAGGAATGACGATTTGAAAGTATGCATTTGGTGTATTAAAAATCCACGTAATGAAAATTCAGAATATGAAAATCAATATTCCTTATTGAAGATCACGCATAATCGATGGAAAATAATTCATTTTAACAGTATTTTCTGGACCGATGAGTTTATTGTCAACTGGATCAGAGAAATGACGATTTGAAAGTATGCATTTGGTGTATTAAAAATCCACGTAATGAAAATTCAGAATATGAAAATCAATATTCCTGATTGGAGATCACGCATAATCGATGGAAAATAATTCATTTTAACAGTATTTTCTGGACCGATGAGTTTATTGTCAACTAGATCAGAGGAATGACGATTTGAAAGTATGCATTTGGTGTATTAAAAATCCACGTAATGGAAATTCAGAATATGAAAATCAATATTCCTGATTGAAGATCACGCATAATCGATGGAAAATAATTCATTTTAACAGTATTTTCTGGACCGATGAGTTTATTGTCAACTTAATCAGAGGAATGACGATTTGAAAGTATGCATTTGGTGTATTAAAAATCCAAGTAATGAAAATTCAGAATATGAAAATCAATATTCCTGATTGAAGATCACGCATAATCGATGGAAAATAATTCATTTCAACAGTATTTTCTGGACCGATGAGTTTATTGTCAACTGGATCAGAGGAATGACGATTTGAAAGTATGCATTTGGTGTATTAAAAATCCACGTAATGAAAATTCAGAATATGAAAATCAATATTCCTGATTGGAGATCACGCATAATCGATGGAAAATAATTCATTTTAACAGTATTTTCTGGACCGATGAGTTTATTGTCAACTAGATCAGAGGAATGACGATTTGAAAGTATGCATTTGGTGTATTAAAAATCCACGTAATGAAAATTCAGAATATGAAAATCAATATTCCTGATTGAAGATCACGCATAATCGATGGAAAATAATTCATTTTAACAGTATTTTCTGGACCGATGAGTTTATTGTCAACTGGATCAGAGGAATGACGATTTGAAAGTATGCATTTGGTGTATTAAAAATTCACGTAATGAAAATTCAGAATATGAAAATCAATATTCCTGATTGAAGATCACGCATAATCGATGGAAAATAATTCATTTTAACAGTATTTTCTGGACCGATGAGTTTATTGTCAACTGGATCAGAGAAATGACGATTTGAAAGTATGCATTTGGTGTATCAAAAATCCACGTAATGAAAATTCAGAATATGAAAATCAATATTCCTGATTGAAGATCACGCATAATCGATGGAAAATAATTCATTTTAACAGTATTTTCTGAACCGATGAGTTTATTGTCAACTGGATCAGAGAAATGACGATTTGAAAGTATGCATTTGGTGTATTAAAAATCCACGTAATGAATATTCAGAATATGAAAATCAATATTCCTGATTGAAGATCACGCATAATCGATGGAAAATAATTCATTTTAACAGTATTTTCTGGACCGATGAGTTTATTGTCAACTGGATCAGAGGAATGACGATTTGAAAGTATGCATTTGGTGTATTAAAAATCCAAGTAATGAAAATTCAGAATATGAAAATCAATATTCCTGATTGAAGATCACGCATAATCGATGGAAAATAATTCATTTTAACAGTATTTTCTGGACCGATGAGTTTATTGTCAACTGGATCAGAGGAATGACGATTTGAAAGTATGCATTTGGTGTATTAAAAATCCACGTAATGAAAATTCAGAATATGAAAATCAATATTCCTGATTGAAGATCACGCATAATCGATGGAAAATAATTCATTTTAACAGTATTTTCTGGACCGATGAGTTTATTGTCAACTGGATCAGAGGAATGACGATTTGAAAGTATGCATTTGGTGTATTAAAAATCCAAGTAATGAAAATTCAGAATATGAAAATCAATATTCCTGATTGAAGATCACGCATAATCGATGGAAAATAATTCATTTTAACAGTATTTTCTGGACCGATGAGTTTATTGTCAACTGGATCAGAGAAATGACGATTTGAAAGAATGCATTTGGTGTATTAAAAATCCACGTAATGAAAATTCAGAATATGAAAATCAATATTCCTGATTGGAGATCACGCATAATCGATGGAAAATAATTTATTCTAACAGTATTTTCTGGACCGATGAGTTTATTGTCAACTGGATCAGAAGAATGACGATTTGAAAGTATGCATTTGGTGTATTAAAAATTCACGTAATGAAAATTCAGAATATGAAAATCAATATTCCTGATTGAAGATCACGCATAATCGATGGAAAATAATTCATTTTAACAGTATTTTCTGGACCGATGAGTTTATTGTCAACTGGATCAGAGGAATGACGATTTGAAAGTATGCATTTGGTGTATTAAAAATCCACGTAATGAAAATTCAGAATATGAAAATCAATATTCCTGATTGAAGATCACGCATAATCGATGGAAAATAATTCATTTTAACAGTATTTTCTGGACCGATGAGTTTATTGTCAACTGGATCAGAGAAATGACGATTTGAAAGTATGCATTTGGTGTATTAAAAATCCA
This sequence comes from Dromius quadrimaculatus, assembly GCA_963989225.1. NCBI lineage: Eukaryota > Metazoa > Arthropoda > Insecta > Coleoptera > Carabidae > Dromius > Dromius quadrimaculatus. Next base: position 48,927,776 of record OZ022332.1, on the reverse strand, counting down.
CGTAATGAAAATTCAGAATATGAAAATCAATATTCCTGATTGGAGATCACGCATAATCGATGGAAAATAATTCATTCTAACAGTATTTTCTGGACCGATGAGTTTATTGTCAACTGGATCAGAGAAATGACGATTTGAAAGAATGCATTTGGTGTATTAAAAATCCACGTAATGAAAATTCAGAATATGAAAATCAATATTCCTGATTGAAGATCACGCATAATCGATGGAAAATAATTCATTTTAACAGTATTTTCTGGACCGATGAGTTTATTGTCAACTGGATCAGAAGAATGACGATTTGAAAGTATGCATTTGGTGTATTAAAAATCCACGTAATGAAAATTCAGAATATGAAAATCAATATTCCTGATTGAAGATCACGCATAATCGATGGAAAATAATTCATTTTAACAGTATTTTCTGGACCGATGAGTTTATTGTCAACTGGATCAGAGGAATGACGATTTGAAAGTATGCATTTGGTGTATTAAAAATCCACGTAATGAAAATTCAGAATATGAAAATCGATATTCCTGATTGGAGATCACGCATAATCGATGGAAAATAATTCATTTTAACAGTATTTTCTGGACCGATGAGTTTATTGTCAACTGGATCAGAGAAATGACGATTTGAAAGTATGCATTTGGTGTATTAAAAATCCACGTAATGAAAATTCAGAATATGAAAATCAATATTCCTGATTGAAGATCACGCATAATCGATGGAAAATAATTCATTTTAACAGTATTTTCTGGACCGATGAGTTTATTGTCAACTGGATCAGAGGAATGACGATTTGAAAGTATGCATTTGGTGTATTAAAAATCCACGTAATGAAAATTCAGAATATGAAAATCGATATTCCTGATTGGAGATCACGCATAATCGATGGAAAATAATTCATTTTAACAGTATTTTCTGGACCGATGAGTTTATTGTCAACTGGATCAGAGAAATGACGATTTGAAAGTATGCATTTGGTGTATTAAAAATCCACGTAATGAAAATTCAGAATATGAAAATCAATATTCCTGATTGGAGATCACGCATAATCGATGGAAAATAATTCATTTTAATATTATTTTCTGGACCGATGAGTTTATTGTCAACTGGATCAGAGAAATGACGATTTGAAAGTATGCATTTGGTGTATTAAAAATCCACGTAATGAAAATTCAGAATATGAAAATCAATATTCCTGATTGGAGATCACGCATAATCGATGGAAAATAATTCATTTTAACAGTATTTTCTGGACCGATGAGTTTATTGTCAACTGGATCAGAGAAATGACGATTTGAAAGTATGCATTTGGTGTATTAAAAATCCACGTAATGAAAATTCAGAATATGAAAATCAATATTCCTGATTGGAGATCACGCATAATCGATGGAAAATAATTCATTTGACCAGTATTTTCTGGACCGATGAGTTTATTGTCAACTGGATCAGAGAAATGACGATTTGAAAGTATGCATTTGGTGTATTAAAAATCCACGTAATGAAAATTCAGAATATGAAAATCAATATTCCTGATTGAAGATCACGCATAATCGATGGAAAATAATTCATTTTAACAGTATTTTCTGGACCGATGAGTTTATTGTCAACTGGATCAGAGAAATGACGATTTGAAAGTATGCATTTGGTGTATTAAAAATCCACGTAATGAAAATTCAGAATATGAAAATCAATATTCCTGATTGAAGATCACGCATAATCGATGGAAAATAATTCATTTTAACAGTATTTTCTGGACCGATGAGTTTATTGTCAACTGGATCAGAGAAATGACGATTTGAAAGTATGCATTTGGTGTATTAAAAATCCACGTAATGAAAATTCAGAATATGAAAATCAATATTCCTGATTGAAGATCACGCATAATCGATGGAAAATAATTCATTTTAACAGTATTTTCTGGACCGATGAGTTTATTGTCAACTGGATCAGAGAAATGACGATTTGAAAGTATGCATTTGGTGTATTAAAAATCCACGTAATGAAAATTCAGAATATGAAAATCAATATTCCTGATTGAAGATCACGCATAATCGATGGAAAATAATTCATTTTAACAGTATTTTCTGGACCGATGAGTTTATTGTCAACTGGATCAGAGAAATGACGATTTGGAAGTATGCATTTGGTGTATTAAAAATCCACGTAATGAAAATTCAGAATATGAAAATCAATATTCCTGATTGGAGATCACGCATAATCGATGGAAAATAATTCATTTTAACAGTATTTTCTGGACCGATGAGTTTATTGTCAACTGGATCAGAGAAATGACGATTTGAAAGTATGCATTTGGTGTATTAAAAATCCACGTTATGAAAATTCAGAATATGAAAATCAATATTCCTGATTGGAGATCACGCATAATCGATGGAAAATAATTCATTTTAACAGTATTTTCTGGACCGATGAGTTTATTGTCAACTGGATCAGAGAAATGACGATTTGAAAGTATGCATTTGGTGTATTAAAAATCCACGTAATGAAAATTCAGAATATGAAAATCAATATTCCTGATTGAAGATCACGCATAATCGATGGAAAATAATTCATTTTAACAGTATTTTCTGGACCGATGAGTTTATTGTCAACTGGATCAGAGAAATGACGATTTGAAAGTATGCATTTGGTGTATTAAAAATCCACGTAATGAAAATTCAGAATATGAAAATCGATATTCCTGATTGGAGATCACGCATAATCGATGGAAAATAATTCATTTTAACAGTATTTTCTGGACCGATGAGTTTATTGTCAACTGGATCAGAGAAATGACGATTTGAAAGTATGCATTTGGTGTATTAAAAATCCACGTAAAGAAAATTCAGGATATGAAAATCAATATTCCTGATTGGAGATCACGCATAATCGATGGAAAATAATTCATTTTAACAGTATTTTCTGGACCGATGAGTTTATTGTCAACTGGATCAGAGAAATGACGATTTGAAAGTATGCATTTGGTGTATTAAAAATCCACGTAATGAAAATTCAGAATATGAAAATCAATATTCCTGATTGAAGATCACGCATAATCGATGGAAAATAATTCATTTTAACAGTATTTTCTGGACCGATGAGTTTATTGTCAACTGGATCAGAGAAATGACGATTTGAAAGTATGCATTTGGTGTATTAAAAATCCACGTAATGAAAATTCAGAATATGAAAATCAATATTCCTGATTGAAGATCACGCATAATCGATGGAAAATAATTCATTTTAACAGTATTTTCTGGACCGATGAGTTTATTGTCAACTGGATCAGAGAAATGACGATTTGAAAGTATGCATTTGGTGTATTAAAAATCCACGTAAAGAAAATTCAGGATATGAAAATCAATATTCCTGATTGGAGATCACGCATAATCGATGGAAAATAATTCATTTTAACAGTATTTTCTGGACCGATGAGTTTATTGTCAACTGGATCAGAGAAATGACGATTTGAAAGTATGCATTTGGTGTATTAAAAATCCACGTAATGAAAATTCAGAATATGAAAATCAATATTCCTGATTGAAGATCACGCATAATCGATGGAAAATAATTCATTTTAACAGTATTTTCTGGACCGATGAGTTTATTGTCAACTGGATCAGAGAAATGACGATTTGAAAGTATGCATTTGGTGTATTAAAAATCCACGTAATGAAAATTCAGAATATGAAAATCAATATTCCTGATTGGAGATCACGCATAATCGATGGAAAATAATTCATTTTAACAGTATTTTCTGGACCGATGAGTTTATTGTCAACTGGATCAGAGAAATGACGATTTGAAAGTATGCATTTGGTGTATTAAAAATCCACGTAATGAAAATTCAGAATATGAAAATCAATATTCCTGATTGGAGATCACGCATAATCGATGGAAAATAATTCATTTTAACAGTATTTTCTGGACCGATGAGTTTATTGTCAACTGGATCAGAGAAATGACGATTTGAAAGTATGCATTTGGTGTATTAAAAATCCACGTAATGAAAATTCAGAATATGAAAATCAATATTCCTGATTGAAGATCACGCATAATCGATGGAAAATAATTCATTTTAACAGTATTTTCTGGACCGATGAGTTTATTGTCAACTGGATCAGAGAAATGACGATTTGAAAGTATGCATTTGGTGTATTAAAAATCCACGTAATGAAAATTCAGAATATGAAAATCAATATTCCTGATTGGAGATCACGCATAATCGATGGAAAATAATTCATTTTAACAGTATTTTCTGGACCGATGAGTTTATTGTCAACTGGATCAGAGAAATGACGATTTGAAAGTATGCATTTGGTGTATTAAAAATCCACGTAATGAAAATTCAGAATATGAAAATCAATATTCCTGATTGGAGATCACGCATAATCGATGGAAAATAATTCATTTTAACAGTATTTTCTGGACCGATGAGTTTATTGTCAACTGGATCAGAGAAATGACGATTTGAAAGTATGCATTTGGTGTATTAAAAATCCACGTAATGAAAATTCAGAATATGAAAATCAATATTCCTGATTGAAGATCACGCATAATCGATGGAAAATAATTCATTTTAACAGTATTTTCTGGACCGATGAGTTTATTGTCAACTGGATCAGAGAAATGACGATTTGGAAGTATGCATTTGGTGTATTAAAAATCCACGTAATGAAAATTCAGAATATGAAAATCAATATTCCTGATTGAAGATCACGCATAATCGATGGAAAATAATTCATTTTAACAGTATTTTCTGGACCGATGAGTTTATTGTCAACTGGATCAGAGAAATGACGATTTGGAAGTATGCATTTGGTGTATTAAAAATCCACGTAATGAAAATTCAGAATATGAAAATCAATATTCCTGATTGAAGATCACGCATAATCGATGGAAAATAATTCATTTGACCAGTATTTTCTGGACCGATGAGTTTATTGTCAACTGGATCAGAGAAATGACGATTTGAAAGTATGCATTTGGTGTATTAAAAATCCACGTAATGAAAATTCAGAATATGAAAATCAATATTCCTGATTGAAGATCACGCATAATCGATGGAAAATAATTCATTTTAACAGTATTTTCTGGACCGATGAGTTTATTGTCAACTGGATCAGAGAAATGACGATTTGAAAGTATGCATTTGGTGTATTAAAAATCCACGTAATGAAAATTCAGAATATGAAAATCAATATTCCTGATTGGAGATCACGCATAATCGATGGAAAATAATTCATTTTAACAGTATTTTCTGGACCGATGAGTTTATTGTCAACTGGATCAGAGAAATGACGATTTGAAAGTATGCATTTGGTGTATTAAAAATCCACGTAATGAAAATTCAGAATATGAAAATCAATATTCCTGATTGAAGATCACGCATAATCGATGGAAAATAATTCATTTCAACAGTATTTTCTGGACCGATGAGTTTATTGTCAACTGGATCAGAGAAATGACGATTTGAAAGTATGCATTTGGTGTATTAAAAATCCACGTAATGAAAATTCAGAATATGAAAATCAATATTCCTGATTGAAGATCACGCATAATCGATGGAAAATAATTCATTTTAACAGTATTTTCTGGACCGATGAGTTTATTGTCAACTGGATCAGAGAAATGACGATTTGAAAGTATGCATTTGGTGTATTAAAAATCCACGTAATGAAAATTCAGAATATGAAAATCAATATTCCTGATTGAAGATCACGCATAATCGATGGAAAATAATTCATTTTAACAGTATTTTCTGGACCGATGAGTTTATTGTCAACTGGATCAGAGAAATGACGATTTGAAAGTATGCATTTGGTGTATTAAAAATCCACGTAATGAAAATTCAGAATATGAAAATCAATATTCCTGATTGAAGATCACGCATAATCGATGGAAAATAATTCATTTTAACAGTATTTTCTGGACCGATGAGTTTATTGTCAACTGGATCAGAGAAATGACGATTTGAAAGTATGCATTTGGTGTATTAAAAATCCACGTAATGAAAATTCAGAATATGAAAATCAATATTCCTGATTGAAGATCACGCATAATCGATGGAAAATAATTCATTTCAACAGTATTTTCTGGACCGATGAGTTTATTGTCAACTGGATCAGAGAAATGACGATTTGAAAGTATGCATTTGGTGTATTAAAAATCCACGTAATGAAAATTCAGAATATGAAAATCAATATTCCTGATTGAAGATCACGCATAATCGATGGAAAATAATTCATTTTAACAGTATTTTCTGGACCGATGAGTTTATTGTCAACTGGATCAGAGAAATGACGATTTGAAAGTATGCATTTGGTGTATTAAAAATCCACGTAATGAAAATTCAGAATATGAAAATCAATATTCCTGATTGAAGATCACGCATAATCGATGGAAAATAATTCATTTCAACAGTATTTTCTGGACCGATGAGTTTATTGTCAACTGGATCAGAGAAATGACGATTTGAAAGTATGCATTTGGTGTATTAAAAATCCACGTAATGAAAATTCAGAATATGAAAATCAATATTCCTGATTGGAGATCACGCATAATCGATGGAAAATAATTCATTTTAACAGTATTTTCTGGACCGATGAGTTTATTGTCAACTGGATCAGAGAAATGACGATTTGAAAGTATGCATTTGGTGTATTAAAAATCCAAGTAATGAAAATTCAGAATATGAAAATCAATATTCCTGATTGAAGATCACGCATAATCGATGGAAAATAATTCATTTTAACAGTATTTTCTGGACCGATGAGTTTATTGTCAACTGGATCAGAGAAATGACGATTTGAAAGTATGCATTTGGTGTATTAAAAATCCACGTAATGAAAATTCAGAATATGAAAATCAATATTCCTGATTGAAGATCACGCATAATCGATGGAAAATAATTCATTTTAACAGTATTTTCTGGACCGATGAGTTTATTGTCAACTGGATCAGAGAAATGACGATTTGGAAGTATGCATTTGGTGTATTAAAAATCCACGTAATGAAAATTCAGAATATGAAAATCAATATTCCTGATTGAAGATCACGCATAATCGATGGAAAATAATTCATTTGACCAGTATTTTCTGGACCGATGAGTTTATTGTCAACTGGATCAGAGAAATGACGATTTGGAAGTATGCATTTGGTGTATTAAAAATCCACGTAATGAAAATTCAGAATATGAAAATCAATATTCCTGATTGGAGATCACGCATAATCGATGGAAAATAATTCATTTTAACAGTATTTTCTGGACCGATGAGTTTATTGTCAACTGGATCAGAGAAATGACGATTTGAAAGTATGCATTTGGTGTATTAAAAATCCACGTAATGAAAATTCAGAATATGAAAATCAATATTCCTGATTGGAGATCACGCATAATCGATGGAAAATAATTCATTTTAACAGTATTTTCTGGACCGATGAGTTTATTGTCAACTGGATCAGAGAAATGACGATTTGAAAGTATGCATTTGGTGTATTAAAAATCCACGTAATGAAAATTCAGAATATGAAAATCAATATTCCTGATTGAAGATCACGCATAATCGATGGAAAATAATTCATTTGACCAGTATTTTCTGGACCGATGAGTTTATTGTCAACTGGATCAGAGAAATGACGATTTGGAAGTATGCATTTGGTGTATTAAAAATCCACGTAATGAAAATTCAGAATATGAAAATCAATATTCCTGATTGGAGATCACGCATAATCGATGGAAAATAATTCATTTTAACAGTATTTTCTGGACCGATGAGTTTATTGTCAACTGGATCAGAGAAATGACGATTTGAAAGTATGCATTTGGTGTATTAAAAATCCACGTAATGAAAATTCAGAATATGAAAATCAATATTCCTGATTGAAGATCACGCATAATCGATGGAAAATAATTCATTTTAACAGTATTTTCTGGACCGATGAGTTTATTGTCAACTGGATCAGAGAAATGACGATTTGAAAGTATGCATTTGGTGTATTAAAAATCCACGTAATGAAAATTCAGAATATGAAAATCAATATTCCTGATTGAAGATCACGCATAATCGATGGAAAATAATTCATTTCAACAGTATTTTCTGGACCGATGAGTTTATTGTCAACTGGATCAGAGAAATGACGATTTGAAAGTATGCATTTGGTGTATTAAAAATCCACGTAATGAAAATTCAGAATATGAAAATCAATATTCCTGATTGAAGATCACGCATAATCGATGGAAAATAATTCATTTCAACAGTATTTTCTGGACCGATGAGTTTATTGTCAACTGGATCAGAGAAATGACGATTTGAAAGTATGCATTTGGTGTATTAAAAATCCACGTAATGAAAATTCAGAATATGAAAATCAATATTCCTGATTGAAGATCACGCATAATCGATGGAGAATAATTCATTTTAACAGTATTTTCTGGACCGATGAGTTTATTGTCAACTGGATCAGAGAAATGACGATTTGAAAGTATGCATTTGGTGTATTAAAAATCCACGTAATGAAAATTCAGAATATGAAAATCAATATTCCTGATTGGAGATCACGCATAATCGATGGAAAATAATTCATTTTAACAGTATTTTCTGGACCGATGAGTTTATTGTCAACTGGATCAGAGAAATGACGATTTGGAAGTATGCATTTGGTGTATTAAAAATCCACGTAATGAAAATTCAGAATATGAAAATCAATATTCCTGATTGAAGATCACGCATAATCGATGGAAAATAATTCATTTGACCAGTATTTTCTGGACCGATGAGTTTATTGTCAACTGGATCAGAGAAATGACGATTTGAAAGTATGCATTTGGTGTATTAAAAATCCACGTAATGAAAATTCAGAATATGAAAATCAATATTCCTGATTGAAGATCACGCATAATCGATGGAAAATAATTCATTTTAACAGTATTTTCTGGACCGATGAGTTTATTGTCAACTGGATCAGAGAAATGACGATTTGAAAGTATGCATTTGGTGTATCTAAAATCCACGTAATGAAAATTCAGAATATGAAAATCAATATTCCTGATTGGAGATCACGCATAATCGATGGAAAATAATTCATTTTAACAGTATTTTCTGGACCGATGAGTTTATTGTCAACTGGATCAGAGAAATGACGATTTGAAAGTATGCATTTGGTGTATTAAAAATCCACGTAATGAAAATTCAGAATATGAAAATCAATATTCCTGATTGAAGATCACGCATAATCGATGGAAAATAATTCATTTCAACGGTATTTTCTGGACCGATGAGTTTATTGTCAACTGGATCAGAGAAATGACGATTTGAAAGTATGCATTTGGTGTATTAAAAATCCACGTAATGAAAATTCAGAATATGAAAATCAATATTCCTGATTGAAGATCACGCATAATCGATGGAAAATAATTCATTTTAACAGTATTTTCTGGACCGATGAGTTTATTGTCAACTGGATCAGAGAAATGACGATTTGAAAGTATGCATTTAGTGTATTAAAAATCCACGTAATGAAAATTCAGAATATGAAAATCAATATTCCTGATTGAAGATCACGCATAATCGATGGAAAATAATTCATTTTAACAGTATTTTCTGGACCGATGAGTTTATTGTCAACTGGATCAGAGAAATGACGATTTGAAAGTATGCATTTGGTGTATTAAAAATCCACGTAATGAAAATTCAGAATATGAAAATCAATATTCCTGATGGAAGATCACGCATAATCGATGGAAAATAATTCATTTTAACAGTATTTTCTGGACCGATGAGTTTATTGTCAACTGGATCAGAGAAATGACGATTTGAAAGTATGCATTTGGTGTATTAAAAATCCACGTGATGAAAATTCAGAATATGAAAATCAATATTCCTGATTGGAGATCACGCATAATCGATGGAAAATAATTCATTTTAACAGTATTTTCTGGACCGATGAGTTTATTGTCAACTGGATCAGAGAAATGACGATTTGAAAGTATGCATTTGGTGTATTAAAAATCCACGTAATGAAAATTCAGAATATGAAAATCAATATTCCTGATGGAAGATCACGCATAATCGATGGAAAATAATTCATTTTAACAGTATTTTCTGGACCGATGAGTTTATTGTCAACTGGATCAGAGAAATGACGATTTGAAAGTATGCATTTGGTGTATTAAAAATCCACGTAATGAAAATTCAGAATATGAAAATCAATATTCCTGATTGAAGATCACGCATAATCGATGGAAAATAATTCATTTGACCAGTATTTTCTGGACCGATGAGTTTATTGTCAACTGGATCAGAGAAATGACGATTTGAAAGTATGCATTTGGTGTATTAAAAATCCACGTAATGAAAATTCAGAATATGAAAATCAATATTCCTGATTGAAGATCACGCATAATCGATGGAAAATAATTCATTTTAACAGTATTTTCTGGACCGATGAGTTTATTGTCAACTGGATCAGAGAAATGACGATTTGAAAGTATGCATTTGGTGTATTAAAAATCCACGTAATGAAAATTCAGAATATGAAAATCAATATTCCTGATTGGAGATCACGCATAATCGATGGAAAATAATTCATTTTAACAGTATTTTCTGGACCGATGAGTTTATTGTCAACTGGATCAGAGAAATGACGATTTGAAAGTATGCATTTGGTGTATTAAAAATCCACGTAATGAAAATTCAGAATATGAAAATCAATATTCCTGATGGAAGATCACGCATAATCGATGAAAAATAATTCATTTTAACAGTATTTTCTGGACCGATGAGTTTATTGTCAACTGGATCAGAGAAATGACGATTTGAAAGTATGCATTTGGTATATTAAAAATCCACGTAATGAAAATTCAGAATATGAAAATCAATATTCCTGATTGAAGATCACGCATAATCGATGGAAAATAATTCATTTGACCAGTATTTTCTGGACCGATGAGTTTATTGTCAACTGGATCAGAGAAATGACGATTTGAAAGTATGCATTTGGTGTATTAAAAATCCACGTAATGAAAATTCAGAATATGAAAATCAATATTCCTGATTGAAGATCACGCATAATCGATGGAAAATAATTCATTTTAACAGTATTTTCTGGACCGATGAGTTTATTGTCAACTGGATCAGAGAAATGACGATTTGAAAGTATGCATTTGGTGTATTAAGAATCCACGTAATGAAAATTCAGAATATGAAAATCAATATTCCTGATTGGAGATCACGCATAATCGATGGAAAATAATTCATTTTAACAGTATTTTCTGGACCGATGAGTTTATTGTCAACTGGATCAGAGAAATGACGATTTGAAAGTATGCATTTGGTGTAATTAAAATCCACGTAATGAAAATTCAGAATATGAAAATCAATATTCCTGATGGAAGATCACGCATAATCGATGGAAAATAATTCATTTTAACAGTATTTTCTGGACCGATGAGTTTATTGTCAACTGGATCAGAGAAATGACGATTTGAAAGTATGCATTTGGTGTATTAAAAATCCACGTAATGAAAATTCAGAATATGAAAATCAATATTCCTGATTGAAGATCACGCATAATCGATGGAAAATAATTCATTTGACCAGTATTTTCTGGACCGATGAGTTTATTGTCAACTGGATCAGAGAAATGACGATTTGAAAGTATGCATTTGGTGTATTAAAAATCCACGTAATGAAAATTCAGAATATGAAAATCAATATTCCTGATTGAAGATCACGCATAATCGATGGAAAATAATTCATTTTAACAGTTTTTTCTGGACCGATGAGTTTATTGTCAACTGGATCAGAGAAATGACGATTTGAAAGTATGCATTTGGTGTATTAAAAATCCACGTAATGAAAATTCAGAATATGAAAATCAATATTCCTGATTGGAGATCACGCATAATCGATGGAAAATAATTCATTTTAACAGTATTTTCTGGACCGATGAGTTTATTGTCAACTGGATCAGAGAAATGACGATTTGAAAGTATGCATTTGGTGTATTAAAAATCCACGTAATGAAAATTCAGAATATGAAAATCAATATTCCTGATGGAAGATCACGCATAATCGATGGAAAATAATTCATTTTAACAGTATTTTCTGGACCGATGAGTTTATTGTCAACTGGATCAGAGAAATGACGATTTGAAAGTATGCATTTGGTGTATTAAAAATCCACGTAATGAAAATTCAGAATATGAAAATCAATATTCCTGATTGAAGATCACGCATAATCGATGGAAAATAATTCATTTGACCAGTATTTTCTGGACCGATGAGTTTATTGTCAACTGGATCAGAGAAATGACGATTTGAAAGTATGCATTTGGTGTATTAAAAATCCACGTAATGAAAATTCAGAATATGAAAATCAATATTCCTGATTGAAGATCACGCATAATCGATGGAAAATAATTCATTTTAACAGTATTTTCTGGACCGATGAGTTTATTGTCAACTGGATCAGAGAAATGACGATTTGAAAGTATGCATTTGGTGTATTAAAAATCCACGTAATGAAAATTCAGAATATGAAAATCAATATTCCTGATTGGAGATCACGCATAATCGATGGAAAATAATTCATTTTAACAGTATTTTCTGGACCGATGAGTTTATTGTCAACTGGATCAGAGAAATGACGATTTGAAAGTATGCATTTGGTGTATTAAAAATCCACGTAATGAAAATTCAGAATATGAAAATCAATATTCCTGATTGAAGATCACGCATAATCGATGGAAAATAATTCATTTCAACAGTATTTTCTGGACCGATGAGTTTATTGTCAACTGGATCAGAGAAATGACGATTTGAAAGTATGCATTTGGTGTATTAAAAATCCACGTAATGAAAATTCAGAATATGAAAATCAATATTCCTGATTGAAGATCACGCATAATCGATGGAAAATAATTCATTTTAACAGTATTTTCTGGACCGATGAGTTTATTGTCAACTGGATCAGAGAAATGACGATTTGAAAGTATGCATTTGGTGTATTAAAAATCCACGTAATGAAAATTCAGAATATGAAAATCAATATTCCTGATTGAAGATCACGCATAATCGATGGAAAATAATTCATTTTAACAGTATTTTCTGGACCGATGAGTTTATTGTCAACTGGATCAGAGAAATGACGATTTGGAAGTATGCATTTGGTGTATTAAAAATCCACGTAATGAAAATTCAGAATATGAAAATCAATATTCCTGATTGAAGATCACGCATAATCGATGGAAAATAATTCATTTGACCAGTATTTTCTGGACCGATGAGTTTATTGTCAACTGGATCAGAGAAATGACGATTTGAAAGTATGCATTTGGTGTATTAAAAATCCACGTAATGAAAATTCAGAATATGGAAATCAATATTCCTGATTGAAGATCACGCATAATCGATGGAAAATAATTCATTTTAACAGTATTTTCTGGACCGATGAGTTTATTGTCAACTGGATCAGAGAAATGACGATTTGAAAGTATGCATTTGGTGTATTAAAAATCCACGTAATGAAAATTCAGAATATGAAAATCAATATTCCTGATTGGAGATCACGCATAATCGATGGAAAATAATTCATTTTAACAGTATTTTCTGGACCGATGAGTTTATTGTCAACTGGATCAGAGAAATGACGATTTGAAAGTATGCATTTGGTGTATTAAAAATCCACGTAATGAAAATTCAGAATATGAAAATCAATATTCCTGATGGAAGATCACGCATAATCGATGGAAAATAATTCATTTTAACAGTATTTTCTGGACCGATGAGTTTATTGTCAACTGGATCAGAGAAATGACGATTTGAAAGTATGCATTTGGTGTATTAAAAATCCACGTAATGAAAATTCAGAATATGAAAATCAATATTCCTGATTGAAGATCACGCATAATCGATGGAAAATAATTCATTTGACCAGTATTTTCTGGACCGATGAGTTTATTGTCAACTGGATCAGAGAAATGACGATTTGAAAGTATGCATTTGGTGTATTAAAAATCCACGTAATGAAAATTCAGAATATGAAAATCAATATTCCTGATTGAAGATCACGCATAATCGATGGAAAATAATTCATTTTAACAGTATTTTCTGGACCGATGAGTTTATTGTCAACTGGATCAGAGAAATGACGATTTGAAAGTATGCATTTGGTGTATTAAAAATCCACGTAATGAAAATTCAGAATATGAAAATCAATATTCCTGATTGGAGATCACGCATAATCGATGGAAAATAATTCATTTTAACAGTATTTTCTGGACCGATGAGTTTATTGTCAACTGGATCAGAGAAATGACGATTTGAAAGTATGCATTTGGTGTATTAAAAATCCACGTAATGAAAATTCAGAATATGAAAATCAATATTCCTGATTGAAGATCACGCATAATCGATGGAAAATAATTCATTTTAACAGTATTTTCTGGACCGATGAGTTTATTGTCAACTGGATCAGAGAAATGACGATTTGAAAGTATGCATTTGGTGTATTAAAAATCCACGTAATGAAAATTCAGAATATGAAAATCAATATTCCTGATTGAAGATCACGCATAATCGATGGAAAATAATTCATTTGACCAGTATTTTCTGGACCGATGAGTTTATTGTCAACTGGATCAGAGAAATGACGATTTGAAAGTATGCATTTGGTGTATTAAAAATCCACGTAATGAAAATTCAGAATATGAAAATCAATATTCCTGATTGAAGATCACGCATAATCGATGGAAAATAATTCATTTTAACAGTATTCTCTGGACCGATGAGTTTATTGTCAACTGGATCAGAGAAATGACGATTTGAAAGTATGCATTTGGTGTATTAAAAATCCACGTAATGAAAATTCAGAATATGAAAATCAATATTCCTGATTGGAGATCACGCATAATCGATGGAAAATAATTCATTTTAACAGTATTTTCTGGACCGATGAGTTTATTGTCAACTGGATCAGAGAAATGACGATTTGAAAGTATGCATTTGGTGTATTAAAAATCCACGTAATGAAAATTCAGAATATGAAAATCAATATTCCTGATTGAAGATCAAGCATAATCGATGGAAAATAATTCATTTCAACAGTATTTTCTGGACCGATGAGTTTATTGTCAACTGGATCAGAGAAATGACGATTTGAAAGTATGCATTTGGTGTATTAAAAATCCACGTAATGAAAATTCAGAATATGAAAATCAATATTCCTGATTAAAGATCACGCATAATCGATGGAAAATAATTCATTTTAACAGTATTTTCTGGACCGATGAGTTTATTGTCAACTGGATCAGAGAAATGACGATTTGAAAGTATGCATTTGGTGTATTAAAAATCCACGTAATGAAAATTCAGAATATGAAAATCAATATTCCTGATTGAAGATCACGCATAATCGATGGAAAATAATTCATTTTAACAGTATTTTCTGGACCGATGAGTTTATTGTCAACTGGATCAGAGAAATGACGATTTGGAAGTATGCATTTGGTGTATTAAAAATCCACGTAATGAAAATTCAGAATATGAAAATCAATATTCCTGATTGAAGATCACGCATAATCGATGGAAAATAATTCATTTGACCAGTATTTTCTGGACCGATGAGTTTATTGTCAACTGGATCAGAGAAATGACGATTTGAAAGTATGCATTTGGTGTATTAAAAATCCACGTAATGAAAATTCAGAATATGGAAATCAATATTCCTGATTGAAGATCACGCATAATCGATGGAAAATAATTCATTTTAACAGTATTTTCTGGACCGATGAGTTTATTGTCAACTGGATCAGAGAAATGACGATTTGAAAGTATGCATTTGGTGTATTAAAAATCCACGTAATGAAAATTCAGAATATGAAAATCAATATTCCTGATTGGAGATCACGCATAATCGATGGAAAATAATTCATTTTAACAGTATTTTCTGGACCGATGAGTTTATTGTCAACTGGATCAGAGAAATGACGATTTGAAAGTATGCATTTGGTGTATTAAAAATCCACGTAATGAAAATTCAGAATATGAAAATCAATATTCCTGATGGAAGATCACGCATAATCGATGGAAAATAATTCATTTTAACAGTATTTTCTGGACCGATGAGTTTATTGTCAACTGGATCAGAGAAATGACGATTTGAAAGTATGCATTTGGTGTATTAAAAATCCACGTAATGAAAATTCAGAATATGAAAATCAATATTCCTGATTGAAGATCACGCATAATCGATGGAAAATAATTCATTTGACCAGTATTTTCTGGACCGATGAGTTTATTGTCAACTGGATCAGAGAAATGACGATTTGAAAGTATGCATTTGGTGTATTAAAAATCCACGTAATGAAAATTCAGAATATGAAAATCAATATTCCTGATTGAAGATCACGCATAATCGATGGAAAATAATTCATTTTAACAGTATTTTCTGGACCGATGAGTTTATTGTCAACTGGATCAGAGAAATGACGATTTGAAAGTATGCATTTGGTGTATTAAAAATCCACGTAATGAAAATTCAGAATATGAAAATCAATATTCCTGATTGGAGATCACGCATAATCGATGGAAAATAATTCATTTTAACAGTATTTTCTGGACCGATGAGTTTATTGTCAACTGGATCAGAGAAATGACGATTTGAAAGTATGCATTTGGTGTATTAAAAATCCACGTGATGAAAATTCAGAATATGAAAATCAATATTCCTGATTGGAGATCACGCATAATCGATGGAAAATAATTCATTTTAACAGTATTTTCTGGACCAATGAGTTTATTGTCAACTGGATCAGAGAAATGACGATTTGAAAGTATGCATTTGGTGTATTAAAAATCCACGTAATGAAAATTCAGAATATGAAAATCAATATTCCTGATTGGAGATCACGCATAATCGATGGAAAATAATTCATTTTAACAGTATTTTCTGGACCGATGAGTTTATTGTCAACTGGATCAGAGAAATGACGATTTGAAAGTATGCATTTGGTGTATTAAAAATCCACGTAATGAAAATTCAGAATATGAAAATCAATATTCCTGATTGGAGATCACGCATAATCGATGGAAAATAATTCATTTTAACAGTATTTTCTGGACCGATGAGTTTATTGTCAACTGGATCAGAGAAATGACGATTTGAAAGTATGCATTTGGTGTATTAAAAATCCACGTAATGAAAATTCAGAATATGAAAATCAATATTCCTGATTGGAGATCACGCATAATCGATGGAAAATAATTCATTTTAACAGTATTTTCTGGACCGATGAGTTTATTGTCAACTGGATCAGAGAAATGACGATTTGAAAGTATGCATTTGGTGTATTAAAAATCCACGTAATGAAAATTCAGAATATGAAAATCAATATTCCTGATTGAAGATCACGCATAATCGATGGAAAATAATTCATTTTAACAGTATTTTCTGGACCGATGAGTTTATTGTCAACTGGATCAGAGAAATGACGATTTGAAAGTATGCATTTGGTGTATTAAAAATCCACGTAATGAAAATTCAGAATATGAAAATCAATATTCCTGATTGGAGATCACGCATAATCGATGGAAAATAATTCATTTTAACAGTATTTTCTGGACCGATGAGTTTATTGTCAACTGGATCAGAGAAATGACGATTTGAATGTATGCATTTGGTGTATTAAAAATCCACGTAATGAAAATTCAGAATATGAAAATCAATATTCCTGATTGAAGATCACGCATAATCGATGGAAAATAATTCATTTTAACAGTATTTTCTGGACCGATGAGTTTATTGTCAACTGGATCAGAGAAATGACGATTTGAAAGTATGCATTTGGTGTATTAAAAATCCACGTAATGAAAATTCAGAATATGAAAATCAATATTCCTGATTGGAGATCACGCATAATCGATGGAAAATAATTCATTTTAACAGTATTTTCTGGACCGATGAGTTAATTGTCAACTGGATCAGAGAAATGACGATTTGAAAGTATGCATTTGGTGTATTAAAAATCCACGTAATGAAAATTCAGAATATGAAAATCAATAATCCTGATTGAAGATCACGCATAATCGATGGAAAATAATTCATTTTAACAGTATGTTCTGGACCGATGAGTTTATTGTCAACTGGATCAGAGAAATGACGATTTGAAAGTATGCATTTGGTGTATTAAAAATCCACGTAATGAGAATTCAGAATATGAAAATCAATATTCCTGATTGGAGATCACGCATAATCGATGGAAAATAATTCATTTTAACAGTATTTTCTGGACCGATGAGTTTATTGTCAACTGGATCAGAGAAATGACGATTTGAAAGTATGCATTTGGTGTATTAAAAATCCACGTAATGAAAATTCAGAATATGAAAATCAATATTCCTGATTGAAGATCACGCATAATCGATGGAAAATAATTCATTTTAACAGTATTTTCTGGACCGATGAGTTTATTGTCAACTGAATCAGAGAAATGACGATTTGAAAGTATGCATTTGGTGTATTAAAAATCCACGTAATGAAAATTCAGAATATGAAAATCAATATTCCTGATTGGAGATCACGCATAATCGATGGAAAATAATTCATTTTAACAGTATTTTCTGGACCGATGAGTTTATTGTCAACTGGATCAGAGAAATGACGATTTGAAAGTATGCATTTGGTGTATTAAAAATCCACGTAATGAAAATTCAGAATATGAAAATCAATATTCCTGATTGAAGATCACGCATAATCGATGGAAAATAATTCATTTTAACAGTATTTTCTGGACCGATGAGTTTATTGTCAACTGGATCAGAGAAATGACGATTTGAAAGTATGCATTTGGTGTATTAAAAATCCACGTAATGAAAATTCAGAATATGAAAATCAATATTCCTGATTGAAGATCACGCATAATCGATGGAAAATAATTCATTTTAACAGTATTTTCTGGACCGATGAGTTTATTGTCAACTGGATCAGAGAAATGACGATTTGAAAGTATGCATTTGGTGTATTAAAAATCCACGTAATGAAAATTCAGAATATGAAAATCAATATTCCTGATTGAAGATCACGCATAATCGATGGAAAATAATTCATTTTAACAGTATTTTCTGGACCGATGAGTTTATTGTCAACTGAATCAGAGAAATGACGATTTGAAAGTATGCATTTGGTGTATTAAAAATCCACGTAATGAAAATTCAGAATATGAAAATCAATATTCCTGATTGGAGATCACGCATAATCGATGCAAAATAATTCATTTTAACAGTATTTTCTGGACCGATGAGTTTATTGTCAACTGGATCAGAGAAATGACGATTTGAAAGTATGCATTTGGTGTATTAAAAATCCACGTAATGAAAATTCAGAATATGAAAATCAATATTCCTGATTGAAGATCACGCATAATCGATGGAAAATGATTCATTTTAACAGTATTTTCTGGACCGATGAGTTTATTGTCAACTGGATCAGAGAAATGACGATTTGAAAGTATGCATTTGGTGTATTAAAAATCCACGTAATGAAAATTCAGAATATGAAAATCAATATTCCTGATTGGAGATCACGCATAATCGATGGAAAATAATTCATTTTAACAGTATTTTCTGGACCGATGAGTTTATTGTCAACTGGATCAGAGAAATGACGATTTGAATGTATGCATTTGGTGTATTAAAAATCCACGTAATGAAAATTCAGAATATGAAAATCAATATTCCTGATTGAAGATCACGCATAATCGATGGAAAATAATTCATTTTAACAGTATTTTCTGGACCGATGAGTTTATTGTAAACTGGATCAGAGAAATGACGATTTGAAAGTATGCATTTGGTGTATTAAAAATCCACGTAATGAAAATTCAGAATATGAAAATCAATATTCCTGATTGAAGATCACGCATAATCGATGGAAAATAATTCATTTTAACAGTATTTTCTGGACCGATGAGTTTATTGTCAACTGGATCAGAGAAATGACGATTTGAATGTATGCATTTGGTGTATTAAAAATCCACGTAATGAAAATTCAGAATATGAAAATCAATATTCCTGATTGAAGATCACGCATAATCGATGGAAAATAATTCATTTTAACAGTATTTTCTGGACCGATGAGTTTATTGTCAACTGGATCAGAGAAATGACGATTTGAAAGTATGCATTTGGTGTATTAAAAATCCACGTAATGAAAATTCAGAATATGAAAATCAATATTCCTGATTGGAGATCACGCATAATCGATGGAAAATAATTCATTTTAACAGTATTTTCTGGACCGATGAGTTTATTGTCAACTGGATCAGAGAAATGACGATTTGAAAGTATGCATTTGGTGTATTAAAAATCCACGTAATGAAAATTCAGAATATGAAAATCAATATTCCTGATTGAAGATCACGCATAATCGATGGAAAATAATTCATTTTAACAGTATTTTCTGGACCGATGAGTTTATTGTCAACTGGATCAGAGAAATGACGATTTGAAAGTATGCATTTGGTGTATTAAAAATCCACGTAATGAAAATTCAGAATATGAAAATCAATATTCCTGATTGGAGATCACGCATAATCGATGCAAAATAATTCATTTTAACAGTATTTTCTGGACCGATGAGTTTATTGTCAACTGGATCAGAGAAATGACGATTTGAAAGTATGCATTTGGTGTATTAAAAATCCACGTAATGAAAATTCAGAATATGAAAATCAATATTCCTGATTGAAGATCACGCATAATCGATGGAAAATAATTCATTTTAACAGTATTTTCTGGACCGATGAGTTTATTGTCAACTGGATCAGAGGAATGACGATTTGAAAGTATGCATTTGGTGTATTAAAAATCCACGTAATGAAAATTCAGAATATGAAAATCAATATTCCTGATTGGAGATCACGCATAATCGATGCAAAATAATTCATTTTAACAGTATTTTCTGGACCGATGAGTTTATTGTCAACTGGATCAGAGAAATGACGATTTGAAAGTATGCATTTGGTGTATTAAAAATCCACGTAATGAAAATTCAGAATATGAAAATCAATATTCCTGATTGAAGATCACGCATAATCGATGGAAAATAATTCATTTTAACAGTATTTTCTGGACCGATGAGTTTATTGTCAACTGGATCAGAGGAATGACGATTTGAAAGTATGCATTTGGTGTATTAAAAATCCACGTAATGAAAATTCAGAATATGAAAATCAATATTCCTGATTGAAGATCACGCATAATCGATGGAAAATAATTCATTTTAACAGTATTTTCTGGACCGATGAGTTTATTGTCAACTGGATCAGAGGAATGACGATTTGAAAGTATGCATTTGGTGTATTAAAAATCCACGTAATGAAAATTCAGAATATGAAAATCAATATTCCTGATTGGAGATCACGCATAATCGATGCAAAATAATTCATTTTAACAGTATTTTCTGGACCGATGAGTTTATTGTCAACTGGATCAGAGGAATGACGATTTGAAAGTATGCATTTGGTGTATTAAAAATCCACGTAATGAAAATTCAGAATATGAAAATCAATATTCCTGATTGGAGATCACGCATAATCGATGCAAAATAATTCATTTTAACAGTATTTTCTGGACCGATGAGTTTATTGTCAACTGGATCAGAGAAATGACGATTTGAAAGTATGCATTTGGTGTATTAAAAATCCACGTAATGAAAATTCAGAATATGAAAATCAATATTCCTGATTGAAGATCACGCATAATCGATGGAAAATAATTCATTTTAACAGTATTTTCTGGACCGATGAGTTTATTGTCAACTGGATCAGAGGAATGACGATTTGAAAGTATGCATTTGGTGTATTAAAAATCCACGTAATGAAAATTCAGAATATGAAAATCAATATTCCTGATTGAATATCACGCATAATCGATGGAAAATAATTCATTTTAACAGTATTTTCTGGACCGATGAGTTTATTGTCAACTGGATCAGAGGAATGACGATTTGAAAGTATGCATTTGGTGTATTAAAAATCCACGTAATGAAAATTCAGAATATGAAAATCAATATTCCTGATTGAAGATCACGCATAATCGATGGAAAATAATTCATTTTAACAGTATTCTCTGGACCGATGAGTTTATTGTCAACTGGATCAGAGAAATGACGATTTGAAAGTATGCATTTGGTGTATTAAAAATCCACGTAATGAAAATTCAGAATATGAAAATCAATATTCCTGATTGGAGATCACGCATAATCGATGCAAAATAATTCATTTTAACAGTATTTTCTGGACCGATGAGTTTATTGTCAACTGGATCAGAGAAATGACGATTTGAAAGTATGCATTTGGTGTATTAAAAATCCACGTAATGAAAATTCAGAATATGAAAATCAATATTCCTGATTGAAGATCACGCATAATCGATGGAAAATAATTCATTTGAACAGTATTTTCTGGACCGATGAGTTTATTGTCAACTGGATCAGAGGAATGACGATTTGAAAGTATGCATTTGGTGTATTAAAAATCCACGTAATGAAAATTCAGAATATGAAAATCAATATTCCTGATTGAAGATCACGCATAATCGATGGAAAATAATTCATTTTAACAGTATTTTCTGGACCGATGAGTTTATTGTCAACTGGATCAGAGAAATGACGATTTGAAAGTATGCATTTGGTGTATTAAAAATCCACGTAATGAAAATTCAGAATATGAAAATCAATATTCCTGATTGAAGATCACGCATAATCGATGGAAAATAATTCATTTTAACAGTATTTTCTGGACCGATGAGTTTATTGTCAACTGGATCAGAGAAATGACGATTTGAAAGTATGCATTTGGTGTATTAAAAATCCACGTAATGAAAATTCAGAATATGAAAATCAATATTCCTGATTGGAGATCACGCATAATCGATGCAAAATAATTTATTTTAACAGTATTTTCTGGACCGATGAGTTTATTGTCAACTGGATCAGAGAAATGACGATTTGAAAGTATGCATTTGGTGTATTAAAAATCCACGTAATGAAAATTCAGAATATGAAAATCAATATTCCTGATGGAAGATCACGCATAATCGATGGAAAATAATTCATTTGACCAGTATTTTCTGGACCGATGAGTTTATTGTCAACTGGATCAGAGAAATGACGATTTGAAAGTATGCATTTGGTGTATTAAAAATCCACGTAATGAAAATTCAGAATATGAAAATCAATATTCCTGATTGAAGATCACGCATAATCGATGGAAAATAATTCATTTTAACAGTATTTTCTGGACCGATGAGTTTATTGTCAACTGGATCAGAGAAATGACGATTTGAATGTATGCATTTGGTGTATTAAAAATCCACGTAATGAAAATTCAGAATATGAAAATCAATATTCCTGATTGAAGATCACGCATAATCGATGGAAAATAATTCATTTTAACAGTATTTTCTGGACCGATGAGTTTATTGTCAACTGGATCAGAGAAATGACGATTTGAAAGTATGCATTTGGTGTATTAAAAATCCACGTAATGAAAATTCAGAATATGAAAATCAATATTCCTGATTGGAGATCACGCATAATCGATGGAAAATAATTCATTTTAACAGTATTTTCTGGACCGATGAGTTTATTGTCAACTGGATCAGAGAAATGACGATTTGAAAGTATGCATTTGGTGTATTAAAAATCCACGTAATGAAAATTCAGAATATGAAAATCAATATTCCTGATTGAAGATCACGCATAATCGATGGAAAATAATTCATTTTAACAGTATTTTCTGGACCGATGAGTTTATTGTCAACTGGATCAGAGAAATGACGATTTGAATGTATGCATTTGGTGTATTAAAAATCCACGTAATGAAAATTCAGAATATGAAAATCAATATTCCTGATTGAAGATCACGCATAATCGATGGAAAATAATTCATTTTAACAGTATTTTCTGGACCGATGAGTTTATTGTCAACTGGATCAGAGAAATGACGATTTGAAAGTATGCATTTGGTGTATTAAAAATCCACGTAATGAAAATTCAGAATATGAAAATCAATATTCCTGATTGGAGATCACGC
The DNA here is from genome assembly GCA_963989225.1 of Dromius quadrimaculatus. Lineage (NCBI taxonomy): Eukaryota > Metazoa > Arthropoda > Insecta > Coleoptera > Carabidae > Dromius > Dromius quadrimaculatus. The sequence goes on along the minus strand of OZ022332.1, from coordinate 48,903,676 downwards.
ATAATCGATGGAAAATAATTCATTTTAACAGTATTTTCTGGACCGATGAGTTTATTGTCAACTGGATCAGAGAAATGACGATTTGAAAGTATGCATTTGGTGTATTAAAAATCCACGTAATGAAAATTCAGAATATGAAAATCGATATTCCTGATTGAAGATCACGCATAATCGATGGAAAATAATTCATTTCAACAGTATTTTCTGGACCGATGAGTTTATTGTCAACTGGATCAGAGAAATGACGATTTGAAAGTATGCATTTGGTGTATTAAAAATCCACGTAATGAAAATTCAGAATATGAAAATCAATATTCCTGATTGGAGATCACGCATAATCGATGCAAAATAATTCATTTTAACAGTATTTTCTGGACCGATGAGTTTATTGTCAACTGGATCAGAGAAATGACGATTTGAAAGTATGCATTTGGTGTATTAAAAATCCACGTAATGAAAATTCAGAATATGAAAATCAATATTCCTGATTGAAGATCACGCATAATCGATGGAAAATAATTCATTTTAACAGTATTTTCTGGACCGATGAGTTTATTGTCAACTGGATCAGAGGAATGACGATTTGAAAGTATGCATTTGGTGTATTAAAAATCCACGTAATGAAAATTCAGAATATGAAAATCAATATTCCTGATTGAAGATCACGCATAATCGATGGAAAATAATTCATTTTAACAGTATTTTCTGGACCGATGAGTTTATTGTCAACTGGATCAGAGAAATGACGATTTGAAAGTATGCATTTGGTGTATTAAAAATCCACGTAATGAAAATTCAGAATATGAAAATCAATATTCCTGATTGGAGATCACGCATAATCGATGGAAAATAATTCATTTTAACAGTATTTTCTGGACCGATGAGTTTATTGTCAACTGGATCAGAGAAATGACGATTTGAAAGTATGCATTTGGTGTATTAAAAATCCACGTAATGAAAATTCAGAATATGAAAATCGATATTCCTGATTGGAGATCACGCATAATCGATGGAAAATAATTCATTTTAACAGTATTTTCTGGATCGATGAGTTTATTGTCAACTGGATCAGAGGAATGACGATTTGAAAGTATGCATTTGGTGTATTAAAAATCCACGTAATGAAAATTCAGAATATGAAAATCAATATTCCTGATTGAAGATCACGCATAATCGATGGAAAATAATTCATTTTAACAGTATTTTCTGGACCGATGAGTTTATTGTCAACTGGATCAGAGAAATGACGATTTGAAAGTATGCATTTGGTGTATTAAAAATCCACGTAATGAAAATTCAGAATATGAAAATCAATATTCCTGATTGGAGATCACGCATAATCGATGGAAAATAATTCATTTTAACAGTATTTTCTGGACCGATGAGTTTATTGTCAACTGGATCAGAGAAATGACGATTTGAAAGTATGCATTTGGTGTATTAAAAATCCACGTAATGAAAATTCAGAATATGAAAATCAATATTCCTGATTGAAGATCACGCATAATCGATGGAAAATAATTCATTTTAACAGTATTTTCTGGACCGATGAGTTTATTGTCAACTGGATCAGAGAAATGACGATTTGAAAGTATGCATTTGGTGTATTAAAAATCCACGTAATGAAAATTCAGAATATGAAAATCAATATTCCTGATTGGAGATCACGCATAATCGATGCAAAATAATTCATTTTAACAGTATTTTCTGGACCAATGAGTTTATTGTCAACTGGATCAGAGAAATGACGATTTGAAAGTATGCATTTGGTGTATTAAAAATCCACGTAATGAAAATTCAGAATATGAAAATCAATATTCCTGATTGAAGATCACGCATAATCGATGGAAAATAATTCATTTTAACAGTATTTTCTGGACCGATGAGTTTATTGTCAACTGGATCAGAGAAATGACGATTTGAAAGTATGCATTTGGTGTATTAAAAATCCACGTAATGAAAATTCAGAATATGAAAATCAATATTCCTGATTGGAGATCACGCATAATCGATGCAAAATAATTCATTTTAACAGTATTTTCTGGACCGATGAGTTTATTGTCAACTGGATCAGAGAAATGACGATTTGAAAGTATGCATTTGGTGTATTAAAAATCCACGTAATGAGAATTCAGAATATGAAAATCAATATTCCTGATTGAAGATCACGCATAATCGATGGAAAATAATTCATTTTAACAGTATTTTCTGGACCGATGAGTTTATTGTCAACTGGATCAGAGAAATGACGATTTGAAAGTATGCATTTGGTGTATTAAAAATCCACGTAATGAAAATTCAGAATATGAAAATCAATATTCCTGATTGAAGATCACGCATAATCGATGGAAAATAATTCATTTTAACAGTATTTTCTGGACCGATGAGTTTATTGTCAACTGGATCAGAGAAATGACGATTTGAAAGTATGCATTTGGTGTATTAAAAATCCACGTAATGAAAATTCAGAATATGAAAATCAATATTCCTGATTGAAGATCACGCATAATCGATGGAAAATAATTCATTTTAACAGTATTTTCTGGACCGATGAGTTTATTGTCAACTGGATCAGAGAAATGACGATTTGAAAGTATGCATTTGGTGTATTAAAAATCCACGTAATGAAAATTCAGAATATGAAAATCAATATTCCTGATTGAAGATCACGCATAATCGATGGAAAATAATTCATTTTAACAGTATTTTCTGGACCGATGAGTTTATTGTCAACTGGATCAGAGGAATGACGATTTGAAAGTATGCATTTGGTGTATTAAAAATCCACGTAATGAAAATTCAGAATATGAAAATCAATATTCCTGATTGAAGATCACGCATAATCGATGGAAAATAATTTATTTTAACAGTATTTTCTGGACCGATGAGTTTATTGTCAACTGGATCAGAGAAATGACGATTTGAAAGTATGCATTTGGTGTATTAAAAATCCACGTAATGAAAATTCAGAATATGAAAATCAATATTCCTGATTGGAGATCACGCATAATCGATGCAAAATAATTCATTTTAACAGTATTTTCTGGACCAATGAGTTTATTGTCAACTGGATCAGAGAAATGACGATTTGAAAGTATGCATTTGGTGTATTAAAAATCCACGTAATGAAAATTCAGAATATGAAAATCAATATTCCTGATTGAAGATCACGCATAATCGATGGAAAATAATTCATTTTAACAGTATTTTCTGGACCGATGAGTTTATTGTCAACTGGATCAGAGAAATGACGATTTGAAAGTATGCATTTGGTGTATTAAAAATCCACGTAATGAAAATTCAGAATATGAAAATCAATATTCCTGATTGGAGATCACGCATAATCGATGCAAAATAATTCATTTTAACAGTATTTTCTGGACCAATGAGTTTATTGTCAACTGGATCAGAGAAATGACGATTTGAAAGTATGCATTTGGTGTATTAAAAATCCACGTAATGAAAATTCAGAATATGAAAATCAATATTCCTGATTGAAGATCACGCATAATCGATGGAAAATAATTCATTTTAACAGTATTTTCTGGACCGATGAGTTTATTGTCAACTGGATCAGAGAAATGACGATTTGAAAGTATGCATTTGGTGTATTAAAAATCCACGTAATGAAAATTCAGAATATGAAAATCAATATTCCTGATTGGAGATCACGCATAATCGATGCAAAATAATTCATTTTAACAGTATTTTCTGGACCAATGAGTTTATTGTCAACTGGATCAGAGAAATGACGATTTGAAAGTATGCATTTGGTGTATTAAAAATCCACGTAATGAAAATTCAGAATATGAAAATCAATATTCCTGATTGAAGATCACGCATAATCGATGGAAAATAATTCATTTTAACAGTATTTTCTGGACCGATGAGTTTATTGTCAACTGGATCAGAGAAATGACGATTTGAAAGTATGCATTTGGTGTATTAAAAATCCACGTAATGAAAATTCAGAATATGAAAATCAATATTCCTGATTGGAGATCACGCATAATCGATGCAAAATAATTCATTTTAACAGTATTTTCTGGACCAATGAGTTTATTGTCAACTGGATCAGAGAAATGACGATTTGAAAGTATGCATTTGGTGTATTAAAAATCCACGTAATGAAAATTCAGAATATGAAAATCAATATTCCTGATTGAAGATCACGCATAATCGATGGAAAATAATTCATTTTAACAGTATTTTCTGGACCGATGAGTTTATTGTCAACTGGATCAGAGAAATGACGATTTGAAAGTATGCATTTGGTGTATTAAAAATCCACGTAATGAAAATTCAGAATATGAAAATCAATATTCCTGATTGGAGATCACGCATAATCGATGCAAAATAATTCATTTTAACAGTATTTTCTGGACCAATGAGTTTATTGTCAACTGGATCAGAGAAATGACGATTTGAAAGTATGCATTTGGTGTATTAAAAATCCACGTAATGAAAATTCAGAATATGAAAATCAATATTCCTGATTGAAGATCACGCATAATCGATGGAAAATAATTCATTTTAACAGTATTTTCTGGACCGATGAGTTTATTGTCAACTGGATCAGAGAAATGACGATTTGAAAGTATGCATTTGGTGTATTAAAAATCCACGTAATGAAAATTCAGAATATGAAAATCAATATTCCTGATTGGAGATCACGCATAATCGATGCAAAATAATTCATTTTAACAGTATTTTCTGGACCGATGAGTTTATTGTCAACTGGATCAGAGAAATGACGATTTGAAAGTATGCATTTGGTGTATTAAAAATCCACGTAATGAGAATTCAGAATATGAAAATCAATATTCCTGATTGAAGATCACGCATAATCGATGGAAAATAATTCATTTTAACAGTATTTTCTGGACCGATGAGTTTATTGTCAACTGGATCAGAGAAATGACGATTTGAAAGTATGCATTTGGTGTATTAAAAATCCACGTAATGAAAATTCAGAATATGAAAATCAATATTCCTGATTGAAGATCACGCATAATCGATGGAAAATAATTCATTTTAACAGTATTTTCTGGACCGATGAGTTTATTGTCAACTGGATCAGAGAAATGACGATTTGAAAGTATGCATTTGGTGTATTAAAAATCCACGTAATGAAAATTCAGAATATGAAAATCAATATTCCTGATTGAAGATCACGCATAATCGATGGAAAATAATTCATTTTAACAGTATTTTCTGGACCGATGAGTTTATTGTCAACTGGATCAGAGAAATGACGATTTGAAAGTATGCATTTGGTGTATTAAAAATCCACGTAATGAAAATTCAGAATATGAAAATCAATATTCCTGATTGAAGATCACGCATAATCGATGGAAAATAATTCATTTTAACAGTATTTTCTGGACCGATGAGTTTATTGTCAACTGGATCAGAGGAATGACGATTTGAAAGTATGCATTTGGTGTATTAAAAATCCACGTAATGAAAATTCAGAATATGAAAATCAATATTCCTGATTGAAGATCACGCATAATCGATGGAAAATAATTTATTTTAACAGTATTTTCTGGACCGATGAGTTTATTGTCAACTGGATCAGAGAAATGACGATTTGAAAGTATGCATTTGGTGTATTAAAAATCCACGTAATGAAAATTCAGAATATGAAAATCAATATTCCTGATTGGAGATCACGCATAATCGATGCAAAATAATTCATTTTAACAGTATTTTCTGGACCAATGAGTTTATTGTCAACTGGATCAGAGAAATGACGATTTGAAAGTATGCATTTGGTGTATTAAAAATCCACGTAATGAAAATTCAGAATATGAAAATCAATATTCCTGATTGAAGATCACGCATAATCGATGGAAAATAATTCATTTTAACAGTATTTTCTGGACCGATGAGTTTATTGTCAACTGGATCAGAGAAATGACGATTTGAAAGTATGCATTTGGTGTATTAAAAATCCACGTAATGAAAATTCAGAATATGAAAATCAATATTCCTGATTGGAGATCACGCATAATCGATGCAAAATAATTCATTTTAACAGTATTTTCTGGACCGATGAGTTTATTGTCAACTGGATCAGAGAAATGACGATTTGAAAGTATGCATTTGGTGTATTAAAAATCCACGTAATGAGAATTCAGAATATGAAAATCAATATTCCTGATTGAAGATCACGCATAATCGATGGAAAATAATTCATTTTAACAGTATTTTCTGGACCGATGAGTTTATTGTCAACTGGATCAGAGAAATGACGATTTGAAAGTATGCATTTGGTGTATTAAAAATCCACGTAATGAAAATTCAGAATATGAAAATCAATATTCCTGATTGAGGTTCACGCATAATCGATGGAAAATAATTCATTTTAACAGTATTTTCTGGACCGATGAGTTTATTGTCAACTGGATCAGAGAAATGACGATTTGAAAGTATGCATTTGGTGTATTAAAAATCCACGTAATGAAAATTCAGAATATGAAAATCAATATTCCTGATTGAAGATCACGCATAATCGATGGAAAATAATTCATTTTAACAGTATTTTCTGGACCGATGAGTTTATTGTCAACTGGATCAGAGAAATGACGATTTGAAAGTATGCATTTGGTGTATTAAAAATCCACGTAATGAAAATTCAGAATATGAAAATCAATATTCCTGATTGAAGATCACGCATAATCGATGGAAAATAATTCATTTTAACAGTATTTTCTGGACCGATGAGTTTATTGTCAACTGGATCAGAGGAATGACGATTTGAAAGTATGCATTTGGTGTATTAAAAATCCACGTAATGAAAATTCAAAATATGAAAATCGATATTCCTGATTGGAGATCACGCATAATCGATGGAAAATAATTCATTTTAACAGTATTTTCTGGACCGATGAGTTTATTGTCAACTGGATCAGAGGAATGACGATTTGAAAGTATGCATTTGGTGTATTAAAAATCCACGTAATGAAAATTCAGAATATGAAAATCAATATTCCTGATTGAAGATCACGCATAATCGATGGAAAATAATTCATTTTAACAGTATTTTCTGGACCGATGAGTTTATTGTCAACTGGATCAGAGGAATGACGATTTGAAAGTATGCATTTGGTGTATTAAAAATCCACGTAATGAAAATTCAGAATATGAAAATCGATATTCCTGATTGGAGATCACGCATAATCGATGGAAAATAATTCATTTTAACAGTATTTTCTGGACCGATGAGTTTATTGTCAACTGGATCAGAGAAATGACGATTTGAAAGTATGCATTTGGTGTATTAAAAATCCACGTAATGAAAATTCAGAATATGAAAATCAATATTCCTGATTGGAGATCACGCATCGATAAAATAATTCATTTTAACAGTATTTTCTGGACCGATGAGTTTATTGTCAACTGGATCAGAGAAATGACGATTTGAAAGTATGCATTTGGTGTATTAAAAATCCACGTAATGAAAATTCAGAATATGAAAATCAATATTCCTGATTGAAGATCACGCATAATCGATGGAAAATAATTCATTTTAACAGTATTTTCTGGACCGATGAGTTTATTGTCAACTGGATCAGAGAAATGACGATTTGAAAGTATGCATTTGGTGTATTAAAAATCCACGTAATGAAAATTCAGAATATGAAAATCAATATTCCTGATTGAAGATCACGCATAATCGATGGAAAATAATTCATTTTAACAGTATTTTCTGGACCGATGAGTTTATTGTCAACTGGATCAGAGGAATGACGATTTGAAAGTATGCATTTGGTGTATTAAAAATCCACGTAATGAAAATTCAGAATATGAAAATCAATATTCCTGATTGAAGATCACGCATAATCGATGGAAAATAATTCATTTTAACAGTATTTTCTGGACCGATGAGTTTATTGTCAACTGGATCAGAGAAATGACGATTTGAAAGTATGCATTTGGTGTATTAAGAATCCACGTAATGAAAATTCAGAATATGAAAATCAATATTCCTGATTGGAGATCACGCATAATCGATGCAAAATAATTCATTTTAACAGTATTTTCTGGACCAATGAGTTTATTGTCAACTGGATCAGAGAAATGACGATTTGAAAGTATGCATTTGGTGTATTAAAAATCCACGTAATGAAAATTCAGAATATGAAAATCAATATTCCTGATTGAAGATCACGCATAATCGATGGAAAATAATTCATTTTAACAGTATTTTCTGGACCGATGAGTTTATTGTCAACTGGATCAGAGGAATGACGATTTGAAAGTATGCATTTGGTGTATTAAAAATCCACGTAATGAAAATTCAGAATATGAAAATCGATATTCCTGATTGGAGATCACGCATAATCGATGGAAAATAATTCATTTTAACAGTATTTTCTGGACCGATGAGTTTATTGTCAACTGGATCAGAGGAATGACGATTTGAAAGTATGCATTTGGTGTATTAAAAATCCACGTAATGAAAATTCAGAATATGAAAATCAATATTCCTGATTGAAGATCACGCATAATCGATGGAAAATAATTCATTTTAACAGTATTTTCTGGACCGATGAGTTTATTGTCAACTGGATCAGAGAAATGACGATTTGAAAGTATGCATTTGGTGTATTAAAAATCCACGTAATGAAAATTCAGAATATGAAAATCAATATTCCTGATTGAAGATCACGCATAATCGATGGAAAATAATTCATTTTAACAGTATTTTCTGGACCGATGAGTTTATTGTCAACTGGATCAGAGAAATGACGATTTGAAAGTATGCATTTGGTGTATCAAAAATCCACGTAATGAAAATTCAGAATATGAAAATCAATATTCCTGATTGAAGATCACGCATAATCGATGGAAAATAATTCATTTTAACAGTATTTTCTGGACCGATGAGTTTATTGTCAACTGGATCAGAGAAATGACGATTTGAAAGTATGCATTTGGTGTATTAAAAATCCACGTAATGAAAATTCAGAATATGAAAATCAATATTCCTGATTGGAGATCACGCATAATCGATGGAAAATAATTCATTTTAACAGTATTTTCTGGACCGATGAGTTTATTGTCAACTGGATCAGAGAAATGACGATTTGAAAGTATGCATTTGGTGTATCAAAAATCCACGTAATGAAAATTCAAAATATGAAAATCAATATTCCTGATTGGAGATCACGCATAATCGATGGAAAATAATTCATTTTAACAGTATTTTCTGGACCGATGAGTTTATTGTCAACTGGATCAGAGAAATGACGATTTGAAAGTATGCATTTGGTGTATTAAAAAATCCACGTAATGAAAATTCAGAATATGAAAATCAATATTCCTGATTGAAGATCACGCATAATCGATGGAAAATAATTCATTTTAACAGTATTTTCTGGACCGATGAGTTTATTGTCAACTGGATCAGAGAAATGACGATTTGAAAGTATGCATTTGGTGTATTAAAAATCCACGTAATGAAAATTCAGAATATGAAAATCAATATTCCTGAATGGAGATCACGCATAACCGATGGAAAATAATTCATTTTAACAGTATTTTCTGGACCGATGAGTTTATTGTCAACTGGATCAGAGAAATGACGATTTGAAAGTATGCATTTGGTGTATCAAAAATCCACGTAATGAAAATTCAGAATATGAAAATCAATATTCCTGATTGAAGATCACGCATAATCGATGGAAAATAATTCATTTTAACAGTATTTTCTGGACCGATGAGTTTATTGTCAACTGGATCAGAGAAATGACGATTTGAAAGTATGCATTTGGTGTATTAAGAATCCACGTAATGAAAATTCAGAATATGAAAATCAATATTCCTGATTGGAGATCACGCATAATCGATGGGAAATAATTCATTTTAACAGTATTTTCTGGACCGATGAGTTTATTGTCAACTGGATCAGAGAAATGACGATTTGAAAGTATGCATTTGGTGTATCAAAAATCCACGTAATGAAAATTCAAAATATGAAAATCAATATTCCTGATTGGAGTTCACGCATAATCGATGGAAAATAATTCATTTTAACAGTATTTTCTGGACCGATGAGTTTATTGTCAACTGGATCAGAGGAATGACGATTTGAAAGTATGCATTTGGTGTATTAAAAATCCAAGTAATGAAAATTCAGAATATGAAAATCAATATTCCTGATTGAAGATCACGCATAATCGATGGAAAATAATTCATTTTAACAGTATTTTCTGGACCGATGAGTTTATTGTCAACTGGATCAGAGGAATGACGATTTGAAAGTATGCATTTGGTGTATTAAAAATCCACGTAATGAAAATTCAGAATATGAAAATCAATATTCCTGATTGGAGATCACGCATAATCGATGGAAAATAATTCATTTTAACAGTATTTTCTGGACCGATGAGTTTATTGTCCACTGGATCAGAGAAATGACGATTTGAAAGTATGCATTTGGTGTATCAAAAATCCACGTAATGAAAATTCAGAATATGAAAATCAATATTCCTGATTGAAGATCACGCATAATCGATGGAAAATAATTCATTTTAACAGTATTTTCTGGACCGATGAGTTTATTGTCAACTGGATCAGAGGAATGACGATTTGAAAGTATGCATTTGGTGTATTAAAAATCCACGTAATGAAAATTCAGAATATGAAAATCGATATTCCTGATTGGAGATCACGCATAATCGATGGAAAATAATCCATTTTAACAGTATTTTCTGGACCGATGAGTTTATTGTCAACTGGATCAGAGAAATGACGATTTGAAAGTATGCATTTGGTGTATTAAAAATCCACGTAATGAAAATTCAGAATATGAAAATCAATATTCCTGATTGAAGATCACGCATAATCGATGGAAAATAATTCATTTCAACAGTATTTTCTGGACCGATGAGTTTATTGTCAACTGGATCAGAGGAATGACGATTTGAAAGTATGCATTTGGTGTATCAAAAATCCACGTAATGAAAATTCAGAATATGAAAATCAATATTCCTGATTGAAGATCACGCATAATCGATGGGAAATAATTCATTTTAACAGTGTTTTCTGGACCGATGAGTTTATTGTCAACTGGATCAGAGGAATGACGATTTGAAAGTATGCATTTGGTGTATTAAAAATCCACGTAATGAAAATTCAGAATATGAAAATCGATATTCCTGATTGGAGATCACGCATAATCGATGGAAAATAATTCATTTTAACAGTATTTTCTGGACCGATGAGTTTATTGTCAACTGGATCAGAGGAATGACGATTTGAAAGTATGCATTTGGTGTATTAAAAATCCACGTAATGAAAATTCAGAATATGAAAATCAATATTCCTGATTGAAGATCACGCATAATCGATGGAAAATAATTCATTTTAACAGTATTTTCTGGACCGATGAGTTTATTGTCAACTGGATCATAGAAATGACGATTTGAAAGTATGCATTTGGTGTATTAAAAATCCACGTAATGAAAATTCAAAATATGAAAATCAATATTCCTGATTGGAGATCACGCATAATCGATGGAAAATAATTCATTTTAACAGTATTTTCTGGACCGATGAGTTCATTGTCAACTGGATCAGAGAAATGACGATTTGAAAGTATGCATTTGGTGTATCAAAAATCCACGTAATGAAAATTCAGAATATGAAAATCAATATTCCTGATTGAAGATCACGCATAATCGATGGAAAATAATTCATTTTAACAGTATTTTCTGGACCGATGAGTTTATTGTCAACTGGATCAGAGAAATGACGATTTGAAAGTATGCATTTGGTGTATTAAAAATCCACGTAATGAAAATTCAGAATATGAAAATCAATATTCCTGATTGGAGATCACGCATAATCGATGGAAAATAATTCATTTTAACAGTATTTTCTGGACCGATGAGTTTATTGTCAACTGGATCAGAGAAATGACGATTTGAAAGTATGCATTTGGTGTATCAAAAATCCACGTAATGAAAATTCAAAATATGAAAATCAATATTCCTGATTGGAGATCACGCATAATCGATGGAAAATAATTCATTTTAACAGTATTTTCTGGACCGATGAGTTTATTGTCAACTGGATCAGAGGAATGACGATTTGAAAGTATGCATTTGGTGTATTAAAAATCCAAGTAATGAAAATTCAGAATATGAAAATCAATATTCCTGATTGAAGATCACGCATAATCGATGGAAAATAATTCATTTTAACAGTATTTTCTGGACCGATGAGTTTATTGTCAACTGGATCAGAGAAATGACGATTTGAAAGTATGCATTTGGTGTATTAAAAATCCACGTAATGAAAATTCAGAATATGAAAATCAATATTCCTGATTGGAGATCACGCATAATCGATGGAAAATAATTCATTTTAACAGTATTTTCTGGACCGATGAGTTTATTGTCAACTGGATCAGAGAAATGACGATTTGAAAGTATGCATTTGGTGTATCAAAAATCCACGTAATGAAAATTCAGAATATGAAAATCAATATTCCTGATTGAAGATCACGCATAATCGATGGAAAATAATTCATTTTAACAGTATTTTCTGGACCGATGAGTTTATTGTCAACTGGATCAGAGAAATGACGATTTGAAAGTATGCATTTGGTGTATTAAAAATCCACGTAATGAAAATTCAGAATATGAAAATCAATATTCCTGATTGGAGATCAAGCATAATCGATGGAAAATAATTCATTTTAACAGTATTTTCTGGACCGATGAGTTTATTGTCAACTGGATCAGAGGAATGACGATTTGAAAGTATGCATTTGGTGTATTAAAAATCCAAGTAATGAAAATTCAGAATATGAAAATCAATATTCCTGATTGAAGATCACGCATAATCGATGGAAAATAATTCATTTTAACAGTATTTTCTGGACCGATGAGTTTATTGTCAACTGGATCAGAGGAATGACGATTTGAAAGTATGCATTTGGTGTATTAAAAATCCACGTAATGAAAATTCAGAATATGAAAATCAATATTCCTGATTGGAGATCACGCATAATCGATGGAAAATAATTCATTTTAACAGTATTTTCTGGACCGATGAGTTTATTGTCAACTGGATCAGAGAAATGACGATTTGAAAGTATGCATTTGGTGTATCAAAAATCCACGTAATGAAAATTCAGAATATGAAAATCAATATTCCTGATTGAAGATCACGCATAATCGATGGAAAATAATTCATTTTAACAGTATTTTCTGGACCGATGAGTTTATTGTCAACTGGATCAGAGGAATGACGATTTGAAAGTATGCATTTGGTGTATTAAAAATCCAAGTGATGAAAATTCAGAATATGAAAATCAATATTCCTGATTGAAGATCACGCATAATCGATGGAAAATAATTCATTTCAACAGTATTTTCTGGACCGATGAGTTTATTGTCAACTGGATCAGAGAAATGACGATTTGAAAGTATGCATTTGGTGTATTAAAAATCCACGTAATGAAAATTCAGAATATGAAAATCAATATTCCTGATTGGAGATCAAGCATAATCGATGGAAAATAATTCATTTTAACAGTATTTTCTGGACCGATGAGTTTATTGTCAACTGGATCAGAGAAATGACGATTTGAAAGTATGCATTTGGTGTATTAAAAATCCACGTAATGGAAATTCAGAATATGAAAATCAATATTCCTGATTGGAGATCACGCATAATCGATGGAAAATAATTCATTTTAACAGTATTTTCTGGACCGATGAGTTTATTGTCAACTGGATCAGAGGAATGACGATTTGAAAGTATGCATTTGGTGTATTAAAAATCCAAGTAATGAAAATTCAGAATATGAAAATCAATATTCCTGATTGAAGATCACGCATAATCGATGGAAAATAATTCATTTTAACAGTATTTTCTGGACCGATGAGTTTATTGTCAACTGGATCAGAGGAATGACGATTTGAAAGTATGCATTTGGTGTATTAAAAATCCACGTAATGAAAATTCAGAATATGAAAATCAATATTCCTGATTGGAGATCACGCATAATCGATGGAAAATAATTCATTTTAACAGTATTTTCTGGACCGATGAGTTTATTGTCAACTGGATCAGAGAAATGACGATTTGAAAGTATGCATTTGGTGTATCAAAAATCCACGTAATGAAAATTCAGAATATGAAAATCAATATTCCTGATTGAAGATCACGCATAATCGATGGAAAATAATTCATTTTAACAGTATTTTCTGGACCGATGAGTTTATTGTCAACTGGATCAGAGGAATGACGATTTGAAAGTATGCATTTGGTGTATTAAAAATCCAAGTGATGAAAATTCAGAATATGAAAATCAATATTCCTGATTGAAGATCACGCATAATCGATGGAAAATAATTCATTTCAACAGTATTTTCTGGACCGATGAGTTTATTGTCAACTGGATCAGAGAAATGACGATTTGAAAGTATGCATTTGGTGTATTAAAAATCCACGTAATGAAAATTCAGAATATGAAAATCAATATTCCTGATTGGAGATCAAGCATAATCGATGGAAAATAATTCATTTTAACAGTATTTTCTGGACCGATGAGTTTATTGTCAACTGGATCAGAGAAATGACGATTTGAAAGTATGCATTTGGTGTATTAAAAATCCACGTAATGGAAATTCAGAATATGAAAATCAATATTCCTGATTGGAGATCACGCATAATCGATGGAAAATAATTCATTTTAACAGTATTTTCTGGACCGATGAGTTTATTGTCAACTGGATCAGAGGAATGACGATTTGAAAGTATGCATTTGGTGTATTAAAAATCCACGTAATGAAAATTCAGAATATGAAAATCAATATTCCTGATTGAAGATCACGCATAATCGATGGAAAATAATTCATTTCAACAGTATTTTCTGGACCGATGAGTTTATTGTCAACTGGATCAGAGGAATGACGATTTGAAAGTATGCATTTGGTGTATTAAAAATCCACGTAATGAAAATTCAGAATATGAAAATCGATATTCCTGATTGGAGATCACGCATAATCGATGGAAAATAATTCATTTTAACAGTATTTTCTGGACCGATGAGTTTATTGTCAACTGGATCAGAGAAATGACGATTTGAAAGTATGCATTTGGTGTATTAAAAATCCACGTAATGAAAATTCAGAATATGAAAATCAATATTCCTGATTGGAGATCACGCATAATCGATGGAAAATAATTCATTCTAACAGTATTTTCTGGACCGATGAGTTTATTGTCAACTGGATCAGAGAAATGACGATTTGAAAGTATGCATTTGGTGTATTAAAAATCCACGTAATGAAAATTCAGAATATGAAAATCAATATTCCTGATTGAAGATCACGCATAATCGATGGAAAATAATTCATTTCAACAGTATTTTCTGGACCGATGAGTTTATTGTCAACTGGATCAGAGGAATGACGATTTGAAAGTATGCATTTGGTGTATTAAAAATCCAAGTAATGAAAATTCAGAATATGAAAATCAATATTCCTGATTGAAGATCACGCATAATCGATGGAAAATAATTCATTTGAACAGTATTTTCTGGACCGATGAGTTTATTGTCAACTGGATCAGAGAAATGACGATTTGAAAGTATGCATTTGGTGTATCAAAAATCCACGTAATGAAAATTCAGAATATGAAAATCAATATTCCTGATTGAAGATCACGCATAATCGATGGAAAATAATTCATTTTAACAGTATTTTCTGGACCGATGAGTTTATTGTCAACTGGATCAGAGGAATGACGATTTGAAAGTATGCATTTGGTGTATTAAAAATCCAAGTAATGAAAATTCAGAATATGAAAATCAATATTCCTGATTGAAGATCACGCATAATCGATGGAAAATAATTCATTTCAACAGTATTTTCTGGACCGATGAGTTTATTGTCAACTGGATCAGAGGAATGACGATTTGAAAGTATGCATTTGGTGTATTAAAAATCCACGTAATGAAAATTCAGAATATGAAAATCAATATTCCTGATTGAAGATCACGCATAATCGATGGAAAATAATTCATTTTAACAGTATTTTCTGGACCGATGAGTTTATTGTCAACTGGATCAGAGGAATGACGATTTGAAAGTATGCATTTGGTGTATTAAAAATCCAAGTAATGAAAATTCAGAATATGAAAATCAATATTCCTGATTGAAGATCACGCATAATCGATGGAAAATAATTCATTTTAACAGTATTTTCTGGACCGATGAGTTTATTGTCAACTGGATCAGAGGAATGACGATTTGAAAGTATGCATTTGGTGTATTAAAAATCCACGTAATGAAAATTCAGAATATGAAAATCAATATTCCTGATTGGAGATCAAGCATAATCGATGGAAAATAATTCATTTTAACAGTATTTTCTGGACCGATGAGTTTATTGTCAACTGGATCAGAGAAATGACGATTTGAAAGTATGCATTTGGTGTATTAAAAATCCACGTAATGGAAATTCAGAATATGAAAATCAATATTCCTGATTGGAGATCACGCATAATCGATGGAAAATAATTCATTTCAACAGTATTTTCTGGACCGATGAGTTTATTGTCAACTGGATCAGAGGAATGACGATTTGAAAGTATGCATTTGGTGTATTAAAAATCCACGTAATGAAAATTCAGAATATGAAAATCGATATTCCTGATTGGAGATCACGCATAATCGATGGAAAATAATTCATTTTAACAGTATTTTCTGGACCGATGAGTTTATTGTCAACTGGATCAGAGGAATGACGATTTGAAAGTATGCATTTGGTGTATTAAAAATCCACGTAATGAAAATTCAGAATACGAAAATCGATATTCCTGATTGGAGATCACGCATAATCGATGGAAAATAATTCATTTCAACAGTATTTTCTGGACGGATGAGTTTATTGTCAACTGGATCAGAGAAATGACGATTTGAAAGTATGCATTTGGTGTATTAAAAATCCACGTAATGAAAATTCAGAATATGAAAATCAATATTCCTGATTGGAGATCACGCATAATCGATGGAAAATAATTCATTTTAACAGTATTTTCTGGACCGATGAGTTTATTGTCAACTGGATCAGAGGAATGACGATTTGAAAGTATGCACTTGGTGTATTAAAAATCCACGTAATGAGAATTCAGAATATGAAAATCGATATTCCTGATTGGAGATCACGCATAATCGATGGAAAATAATTCATTTTAACAGTATTTTCTGGACCGATGAGTTTATTGTCAACTGGATCAGAGAAATGACGATTTGAAAGTATGCATTTGGTGTATTAAAAATCCAAGTAATGAAAATTCAGAATATGAAAATCAATATTCCTGATCGAAGATCACGCATAATCGATGGAAAATAATTCATTTTAACAGTATTTTCTGGACCGATGAGTTTATTGTCAACTGGATCAGAGAAATGACGATTTGAAAGTATGCATTTGGTGTATTAAAAATCCAAGTAATGAAAATTCAGAATATGAAAATCAATATTCCTGATTGAAGATCACGCATAATCGATGGAAAATAATTCATTTTAACAGTATTTTCTGGACCGATGAGTTTATTGTCAACTGGATCAGAGGAATGACGATTTGAAAGTATGCATTTGGTGTATTAAAAATCCACGTAATGAAAATTCAGAATATGAAAATCAATATTCCTGATTGGAGATCACGCATAATCGATGGAAAATAATTCATTTTAACAGTATTTTCTGGACCGATGAGTTTATTGTCAACTGGATCAGAGAAATGACGATTTGAAAGTATGCATTTGGTGAATTAAAAATCCACGTAATGAAAATTCAGAATATGAAAATCGATATTCCTGATTGGAGATCACGCATAATCGATGGAAAATAATTCATTTTAACAGTATTTTCTGGACCGATGAGTTTATTGTCAACTGGATCAGAGAAATGACGATTTGAAAGTATGCATTTGGTGTATTAAAAATCCACGTAATGAAAATTCAGAATATGAAAATCAATATTCCTGATTGGAGATCACGCATAATCGATGGAAAATAATTCATTTTAACAGTATTTTCTGGACCGATGAGTTTATTGTCAACTGGATCAGAGAAATGACGATTTGAAAGTATGCATTTGGTGTATTAAAAATCCACGTAATGAAAATTCAGAATATGAAAATCAATATTCCTGATCGAAGATCACGCATAATCGATGGAAAATAATTCATTTTAACAGTATTTTCTGGACCGATGAGTTTATTGTCAACTGGATCAGAGAAATGACGATTTGAAAGTATGCACTTGGTGTATTAAAAATCCACGTAATGAAAATTCAGAATATGAAAATCGATATTCCTGATTGAAGATCACGCATAATCGATGGAAAATAATTCATTTTAACAGTATTTTCTGGACCGATGAGTTTATTGTCAACTGGATCAGAGAAATGACGATTTGAAAGTATGCATTTGGTGTATTAAAAATCCACGTAATGAAAATTCAGAATATGAAAATCGATATTCCTGATTGGAGATCACGCATAATCGATATAAAATAATTCATTTTAACAGTGTTTTCTGGACCGATGAGTTTATTGTCAACTGGATCAGAGAAATGACGATTTGAAAGTATGCATTTGGTGAATTAAAAATCCACGTAATGAAAATTCAGAATATGAAAATCGATATTCCTGATTGGAGATCACGCATAATCGATGGGAAATAATTCATTTCAACAGTATTTTCTGGACCGATGAGTTTATTGTCAACTGGATCAGAGAAATGACGATTTGAAAGTATGCATTTGGTGTATTAAAAATCCACGTAATGAAAATTCAGAATATGAAAATCAATATTCCTGATCGAAGATCACGCATAATCGATGGAAAATAATTCATTTTAACAGTATTTTCTGGACCGATGAGTTTATTGTCAACTGGATCAGAGAAATGACGATTTGAAAGTATGCATTTGGTGTATTAAAAATCCACGTAATGAAAATTCAGAATATGAAAATCAATATTCCTGATTGGAGATCACGCATAATCGATGGAAAATAATTCATTTCAACAGTATATCCTGGACCGATGAGTTTATTGTCAACTGGATCAGAGAAATGACGATTTGAGAGTATGCATTTGGTGTATTAAAAATCCACGTAATGAAAATTCAGAATATGAAAATCGATATTCCTGATTGGAGATCACGCATAATCGATGGAAAATAATTCATTTTAACAGTATTTTCTGGACCGATGAGTTTATTGTCAACTGGATCAGAGAAATGACGATTTGAAAGTATGCATTTGGTGTATTAAAAATCCAAGTAATGAAAATTCAGAATATGAAAATCAATATTCCAGATCGAAGATCACGCATAATCGATGGAAAATAATTCATTTTAACAGTATTTTCTGGACCGATGAGTTTATTGTCAACTGGATCAGAGCAATGACGATTTGAAAGTATGCATTTGGTGTATTAAAAATCCACGTAATGAAAATTCAGAATATGAAAATCAATATTCCTGATTGGAGATCACGCATAATCGATGGAAAATAATTCATTTTAACAGTATTTTCTGGACCGATGAGTTTATTGTCAACTGGATCAGAGAAATGACGATTTGAAAGTATGCATTTGGTGTATTAAAAATCCAAGTAATGAAAATTCAGAATATGAAAATCAATATTCCTGATTGAAGATCACGCATAATCGATGGAAAATAATTCATTTTAACAGTATTATCTGGACCGATGAGTTTATTGTCAACTGGATCAGAGGAATGACGATTTGAAAGTATGCATTTGGTGTATTAAAAATCCACGTAATGAAAATTCAGAATATGAAAATAAATATTCCTGATTGAAGATCACGCATAGTCGATGGAAAATAATTCATTTTAACAGTATTTTCTGGACCGATGAGTTTATTGTCAACTGGATCAGAGAAATGACGATTTGAAAGTATGCATTTGGTGTATTGAAAATCCACGTAATGAAAATTCAGAATATGAAAATCGATATTCCTGATTGGAGATCACGCATAATCGATGGAAAATAATTCATTTTAACAGTATTTTCTGGACCGATGAGTTTATTGTCAACTGGATCAGAGAAATGACGATTTGAAAGTATGCATTTGGTGTATTAAAAATCCACGTAATGAAAATTCGGAATATGAAAATCGATATTCCTGATTGGAGATCACGCAAAATCGATGGAAAATAATTCATTTTAACAGTATTTTCTGGACCGATGAGTTTATTGTCAACTGGATCAGGGAAATGACGATTTGAAAGTATGCATTTGGTGTATTAAAAATCCACGTAATGAAAATTCAGAATATGAAAATCGATATTCCTGATTGGAGATCACGCATAATCGATGGAAAATAATTCATTTTAACAGTATTTTCTGGACCGATGAGTTTATTGTCAACTGGATCAGAGAAATGACGATTTGAAAGTATGCATTTGGTGTATTAAAAATCCACGTAATGAAAATTCAGAATATGAAAATCGATATTCCTGATTGGAGATCACGCATAATCGATGGGAAATAATTCATTTCAACAGTATTTTCTGGACCGATGAGTTTATTGTCAACTGGATCAGAGAAATGACGATTTGAAAGTATGCATTTGGTGTATTGAAAATCCACGTAATGAAAATTCAGAATATGTAAATCGATATTCCTGATTGAAGATCACGCATAATCGATGGAAAATAATTCATTTGACCAGTATTTTCTGGACCGATGAGTTTATTGTCAACTGGATCAGAGAAATGACGATTTGAAAGTATGCATTTGGTGTATTAAAAATCCACGTAATGAAAATTCAGAATATGAAAATCAATATTCCTGATTGGAGATCACGCATAATCGATGGAAAATAATTCATTTCAACAGTATTTTCTGGACCGATGAGTTTATTGTAAACTGGATCAGAGAAATGACGATATGAAAGTATGCATTTGGTGTATTAAAAATCCACGTAATGAAAATTCAGAATATGAAAATCAATATTCCTGATTGAAGATCACGCATAATCGATGGAAAATAATTCATTTTAACAGTATTTTCTGGACCGATGAGTTTATTGTCAACTGAATCAGAGAAATGACGATTTGAAAGTATGCATTTGGTGTATTAAAAATCCACGTAATGAAAATTCAGAATATGAAAATCGATATTCCTGATTGGAGATCACGCATAATCGATGGAAAATAATTCATTTTAACAGTATTTTCTGGACCGATGAGTTTATTGTCAACTGGATCAGAGAAATGACGATTTGAAAGTATGCATTTGGTGTATTAAAAATCCACGTAATGAAAATTCAGAATATGAAAATCAATATTCCTGATTGGAGATCACACATAATCGATGAAAAATAATTCATTTCAACAGTATTTTCTGGACCGATGAGTTTATTGTCAACTGGATCAGAGAAATGACGATTTGAAAGTATGCATTTGGTGTATTAAAAATCCACGTAATGAAAATTCAGAATATGAAAATCAATATTCCTGATTGAAGATCACGCATAATCGATGGAAAATAATTCATTTTAACAGTATTTTCTGGACCGATGAGTTTATTGTCAACTGGATCAGAGAAATGACGATTTGAAAGTATGCATTTGGTGTATTAAAAATCCACGTAATGAAAATTCAGAATATGAAAATCAATATTCCTGATTGGAGATCACGCATAATCGATGGAAAATAATTCATTTTAACAGTATTTTCTGGACCGATGAGTTTATTGTCAACTGGATCAGAGAAATGACGATTTGAAAGTATGCATTTGGTGTATTAAAAATCCACGTAATGAAAATTCAGAATATGAAAATCAATATTCCTGATTGAAGATCACGCATAATCGATGGAAAATAATTCATTTTAACAGTATTTTCTGGACCGATGAGTTTATTGTCAACTGGATCAGAGAAATGACGATTTGAAAGTATGCATTTGGTGTATTAAAAATCCACGTAATGAAAATTCAGAATATGAAAATCAATATTCCTGATTGGAGATCACGCATAATCGATGGAAAATAATTCATTTCAACAGTATTTTCTGGACCGATGAGTTTATTGTCAACTGGATCAGAGAAATGACGATTTGAAAGTATGCATTTGGTGTATTAAGAATCCACGTAATGAAAATTCAGAATATGAAAATCAATATTCCTGATTGGAGATCACGCATAATCGATGGAAAATAATTCATTTTAACAGTATTTTCTGGACCGATGAGTTTATTGTCAACTGGATCAGAGAAATGACGATTTGAAAGTATGCATTTGGTGTATTAAAAATCCACGTAATGAAAATTCAGAATATGAAAATCAATATTCCTGATTGAAGATCACGCATAATCGATGGAAAATAATTCATTTTAACAGTATTTTCTGGACCGATGAGTTTATTGTCAACTGGATCAGAGAAATGACGATTTGAAAGTATGCATTTGGTGTATTAAAAATCCACGTAATGAAAATTCAGAATATGAAAATCAATATTCCTGATTGAAGATCACGCATAATCGATGGAAAATAATTCATTTTAACAGTATTTTCTGGACCGATGAGTTTATTGTCAACTGGATCAGAGAAATGACGATTTGAAAGTATGCATTTGGTGTATTAAAAATCCACGTAATGAAAATTCAGAATATGAAAATCGATATTCCTGATTGGAGATCACGCATAATCGATATAAAATAATTCATTTCAACAGTGTTTTCTGGACCGATGAGTTTATTGTCAACTGGATCAGAGAAATGACGATTTGAAAGTATGCATTTGGTGAATTAAAAATCCACGTAATGAAAATTCAGAATATGAAAATCGATATTCCTGATTGGAGATCACGCATAATCGATGGGAAATAATTCATTTCAACAGTATTTTCTGGACCGATGAGTTTATTGTCAACTGGATCAGAGAAATGACGATTTGAAAGTATGCATTTGGTGTATTAAAAATCCACGTAATGAAAATTCAGAATATGAAAATCAATATTCCTGATCGAAGATCACGCATAATCGATGGAAAATAATTCATTTTAACAGTATTTTCTGGACCGATGAGTTTATTGTCAACTGGATCAGAGAAATGACGATTTGAAAGTATGCATTTGGTGTATTAAAAATCCACGTAATGAAAATTCAGAATATGAAAATCAATATTCCTGATTGGAGATCACGCATAATCGATGGAAAATAATTCATTTCAACAGTATATCCTGGACCGATGAGTTTATTGTCAACTGGATCAGAGAAATGACGATTTGAGAGTATGCATTTGGTGTATTAAAAATCCACGTAATGAAAATTCAGAATATGAAAATAAATATTCCTGATTGAAGATCACGCATAGTCGATGGAAAATAATTCATTTTAACAGTATTTTCTGGACCGATGAGTTTATTGTCAACTGGATCAGAGGAATGACGATTTGAAAGTATGCACTTGGTGTATTAAAAATCCACGTAATGAAAATTCAGAATATGAAAATCGATATTCCTGATTGGAGATCACGCATAATCGATGGAAAATAATTCATTTTAACAGTATTTTCTGGACCGATGAGTTTATTGTCAACTGGATCAGAGAAATGACGATTTGAAAGTATGCATTTGGTGTATTAAAAATCCAAGTAATGAAAATTCAGAATATGAAAATCAATATTCCAGATCGAAGATCACGCATAATCGATGGAAAATAATTCATTTTAACAGTATTTTCTGGACCGATGAGTTTATTGTCAACTGGATCAGAGCAATGACGATTTGAAAGTATGCATTTGGTGTATTAAAAATCCACGTAATGAAAATTCAGAATATGAAAATCAATATTCCTGATTGGAGATCACGCATAATCGATGGAAAATAATTCATTTTAACAGTATTTTCTGGACCGATGAGTTTATTGTCAACTGGATCAGAGAAATGACGATTTGAAAGTATGCATTTGGTGTATTAAAAATCCAAGTAATGAAAATTCAGAATATGAAAATCAATATTCCTGATTGAAGATCACGCATAATCGATGGAAAATAATTCATTTTAACAGTATTTTCTGGACCGATGAGTTTATTGTCAACTGGATCAGAGGAATGACGATTTGAAAGTATGCATTTGGTGTATTAAAAATCCACGTAATGAAAATTCAGAATATGAAAATAAATATTCCTGATTGAAGATCACGCATAGTCGATGGAAAATAATTCATTTTAACAGTATTTTCTGGACCGATGAGTTTATTGTCAACTGGATCAGAGAAATGACGATTTGAAAGTATGCATTTGGTGTATTAAAAATCCACGTAATGAAAATTCAGAATATGAAAATCGATATTCCTGATTGGAGATCACGCATAATCGATATAAAATAATTCATTTTAACAGTGTTTTCTGGACCGATGAGTTGATCGTCAACTGGATCAGAGAAATGACGATTTGAAAGTATGCATTTGGTGAATTAAAAATCCACGTAATGAAAATTCAGAATATGAAAATCGATATTCCTGATTGGAGATCACGCATAATCGATGGAAAATAATTCATTTGAACAGTATTTTCTGGACCGATGAGTTTATTGTCAACTGGATCAGAGAAATGACGATTTGAAAGTATGCATTTGGTGTATTAAAAATCCACGTAATGAAAATTCAGAATATGGAAATCAATATTCCTGATTGAAGATCACGCATAATCGATGGAAAATAATTCATTTTAACAGTATTTTCTGGACCGATGAGTTTATTGTCAACTGGATCAGAGAAATGACGATTTGAAAGTATGCATTTGGTGTATTAAAAATTCACGTAATGAAAATTCAGAATATGAAAATCAATATTCCTGATTGAAGATCACGCATAATCGATGGAAAATAATTCATTTTAACAGTATTTTCTGGACCGATGAGTTTATTGTCAACTGGATCAGAGAAATGACGATTTGAAAGTATGCATTTGGTGTATTAAAAATCCACGTAATGAAAATTCAGAATATGAAAATCAATATTCCTGATTGGAGATCACGCATAATCGATGGAAAATAATTCATTTTAACAGTATTCTCTGGACCGATGAGTTTATTGTCAACTGAATCAGAGAAATGACGATTTGAAAGTATGCATTTGGTGTATTAAAGATCCACGTAATGAAAATTCAGAATATGAAAATCGATATTCCTGATTGGAGATCACGCATAATCGATGGAAAATAATTCATTTCAACAGTATTTTCTGGACCGATGAGTTTATTGTCAACTGGATCAGAGAAATGACGATTTGAAAGTATGCATTTGGTGTATTAAAAATCCACGTAATGAAAATTCAGAATATTGAAATCGATATTCCTGATTGGAGATCACGCATAATCGATGGGAAATAATTCATTTTAACAGTATTTTCTGGACCGATGAGTTTATTGTCAACTGAATCAGAGAAATGACGATTTGAAAGTATGCATTTGGTGTATTAAAAATCCACGTAATGAAAATTCAGAATATGAAAATCAATATTCCTGATTGAAGATCACGCATAATCGATGGAAAATAATTCATTTTAACAGTATTTTCTGGACCGATGAGTTTATTGTCAACTGGATCAGAGAAATGACGATTTGAAAGTATGCATTTGGTGTATTAAAAATCCACGTAATGAAAATTCAGAATATGAAAATCAATATTCCTGATTGAAGATCACGCATAATCGATGGAAAATAATTCATTTTAACAGTATTTTCTGGACCGATGAGTTTATTGTCAACTGGATCAGAGAAATGACGATTTGAAAGTATGCATTTGGTGTATTGAAAATCCACGTAATGAAAATTCAGAATATGAAAATCGATATTCCTGATTGGAGATCACGCATAATCGATGGAAAATAATTCATTTTAACAGTATTTTCTGGACCGATGAGTTTATTGTCAACTGGATCAGAGAAATGACGATTTGAAAGTATGCATTTGGTGTATTAAAAATCCACGTAATGAAAATTCGGAATATGAAAATCGATATTCCTGATTGGAGATCACGCAAAATCGATGGAAAATAATTCATTTTAACAGTATTTTCTGGACCGATGAGTTTATTGTCAACTGGATCAGGGAAATGACGATTTGAAAGTATGCATTTGGTGTATTAAAAATCCACGTAATGAAAATTCAGAATATGAAAATCGATATTCCTGATTGGAGATCACGCATAATCGATGGAAAATAATTCATTTTAACAGTATTTTCTGGACCGATGAGTTTATTGTCAACTGGATCAGAGAAATGACGATTTGAAAGTATGCATTTGGTGTATTAAAAATCCACGTAATGAAAATTCAGAATATGAAAATCGATATTCCTGATTGGAGATCACGCATAATCGATGGAAAATAATTCATTTTAACAGTATTTTCTGGACCGATGAGTTTATTGTCAACTGGATCAGAGAAATGACGATTTGAAAGTATGCATTTGGTGTATTAAAAATCCACGTAATGAAAATTCGGAATATGAAAATCGATATTCCTGATTGGAGATCACGCAAAATCGATGGAAAATAATTCATTTTAACAGTATTTTCTGGACCGATGAGTTTATTGTCAACTGGATCAGGGAAATGACGATTTGAAAGTATGCATTTGGTGTATTAAAAATCCACGTAATGAAAATTCAGAATATGAAAATCGATATTCCTGATTGGAGATCACGCATAATCGATGGGAAATAATTCATTTCAACAGTATTTTCTGGACCGATGAGTTTATTGTCAACTGGATCAGAGAAATGACGATTTGAAAGTATGCATTTGGTGTATTGAAAATCCACGTAATGAAAATTCAGAATATGTAAATCGATATTCCTGATTGAAGATCACGCATAATCGATGGAAAATAATTCATTTGACCAGTATTTTCTGGACCGATGAGTTTATTGTCAACTGGATCAGAGAAATGACGATTTGAAAGTATGCATTTGGTGTATTAAAAATCCACGTAATGAAAATTCAGAATATGAAAATCAATATTCCTGATTGGAGATCACGCATAATCGATGGAAAATAATTCATTTCAACAGTATTTTCTGGACCGATGAGTTTATTGTAAACTGGATCAGAGAAATGACGATATGAAAGTATGCATTTGGTGTATTAAAAATCCACGTAATGAAAATTCAGAATATGAAAATCAATATTCCTGATTGAAGATCACGCATAATCGATGGAAAATAATTCATTTTAACAGTATTTTCTGGACCGATGAGTTTATTGTCAACTGAATCAGAGAAATGACGATTTGAAAGTATGCATTTGGTGTATTAAAAATCCACGTAATGAAAATTCAGAATATGAAAATCGATATTCCTGATTGGAGATCACGCATAATCGATGGAAAATAATTCATTTTAACAGTATTTTCTGGACCGATGAGTTTATTGTCAACTGGATCAGAGAAATGACGATTTGAAAGTATGCATTTGGTGTATTAAAAATCCACGTAATGAAAATTCAGAATATGAAAATCAATATTCCTGATTGGAGATCACACATAATCGATGAAAAATAATTCATTTCAACAGTATTTTCTGGACCGATGAGTTTATTGTCAACTGGATCAGAGAAATGACGATTTGAAAGTATGCATTTGGTGTATTAAAAATCCACGTAATGAAAATTCAGAATATGAAAATCAATATTCCTGATTGAAGATCACGCATAATCGATGGAAAATAATTCATTTTAACAGTATTTTCTGGACCGATGAGTTTATTGTCAACTGGATCAGAGAAATGACGATTTGAAAGTATGCATTTGGTGTATTAAAAATCCACGTAATGAAAATTCAGAATATGAAAATCAATATTCCTGATTGGAGATCACGCATAATCGATGGAAAATAATTCATTTTAACAGTATTTTCTGGACCGATGAGTTTATTGTCAACTGGATCAGAGAAATGACGATTTGAAAGTATGCATTTGGTGTATTAAAAATCCACGTAATGAAAATTCAGAATATGAAAATCAATATTCCTGATTGAAGATCACGCATAATCGATGGAAAATAATTCATTTTAACAGTATTTTCTGGACCGATGAGTTTATTGTCAACTGGATCAGAGAAATGACGATTTGAAAGTATGCATTTGGTGTATTAAAAATCCACGTAATGAAAATTCAGAATATGAAAATCAATATTCCTGATTGGAGATCACGCATAATCGATGGAAAATAATTCATTTCAACAGTATTTTCTGGACCGATGAGTTTATTGTCAACTGGATCAGAGAAATGACGATTTGAAAGTATGCATTTGGTGTATTAAGAATCCACGTAATGAAAATTCAGAATATGAAAATCAATATTCCTGATTGGAGATCACGCATAATCGATGGAAAATAATTCATTTTAACAGTATTTTCTGGACCGATGAGTTTATTGTCAACTGGATCAGAGAAATGACGATTTGAAAGTATGCATTTGGTGTATTAAAAATCCACGTAATGAAAATTCAGAATATGAAAATCAATATTCCTGATTGAAGATCACGCATAATCGATGGAAAATAATTCATTTTAACAGTATTTTCTGGACCGATGAGTTTATTGTCAACTGGATCAGAGAAATGACGATTTGAAAGTATGCATTTGGTGTATTAAAAATCCACGTAATGAAAATTCAGAATATGAAAATCAATATTCCTGATTGAAGATCACGCATAATCGATGGAAAATAATTCATTTTAACAGTATTTTCTGGACCGATGAGTTTATTGTCAACTGGATCAGAGAAATGACGATTTGAAAGTATGCATTTGGTGTATTAAAAATCCACGTAATGAAAATTCAGAATATGAAAATCAATATTCCTGATTGAAGATCACGCATAATCGATGGAAAATAATTCATTTTAACAGTATTTTCTGGACCGATGAGTTTATTGTCAACTGGATCAGAGAAATGACGATTTGAAAGTATGCATTTGGTGTATTAAAAATCCACGTAATGAAAATTCAGAATATGAAAATCAATATTCCTGATTGAAGATCACGCATAATCGATGGAAAATAATTCATTTTAACAGTATTTTCTGGACCGATGAGTTTATTGTCAACTGGATCAGAGAAATGACGATTTGAAAGTATGCATTTGGTGTATTAAAAATCCACGTAATGAAAATTCAGAATATGAAAATCAATATTCCTGATTGAAGATCACGCATAATCGATGGAAAATAATTCATTTTAACAGTATTTTCTGGACCGATGAGTTTATTGTCAACTGGATCAGAGAAATGACGATTTGAAAGTATGCATTTGGTGTATTAAAAATCCACGTAATGAAAATTCAGAATATGAAAATCAATATTCCTGATTGGAGATCACGCATAATCGATGGAAAATAATTCATTTTAACAGTATTTTCTGGACCGATGAGTTTATTGTCAACTGGATCAGAGAAATGACGATTTGAAAGTATGCATTTGGTGTATTAAAAATCCACGTAATGAAAATTCAGAATATGGAAATCAATATTCCTGATTGGAGATCACGCATAATCGATGGAAAATAATTCATTTCAACAGTATTTTCTGGACCGATGAGTTTATTGTCAACTGGATCAGAGAAATGACGATTTGAAAGTATGCATTTGGTGTATTAAAAATCCACGTAATGAAAATTCAGAATATGAAAATCAATATTCCTGATTGAAGATCACGCATAATCGATGGAAAATAATTCATTTTAACAGTATTTTCTGGACCGATGAGTTTATTGTCAACTGGATCAGAGAAATGACGATTTGAAAGTATGCATTTGGTGTATTAAAAATCCACGTAATGAAAATTCAGAATATGAAAATCAATATTCCTGATTGGAGATCACGCATAATCGATGGAAAATAATTCATTTTAACAGTATTTTCTGGACCGATGAGTTTATTGTCAACTGGATCAGAGAAATGACGATTTGAAAGTATGCATTTGGTGTATTAAAAATCCACGTAATGAAAATTCAGAATATGAAAATCAATATTCCTGATTGAAGATCACGCATAATCGATGGAAAATAATTCATTTTAACAGTATTTTCTGGACCGATGAGTTTATTGTCAACTGGATCAGAGAAATGACGATTTGAAAGTATGCATTTGGTGTATTAAAAATCCACGTAATGAAAATTCAGAATATGAAAATCAATATTCCTGATTGGAGATCACGCATAATCGATGGAAAATAATTCATTTCAACAGTATTTTCTGGACCGATGAGTTTATTGTCAACTGGATCAGAGAAATGACGATTTGAAAGTATGCATTTGGTGTATTAAAAATCCACGTAATGAAAATTCAGAATATGAAAATCAATATTCCTGATTGAAGATCACGCATAATCGATGGAAAATAATTCATTTTAACAGTATTTTCTGGACCGATGAGTTTATTGTCAACTGGATCAGAGAAATGACGATTTGAAAGTATGCATTTGGTGTATTAAAAATCCACGTAATGAAAATTCAGAATATGAAAATCAATATTCCTGATTGAAGATCACGCATAATCGATGGAAAATAATTCATTTTAACAGTATTTTCTGGACCGATGAGTTTATTGTCAACTGGATCAGAGAAATGACGATTTGAAAGTATGCATTTGGTGTATTAAAAATCCACGTAATGAAAATTCAGAATATGAAAATCAATATTCCTGATTGGAGATCACGCATAATCGATGGAAAATAATTCATTTCAACAGTATTTTCTGGACCGATGAGTTTATTGTCAACTGGATCAGAGAAATGACGATTTGAAAGTATGCATTTGGTGTATTAAAAATCCACGTAATGAAAATTCAGAATATGAAAATCAATATTCCTGATTGAAGATCACGCATAATCGATGGAAAATAATTCATTTTAACAGTATTTTCTGGACCGATGAGTTTATTGTCAACTGGATCAGAGAAATGACGATTTGAAAGTATGCATTTGGTGTATTAAAAATCCACGTAATGAAAATTCAGAATATGAAAATCAATATTCCTGATTGAAGATCACGCATAATCGATGGAAAATAATTCATTTTAACAGTATTTTCTGGACCGATGAGTTTATTGTCAACTGGATCAGAGAAATGACGATTTGAAAGTATGCATTTGGTGTATTAAAAATCCACGTAATGAAAATTCAGAATATGAAAATCAATATTCCTGATTGGAGATCACGCATAATCGATGGAAAATAATTCATTTTAACAGTATTTTCTGGACCGATGAGTTTATTGTCAACTGGATCAGAGAAATGACGATTTGAAAGTATGCATTTGGTGTATTAAAAATCCACGTAATGAAAATTCAGAATATGAAAATCAATATTCCTGATTGAAGATCACGCATAATCGATGGAAAATAATTCATTTTAACAGTATTTTCTGGACCGATGAGTTTATTGTCAACTGGATCAGAGAAATGACGATTTGAAAGTATGCATTTGGTGTATTAAAAATCCACGTAATGAAAATTCAGAATATGAAAATCAATATTCCTGATTGGAGATCACGCATAATCGATGGAAAATAATTCATTTCAACAGTATTTTCTGGACCGATGAGTTTATTGTCAACTGGATCAGAGAAATGACGATTTGAAAGTATGCATTTGGTGTATTAAGAATCCACGTAATGAAAATTCAGAATATGAAAATCAATATTCCTGATTGGAGATCACGCATAATCGATGGAAAATAATTCATTTTAACAGTATTTTCTGGACCGATGAGTTTATTGTCAACTGGATCAGAGAAATGACGATTTGAAAGTATGCATTTGGTGTATTAAAAATCCACGTAATGAAAATTCAGAATATGAAAATCAATATTCCTGATTGAAGATCACGCATAATCGATGGAAAATAATTCATTTTAACAGTATTTTCTGGACCGATGAGTTTATTGTCAACTGGATCAGAGAAATGACGATTTGAAAGTATGCATTTGGTGTATTAAAAATCCACGTAATGAAAATTCAGAATATGAAAATCAATATTCCTGATTGAAGATCACGCATAATCGATGGAAAATAATTCATTTTAACAGTATTTTCTGGACCGATGAGTTTATTGTCAACTGGATCAGAGAAATGACGATTTGAAAGTATGCATTTGGTGTATTAAAAATCCACGTAATGAAAATTCAGAATATGAAAATCAATATTCCTGATTGAAGATCACGCATAATCGATGGAAAATAATTCATTTTAACAGTATTTTCTGGACCGATGAGTTTATTGTCAACTGGATCAGAGAAATGACGATTTGAAAGTATGCATTTGGTGTATTAAAAATCCACGTAATGAAAATTCAGAATATGAAAATCAATATTCCTGATTGAAGATCACGCATAATCGATGGAAAATAATTCATTTTAACAGTATTTTCTGGACCGATGAGTTTATTGTCAACTGGATCAGAGAAATGACGATTTGAAAGTATGCATTTGGTGTATTAAAAATCCACGTAATGAAAATTCAGAATATGAAAATCAATATTCCTGATTGAAGATCACGCATAATCGATGGAAAATAATTCATTTTAACAGTATTTTCTGGACCGATGAGTTTATTGTCAACTGGATCAGAGAAATGACGATTTGAAAGTATGCATTTGGTGTATTAAAAATCCACGTAATGAAAATTCAGAATATGAAAATCAATATTCCTGATTGGAGATCACGCATAATCGATGGAAAATAATTCATTTTAACAGTATTTTCTGGACCGATGAGTTTATTGTCAACTGGATCAGAGAAATGACGATTTGAAAGTATGCATTTGGTGTATTAAAAATCCACGTAATGAAAATTCAGAATATGGAAATCAATATTCCTGATTGGAGATCACGCATAATCGATGGAAAATAATTCATTTCAACAGTATTTTCTGGACCGATGAGTTTATTGTCAACTGGATCAGAGAAATGACGATTTGAAAGTATGCATTTGGTGTATTAAAAATCCACGTAATGAAAATTCAGAATATGAAAATCAATATTCCTGATTGAAGATCACGCATAATCGATGGAAAATAATTCATTTTAACAGTATTTTCTGGACCGATGAGTTTATTGTCAACTGGATCAGAGAAATGACGATTTGAAAGTATGCATTTGGTGTATTAAAAATCCACGTAATGAAAATTCAGAATATGAAAATCAATATTCCTGATTGGAGATCACGCATAATCGATGGAAAATAATTCATTTTAACAGTATTTTCTGGACCGATGAGTTTATTGTCAACTGCATCAGAGAAATGACGATTTGAAAGTATGCATTTGGTGTATTAAAAATCCACGTAATGAAAATTCAGAATATGTAAATCAATATTCCTGATTGAAGATCACGCATAATCGATGGAAAATAATTCATTTTAACAGTATTTTCTGGACCGATGAGTTTATTGTCAACTGGATCAGAGAAATGACGATTTGAAAGTATGCATTTGGTGTATTAAAAATCCACGTAATGAAAATTCAGAATATGAAAATCAATATTCCTGATTGAAGATCACGCATAATCGATGGAAAATAATTCATTTTAACAGTATTTTCTGGACCGATGAGTTTATTGTCAACTGGATCAGAGAAATGACGATTTGAAAGTATGCATTTGGTGTATTAAAAATCCACGTAATGAAAATTCAGAATATGAAAATCGATATTCCTGATTGGAGATCACGCATAATCGATGGAAAATAATTCATTTTAACAGTATTTTCTGGACCGATGAGTTTATTGTCAACTGGATCAGAGAAATGACGATTTGAAAGTATGCATTTGGTGTATTAAAAATCCACGTAATGAAAATTCAGAATATGAAAATCAATATTCCTGATTGAAGATCACGCATAATCGATGGAAAATGATTCATTTTAACAGTATTTTTTGGACCGATGAGTTTATTGTCAACTGGATCAGAGAAATGACGATTTGAAAGAATGCATTTGGTGTATTAAAAATCCACGTAATGAAAATTCAGAATATGAAAATTAATATTCCTGATTGGAGATCACGCATAATCGATGGAAAATAATTCATTTTAACAGTATTTTCTGGACCGATGAGTTTATTGTCAACTGGATCAGAGAAATGACGATTTGAAAGTATGCATTTGGTGTATTAAAAATCCACGTAATGAAAATTCAGAATATGAAAATCAATATTCCTGATTGGAGATCACGCATAATCGATGGAAAATAATTCATTTCAACAGTATTTTCTGGACCGATGAGTTTATTGTCAACTGGATCAGAGAAATGACGATTTGAAAGTATGCATTTGGTGTATTAAAAATCCACGTAATGAAAATTCAGAATATGAAAATCAATATTCCTGATTGAAGATCACGCATAATCGATGGAAAATAATTCATTTCAACAGTATTTTCTGGACCGATGAGTTTATTGTCAACTGGATCAGAGAAATGACGATTTGAAAGTATGCATTTGGTGTATTAAAAATCCACGTAATGAAAATTCAGAATATGAAAATCAATATTCCTGATTGGAGATCACGCATAATCGATGGAAAATAATTCATTTTAACAGTATTTTCTGGACCGATGAGTTTATTGTCAACTGGATCAGAGAAATGACGATTTGAAAGTATGCATTTGGTGTATTAAAAATCCACGTAATGAAAATTCAGAATATGAAAATCAATATTCCTGATTGAAGATCACGCATAATCGATGGAAAATAATTCATTTTAACAGTATTTTCTGGACCGATGAGTTTATTGTCAACTGGATCAGAGAAATGACGATTTGAAAGTATGCATTTGGTGTATTAAAAATCCACGTAATGAAAATTCAGAATATGGAAATCAATATTCCTGATTGGAGATCACGCATAATCGATGGAAAATAATTCATTTCAACAGTATTTTCTGGACCGATGAGTTTATTGTCAACTGGATCAGAGAAATGACGATTTGAAAGTATGCATTTGGTGTATTAAAAATCCACGTAATGAAAATTCAGAATATGAAAATCAATATTCCTGATTGAAGATCACGCATAATCGATGGAAAATAATTCATTTTAACAGTATTTTCTGGACCGATGAGTTTATTGTCAACTGGATCAGAGAAATGACGATTTGAAAGTATGCATTTGGTGTATTAAAAATCCACGTAATGAAAATTCAGAATATGAAAATCAATATTCCTGATTGGAGATCACGCATAATCGATGGAAAATAATTCATTTTAACAGTATTTTCTGGACCGATGAGTTTATTGTCAACTGGATCAGAGAAATGACGATTTGAAAGTATGCATTTGGTGTATTAAAAATCCACGTAATGAAAATTCAGAATATGAAAATCAATATTCCTGATTGAAGATCACGCATAATCGATGGAAAATAATTCATTTTAACAGTATTTTCTGGACCGATGAGTTTATTGTCAACTGGATCAGAGAAATGACGATTTGAAAGTATGCATTTGGTGTATT
Organism: Dromius quadrimaculatus; assembly: GCA_963989225.1. Taxonomy (NCBI): domain Eukaryota; kingdom Metazoa; phylum Arthropoda; class Insecta; order Coleoptera; family Carabidae; genus Dromius; species Dromius quadrimaculatus. The sequence continues at coordinate 48,868,170 of OZ022332.1, read as the reverse complement.
AAAAATCCACGTAATGAAAATTCAGAATATGAAAATCAATATTCCTGATTGGAGATCACGCATAATCGATGGAAAATAATTCATTTCAACAGTATTTTCTGGACCGATGAGTTTATTGTCAACTGGATCAGAGAAATGACGATTTGAAAGTATGCATTTGGTGTATTAAAAATCCACGTAATGAAAATTCAGAATATGAAAATCAATATTCCTGATTGAAGATCACGCATAATCGATGGAAAATAATTCATTTCAACAGTATTTTCTGGACCGATGAGTTTATTGTCAACTGGATCAGAGAAATGACGATTTGAAAGTATGCATTTGGTGTATTAAAAATCCACGTAATGAAAATTCAGAATATGAAAATCAATATTCCTGATTGGAGATCACGCATAATCGATGGAAAATAATTCATTTTAACAGTATTTTCTGGACCGATGAGTTTATTGTCAACTGGATCAGAGAAATGACGATTTGAAAGTATGCATTTGGTGTATTAAAAATCCACGTAATGAAAATTCAGAATATGAAAATCAATATTCCTGATTGGAGATCACGCATAATCGATGGAAAATAATTCATTTTAACAGTATTTTCTGGACCGATGAGTTTATTGTCAACTGGATCAGAGAAATGACGATTTGAAAGTATGCATTTGGTGTATTAAAAATCCACGTAATGAAAATTCAGAATATGAAAATCAATATTCCTGATTGGAGATCACGCATAATCGATGGAAAATAATTCATTTTAACAGTATTTTCTGGACCGATGAGTTTATTGTCAACTGGATCAGAGAAATGACGATTTGAAAGTATGCATTTGGTGTATTAAAAATCCACGTAATGAAAATTCAGAATATGAAAATCAATATTCCTGATTGGAGATCACGCATAATCGATGGAAAATAATTCATTTTAACAGTATTTTCTGGACCGATGAGTTTATTGTCAACTGGATCAGAGAAATGACGATTTGAAAGTATGCATTTGGTGTATTATAAATCCACGTAATGAAAATTCAGAATATGAAAATCAATATTCCTGATTGGAGATCACGCATAATCGATGGAAAATAATTCATTTTAACAGTATTTTCTGGACCGATGAGTTTATTGTCAACTGGATCAGAGAAATGACGATTTGGAAGTATGCATTTGGTGTATTAAAAATCCACGTAATGAAAATTCAGAATATGAAAATCAATATTCCTGATTGGAGATCACGCATAATCGATGGAAAATAATTCATTTTAACAGTATTTTCTGGACCGATGAGTTTATTGTCAACTGGATCAGAGAAATGACGATCTGAAAGTATGCATTTGGTGTATTAAAAATCCACGTAATGAAAATTCAGAATATGAAAATCAATATTCCTGATTGAAGATCACGCATAATCGATGGAAAATAATTCATTTTAACAGTATTTTCTGGACCGATGAGTTTATTGTCAACTGGATCAGAGAAATGACGATTTGAAAGTATGCATTTGGTGTATTAAAAATCCACGTAATGAAAATTCAGAATATGAAAATCAATATTCCTGATTGGAGATCACGCATAATCGATGGAAAATAATTCATTTTAACAGTATTTTCTGAACCGATGAGTTTATTGTCAACTGGATCAGAGAAATGACGATTTGAAAGTATGCATTTGGTGTATTAAAAATCCACGTAATGAAAATTCAGAATATGAAAATCAATATTCCTGATTGGAGATCACGCATAATCGATGGAAAATAATCCATTTTAACAGTATTTTCTGGACCGATGAGTTTATTGTCAACTGGATCAGAGAAATGACGATTTGAAAGTATGTATTTGGTGTATTAAAAATCCACGTAATGAAAATTCAGAATATGAAAATCAATATTCCTGATTGAAGATCACGCATAATCGATGGAAAATAATTCATTTTAACAGTATTTTCTGGACCGATGAGTTTATTGTCAACTGGATCAGAGAAATGACGATTTGAAAGTATGCATTTGGTGTATTAAAAATCCACGTAATGAAAATTCAGAATATGAAAATCAATATTCCTGATTGGAGATCACGCATAATCGATGGAAAATAATTCATTTTAACAGTATTTTCTGGACCGATGAGTTTATTGTCAACTGGATCAGAGAAATGACGATTTGAAAGTATGCATTTGGTGTATTAAAAATCCACGTAATGAAAATTCAGAATATGAAAATCAATATTCCTGATTGGAGATCACGCATAATCGATGGAAAATAATTCATTTTAACAGTATTTTCTGGACCGATGAGTTTATTGTCAACTGGATCAGAGAAATGACGATTTGAATGTATGCATTTGGTGTATTAAAAATCCACGTAATGAAAATTCAGAATATGAAAATCAATATTCCTGATTGAAGATCACGCATAATCGATGGAAAATAATTCATTTTAACAGTATTTTCTGGACCGATGAGTTTATTGTCAACTGGATCAGAGAAATGACGATTTGAAAGTATGCATTTGGTGTATTAAAAATCCACGTAATGAAAATTCAGAATATGAAAATCAATATTCCTGATTGGAGATCACGCATAATCGATGGAAAATAATTCATTTTAACAGTATTTTCTGGACCGATGAGTTTATTGTCAACTGGATCAGAGAAATGACGATTTGAAAGTATGCATTTGGTGTATTAAAAATCCACGTAATGAAAATTCAGAATATGAAAATCAATATTCCTGATTGGAGATCACGCATAATCGATGGAAAATAATTCATTTTAACAGTATTTTCTGGACCGATGAGTTTATTGTCAACTGGATCAGAGAAATGACGATTTGAAAGTATGCATTTGGTGTATTAAAAATCCACGTAATGAAAATTCAGAATATGAAAATCAATATTCCTGATTGGAGATCACGCATAATCGATGGAAAATAATTCATTTTAACAGTATTTTCTGGACCGATGAGTTTATTGTCAACTGAATCAGAGAAATGACGATTTGAAAGTATGCATTTGGTGTATTAAAAATCCACGTAATGAAAATTCAGAATATGAAAATCAATATTCCTGATTGGAGATCACGCATAATCGATGGAAAATAATTCATTTTAACAGTATTTTCTGGACCGATGAGTTTATTGTCAACTGGATCAGAGAAATGACGATTTGAAAGTATGCATTTGGTGTATTAAAAATCCACGTAATGAAAATTCAGAATATGAAAATCAATATTCCTGATTGAAGATCACGCATAATCGATGGAAAATAATTCATTTTAACAGTATTTTCTGGACCGATGAGTTTATTGTCAACTGGATCAGAGAAATGACGATTTGAAAGTATGCATTTGGTGTATTAAAAATCCACGTAATGAAAATTCAGAATATGAAAATCAATATTCCTGATTGGAGATCACGCATAATCGATGGAAAATAATTCATTTTAACAGTATTTTCTGGACCGATGAGTTTATTGTCAACTGGATCAGAGAAATGACGATTTGAATGTATGCATTTGGTGTATTAAAAATCCACGTAATGAAAATTCAGAATATGAAAATCAATATTCCTGATTGAAGATCACGCATAATCGATGGAAAATAATTCATTTTAACAGTATTTTCTGGACCGATGTGTTTATTGTCAACTGGATCAGAGAAATGACGATTTGAAAGTATGCATTTGGTGTATTAAAAATCCACGTAATGAAAATTCAGAATATGAAAATCAATATTCCTGATTGGAGATCACGCATAATCGATGGAAAATAATTCATTTTAACAGTATTTTCTGGACCGATGAGTTTATTGTCAACTGGATCAGAGAAATGACGATTTGAAAGTATGCATTTGGTGTATTAAAAATCCACGTAATGAAAATTCAGAATATGAAAATCAATATTCCTGATTGGAGATCACGCATAATCGATGCAAAATAATTCATTTTAACAGTATTTTCTGGACCGATGAGTTTATTGTCAACTGGATCAGAGAAATGACGATTTGAATGTATGCAATTGGTGTATTAAAAATCCACGTAATGAAAATTCAGAATATGAAAATCAATATTCCTGATTGGAGATCACGCATAATCGATGGAAAATAATTCATTTTAACAGTATTTTCTGGACCGATGAGTTTATTGTCAACTGGATCAGAGAAATGACGATTTGAAAGTATGCATTTGGTGTATTGAAAATCCACGTAATGAAAATTCAGAATATGAAAATCAATATTCCTGATTGGAGATCACGCATAATCGATGCAAAATAATTCATTTTAACAGTATTTTCTGGACCGATGAGTTTATTGTCAACTGGATCAGAGAAATGACGATTTGAAAGTATGCATTTGGTGTATTAAAAATCCACGTAATGAAAATTCAGAATATGAAAATCAATATTCCTGATTGAAGATCACGCATAATCGATGGAAAATAATTCATTTTAACAGTATTTTCTGGACCGATGAGTTTATTGTCAACTGGATCAGAGAAATGACGATTTGAAAGTATGCATTTGGTGTATTAAAAATCCACGTAATGAAAATTCAGAATATGAAAATCAATATTCCTGATTGGAGATCACGCATAATCGATGGAAAATAATTCATTTGAACAGTATTTTCTGGACCGATGAGTTTATTGTCAACTGGATCAGAGAAATGACGATTTGAAAGTATGCATTTGGTGTATTAAAAATCCACGTAATGAAAATTCAGAATATGAAAATCAATATTCGTGATTGGAGATCACGCATAATCGATGGAAAATAATTCATTTCAACAGTATTTTCTTGACCGATGAGTTTATTGTCAACTGAATCAGAGAAATGACGATTTGAAAGTATGCATTTGGTGTATTAAAAATCCACGTAATGAAAATTCAGAATATGAAAATCAATATTCCTGATTGGAGATCACGCATAATCGATGAAGAATAATTCATTTCAACAGTATTTTCTGGACCGACGAGTTTATTGTCAACTGAATCAGAGAAATGACGATTTGAAAGTATGCATTTGGTGTATTAAAAATCCACGTAATGAAAATTCAGAATATGAAAATCAATATTCCTGATTGGAGATCACGCATAATCGATGGAAAATAATTCATTTCAACAGTATTTTCTGGACCGATGAGTTTATTGTCAACTGAATCAGAGAAATGACGATTTGAAAGTATGCATTTCGTGTATTAAAAATCCACGTAATGAAAATTCAGAATATGAAAATCAATATTCCTGATTGGAGATCACGCATAATCGATGGAAAATGATTCATTTCAACAGTATTTTCTGGACCGATGAGTTTATTGTCAACTGAATCAGAGAAATGACGATTTGAAAGTATGCATTAGGTGTATTAAAAATCCACGTAATGAAAATTCAGAATATGAAAATCAATATTCCTGATTGGAGATCACGCATAATCGATGGAAAATAATTCATTTCAACAGTATTTTCTGGACCGATGAGTTTATTGTCAACTGAATCAGAGAAATGACGATTTGAAAGTATGCATTTGGTGTATTAAAAATCCACGTAATGAAAATTCAGAATATGAAAATCAATATTCCTGATTGGAGATCACGCATAATCGATGGAAAATAATTCATTTCAACAGTATTTTCTGGACCGATGAGTTTATTGTCAACTGAATCAGAGAAATGACGATTTGAAAGTATGCATTTGGTGTATTAAAAATCCACGTAATGAAAATTCAGAATATGAAAATCAATATTCCTGATTGGAGATCACGCATAATCGATGGAAAATAATTCATTTCAACAGTATTTTCTGGACCGATGAGTTTATTGTCAACTGAATCAGAGAAATGACGATTTGAAAGTATGCATTTGGTGTATTAAAAATCCACGTAATGAAAATTCAGAATATGAAAATCAATATTCCTGATTGGAGATCACGCATAATCGATGGAAAATAATTCATTTCAACAGTATTTTCTGGACCGATGAGTTTATTGTCAACTGAATCAGAGAAATGACGATTTGAAAGTATGCATTTGGTGTATTGAAAATCCACGTAATGAAAATTCAGAATATGAAAATCAATATTCCTGATTGAAGATCACGCATAATCGATGGAAAATAATTCATTTTAACAGTATTTTCTTGACCGATGAGTTTATTGTCAACTGAATCAGAGAAATGACGATTTGAAAGTATGCATTTGGTGTATTAAAAATCCACGTAATGAAAATTCAGAATATGAAAATCAATATTCCTGATTGGAGATCACGCATAATCGATGGAAAATAATTCATTTCAACAGTATTTTCTGGACCGATGAGTTTATTGTCAACTGAATCAGAGAAATGACGATTTGAAAGTATGCATTTGGTGTATTAAAAATCCACGTAATGAAAATTCAGAATATGAAAATCAATATTCGTGATTGGAGATCACGCATAATCGATGGAAAATAATTCATTTCAACAGTATTTTCTGGACCGATGAGTTTATTGTCAACTGAATCAGAGAAATGACGATTTGAAAGTATGCATTTCGTGTATTAAAAATCCACGTAATGAAAATTCAGAATATGAAAATCAATATTCCTGATTGGAGATCACGCATAATCGATGGAAAATGATTCATTTCAACAGTATTTTCTGGACCGATGAGTTTATTGTCAACTGAATCAGAGAAATGACGATTTGAAAGTATGCATTTGGTGTATTAAAAATCCACGTAATGAAAATTCAGAATATGAAAATCAATATTCCTGATTGGAGATCACGCATAATCGATGGAAAATGATTCATTTCAACAGTATTTTCTGGACCGACGAGTTTATTGTCAACTGAATCAGAGAAATGACGATTTGAAAGTATGCATTTGGTGTATTGAAAATCCACGTAATGAAAATTCAGAATATGAAAATCAATATTCCTGATTGGAGATCACGCATAATCGATGGAAAATAATTCATTTCAACAGTATTTTCTGGACCGATGAGTTTATTGTCAACTGAATCAGAGAAATGACGATTTGAAAGTATGCATTTGGTGTATTAAAAATCCACGTAATGAAAATTCAGAATATGAAAATCAATATTCCTGATTGGAGATCACGCATAATCGATGGAAAATAATTCATTTCAACAGTATTTTCTGGACCGATGAGTTTATTGTCAACTGAATCAGAGAAATGACGATTTGAAAGTATGCATTTGGTGTATTAAAAATCCACGTAATGAAAATTCAGAATATGAAAATCAATATTCCTGATTGGAGATCACGCATAATCGATGGAAAATAATTCATTTCAACAGTATTTTCTGGACCGATGAGTTTATTGTCAACTGAATCAGAGAAATGACGATTTGAAAGTATGCATTTGGTGTATTGAAAATCCACGTAATGAAAATTCAGAATATGAAAATCAATATTCCTGATTGAAGATCACGCATAATCGATGGAAAATAATTCATTTTAACAGTATTTTCTTGACCGATGAGTTTATTGTCAACTGAATCAGAGAAATGACGATTTGAAAGTATGCATTTGGTGTATTAAAAATCCACGTAATGAAAATTCAGAATATGAAAATCAATATTCCTGATTGGAGATCACGCATAATCGATGGAAAATAATTCATTTCAACAGTATTTTCTGGACCGATGAGTTTATTGTCAACTGAATCAGAGAAATGACGATTTGAAAGTATGCATTTGGTGTATTAAAAATCCACGTAATGAAAATTCAGAATATGAAAATCAATATTCGTGATTGGAGATCACGCATAATCGATGGAAAATAATTCATTTCAACAGTATTTTCTGGACCGACGAGTTTATTGTCAACTGAATCAGAGAAATGACGATTTGAAAGTATGCATTTGGTGTATTAAAAATCCACGTAATGAAAATTCAGAATATGAAAATCAATATTCCTGATTGGAGATCACGCATAATCGATGGAAAATAATTCATTTCAACAGTATTTTCTGGACCGACGAGTTTATTGTCAACTGAATCAGAGAAATGACGATTTGAAAGTATGCATTTGGTGTATTAAAAATCCACGTAATGAAAATTCAGAATATGAAAATCAATATTCCTGATTGGAGATCACGCATAATCGATGGAAAATGATTCATTTCAACAGTATTTTCTGGACCGACGAGTTTATTGTCAACTGAATCAGAGAAATGACGATTTGAAAGTATGCATTTGGTGTATTAAAAATCCACGTAATGAAAATTCAGAATATGAAAATCAATATTCCTGATTGGAGATCACGCATAATCGATGGAAAATAATTCATTTCAACAGTATTTTCTGGACCGATGAGTTTATTGTCAACTGAATCAGAGAAATGACGATTTGAAAGTATGCATTTGGTGTATTAAGAATCCACGTAATGAAAATTCAGAATATGAAAATCAATATTCCTGATTGGAGATCACGCATAATCGATGGAAAATGATTCATTTCAACAGTATTTTCTGGACCGACGAGTTTATTGTCAACTGAATCAGAGAAATGACGATTTGAAAGTATGCATTTGGTGTATTAAAAATCCACGTAATGAAAATTCAGAATATGAAAATCAATATTCCTGATTGGAGATCACGCATAATCGATGGAAAATAATTCATTTCAACAGTATTTTCTGGACCGATGAGTTTATTGTCAACTGAATCAGAGAAATGACGATTTGAAAGTATGCATTTCGTGTATTAAAAATCCACGTAATGAAAATTCAGAATATGAAAATCAATATTCCTGATTGGAGATCACGCATAATCGATGGAAAATGATTCATTTCAACAGTATTTTCTGGACCGATGAGTTTATTGTCAACTGAATCAGAGAAATGACGATTTGAAAGTATGCATTAGGTGTATTAAAAATCCACGTAATGAAAATTCAGAATATGAAAATCAATATTCCTGATTGGAGATCACGCATAATCGATGGAAAATAATTCATTTCAACAGTATTTTCTGGACCGATGAGTTTATTGTCAACTGAATCAGAGAAATGACGATTTGAAAGTATGCATTTGGTGTATTAAAAATCCACGTAATGAAAATTCAGAATATGAAAATCAATATTCCTGATTGGAGATCACGCATAATCGATGGAAAATAATTCATTTCAACAGTATTTTCTGGACCGATGAGTTTATTGTCAACTGAATCAGAGAAATGACGATTTGAAAGTATGCATTTGGTGTATTAAAAATCCACGTAATGAAAATTCAGAATATGAAAATCAATATTCCTGATTGGAGATCACGCATAATCGATGGAAAATAATTCATTTCAACAGTATTTTCTGGACCGATGAGTTTATTGTCAACTGAATCAGAGAAATGACGATTTGAAAGTATGCATTTGGTGTATTGAAAATCCACGTAATGAAAATTCAGAATATGAAAATCAATATTCCTGATTGAAGATCACGCATAATCGATGGAAAATAATTCATTTTAACAGTATTTTCTTGACCGATGAGTTTATTGTCAACTGAATCAGAGAAATGACGATTTGAAAGTATGCATTTGGTGTATTAAAAATCCACGTAATGAAAATTCAGAATATGAAAATCAATATTCCTGATTGGAGATCACGCATAATCGATGGAAAATAATTCATTTCAACAGTATTTTCTGGACCGATGAGTTTATTGTCAACTGAATCAGAGAAATGACGATTTGAAAGTATGCATTTGGTGTATTAAAAATCCACGTAATGAAAATTCAGAATATGAAAATCAATATTCCTGATTGAAGATCACGCATAATCGATGGAAAATAATTCATTTTAACAGTATTTTCTTGACCGATGAGTTTATTGTCAACTGAATCAGAGAAATGACGATTTGAAAGTATGCATTTGGTGTATTAAAAATCCACGTAATGAAAATTCAGAATATGAAAATCAATATTCCTGATTGGAGATCACGCATAATCGATGGAAAATAATTCATTTCAACAGTATTTTCTGGACCGATGAGTTTATTGTCAACTGAATCAGAGAAATGACGATTTGAAAGTATGCATTTCGTGTATTAAAAATCCACGTAATGAAAATTCAGAATATGAAAATCAATATTCCTGATTGGAGATCACGCATAATCGATGGAAAATGATTCATTTCAACAGTATTTTCTGGACCGATGAGTTTATTGTCAACTGAATCAGAGAAATGACGATTTGAAAGTATGCATTTGGTGTATTAAAAATCCACGTAATGAAAATTCAGAATATGAAAATCAATATTCCTGATTGGAGATCACGCATAATCGATGGAAAATAATTCATTTCAACAGTATTTTCTGGACCGATGAGTTTATTGTCAACTGAATCAGAGAAATGACGATTTGAAAGAATGCATTTGGTGTATTAAAAATCCACGTAATGAAAATTCAGAATATGAAAATCAATATTCGTGATTGGAGATCACGCATAATCGATGGAAAATAATTCATTTTAACAGTATTTTCTTGACCGATGAGTTTATTGTCAACTGAATCAGAGAAATGACGATTTGAAAGTATGCATTTGGTGTATTAAAAATCCACGTAATGAAAATTCAGAATATGAAAATCAATATTCCTGATTGAAGATCACGCATAATCGATGGAAAATAATTTATTTTAACAGTATTTTCTTGACCGATGAGTTTATTGTCAACTGAATCAGAGAAATGACGATTTGAAAGTATGCATTTGGTGTATTAAAAATCCACGTAATGAAAATTCAGAATATGAAAATCAATATTCCTGATTGGAGATCACGCATAATCGATGGAAAATGATTCATTTCAACAGTATTTTCTGGACCGATGAGTTTATTGTCAACTGAATCAGAGAAATGACGATTTGAAAGTATGCATTTGGTGTATTAAAAATCCACGTAATGAAAATTCAGAATATGAAAATCAATATTCGTGATTGGAGATCACGCATAATCGATGGAAAATAATTCATTTTAACAGTATTTTCTTGACCGATGAGTTTATTGTCAACTGAATCAGAGAAATGACGATTTGAAAGTATGCATTTGGTGTATTAAAAATCCACGTAATGAAAATTCAGAATATGAAAATCAATATTCCTGATTGGAGATCACGCATAATCGATGGAAAATAATTCATTTCAACAGTATTTTCTGGACCGATGAGTTTATTGTCAACTGAATCAGAGAAATGACGATTTGAAAGTATGCATTTGGTGTATTAAAAATCCACGTAATGAAAATTCAGAATATGAAAATCAATATTCGTGATTGGAGATCACGCATAATCGATGGAAAATAATTCATTTCAACAGTATTTTCTGGACCGATGAGTTTATTGTCAACTGAATCAGAGAAATGACGATTTGAAAGTATGCATTTCGTGTATTAAAAATCCACGTAATGAAAATTCAGAATATGAAAATCAATATTCCTGATTGGAGATCACGCATAATCGATGGAAAATGATTCATTTCAACAGTATTTTCTGGACCGATGAGTTTATTGTCAACTGAATCAGAGAAATGACGATTTGAAAGTATGCATTTGGTGTATTAAAAATCCACGTAATGAAAATTCAGAATATGAAAATCAATATTCCTGATTGGAGATCACGCATAATCGATGGAAAATAATTCATTTCAACAGTATTTTCTGGACCGATGAGTTTATTGTCAACTGAATCAGAGAAATGACGATTTGAAAGAATGCATTTGGTGTATAAAAAATCCACGTAATGAAAATTCAGAATATGAAAATCAATATTCGTGATTGGAGATCACGCATAATCGATGGAAAATAATTCATTTTAACAGTATTTTCTTGACCGATGAGTTTATTGTCAACTGAATCAGAGAAATGACGATTTGAAAGTATGCATTTGGTGTATTAAAAATCCACGTAATGAAAATTCAGAATATGAAAATCAATATTCCTGATTGGAGATCACGCACAATCGATGGAAAATAATCCATTTCAACAGTATTTTCTGGACCGATGAGTTTATTGTCAACTGAATCAGAGAAATGACGATTTGAAAGTATGCATTTGGTGTATTAAAAATCCACGTAATGAAAATTCAGAATATGAAAATCAATATTCCTGATTGGAGATCACGCATAATCGATGGAAAATAATTCATTTCAACAGTATTTTCTGGACCGATGAGTTTATTGTCAACTGAATCAGAGAAATGACGATTTGAAAGTATGCATTTCGTGTATTAAAAATCCACGTAATGAAAATTCAGAATATGAAAATCAATATTCCTGATTGGAGATCACGCATAATCGATGGAAAATAATTCATTTCAACAGTATTTTCTGGACCGATGAGTTTATTGTCAACTGAATCAGAGAAATGACGATTTGAAAGTATGCATTTGGTGTATTAAAAATCCACGTAATGAAAATTCAGAATATGAAAATCAATATTCCTGATTGGAGATCACGCATAATCGATGGAAAATAATTCATTTCAACAGTATTTTCTGGACCGATGAGTTTATTGTCAACTGGATCAGAGAAATGACGATTTGAAAGTATGCATTTGGTGTATTAAAAATCCACGTAATGAAAATTCAGAATATGAAAATCAATATTCCTGATTGAAGATCACGCATAATCGATGGAAAATAATTCATTTTAACAGTATTTTCTGGACCGATGAGTTTATTGTCAACTGAATCAGAGAAATGACGATTTGAAAGAATGCATTTGGTGTATTAAAAATCCACGTAATGAAAATTCAGAATATGAAAATCAATATTCGTGATTGGAGATCACGCATAATCGATGGAAAATAATTCATTTTAACAGTATTTTCTGGACCGATGAGTTTATTGTCAACTGAATCAGAGAAATGACGATTTGAAAGTATGCATTTGGTGTATTAAAAATCCACGTAATGAAAATTCAGAATATGAAAATCAATATTCCTGATTGAAGATCACGCATAATCGATGGAAAATAATTCATTTTAACAGTATTTTCTGGACCGATGAGTTTATTGTCAACTGAATCAGAGAAATGACGATTTGAAAGTATGCATTTGGTGTATTAAAAATCCACGTAATGAAAATTCAGAATATGAAAATCAATATTCCTGATTGGAGATCACGCACAATCGATGGAAAATAATCCATTTCAACAGTATTTTCTGGACCGATGAGTTTATTGTCAACTGAATCAGAGAAATGACGATTTGAAAGTATGCATTTGGTGTATTAAAAATCCACGTAATGAAAATTCAGAATATGAAAATCAATATTCCTGATTGGAGATCACGCATAATCGATGGAAAATAATTCATTTCAACAGTATTTTCTGGACCGATGAGTTTATTGTCAACTGAATCAGAGAAATGACGATTTGAAAGTATGCATTTCGTGTATTAAAAATCCACGTAATGAAAATTCAGAATATGAAAATCAATATTCCTGATTGGAGATCACGCATAATCGATGGAAAATAATTCATTTCAACAGTATTTTCTGGACCGATGAGTTTATTGTCAACTGAATCAGAGAAATGACGATTTGAAAGAATGCATTTGGTGTATTAAAAATCCACGTAATGAAAATTCAGAATATGAAAATCAATATTCGTGATTGGAGATCACGCATAATCGATGGAAAATAATTCATTTTAACAGTATTTTCTTGACCGATGAGTTTATTGTCAACTGAATCAGAGAAATGACGATTTGAAAGTATGCATTTGGTGTATTAAAAATCCACGTAATGAAAATTCAGAATATGAAAATCAATATTCCTGATTGAAGATCACGCATAATCGATGGAAAATAATTTATTTTAACAGTATTTTCTTGACCGATGAGTTTATTGTCAACTGAATCAGAGAAATGACGATTTGAAAGTATGCATTTGGTGTATTAAAAATCCACGTAATGAAAATTCAGAATATGAAAATCAATATTCCTGATTGGAGATCACGCACAATCGATGGAAAATAATCCATTTCAACAGTATTTTCTGGACCGATGAGTTTATTGTCAACTGAATCAGAGAAATGACGATTTGAAAGTATGCATTTGGTGTATTAAAAATCCACGTAATGAAAATTCAGAATATGAAAATCAATATTCCTGATTGGAGATCACGCATAATCGATGGAAAATAATTCATTTCAACAGTATTTTCTGGACCGATGAGTTTATTGTCAACTGAATCAGAGAAATGACGATTTGAAAGTATGCATTTCGTGTATTAAAAATCCACGTAATGAAAATTCAGAATATGAAAATCAATATTCCTGATTGGAGATCACGCATAATCGATGGAAAATAATTCATTTCAACAGTATTTTCTGGACCGATGAGTTTATTGTCAACTGAATCAGAGAAATGACGATTTGAAAGTATGCATTTGGTGTATTAAAAATCCACGTAATGAAAATTCAGAATATGAAAATCAATATTCCTGATTGGAGATCACGCATAATCGATGGAAAATAATTCATTTCAACAGTATTTTCTGGACCGATGAGTTTATTGTCAACTGGATCAGAGAAATGACGATTTGAAAGTATGCATTTGGTGTATTAAAAATCCACGTAATGAAAATTCAGAATATGAAAATCAATATTCCTGATTGAAGATCACGCATAATCGATGGAAAATAATTCATTTTAACAGTATTTTCTGGACCGATGAGTTTATTGTCAACTGAATCAGAGAAATGACGATTTGAAAGTATGCATTTGGTGTATTAAAAATCCACGTAATGAAAATTCAGAATATGAAAATCAATATTCCTGATTGAAGATCACGCATAATCGATGGAAAATAATTCATTTTAACAGTATTTTCTCGACCGATGAGTTTATTGTCAACTGAATCAGAGAAATGACGATTTGAAAGTATGCATTTGGTGTATTAAAAATCCACGTAATGAAAATTCAGAATATGAAAATCAATATTCCTGATTGGAGATCACGCATAATCGATGGAAAATAATTCATTTCAACAGTATTTCCTGGACCGATGAGTTTATTGTCAACTGAATCAGAGAAATGACGATTTGAAAGTATGCATTTGGTGTATTAAAAATCCACGTAATGAAAATTCAGAATATGAAAATCAATATTCCTGATTGAAGATCACGCATAATCGATGGAAAATAATTCATTTTAACAGTATTTTCTGGACCGATGAGTTTATTGTTTATCCAGAGGCGGCTATAGCCTACTTACCGCCGGGGTGCAAAGAGTTATAAATTGCACCCTCCTACCTGCCTCTCTTCATCATAATTTTCCTTTTTATAGATTTTAATCCCAATTCATAATCCACAATTTTAGTCGCAATCCACAATCCACAATTTGAATCCTGGTACACAATTTTAATCCCAATCTACAATCCACAAATTTAATCCCAATTCACAATCTTAAATTAGAATTCACAATATCAATCTCAATCCGCAATCCACAATCCGTGATCCCAATCCACAATCCACAATTTTAATCCCAATCTCAATTGAAAATCCTCAATCATAATTCCAATACAAAATACACAATTTCAATCTCAATCCCAATCTCAATTCAATATCCAAAATCCAGAAACCCAATTCCAATCCAAAATCCCAATCCCAATCCAAGATCCACAATTCCTGATCCAAAATTCACAATTTTAATCCCAATTCAAAATAGAATGGTGGATTATAGATTAGCTCTAATAAAATATTTTGTTGAAGAAACTGGTCTTATTTTCAAAGAATTATGTTTGGGGCCCAACTGCCGCCTTTAAGGACAAGGCGCGGGGGTGCCATGCACCCCTTACACCCCCGCTTGACCGAATAGTAATGAACCAAAGATTGATAGAGAGCTTATTTAAACCCTTAATCTCTTAACCCTGATAGTACAGCGGGTAAGTTGTATAAGGGGTTGAATAATGCAACGACTTTGAAAGCTTGTATCTCCTCAAATAAAAATCGTAGAATAATGTAATAAACGTTGATTTGAATGTCATGTGTCATACTAATATATCAACCCCTGTCAATATAGGGTGTTAAATTTAGAAATAACTTTGAAAGCTGATGTCTTCCGAACTAATAATCCTACAATGATGAAACAAACGTTAATACGAAGCAAATTAATTACGATTTATTATAAAATCAGTTCAACCCTTGATTATACATCCCTCAATGTATTACACATCTTCAATTGCGGCACAGCAACTTTTTTTTTATCTAAATAGTTTTCATTGTGGTTCTTGCTAAAATGGGTGGTTATTTATGAATGAAACAACTATTTTGTAGGGGTGGATTATGTGTGATGACGAATTTACAATTTTAAAACTTGAATTTATTTGCAGTTCAAGTCGTATATATTTTTAAATGAGACGCCTTTGTAAGCAGAAGATTGATTCAAGAAGTACATGGGGAGATGTTGGCATGGACTTGCCCACCCGAAAATAGGTTGTGCTTACACGGGTGCCCACCCGCATATTGCATTCTTAATGCAGGCCAGCTTACATCTAGGTGCCCACCCAACAACTTATACGGCCAATTCGTGCTCACCCATCGATTTAATCCTGGACGGTGGCAGTGAGATCTAAAATACAAATCACAAAGCTTCCGAAAACCAACTTGGAAAGAAGTGCTTGGTTTCGCGTGCAGTGTCTACGTTAAATTATGATTTTTCTTTCGCTTCCTTTACACTATTCTTTTAGATACGCCCATGTGGGAGTTATCTCTAATACTGACTACCAAAGGAAGTATTGTGAAACCGACAAAATTAATTTACCGAGATTTTGATGAAAATATCCGTTTTAAGCATCCCTGAATCCATTTTGACTATTTTCGGCTTGATGTCGGCACGTATGTTCGTGCGTGCGTTCGTAACTCGAAAATCTCAAAACTGGTTGAACGTATAATGTTGAAATTCTGTATTTAAGACTGGTATAGGATCTAGTTGTGCACCTCGCATTATGGTTCCAATCGCCTTTACCGGAAGTGCACTTTACTTGAGACTTTTTTCAAATTTTTCTAATAAATCCAGAATGATCAACCGTAGGATGTTGAAATTCAGTATTTGAACTTGATATTCAATCAGAATAGTTATCTTTGATATTAATCAACCCGAAAGAAACACCGCCTTCTTCACATCATTGCAACAGATATTACAAATAACTATCGTAAATAAAAAGCAAACAAGAAAATTTATTTCAACGAATTTGAGCATAATTTGTCTCCCTTTCTTTCAAATCTGATAAAAGTGGATTTAAATGACGTTAATAACGGCAAATTACCATATGTTAAATATTCATGAACTGATAACGGTGAGTTAAATCTATCCAAGAACGTTTCGTTTGTTTTATAAGATCAGTAACAGCAATCCATTTATCTTTGGAACTAAATGTTTCAAGTTTAAGTCAAGATCAGTTTAATTACATTTTCAACGCCATGACTATTTAAAACAAGACTGAAAAGATTAGTGATCAGGTTCGATTCTTTTATTTGTTTTTAGTTTAAGTATTTAAATTAATTATCTTCATGTGCCTTTATATTATTTTGATGCTGTTGTTTTCTTGATTATTTTACTTTGTATAAGTCTATGTATTGTGAAATGTGCACTAGAAGAAATTACGTCTTAAGATTACAGCGATATAATTTAATTTCAGACATTCATGTTATTAATCCTCTTAGAAGTGATCCAATTTAGATTGCATCCTCATTCCACTAATCCTTCATCATTGAGTTCGCTTCAACGCATACTCGATCAACATAAATTGAGAGATACCACATGTGCACTGTCTTCGACTTTCAGAATAAATGAACTATTGTCGCCGATTTTTCTTCTAGAAAATAAATTTACATGCACTGTCATTGTTGAGTGTCGGTTTGAAATGCAGTCTGACAGCGCTCGTGAATTCATTCGCTTGTATTACCAAATACGTCTAGTTGAAATTTTATTTTTTTCTTCGGTCTCAGGCTTAATTATAATGTTAGCTCAACTAACTATCATATTTTCTTGTCGCAAGGTGATATTAATTGTTAATACATGCATTTGTTTATATTATAATTCTTTCTTAAACTTCGAGGTGCCATTGTGAATCATAATGTTAATTATAGTTATTAGGTTGTCTGAACAGACACCTCTACATATTATATGTAAAATCTACCACTCGATTTATTAAAGCTGTAGGTTTTACTCTGTGGTGTATATTGTAATTGCTTGTTTTTCTGTAGACCGAAACCTGTAATATCGACGAGAATTAATGCAAATTTTGGTTTGCTATGCCGCGGTATTAAAGTGAATCATGCCAAATATGAGGTGTAGTCAATTCTATGTAATAACTGGATGAATAATTACTCTATTTATTGAAGCAGACGTCTGGATATAATTAGATGAAAACAAATTATAACAATATGGAAATTTATCTCATCTCATTCAAGCAATTTGAGTCGGTAGGACAATATCGTTATTTTTTGGACTAATTGTCAACTTATTAATTAGAAAAAATGGAAGAATCATCTAGATGATGAAAGCGCATTTTTGACAGCTCATGAATGCTTGTTACTTCAGAGATTTCGCAAATTACCATCTCCCACAATTACTGAGTTTGAAATCAAGCAGTTTGAGCCAACTTACGAAACAGCAGCTTCCATTTAGTACTAGTTTCAAGTTGACTATTTGATAAATACATAATTTATGCGTGTACAAACTCAAAAATACCTTTTAATCTTCATTGTTTAGTTATTGACTGACGGGGGGTCAAGTGCTGTACCTTAAAATGATAATTTGATCTTTATCAAAGCTGTATTAAAAAAATACATCAAAAGTAAACAAATTTTCATCCAATAATAATAATTCATTCTAATAAGCTTCAAATTCGCGTCAAACTCGTCATTGAATGAATCCCGGACAGATTTGACAACTGTACATAATAATAGTGACACCCACGGCTGAAGTTGTAACTAAATTTTTATATACTTTAATAAATTTTAGTTGCTATATCCCTAATGTCATATATATCTATGGGCATTGTTTCACTTGAAACAAGTAATTGAATAATTGAATCTTCCACAATCACTAAGCTTGAATTAAAGCAATTTGTGCAAACCTACGAAACAGCAGCTTATACTTAGTACCATTTTTAAGTCTGTAAATAGTATAGTTGCTGAGAACTCAGCGTCACGCCAGCCAGCCAGACAGCCAAAGTGAATATAATAGCGCGTTTTTCTAAAAAATGCGCTAAAAATCAATCAATTCAATTATCAAGTAGCCCACCCAGCCTTGATATCTATATATTGAAACGTAAAGAGAAAATATCCATCCCTTTTTTGAGCCTATTGCATGCACGAAGGAATGTGAGATTTGGCATACTTAAAGTAAGAAGAATGAAGTTAAATGCTAAACGTGATTTACACAAGGCAGCAACCACGAACTCTAAAATCCCTAGATATCACCAAAATTTGATGAAAATGGCCTCGAAAAATTTGAATATGCTCTATTCCAACTATATTTACAACTTGGTATTTAATAATGCCATTCTGTAAATTTCTGTCGTTTTACATGGTCAAATATCATCGAACAAGAAGATTTTGTAGAATTACATGTATATCTATAGCTGTGTAAAGTCGGAATTACTCATGATTCCAGTTTCTTGTAGTTCCCGAAGTCAACTAAATTCTTATTTCGATCCGATACAACCATAGTTTCATTCGCTTCAGTCTACCTTATCTGGTTTTTGTTCCGGTACGAAGAGAATCAATTTTTGTTCTGAGTCGTACACAAATTGTGTTTCAATTTCAAGGAGATACTAATATTCTGTATACATATTTTAATTACACATAATTATGGATTCGGGACGCGAATATTCAGCATATCCCCAATTGAAATTTGAAGAACACATTGGGCAGTTGTATAAAGCACTGTTAACTTTGAACACACTGTCAAATATTTGATTACATGTTTCTTAATTTAGTGTTTGATATTTCGACTCGAATAATAATAATAATAATAATGAAATAAGGATTAGATTTACGTAGTGCCATAGCTAATCCTTCTCTTTTTGCTCGCGGAATCTGAATGATATCTGTTCTAAGTTATGGTCATCAAAAAGCGTTCCCGGAATGACGTTCACTAGATAATTAATCAATTATAAAATCATATCTGTTCTAACTTATGATCATTTGAAAAACGTTCGCGAAATGACGTTCACTAGATAACTGTTTAATTATAAGTGATATCTGTTCCAACTTATGGTCATTTGAGAAGCGTTCCCGGAATGACATTCACTATAAAGTGATATCTGTGGTGGAACTACAACGACTTGACATTGACATTGACTTGATTTTTACTGTCAATGTGCTACACAAATTGGACATATTTTCATTTAATATTTGTAATAGGGACATGATAGGGACTAGGTCCCGTTATCCTTTTATTAAAATAAGATCTATGATAAATATTAACTGGACACATGTCCAATTTGCATGGCAAATTGACAGTAGAAATCAAGTCAATGTCAATGTCAAGTCGTTGTGGTTCCAGACCTGTTCTGACTTATTCCATAATGTGAATTATCTATTACTCAAAAATTTTAAGAGGTATATTCATTTCAATATTATAATATTATGTATATGAAATGCAATTTTGAATAATTCATTCGAATTTCTGAACCGTGCATAGTGGCTCGAGACAATTTCACAGTGGCTCGAGCCACTGTAAAAACAGCTTGTCGCCGTTACTGTGGCCTTCAGATATCGAAACTGTACCTATGTTCCAAGTTCCAATGAATAAAAAATCCCGAAAATCTAGAAAAGGATATAACTGTCATCTGTGATAACGTTGTCAACAAAAAGTGAGGTCATGTTTCTTCAAAACCTCAAAAAGCCGCCATCGTTCAACCAATTGAGTTGAAACTTTTTACAGTGGTTGCTGGTACTTTCGTGATGATTTTTAGTATAGTACTGTCAATTTATATTAAGAGGAGCATGAGCCGTATTTGTACGTTTGCGTATCGTTCATCCGATTGAATTAAAATTTCCTATAATTATTGCTTTTGACATAGTATCATCAACGTACACTAGGTGGCGCACGAGACCATATTTGATCGTTTATCTGATCGAATTAACCTTTCTATGATTGTTTTTGGCCTTACATAAAGGTTCTTAATATAGCACCATCGACTTACAGTAAGTGATACACTTATCGTATTTGTTCGTTCGCGTATCGTTCATCCGATTGAGTTGAGACTTTCTATCGTTGTTTGTGACAATACCATCAACGTACATCAAGTGGCGCATGAACCCTATTTGTTCTTTCGAGCATCGTTCAACCGATTGAATTAAAACTTAATATACTTGTTACTGACACTTGCATTCAGGTATTCATTTCTAGCTTTAACGTTTGACGTTTCGAAATTCTAAAAGTACCTTCTGAATTCTCGGTAAGTTTCCAAAATCTTGTTAATCTTTTCGCTCTCATGGAATAAGCGCCATTCCAATACTTCAATACTCAAATCGATATAAATAAATATGAATAAAAGTATGCAAGCTTCCAGTATTTTAAAAGATGCGTTAATTTGCCTCCTTTTCCTTTTGTATGCGTTCAAAGACAATTGTTCTTTAGGAGTAAACTTTTTTTTTACACTTTTCTTTAAATAGAGTCTTATTATCATGCATGTGTTCTCATATAAATATGTTATTTCATGTGATTCATTTCCATTTATTGACAAATTGTTATGAGATGACTTTGTGAGAACCCCGATATTTCATTTTAGTTTAGTTTTTTGATATTTCTGGAGTGAAGTACCTGATGTTTCATTCTTATATCATTGTACTATGAACTGTGAGGAGATTATTTTATTTTTGTTGAATTTTTCGAAATAAATATTATTGAAATTTCTTAGTGCCAATTTACAATTTGCGTAAACGTAAGGAGTATGTAACCGTAAACATAAACATAAAGCTGAACTACTGTATTTCAATGCTCTTGTTCACAATACTCTTACGTGTTTCTTACGTTTATGTATTGACATAAGAGCTACGTAATGAAAACGTAAAGTTGAGATAAATTCAACTTTATGTTATGTTTATGTACGGATCAACTAATAGCGCATGCGTCAACTTTAAACACATGTTTTCATCTGACAGTTGACAACACCTTGGATCGAAACGGGCTTCAAATATGATTGACAGAGAATTATCAATAGAAAAAACAACAATTTCTTCTTCGTCTTAATGTTTTTCTCGTTGGCTTTTATAACGCAGTTTCAATAATAAAGAAACAATCGCAAGATCTTTTTCTGACATACAATAAAACAAAAGAAACCAAAATTCAAACTGTTAAAAGTAAAACCAAAGAAAAACAGTAAACACGAAACAGAATCGAAATCCACAGAATATTTGAAAATGACAGTCAGAGAAATCAACCCTAATTTGTACCAACGTAAAATGAAAAAAAACACTTGATTTTAATATTTTACGTTACGACCACTGTGAACATACATAATTTCTTATGTTTATGTTTTTACGTACTCCTTATGTTTACACACATTGTGAATTGGCACTTACGCACCAATAATATTCTAATGATATGTGACGTACATACATATGCATAATGTATTACCTATATAATCCTAGAAAAGTATTTACAGTGCATTAGTAATGTAGCACTTTTTTATTATACTTCCCTACTAACAATTCCCATTGAAGGAACTGAAAAAAAAAATAATAAATCATCTTCAAAAAATTATTAAGAAAGAAATATTCTGCAATGCAACATCAATATCTATAATTCTAATGCAGGTGGTCCACAATCATCCGTGACCGAAGCGTCCGTCAGCGAATCACCCGTTTCTATGGACACCGAATAGTAATCTTTATCCTTAGAAACGGACTCATCGCTCGCGGGCGTTTCGACGGCTAACGACTGAGTACCCTAGCGTAAGACTCTTGTAGATGATAAAAAATGAATAAGAAATATTAACCGCAGGGATTCACTAGCAGACGTATATATCAAAGAACACAAGACAATATGCTACAAAAAGTATTGAAATTATATTGAAATTTACAAAACATGTAATAGGGAGTATGCATGAAATTTAAATTTTGTTCAAATATATTTATTCCGAATTTTTATTGGCCGGACATTTGTACTAAACCATCATTTTGGTAATTAATGTCTTTTCAATTGCTTAAAATTAATAAATAAAAGTGCAAATTGAGCGAAGGGAATTCAAAGTTCTAAAACGCAACACCATTGGTTAAAACAAAATGTGACGTCAAATACTACGCCAACAAGTGCGCACTGCTTACATTTGTATGGCATTGCAGGCTTTTGATTAGAAAACACAGTAATAACGTGTGTGTTGTAAACACATTTATTGTTTAAGTGTAATTTTAGCATCCTAGTGAGATTATAAATCATTTAAGACAGTGGTTTTGTGAAAGCACAATCGGATAATCTGTCAAGAATAGATCCATTCATGATGTCGTCTTATTTTTTTTCAAATCCAAAGTTTACGTCCGCTGAAGTAAAAAGACTGAACACTGCAAAGTAATTATTCAATAATAACACATTATGAACGCTATTTTGATAAATACAATCAGAAATATGATGAGCAGTAAACATGACCTATAATTTCTGTTTATTTTAAAACGAGCAAATGTTAAACGAAGCCGCATACATACACTGTATTTTATTGCTAAAACCAATCACAAATAATGTTATTCATGATCTGTCAAGTTTATTATGATACTTCATCCCTTCTGATAACCTCATATCATTTCTTACGTTTTTAAAACCTGTCTGGATTGGTAAAAAGACTTTATCAGGTACATTTCTGATAGTATTTTGCATTCAGGCATAATGCAATACTTATAAACTGTTTTTGAGCTTTTTTAATGCTGAAATAAGTTGAGAACAAAAACACCTGTAGTAAACAATGGACTGTTATGTCACTGGACATAGTATTTGACGTCATCAATAGAGCGCGCGAGAATAGCGGCGTTTGAACAGCTCAAAATTATTCTCAATTTTAAATATTTTTTTAAACTTGATCACAGTACTTTTAACATAATTATGCCCCATTGATATATGAGGGTGAGATTTTTGTCACGGATTCTAAATATTTCACACGATTTTTTACAGCTATAAATCAAGATCCAGTGATCACTGATTAACGTGTGGAGAGAATAAATCACATTTACAATAAAGTGTATAGTGTAGCGAATAATCTGAAGGTATTCGGAACATTTGATCTGAGTGTGGGTATAACGTCAGTGCATCATCGAGAGATCAGTCATGGTAATTCATCACATTACATTAATCTTGTCTCATTACAGAGGCATTCTTTGAATAAGTCACGGGTTCACGCGTTTCAATTCAGAGCTTTAGCACCTAAGATTGGCTATAGAGCAGACTTCAAGAAAATAAGAAAATTGATTTTTAATCTCAATGTATAAACTGTTGGAATTTATTTTGTTCCGTATGTATCTTCCTCGTGCTTGAAGGCTTTTCAACTTTTAAATAATAGAAGAGTTTGAATGAATATTTTGATCCATTAGTTCTCCTGATGTACTTACCTGCTAACGAATCTATTTTCGAAGTTAAATCACTGCGAAACTGTAAATGTCACTTCAATAATTGATGCACGATGCACTAATTGGTGCTGACACTGCTGAAAGTTTCGTAATTTAAGCTAATGGCATTGTTGATCCAATTCTCGTTTTGTTAATTTTGTTCAAAAAATAGATCAAATAAAAATTGAAGAATTATCTAGATGTTGAAAGCGCATTTTTGACAGCTCATAAATGCTTGTTACTTCAGAGATTTCGCAAATTACCATTTCCCACAATTACTGAGCTTGAAATCAAGCAATTTGGGCAAACTTACGAAACAGCAGCTTCCATTCAGTACTAGTTTCAAGTTGACTATTTGATAGGTACATAATTTATGCATGTACAAACTCAAAAATACTTTTTAATCTTCATTGTTTAGTTATTGACTGACGGGAGGTCAAGTGCTGTACCTTAAAATAATAATTTGATCTTTATCAAAGCTATATAAAAAAATACACCGAAAGTAAACAAATTTCTATCAAATAATAATAATTCATTCTAATAAGCTCCAAATTCGCGTCAAACAAGACATTGAATGAATCCCGGACAGATTTGACAACTGTACATAATAATAGTGACACCCGGGGCTAAAGTTGTAACTAAATTTTTATCTACTTGAAATTTTAGTTGCCATATCCCTAATGTCATATATATCTATGGGCATTGTTTTATTTGAAACAAGTAATTGAATAATTCAATTTTCCACAATCACTGAGCTTGAATTAAAGCAATTTGTGCAAACCTACGAAACAACAGATTTTATTTAGTACCAGTCTCTAGTCTGTAAATAGTATAGTTGCGTGGAACTCAGCGTCACGCCAGCCAGCCAGCCAAGTGAATATAATAGCGCTTTTTAACAAAAAATGGAAGAATCATCTGGATGATGAAAGCGCATTTTTGACAGCTCATGAATGCTTGTTACTTCAGAGATACCGCAAATTACCATCTCTCACAATTATTGAGCTTGAAATCAAGCAGTTTGGGCAAACTTACGAAGCAGCAGCTTCCATTCAGTACTAGTTTCAAGTTGACTATTTGATAGATACATAATTTATGCATGTACAAACTCAAAAATACCTTTTAATCTTTATTGTTCAGTTATTGACTGACGGGAGGTGAAGTGCTGTACCTTAAAATGATAATTTGATCTTTATCAAAGCTATATAAAAAAAATACACCAAAAGTGAACAAATTTTCATCCAATAATAATAGTTTATTCTAATAAGCTTTAAATTCGCATCAAACAAGTCATTGAATGAGTCCCGAACAGATTTGACAACTGTACATAATAATAGTGACACCCGCGGCTAAAGTTGTAACTAAATTTTTATCTACTTTAATAAATTTCAGTTGCCATATCCCTAATGTCATATATATCTATGGGCATTGTTCCACTTGAAACAAGTAATTGAATAATTTAATCTTCCACAATCACTGAGCTTGAATTAAAGCAATTTGTGCAAACCTACGAAGCAGCAGCTTTTATTTAGTACCAGTTTCAAGTCTGTAAATAGTATAGTTGCTGAGAACTCAGCGTCACGCCAACCAGCCAGCCAGCCAGACAGGCAAAGTGAATATAATAGCGCCTTTTCCCAAAAAATGGAAGAATCATCTAGATGATGGAAGCGCATTTTTGACAGCTCATGAATGCTTGTTACTTCAGAGATATCGCAAATTACCATCTCTTACAATTACTGAGCTTGAAATCAAGCAGTTTGGGCAAACTTACGAAACAGCAGCTTCCATTTAGTACTAGTTTCAAGTTGACTATTTGATAGGTACATAATTTATGCATGTACAAACTCAAAAATACTTTTTATTCTTCATTGTTTAGTTATTGACTGACGGGAGGTCAAGTGCTGTACCTTAAAATAATAATTTGATCTTTATCAAAGCTATATAAAAAAATACACCGAAAGTAAACAAATTTCTATCAAATAATAATAATTCATTCTAATAAGCTCCAAATTCGCGTCAAACAAGACATTGAATGAATCCCGGACAGATTTGACAACTTTACATAATAATAGTGACACTCGCGGCTAAAGTTGTAACTAAATTTTTAACTACTTGAATAAACTTTAGTTGCCATATCTCTAATGTCATATATATCTATGGACAATGTTCCACTTGAAACAAGTAATTGAATAATTTAATCTTCCACAATCACTGAGCTTGAATTAAAGCAATTTGTGCAAACCTACAAAACAATAGCTTTTATTTAGTACCAGTTTCTAGTCTGTAAATAGTATAGTTGCTTAGAACTCAGCGTCACGCTAGCCAGCCAGCCAGCCAGACAGCCAAAGTGAATATAATAGCGCTTTTTTCCAAAAAATGCGCTATTAATAGATAATAATAAAGTGTGCATTATTCATACGTCTGCTTTATAGAATATGGCGTAATGCATGCAAAAATGTACATCATTAAATTAGATTTTTTATAAATCACCTCCACATGTTTGGTCCAACAGACGGATCTGTTAATAAAACTCTCATTAGCTGACAATATGTAAATTTTGAGGACTAAGGGTTGATTGATTAAATTTCCAACTGTCTTCAGGCATTTTCTTATACAAATTCAACATGGAAGCTTGTAGTTGGAATATTTTAGATCTAATCTTCAAACTTCATTTTTTACAAGCCCTGCCCTCAGCCATCTATATATCCTTGAGAAAAATTGTATTATTCATAATTTCATGCCTATCGGCTCCATACGAAAGAGATGTAGCACCGCAAAGGATGCTACGCTCTAATAAGTTTCCCTTCCTCTATAAAGCCACTTGTATCCTATCTGTGCTTGGTCTTGGGTGGAAAATACATCTTCCTTTCTTAGATTATAGCAAAAGGTGACTGAGTGCAATGTTTTAGTGAATGGTGTGAGGCGCTCATATTAACATTAGAGTGTATCAGAGTCATACAAATCATGGTATGAAATAAGACGATTAGTTTATTCAAGATAACAGTTGTAGTTCAGATAGAACTACAGTTCAAGTTTATCCGAGCAAGTTAACATTGCCCAGAGCACCACGCTCACAACATCGAAAGACTGAAAGAGAACAGAAGATCAGAGAATGTATGATAAATGTCTAAAAAGAAACAGTGCAAATCAGCATTGGTATTGTTATTTTTCATGCCTTCTGCTCCATTACAAATGCGATTTCCTGCAGAGTTCATTAAACCAGAGCATGCTGAGCAATCTAAGAAAACGTTCTGTTCTCAATAGTTTATTAGAAGTATATTCACACTAAAAGACAGGATAGTTATGTCAGCCTAGTGGCAACATAATAACCATATGACGGAAAAGTGTAGAGGTACTTCTATGAAGCAGAAAATAAATTTCTTTTATGTTAACAAATAAGAATACGCATAACATTGTCTTTACTGGATATTCGATAATCAAATCTTGGGAAATACAATCAAAATCCTAAAGTTACATGTTATAGTAATTAAGGTATCAAGGGTGTTAAAAGGACAATAATGCCTAAGGTCAATAGTGTACTTTCCGAGGACCTCTGGCCCGAGGTGTGTACGTTGACCGTAGGCATTATTGTCTGTTCAACTCCCGTGGTGCCTTTAATGTTTCATGTCCGACTTTTGTTGTATTTCAATCAAAACTTTTAGCAATATATGTTCTGCCATTGCGACATCTGTCAGAGAAATTACTGTAGTTATTTGCTGTAACTAGGAAACCCGTTCGTTATTTCTCAAAATAATGCCAGAAATGAGCTAAATGAGGAAAAGTAACAAATATATTTTCATAGTACCTAAATATTGAGACCATTGACCAAAAATTGACCAAAAATTGGTGAAGAACAACAGGTCTGATTAATGTTTTGTATATATTGAGTTTAATTGATATGGAAAGACTTCGTGACTTCATCAAGTGTTGTAGTGCAAAATAACTTTAGTTCCCCATATATATTCTTCTTCTGATTTCTGTGCTATGATCATTGTCATTGGTAATATTTACTCCTAAGTATTCGAAGATGTCAACCACATCTATGTTCATATCATTGATATCAAGAGTTTCTTCTAGACGTTTGCGTTGTCTTGATATTTCCATGGCTTTGGTTTTACTTGCGTTGACAGTTAGTCCCATTTTTGTTGTTGCTGTTTTGAATTTGACTGTCGTATCTTTTAACTCCTGTAAATCTCTGCTTATTATTACCACATCGTCAGCGTATGCAAGCATAAGATAAGTTTTATTAAACACCGTACCTGCAGTGTTAATAGCGTGTCTCCTTGTTTAAGTCCAATGTCAGTTGTAAAGGGTTGAGAGCACTCTCTTTGCCATCGTATCTTGTTATTTTGTTTGTTAGTAGATAGTTTGATAAGATTAACTAGTTTGATTGGTATTCCTAATTCGTCTAATGCTGTTCATAGTTCTTCCCATTTTATACTATCATAGGCTGTTCTGAAGTCGATAAAGATGCAATATAATAAGATGGTATCTATTGTTGATTTACCTTTTTGGAACCAGTCTGCTAGTCACCAATAATTTCTTCAGTGTATCGTGAACATTTTTGCAGTAGTGTTGTGGTTAAGTAGAGTTATACCCTTGTAGTTAGCATACTGCATATGATCTCCTTTTTTGAAGATAGGACAGACAAGGGCTTCATACCACTCCGATGGTATTTCTTCTTTTTCCCAAATTTGATGGATAATTTCTCTCATATTTTCCATTAGCTCACTTTCTGCTTCTTACAACAATTCTGCTGGTATATTATCAGACCATGGTGTCTTATTATTCTTTAGCTTTGCTACTGCGTCTTCTATTTCTTCTATTGTTGATGGGGAGATATCTAGTTGTGCTGTTTCCTAATTCTTTCTCGTTATCTTCTTCCTCATGGTTGTTCAGTAGCTCTTTGAAGTGTTCTCTCCATCTTTCTAGTATTTTGTTGTTATTAGTTAGTATATTGTCATCTTTATCTTTGATTAATGTTGCGTTATTTGGCTTAAAATTGGTATTATTCTCGCACGTTTTTGTTATTATTTCTTCTGTTGAAATTCTCTTTTCTTTATCCTCAATGTTTTGAAAGCTTCTCTCCTGGTTTCCTTGTATCGTTGTTCGGTTATTCTTGTTTTCCGTTGGAGCAATCTTTTTCTGGCTTCATTTCTTTCTTATATAAGATTTCTACACTCTTCATCGAATCATACATTTCTGCTTGCTTTCTTTTTCCCTAATACTTCAGAGCTTGACTCACATTGTTCCATCTTTCTTGTATTGTTTGGTTTTGGTTTTCGTTCATCTTTCTCAGTTCACTGCAGACTTTTCCCTCAAAGTCTTCCTCATCATTTTGCGGGATTCTGTTATACGTGTGTTCTAATTTTTCATACCACTCTTCTTTTATTGTTTCTTATTTTTTGGGCATTTATTATCGTTACGTTATAGAATTTTGTTTTGGCACGTAGAGTGCTTATTCTTCCATCTATTGGCGTGAAGCCAATAATATTACTCCTTTTCCTAACCAGGAAAGCTGTTCCTCATTGGCCGTTACGGGCAGCGGTATGGTAAAGCGCTGTATCTCTTTGTAATAATAGGCCGGTAGTTGGCCAGCGTGTTTCTTGAATTGCCATTATATCTGTAATATATTTCTTCGCTTCTTTTTTTAATTTTTCAAGGGCTTCTGCCCTATAGAGACTTCTAATATTCCACGTTCCTAATTTCCAATTTAAACATGTCCTTTTTCGTTGCCTATGTCGTCTTCTTGTGTCCTGTCCGTTCTAAGGCTCGCCATTTGGATCCACAATCAGTTATTCTTCCCGGTGCTAAATGATTAGTCCTGCGCCCAACCCCCGTATGGGAGGACTATTTCTTCCTATTCCGTTGGCCCTGATCTTGTCTTACACTAACAAAATAAGGTTACTAGGGTTCACTGCGTGGAGGTGGAAGTAGGGCTTTAGTAAGAGAGGCTTCACTACCCCATTGAACCCCGATACTTTCCTATTTTGGAAATTAACTCCAGAAAACATGAAAAAACCAGTCAAGGTCGAAACACCTAATACTACCCATATCTTGTACGTAGCTCGTCCGTTTTTAATTCCATTTTCCTAGAGACGTTTGTTCAGCAGCTGTTTCAGCATGTTTCAATATTTTGACGGGGTCACGCAGATACAATGTTTGAAAATTCCATTTCCACTATCATTACCGTCACCGTTAAAAAGTGAAAATTTTGAATCGGACTCGGCTGAGTGTCGTGAATCGATTGCGCTCGGGCGTGATACGGAATGTTCAAACAATCGTCTTTGTGTACATGGTGCTATATTTTGGATGACCAACTGACGTATCGGGTACAAAGAAAAAAAACAATTTTGTACAGGCTGCTATTCTTAGGAAAAATACTTACAGCTATAAGCTTACAATATTTGCATTCAAAAATCCTCACTAAGTGTCAATGCATCTCGAAAGTAAGACAAGTCTGCAGAGTTAACTGGAAACTAATCGTGAAAAATTGCTACGAGCTACGTAACTAATTAAAAAGTTTGTTTGAATATGCTTTCTTGGACTCATGTAGACCGTCTGCCAATAAGCTTTCAATCGATTTTGTAAACTTGTCTTACGTTCGAAAACAAAGCTATTTTCAGACGCTAATCATCAGCACCTAGTGAAGATTTTAAAATGAAAACATCTCTAGAATCTTCCCTGTCACGAGCGTCCAGTCTATGTATCTGGGCATAAACTGTAAGTGGTTGTTTTTGGGGGTGTGCCGCTCTCTTATGTTTGTAGTGCGGGCTTGTAGACTGAAATACAGCCAGTCTACCCTCAAATCCAGTCTTGTCTCCTGCCTCTCATGTCGTTCACACGAAGATATCGAAATGAAACGTCCAGGTTTACTCTTGAAGCAATTGTTGTTGCACAAGAAACGCGTAGGTTCACACGTTGGTTGAGTTGATGGTAGACATTTACTACTGTGTGCTCGTATTTTTCAACGGTGGAATAAAAGCGTTGGCAATCAAGTTGAAAAATGGTAATATTTTTGAAAAACTGTCTTTCTTTTTTTGAATTGGCCATAAGCACTTATTAATAGATTAAAATTACATATATGCGCGTTGCTAACAACATAGGCATTTATGCACCCATAATTATAACTCTAACATCTACTATAATTACTGGTGTTACTATGTCTGATTCTGCCGCTAGGTGCAGCCGTGGATGTACATAGATAAATGTAATGCGGCAGAAAACAAACTAGTCGCTTAGTCTCTAGGATAAACAACGGTTTATTAATTTCATGCAATTTTCATGTGACATTTTAAACGAGCTGAAGTTACCTTTGTTAAAATTTAGTTGGTTCTGCGAAATATACTTACATGTTCTTGTATTTTTAAGACTACGTACTTCATTATTTAAATATCCATATTTGCAGATTCTGCAATGTCGATGTAAAGCGCGTGGGCACATCGCGATTGCATTTCATGATAATGGCGTACAGGGAAATTACAATAATTACAAGTAATGCTGCAGAGTAGCGCTCAGAGCTGACTCCATAGCGGTTCTTCACAGATTTTTACAGCATCCATCGTGCCTTGCAACCAAGTTGTACTTACAAATACACCTGGAAGCATTCCTATCTATATTTATATTGTTTTATAATAATAGAGTTGGCTTATTGCTTTTGTACCTTGAATTACGTATAGCTAAACGGAAACTGCCTACTGATTTAAATAAATATTATTGTTCTGTCGACTGAAAGGATTTTGTAGTACGTGCATTGAAGAGATTGCGGATAACTGTGTGTTGATAGTCTATTGATTTTAATTTGAATAAACGTCGACATTGCGGACAAGTTTGAAGATGGCACTCATTATTATTACACTAAAAGAATGATCATCAAAAGTACTAACCGGTTAATTGCGATAATACAAATAATTGCAACTGAACGGTTTCCCGATTAAATGCAATTAAGCTGGTTATCGATTAATTGATTATCAGCCAATATCCGCTTAATCGTGATTACCTGTCTGCCTCACATTTGCAAATGATCACTCATTGTCAACCATACAATCAACAATTCGATTGATTTCGCATAATATTTGGAAACTATCATTCTTAATCGGTAAACTGTACTTACTGACTTTAATATTTAAATAACTATTTTTTACAGTCGTGATATAGTTGAAATTCAGCTCGTAGGTAGTTTTTTGGGTGTAGAAGAAGATAGAGTGATCTTTACAGCTCTAAAGTGTATGCTAAGTTCATAATCTCGAAATCTTCGATGTTATTTTTGCCCTATATCT
The DNA here is from genome assembly GCA_963989225.1 of Dromius quadrimaculatus. Classification (NCBI taxonomy): domain Eukaryota; kingdom Metazoa; phylum Arthropoda; class Insecta; order Coleoptera; family Carabidae; genus Dromius; species Dromius quadrimaculatus. Next base: position 48,835,381 of record OZ022332.1, on the reverse strand, counting down.
CGAAAAATAAAATAGAAAATCGAAAAACTAATAGTACCACCCGAAAGAGCAGGGAATTTTACTCAAAGTTATATTATAAGTTATATGAAAAAATTTTGCATCAATATAAAAAAATTATTAAAAATACGAAAGCGAACTCGAAAACTCCACGCGCGCCAAGCCGCTGAATACAAATATTCAAGGGAGGCGTTCGAGGAAAAACTGAAGTTTCTCCATCTAAAATGTATGCAAAACAAAAAAACCAAAAAGCATCTTAAATTGGAGACCTTAAGCTTTCAGAGGAAGACATTAGTTTTCAACAATTTTTTTTTCTCTTATAGAAAATTCGACTGGAAATTTAAATTTCTAAAATTCTCATTGACTTTTATAAAATTGAAGATATATATTGATAGAGGCATAGAAAAATTCAATCCTTGTACATTTATCATCACTTTATTCTCATTTTTAGTGTAACAATAACTAAAATGATGAATATTGTCTCTGTTTAATAAAACTCATGGTTTAAAATAATCATTTTCTTGTGTAGCATTCATTCGACAACATTTTCATTTTCAAAACGGTTTTTATTAATTGATATAAATCAGAAATTATTACATCTGCTTTTTTAGATGAAGTTGAAAATACACTTCATAATGTGTAATTCCGAAATCGATACAACTTGATATGTTTGAGTAATCTTCAATATAAGAAATATATAAGAAAATGTATGTTCTTTGCTTATTCTTATTCCTGCAACTTGGAGTTGAGCCTCAGAAAATTGTTAAAAAAGAAAAAATTTAAGTTGAAATCTTGAGCTTCGAGAACATATTATTTATTTTTTGATTACGCATTCAAGTTATAAGCAAAATTGATTGGAAAATGGACGATTCTAACTCAAAAATATCCAGTTCTGTCAAAATGACAAAACTGCCAACTTCGAAATCTCTTTTGGACTTGATGTTTTGCAATTATTGCAAAAAAAGATGTGGGAGAGCTTGTGATTGTAAATAAACAAACTTACTGACTTCTGCAATATGTGGTTCTTGTTTAACAGGTGATGTTTGTAGAAATTCACCTAAAATTTCAGTGCTAGAGCAAAACAGCGATGTTGAAGATATTTGTAATGCCAAAGAATAAGAAGACAGTAAGTACAAGTTTGAAACAGAATTTCGATCAATTTTTCAATTGTTTTTTGAAATACATCTTATTCTTCTGTTCATTTATTGACAAATTCTCACTCATTTTAAAAACCTCCATATTGAATACACCATTTTAATTTTCACTTCCTCAATATATAATGATCTTAGTAAGCAGAAAAACCGTGTTCATATCACCTGTTCACACTTTCATAATATATAAATTGAATTTTAAAATATAGAGATTGAAAATTTTTGGTACGTTCCAAATTGCCGACATATTGTATCCGCCATTCTCAATTTTGAAAATCTTATATCAAATTATTAATCAGCATCCCAAAAAAACCCTGGGTACTCATTCACAAAGAATATTCATATTGTTTTTATCAAACTTTATTATTTTTTTCGATATAAAAATTTTCGATTTTGTTTCTGAGATTATGAACTTAGCATGCACTTTAGAGCAGCAAAGATTTTTTATTGTTTTCTACACCCAAAAAAGTACCTAGAAACCTAGTTTTAGCGATATCACATTTTATGAGAGATTTTAGTTTGAATTTGTCTCTGACTTCTGGGCTATTAAAAATAATGTTGTAACAATTATTCGTATCAAATTTAATCTAATAATTGTTTCATTTATGTCATTGACAGACTTTAAACAAAGTGATAGTCTTTTTCTATCAGTTATCCGCTATTACTCGGTACCTTGCAATTATTCGGTTATCCATTATCAATGAATTATGTAGTTGCAATTATTCGGTAAATTATGATTAACAGTGTAACAAATCAACCATTCAATCACAAGTAATCGATTAACCGGCATTTATTTCTATACTGCACCATTCAGTAAACTAGTTGATTAATTGATCGATCAGATAGTATAGTGATGACAAATAATAAACAAAAATTGTGATATGTTGTTTAAGGACTCTAGCAGGAGTCAAAGAGGCAGCCAATAGTATATTACAATACAAGTGAAGAAACTATGAGTTTTGCTCACGCGGGTGGCAGTTTTGTGCACGAGGCGCTAGCCGAGTGTGCAAAGGCCCACAAGTGAGCGAACTTATTTCTTCACGAGTGCTGTATAGCGTTTTGTTCAATCCTATTATTGAAATATTCATTAAAACATTAAAATCTATTACACTTCTTAAACAAAGATCATGTATAAAGTTTAAAGTAGCATAGGCGGCGGATGCGTTGTTATGGATCATGTAAATATAAACATCCGCAACTGTCAAAAATATTAAAATTGTTTTGTCCTGATATTTTCACAAATAAAAATTGTAACACTAAAATGGAACAAGATAATAATGAAATTGTGCGAGGAAAATAATTAACAAAGAAGAGAAAATAAGTAATAGAAATAGCACTCAAGTTGATATTACAAAAGTTACTACGATAACTACAGAGTCTCATCAGTTTTCAGTTGCTGGTATATCTTGTTTAAGTAACGCAATTTTTAATAATTATGAAGTTCATTTTCATATCAATAAATACATGTAATGGAACGTATTGTAGTTTATTCTTTATTTCGTTCTGAAAGAGTGAGTGGACGAAAGTAATTACACTCACTACTTTCGCCCACCCATTGTCATAGGAATCACTGTAGTTGACAAAACAAACAGTTTCAAGATTGGTATCTAAGTAAAAAATAGCATGTTTCAATAATAGGATTGAACAAAATATTATAATGTAATGAACAGAGCCCCTACAGGTTAGATTTACAATTCAATATGCTGAATAAAAGGATGGCAAACGCAATTGAGTATAATATGCACCAAGAATATAGAGACGTCTGGGAGCTCACTAGAGCTTTCTAGTGGTTTCGAGAAACTCTAGATCGAACCAAGTAATTATTGTAGTTCAGATATGGAGCGAGTTTAGGATTGAAAATAGATAAGCCAACTAGTCGAGATAAATAACAGGCAGTGAAACTATAATTTTTTGACGTTTTCGAGTTTGTCAGCAATTATACTTGATTATTTTTAGCGCATTTTTCCGAAAAAAGCGCTATTATATTCACTTTGGCTGTCTGGCTGGCTGGCTGGCTGGCGTGACGCTGAGTTATCAGCAACTATACTATTTACAGACTTGAAACTGGTAATGAATAAAAGCTACTGTTTCGTAGGTTTGCACAAATTGCTTTAATCCAAGCTCAGTGATTGTGGAAGATTAAATTATCCCATTACTTGTTTCAAGTGAAACAATGCCCATGGATATATGACATTAGGGATATGGCAACTAAAATTTATTGCAGTAGATAAAAATTTAGTTACAAATTTAGCCGGGGGTGTCACTATTATTATGTACACTTGTCAAATCTGTCCGAGATTCATTCAATGACTTGTTTGACGCAAATTTGAAGCTTATTAGAATGAATCACTATTATTGGTTGAAAATTTGTTCAATTTTGGTGTATTTCTTTTATATAGCTTTGATAAAGAGCAAATTATTATTTTAAGGTACAGCACTTGACCTCCTTTCAGTCAATAACTAAACAATGAAGAATAAAAGGTATTTTTGAGTTTGTACATGCATAAATTATGTACCTATCAAACTGTCAACTTGAAACAAGTACTAAATGGAAGCTGCTGTTTCGTAAGTTTGCCCAAACTGCTTGATTTCAAGCTCAGTAATTGTGAGAGATGATAATTTGCGAAATCTCTGAGGTAACAAGCATTCATGAGCTGTCAAAAATGCGCTTTCATCATCTAGATGATTCTTCCATTTTTTTAAATGAATTTTCAAATATCTTGTCAAGTCAAATTTTAATTCATCCGGTCTACGAGCGAAAAAATGCCTAAAATATTTTCAATAGTTTTATGAATTGACTTCCAAATAATCAATAATAATAAATAAATAATAATTTAATGGCATGCTCCAGTCCATATTATTATTGCCGCCTACGCTTCGTCTTGATAATCCGTACGACTAGTATAACTTAGCACGGCGGTATTTGAGCTTAAAACCGTGAAGCTTTGGCTTAGTAGGTATTGCCGCAAAATTTAAGGACAACCGGAATAACAAAAAAAAATAATTTGACATGTTTTCCTGTGGATTAACTCCGGGACCTCTTCTTTATTCAAACTAAAAAATAATAATTATGTTTGGAGTTTTATTGTAAAAAAAGTCTTTGTTTTCTTGCTTTCATCGTTGAATGATTGAAATACATAATAAACTGATGATATAATCTAAAAAAGGACATTTGATAATATTATAATAGATGAAATATTATCACAAAACTGTCTTTAAGAAATAGAGAACTAACAAATTTGCTTAATATCTTAATGTTCGACTAGTTTATTATTGTTGTCATAATAACACTGATTTTAGGGTAACTACGTAATAAATAATACCCGAGGAAAAATAACAAACAAGCTTCCTAGTTACAGCAAGTGACTAGAGTAATTTCTCTGACAGAAATCACAATGACAGGACATACATTGCTAAAAATTTTGATTGAAATACAACAAAAGTTGGACATTAAACATTGAAGGCACCACGGGAGTTGAACAGACAATTATGTCTACGGTCAACGTACACACCTCGGGCCAGAGGCCCTTGGAAAGTACACTGTTGACCTCAGGCATTATTGTCATTTCAACACCCTTGATACCTCAATTACTATAATACCTCCTCTTCAAAATAATAATTGCAATTCAACATCACCATTTTATAATCGATTTCTCATTTTTTCTATACCAATGGAACAAAAACAATTCTAATATGAAATTTCTACAATTAAAAAAGTTTAATTGCATGAATAACAGCGTCAATAAAATAGTTATTTGAAAAAAATAATCGATTAGATTGCTCTCACCGCTATCTTCTATCCTCTATTACTAATTATTGTTTATGTTGGTCAATTGGTAGATTACAGAATCCAATTTGGGTGGACTAAATTGAACCATGTTTTATCGGATTAGTGTGTTTTTCAACTGTGGGAGCTCGATAAATTTTGGTCAGTTTGTGCTTTGCTGACACAACTCCAATCCGATGTTCCGTGAGTCAATACGCTTACTTTTCACGGGTATTACACATTTATCGATGCTTTGTCCGGAAATTCGCTACAGTTTTCATTATCTTATTTGATTTGTTCGCAATATTATTTAATGATTTTTCTGTTCGATAATGTTCAGAAATAGTTTATATTTATGAAACGATAACAATACATTCATTTCTGAACATTTAAATTTGAAGTTTAATGTATGTTGGTTGCAGACTATTCTTGCTTGACGCAAATAGTCTTGTTTTTTTCTAGAAACTTTGAAGTGCAGATGAGATTTATATGATAAAAGCATGCTCGAAATGTTTGTATAAACATGTTTATATTACACTAATTTGTTTGGAATCTTTAATGTACCTAAATGCACAAATTGTGTTTATACTTAGCACAACAGTGATATGTTTACTAACTTCTGGTCTGCAAATATCGTTTTCAAGGCTGCAAGTGAATAATCTTTACTGCTCAAGTGCTATTAAGCATAAAAAACAAGAATTTTTAAATGTCTACGAACTGTAGTCGAAACCAAACAAATCCATTGTTAAGAAATCACAAATATTGCTTAATTTCTTAAATATGAGACCTAAATATGCTAAAATTTGTATATTCTAAGATAAAATATATCAAGAAGAATCGATTCTGACAATTTTTGTTGTTATAAACATCATAAAGATGCTACGATCGCACGCTGTATTGAGTAACGGACGGAAGAGAGAATAGCCGAATCAGAAGCACACACTGTTTGACTCTGTTTCTCCTGAACAAATTGAGATAATTAAAGTCTGTAAAAAATATCGTATTCTGCACGATTCATTCTAATGTAATAAGAATTATCATTGAAATATCTCAAGAAATACAAATACCACTACCTAATAAATAACATTTAGAATTTGTAGCTGTATTTTTTGACTCAATAGAGATAATCAAAATGTGTGGAAAGTATTGTGATCTACATACTCAATGATATTTCTAAAATCGACTATTATAATTAAAATTTGTAAGGAACATGTTGTCTAACACATTTAATGAGATCAATAAAAATGTCTTAGATATTTCTGATTTAAAAATGAGAATCAAAGATTATCAACAACCAGAAAATTCGATAGACAATGTAAATATTTGGGTTTTCATTCAAATTATTTTTTATTATGTATTGGAGCAATTCTTTCACATCTCTAATGAAGTCTTGTGCATTTAGGATCATAGCTCGTAATTCTTCATACAATTCGTAAGGTTGGAAGTCACCACTTTCATCCACTCGCAGGACTGTGAGTAAATCTTGAGGATACAGTTTTCGTTCCTATAGTATTATCCAATCAAGCGTCAGAATTGACATAAAGACCGCCTGGGAAAATAAGGGCCTCCATTACTAAAATCGTGCGAAAATTAAGGATACGCAGTTTTCGTCCTCACGGTATTATCCAATCAAGCGTCAGAATTGTCATAAAGACGATTTAATAATGGCTCTATTCCTTTGCTTGCGTTGCGACTAGACTTAATTGATATAAGGAATTGGGATCAATTTCATTTGACTTGCAAACTGTATATGATAACTAAAATGGACTGTACAGATTCCGTTATGCCAAAACTAGTGGAAGAAGTTGTAATATGCTCAGCTCGCGGGCTCTATTTAGTCTCTCTCAGCAAATTGTAAGAAATATTTTTCCCTTCACAATTTTAACCTTCAAAAATCAGACGTGAACATCACGTGACTTACTTGTTCATCATTTGATATATACACAAATTCATTCAATAAAGTTTTATGTCACTTCAGATTATAATTAATATAATTTTAATAATATTTTGACATGTACAATGTCAAACAAAATCAAAAAATTGACAACAGATTATCATTGCCTACCTTATCAGTTAAATTAAACTGATTGTTTTATACGGCAAATTCTGGATGTCTGTTATACATATAAACTGCACTTCCGGCTCAGCCGATTCATACAAAAATAATACATAACTATTTTGATGCTACAACAAGTTCAAACACTAAATTTTAATATGCTATGGCTAATCATTCTAGATTTATGCAAAAAATTAAAGAAAGTTTCAAGTAAAGCGCACTTCCGGTACAGACGATTGGAACCATAATGCGAGGTGCACAACTGGACCCTATACCAGTTTTAAATACAAAATTTCAACATTATACGCTCAACCAGTTTTGAGATTTGCGAGTTACGAACGCACGAACATACGTACCGACATTAAGCCGAAAATAGTCAAAATGGATTCAGTGATGCTCAAAACGGATATTTCTATCAAAATCTCGATAGGTGAATTTTGTCGGTTTCATAATATGATATTCAATTGCTCAGGTAATCTTGAATTATTACCATAATTATTTCTTGTCTTCGAGCAAATGTAATTCCGATTAGAGTGAGGAAGATGAGAAGAAAATCAACGAACTAAATTGGAAAATGCACATCTAAGACACTGCTTATTATTTCCCATTCTCTCTTGAAGCATGCGGAAATGCAAAAAATCTGTAAGTGAATTTGAGTGAAAAGGGATTACGAGAATATCCTTGAAAATTGCGTTATGCGCAAGATGAGATTAAGTCTGTGGAAAACTAATTTATCTCTAAACTAGTTACGCGTGGGATTTTGAATGCAGAACGAATACGAAATTAAAGCCTAATCCTGTTCCAACGAAACATGGAAAAAGGCCAAACAAAAGAAGACAAAGGAGATTGGATTGTCAATTTTAATAAGGAAGGGAGTATTCACTACAAAGGAATAATAAGTAGAATATAGAAAGAGATCAGAAATCAATCATCTGTGCGTATACATGAAGAATTATATAATTCAACGTCCGACTAGTTTATTATTGTTGTCATAATAACACTGATTTCAGGGTTATTACGTAACAAATAATACCCAACTGTATTATTTTGAAAAATAATAAACAAGTTTCCTAGTTACAGCAAGTAACTAGAGTAATTTATCTGACAGAAATCACAATGACAGGACATACATTGCTGAAAGTTTTGAATGAAATACAACAAGAGTCGAACATTAAACATTGAAGGCACCACGGGAGTTGAACAGACAATAATGCCTACGGTCAACGTACACACCTCGGGCCAGAGGCCCTCGGAAAGTACACTGTTGACCTCAGGCATTATTGTCCTTTTAACACCCTTGATACCTTAATTACTATAATCAATTCTCCTTTGAAACACAAACACTTAAACCAACTCATCTATATTACCGTGTATCATTCTGAAACTGTTCAATAAAATCAAATAGTTATTCTAGAACTTATTCCTTTGATAGAACGAATATGGCAAGCAAAATATTAGATCTCTATCATCATCTCTTTTTGATTAGATTAAGCATCAAGAAGAAATAGCCACGAACAAAAAAATAAATTGAATTTTGAGCCCTCTAACACAAATCAATTACCGGAATCAAATATTTGAAATGCACATCAAAGCTTCAAGAGAAATCACCAATTCCTTACTCCCTACGTACAATAGAGGAAAGAAAAAAATTCACATGCTTGCTTTTAATTTAGAAACTATCAAACCTACAAAGGGATTTTAATCGAAACGTCACATCGTTTTACTATACCCTAGAGCGTCACAACCACCAATCGCACGGTGTCGGTAGAGCATCAATAGGAGAGTGTTTTTTTAAATGAATGCAGTCAGCCGTTGTCAATTACAGATGGTTAGGATGACGACACGACACTAGATCAAAGGATACTGCGGTGCTGCGAAGCTGAATGCGGAGTATTTAGAGAGCTCGATTAGTGAAATGTGAAAATGATTGTTCGAGAATTGATGGACTATTTATGAGAGCTATCTGAATATCGATTTCCAGTGAACTATTGTAGGATCTTGATAAAAATAAAGTGCATTTGGAAAAAAATCAGAAAGAAACACTGCGTGCTTTCAGATATTTTGACATTTTTCCCCTGATTTGTGCAGACGCCCAGACAGGGAGATACGTATTTTCGATACGAGGATGTACATAATCTATGTAATTTTTCAAAAAATTATAAATAATTGAGCTATTATACATTTTCAACTATTTTGAATATGTTTTTGATACGGAGGTTACTTTAAATATTTTCCTCGTTAAATTTCATGATTAAGTCAAGTTTTGCTTAAACTTGTCAGTGAGGTGCGGAGTTCAATACGATATGGAGATGTTTTAAGAATATTTGTAATAATTTCTATTGAAATTTAATATTGCAATGTGTTTAAGGTGTGTTTGATTGTTCAAAATAGTGAACTAGATTTCTGAAAAGTGTTTAGAATTGAATTGAGTTTCTCATTTGGGCTGCAGGGACGGCGTAGGAACAATTTTGCAAAGAGCATCATCCAAGTAAGTGAAATTCATAATATAATAAAGAAATATTGATAAAGATTGATGTCCAATAAGCAGTGTTATGATCACTAATTATTATACTTTTAAGCAATAATACCTTTGTTTTGACAATCAATTCACAATAATCGTTGTTTAAATACTCAAATTTAAAGTTTATATGCAAAAAACTGGTATTATTAACATTAAAAATTACAATGTGCTTGTTGAAAAAATGAAATTGTGATAATTATTGAGTAAAAACTCGATCTTTATCGTTTAGGAAGTAAAAATTCGTAGTCTGAAAGTTAAAATATTCAAAGACAAATTATAAAATTTGTAAGTCAAACTGCACTTTTCAATATATTATATATAATGAAAATATACATGTACAGATCTCATATTTTCTGTAGGATGAATATTAAATTATACTATTTCAATATGAAATAATGAATTCTCAAGTGTATTTAATATTAAAAGAATTATTAAATTTTATCAATGAGCTCCATGAAAATTTACTTAAGTGAAATAGTAAATTTTATATACAATACTAAATTCACTTTATACTTATTATATTTTATCATTCGCATTATAATTTTTCATGTTTGAAACCTAATTCTCTGACCCTTGCCTCGAATGCGCTTAGAGCCCATAGCATTCCTAGTCTATTATTAGCAACAAGCCCCTAAAGTTTGCAGTGAAAGTGCCACCAAGTGAATTGATAAGTGGTTATCTCTAAGAAAAATTAACAGAATAGGTAAGTAATGTATAGCATTAAAATATTAATTATTTACATTAATATCAATAAAGGTCCAGTTGTATAAAGCATTGTTAAGGTTGATTACATTGTCAAATATTTGAACACGTGTTTCTAGCCCTACTTGCCGACTTTTTAATATAAATCATATTTTCATCCATAATTTCATAATAAATAGAACAACAAGTAGTTCGAACTCCTATCAACGAATTGAGAAATCCAAATCATACCCCAAAAGTTGAACAAATTGAGATGTTGCTAATGTCCGATTAGTACAATGTAAGTATTGTAAGTTGACATTTGCACGAAATATTAGAAGTTCATGATCTTATAACATAATTTATCTAAGAAAATTCGGTTAGATGGATAATATCCTGCAACAATAATAAAGTTTTCTATGAAAATGATTTGTAATTTGAGCTCCGGTAGTTTTATAGAAACTTTTTTAGACTCTAAATTATTTATTTATTGCTTTATCTATAGTTTCAACAGTGTGTCAATTTATTTTTCTAATGTGTGATATCCGTTTTGTGTGATACTAGATTTATACCATAATAATTCTATTTCTAGACTACACATATCCCTGAAGAAGGCAACAATATCAACAATGTGAGCAAAACGTCGGTTTTTGTCGATCATCGCTTTGATATTATTTTATAGTAATAATTGTTTTTTATTTTTATTTTCTTATTTTACTTTCGTACTGAAAATGTAAGAGTATATTATTTTCTTAAATAAAAATTACCACTCTTCAAACAAAAGCTGTGAATATATTATTTATTTATTTCAGTTGACAAATTACTACTTACCGAACGAATTATTGAGCTTTATTATAGCATATTTCATTTTCACAAAAATGGGAGGTAAGGAAAAAAATCGATCAATTTCTCCGAAATTCAATTATGAATAATTGGTTCTTGGATTTCAATTCTGTGTATTTTTTTTCATTCCAGTTTGACGTTTCGATCCTTAAGCCGATAATCATCATCGAAAACAATAGTACAAAAATAAACAAAGCAAAAATCTGGATAGTAAAAGATCTACAGAAGCCTTGACATGAAAACGTGGACTCAACATTTACAACAAAAAGAATAAATAATCTCCTGCAATTCATCCAAGTTTTAAGTGAAACCATGTGAGAGTACCTCAAACAAAGGAAAAAATAACTCTAGTCACAATGATATTTGTCAAGACTAATATTATAGATTCCTCTGCTTGAGGCTCTCTAGTGTTGTTTTTCCTCAAACCTTGAATAAATGTCAGAAGTTCATTGTTCTTTTTGTTCTAGATGTATAATCTACGTTTTCATCTGATCTGCTGTATATTTTTCATTATCTTGATACTTGCCGTGTTTCCTTTTTATCATCATTTTCTGATGGTGGTTTTTTGTTAAAAGATCGGAATGTCAAACTGAAATGAAAATAAAATACAATATTGCATCCAAGAACCAATTATTAATAAAAAAAATATTTATTGATATTTAAAAAAAATGGAAATTCCAACTTCGATAAGTATATTGTACAAGTGAATATTTTACTGAAAAAATTGCTAGTTTTTATTGTTTGAAATGACGAAATTTCAAATCAAGATAGGAATATTTACTATTATATATATTCAAAAAATAATGTTGATACGTGAAATTCTATAAATGAGATAGGAGATTTTTAGTGTTTGAAACATTAAAATTTAAAGGTTGAGAGTTATTATTTACCATAGCCCCTGTTACATATTATATACTTCTATATGGAATTATATGTATCGGAATAGAAAATTTTATCATTTGGAACTTTAAATTTTTTTATCTTGACTCCTAATATTTTTTCCTAGAGATAATACATTTTAGTGGATCAAGGATATATTTTTCCACTTTTCACTTTGTAATAAGTGACAAATTTCGAGGCAGGCTCCGGGTTACTATTCGAAACATCAAAAACTAATAGAAATCTTATTAAATGTTGACATTTACTTTTTTCCGTGTAAATTATTACTTTCAGAGCCATAAAATATTAAAATTAAGTGTTTGAACTTGTTGTAGCATCAAAATAGTTATCTACTATTTTAGTATGAATCGGCTGACCGGTAGTGCAGTTTATATGTATAACAGACATTCAGAATTGGCCGTATAAAACAATCAATTTTATTGAAATGATAAGGTAGGCAATGATAATCTGCTGTCAATTTTTTGATTTTGTTTGACATTTTACATGTCAAAATATTATTAAAATTATATTAATTATAATCTGAATTGACAGAAAACTTTATTGAATGAATTTGTCTACATACCAAATGATGTACAAGTAAGTCACGTGATGTTCACGTCAGATTTTTTCTTTACAACAAACAGTATAAGTATTCATCAATATATTTTCCTCTAGAAATCGTCGAGTCACAAACAAGGTTCTATCACAAAATGAAGATGCAAAATCATTTTTCCTTAAATAGATTTCTTTGCAGGTCAATTGAAACTGTCTATCAGCGTGACTCCATTTATGAAGCGCAATATCATGATACCAAAGATCGTGATTACTTGCTTGTGTATGTTATTGACGATTTAGGAAATCGTGCGTGATATTCATCAGCGGACTGAAAGGGTACTTGTATAAATTTCATCCATTGTTATGTATTACAGTTCACAGACCAACTAGATGATGAGAAGCTTATAAAAACTCATTGTATAAATCAATCTTGAATGTTATAGTGTTTATAATTAACAAGAAGTTTAATGTTATAAATTACAGATAAGTGTTTTATGTATTTAGTATTTTTATTGTGTTCGCATAAAAACTAGTGAGCACAGAGTTCAAGTTGTCATTTTGACCTTACTTGCACTTGACAAATGATTCGGTGGTACGTGCTTTGCACGATGCTGCCAAATATATTCACAGAAAAACTTAATAAAGGCTACGAAATTCAGCTGCCACGTGGTTATATAATTTATAAGCGGCCGTACAAGAAAAGAAGTTATATCAAAATTATAATAGTAGAGTTAACTGTTTGCACTTGGCGAAACATTGTAAAATAAATTATAAAATAAAGTACACTTGGTAAAGTTTCACGGAAGAGAACATAATTTTTATGAGGTCTCCCCAAGAAGAAGGTACCTGAAGAAATTTCTTTCAGTGTTCTATCTGAATATCAATTCGAAATTTAATTTCAAGATAAACTTTATACATTTAAATTGAAACAGTGGGTTGAAATAATGCATAAAACTGTGATTTTGTCGCAGTTTCTTCGCTTCAAATGCAAATTTCTCTCACACAGGTTAATGATTACAAATTGCTATTCGCGTCCAAATAAATGTTGTCTATTTATTTTATGCTTTTATCTGTGCAAGCTGAAGTACTAGATACTTGTATTAATAATGACTGATCAGTGGGTTTAAATGTCTAGAAATAATGACTATTTAAATATATCTATGAATGGAATACAAGTGATTTATAGATGCAGTAAATTTAATAATACCAGAGTTATGAATGCTCATTATTTATTGAAATATTGATTCAAGTTTTGCTCATATTTGTGCCCAACTTTAAAGGCCAATTTTTTCACTTTTAAAAGCTTTTAATACAAATATATATGGGCTTGAACAAATGATATCGTTTCAAACCATGCCAATGCAAAATTTATATCAAAATCGTTATTTTACTCTGCAATAAAAATAACTCGTACCTACTGAATAACTCTTCTAGCTTACGCTCTAATATACCTAATCCAACAATGGGCCAACATTTAATTGTCTAACAGTTGATGCCTGGCAACCACCGAACATCTAGTAACCCTAGGCTGTCAATCACGTCCGTCAATTTATCATCAACTTGGTCAATACCAACTGAATTATAGTTATAGCGAATTCAAGTTAATAATTATGTGAGTTAATTACTTAACATATTTCATATTTGTGACAGTATTGTAAACATTGGTCTGTCTGTCTGTCGGTTTATCGATTTATCGGTTTGTCAGTCTGTCAAATTCGAATCATTATAAAATTCGTCATATTTTGGGAAACAAAGGAATAATGAGAAACATAATGTGAAATTAGAATTAGAAACATGCAAACGTTCGTCAATTGTTTTTTCAAAATAAGTAATTCGGCTCTGTCGTGTTGGCAGGGTCGTCTCGAGTGGGGGTACAAAGAGTGCATGGCACCCCGGCGCTATATTTTCAAGGGCGGCAACTGGGCCCGAATCGTGCTAAAGCTATTATAAATACCCATTTTTCAATCCACCATAACTCGGTTGATTTTGATTGGAAATGGATGAATCTTTGAGTTTTGGGAAGTTTGAAGTTTTTTATTTCAGGGTATGTTAGTTAGTTCGAGGCAAAAATCATCGCACTTCCCACCGCACCCCTGAGAGAAAAATGTTCTTGTTGTCAAAAAGTATCAAACTTTGACAGCTTGTACCGGGTTCAAGAAAAATCGTGGACTCAACTCATGACCCAGGAAATCAAATTGATCCATTTTCCTCTAAATTTCGCAAAAATTTGGGGATCTGCGACGACTTGACGCCAAGTTATGAATTAACAAATAAAAAAAATTCATTTTGCGGTTTTTTGGCAATTCTTCTAATCTTGCACGGAAATTGAATTAATTCTGTTGTGTTGATAGCATTCTATTGGTACTTTTAACAAATTGTAAAGAACATTTCAAACTTATCAAAACTCAAAAGTTTATCAATTTAAATTAGCCAAGTTAGGACCAAAAAAGCGAAAAAAGTGTTTTTGTGTTTATTTTTTGTTTAATGTATAACTTTGCACCAAATCGTCACAGACACTCAATTTCTTGCGCAATTCAGAGAAAAATTAATGAACTTGATTTCCTGGGTCGTGAGTTAAGTCCACGATTTTTTTGCACCTGATACAAGCTGTTCTTGACATCAAAATTGGGTTGGATTAACTTACATGACTGAAAGAGAAAACTTCAATCTTCCCAGAACTCAAAGATTCACATAAAACAATATGTATGCGGTAAGGGGCAGGAGGGGGAGGGGGAATTCATCAGTTTTTGCACCCTAGAGCTGCCTCTGCGTGTTGGGTATCAAATTAAAGCTCTTGCCGGGATTTCTAGTAAAAGTGTCAAAGGGGATATTTAAGAATGACAGCTGTCACTTTGAGAACAACAGCTGTCACTTTGAAAATGACAGCTGTCACTTTGAAATTTGCAATTTATTGATGCGACACCAAATTTCTGAAACAGCGAAATTATCTTATGATTCAATTCATATGAGTGGGATTATTAGAAAAACGTTTTGACATTCTTACAATCTTCTTGTTTGATTCACAGCAAACGATTATAAAGAGTAAACCCAGTTGTAATAGAAGTGCTACGGTTGTAAAGTATATAATTGTATTATTCTGATCTGATTTACAATTGTTATGCCTGTTTGTTACCATTCCGGTTGGTTAGTGTGCACTAAAGTAAACTTTATGAGTTCACTGTATTTGTGATATATGCTTATTATGTGTGGGATGCATAACCAGTAACGTAATTTAAATGGAAATAAATAATGGTTGTATTGGAAACAAGTTTCTTTAGTAGTTACTAGTAATATCAATGAATAATATATTAAAACTGTTCGTTCTCTTACAATTGTCTTATAAATAGATTAGCAACAGCAAAATAAGAATTGCAAGTCATTTGTAGGCAGAAAAAATATCCAAAAAAATTTTGTAAGCCGTGTGAGTCTTACATGTAACGCTATGAATAATAAATTGGTTTAATCTTCATTAATTCCTTACAATTCTCTTTTTTCCCATTACCGTTAGACAGATATAAAGCGCAACAGAGTTTTTGGAAGTTCAGAAATGTGAACGAAGTCATCGCATTGTTAAAGCTGACTGGAATAGTGATTCCCTGATCTAAAAGCCATTATTTATTATCTTTTTGAAAAATATTTCATAATTGCGCCGCAATAAAGCATACAACTCTAAAATTGTAAGTGATATCAAAGTGTCAGCGAGAAAAATTGCCTGTCAGATTTTAATGAATTCCAATAATTCATGAAATTATTCCATACGCGTTCCGAGCAATTTTCACAAAAATTTTAATTGCATAATTTCCATAAAATTTTCGAGCATAAACTAATTTTGACACTTATTTGTTACGGAGGTATAAAGAGTCTTGAGGCAAATTGGGTAATTGCAGTGGTCCTCGAACCTCAGCCTTCTGGGCAAAATTAAATAACTAATTATTATTATTTTTGAATTGGTTGGAATCAAAAGCTTCTCTTTATTTTAAATTGGTCAATAAAATGTTCCACTAATATAAATTTATCGGACAAGATATATTCAATATTTTCACATCACAGTGCTACCTGAAATTATTGAATTATAATTCAAGCGGAACTTTAACATTATAATGTCAAACAAAATAAAAAAATTGACAACAGATTATCATTGCCTACCTTATCATTTCAATTAAACTGATTGTTTTATACGGCAAATTCTAAATGTCTGTTATACATATAAACTGCACTTCCGGCTCAGCCGATTCATACAAAAATAGTAGATAACTATTTTGATGCTACAACAAGTTCAAACACTAATTTTCAATATGCTATGGCTGATCATTCTAGATTTATGCTAAAAATTGAAAAAAAGTTTCAAGTAAAGTGTACTTCCGATACATACGACTGAAATCATAATGCAAGGTACACAACTAGTCCCTATACCAGTCTTAAATACAAAATTTCAACATTATACCTTCAACCAGTTTTGAGGTTTGCGAGTTACGAACGAACACACGTACACATGTACCGACATCAAGCCGAAAATAGTCAAAATGGATTCAGGAATGCTCAAAACGGATATTTCCATCAAAATCTCGATAGGTGAATTTTGTCGGTTTCACAATACTTTCTTGTACTTCGTATCTTTTTAATGACATTTTCGAATTAAAACAAAATTACTACCAATAATTTTAATGAAAAACTTATTAAGCAATCTCTAATTAAGCTCTATTCCTCAAAATTGAGCAATTATTATTTATAGCTTTATTTCCAAATAGGCTTGTATCAAAAAATATACTTATTGTATTATTAAGAACGTGACAACCTGATATTAATCAAAATGAATAATTTCCATTACAATTTTTTCTTTTTTTCTCGGTCTCAATCTAATAAGCAGTTGAAATTATATATCATCAGATTTAAATAGTCCACTTCTAACCGATATAATCATGTTACAAGTGGTTCAGATGTTATCGTAAACCATGACCAATTAATATAGATTTTAAGATTGAAGATAATTATATTTCAATCATCATGAGGAATAAGATTTTAGAATGTTGAACTATAAATCATATTTAAGCATTACACATTTTATTTAATTACATTTGAATATATTTCGTGTTGGTTGATAATTAGAAAATGTTTTTGGTTCTATAAATGATTATTCAAATGTATTGATTTTCTATTGTAACCAGAAAATAAAATTTTTTACCAGGCGAGGAGAATATTGTGAAAAATGGATTTGTATCTGCCTCCTAAGTTTCCCCGGATTTGTCCTGGTTTGGTCCTATTCAATCTGAATTTTGAAAATTGAGAAACAAATTGAATAAAAATGTGATTTAAGTGAAGATTGTACTGTGAACGACGTGTTTCAGATTTCCTTGTTGTGAAAATAATATTTCAATATTTAATAATCCATACATCTTTCAGAATTTTATTGAGATAAAAATGACTTTTGATTTTAAATTCTGTATATTTATTTGAAACTTTGACGTTTCGATCCTTTGACCAAGGATCTTCTTCAAAACAATGATAGAAAATAAAACAAGGCAAGTAACTATAGATACTAAAAATATACAGAATACTAGATGTGATAACGTGGATTTCACATCTAAACAAAAAGAATAAAATCCTCTGGCATTCACACAAGGCTTGAGGAAAACCAGGTGAAAACCCCAAACAGAGGAATATGTCCTACTTGGTACAGCCCCGCACACATCCCAAATCACAAAATACACGACATTTCAACAGGACAGCGTAGCGCTACTCTTTGCTATTGGTTTGGCTCACAACTAAGTGTCAAATAGTCTTCAGTGTACTTTATAATCCAAAATGTACACAGAATTACACCAACTAAAACGTAGTCATTATATATGTGCGTTATTGATTACAGAAAGCCAAACATTTGATAATTCAAAACCATCAATATGGTTGAAGTTATTTGGATGTTTAAGTATCTCAATTGCTTCTCTGACCAATCTACCATAAATCGATGAGCATCTTGCGACTATTCTTGTTTCTTCAAACTTGATGTCATGCAAAAATTCGATGGTATGATCAGTTACAGAAGATTTATTTGAATGGTTTAATCTTATGCATCTTCTATGTTCAACAATGCGAGTGTTCACAGTTTGGCCCGTCTGTCCAACGTGAACTTTCTCACAGGTACAAGGGATCTTATAAATGCCCGAAGATTGTAGGGGAATCACGTCCTTAACAGACCTCATAAACTGCTTGATTTTTATTACCGGAGCGAAGGAAACTTTGAAATTATATCTTGACAAGATCCTTCCGATCTTCTCTAAAACATTGCTCACATAAGGTGAAGAAACATAATTTTTACTCACGCTAGTATCTTCAACAGTAGCACTGGTAGACTTGGGTTGAAGAGCCTTTTCAATGCAGTAATAACTGAAGCCATTCTTCTGGAAAATCACTTGCAGATTATCAATTTTATTATCAAGTTCTTCAGAAGGGAATAATCTAAAAGTGATTTTTCAGAAAAATGGCTTCAGTTATCACTGCATTAAAAAGGCTCTTCGACCCAAGTCTACCAATACTACTGTTGAAGATACTAGCGTGAGTAAAAATTATGTTTCTTTACCTTATATGAGCAATGTTCCAGAGAAGATCGGAAGGATCTTGTCAAGATATAATTTCAAAGTTTCCTTCGCTCCGGTAATGCAAATCAAGCAGTTCATAGGACCTGTAAAGGACGTGATTCCCCTACAATCTTCGAGCATTTATAAGATTCCTTGCACCTCTAGGAAAGTCTACGTAGGACAGACGGGCCGAATTGTGAACACTCGCATTGCTGAACATAGGAGATGCATAAGATTGAACCATCCAAATGAATCTTCTGTAGCTGATCATGCCATCGAGTTTTTGCATGACATCAAGTTTGAAGAAAAAAGAATAGTCGCAAGATGCTCATCGATTCATGGTAGATTGGTCAGAGAAGCAATTGAGATACTTAAACATTCAAATAACTTCAATCATACTGATGGTTTTGAATTATCAAATGTTTGACTTTCTGTAATCAATAGCACACATACATAATGACTATGTTTTAGTTGGTGTAGTTCTGTGTATATTTTGGATTATAAAGTACACTGGAGACTATTTGACACTGCAGTTTTGAGCCAAAGCAGTAGCAAAGAGTAGCGCTGTCTTGTTGAAATGTCGTGTATTTTGTGATTTGGGATGTGTGCGGAGCTGTACCAAGTAGGACATATTTCTTTGTTTGGGGTTTTCACGTGGTTTTCCTCAAGCCTTGGGTGAATGCCAGAGGATTTTATTCTTTTTGTTTAGGTGTTTTATTCACGTTATCACATCTAGTATTCTGTATATTTTTAGTATCTAGTTACTTGCATTGTTTTATTTAGTATCATTGTTTTCTGAAGAAGATCTTTGGTCAGAGGATCGAAACGTCAAAGTTTCAAATAAATATACAGAATTTGAAATCAAAAGTCGTTTTTATCTCAATATTTATTATAGCACTGCAAAGTGAAGCATTTTTATTTGTATCAAAATTTAGATGTAAATTCACTCTTAAATATATAAAATAGGTCATGTTAACTACACAAACTACAATATTCAAGTTGCTAACTATATCATGACGTCATCCACAAAGAGATTGTAATTTGTCTCCACGCTATCTCTACAAATTAGAATAGCTACCCGGAAATCCTTCTACATTTGAAGGATTGTCGGCTTTTGGGACAAATGGAATGTTGTTAGCTTCTAACCAAGATCTTGTCATTCTAGCACAATGACAAAAGTCTGGCGATAATATCAAGTCATGTTTACTCGTATGAGTTGTAATAATGAACTGAAGCGACTCTGGAAGATATTTCTCTGCATAAATGCTAGCATCAACTGCTTAAAGGGCGAAAAAAATCTCATTTTCTATTTACGTCTATTGTATTACGTTATCAGTCTGAGTGCCAATTCACAATGTGCGTAAACGTAAGGAGTACGTAACCGTAAACATAAACATAAAGTTGAACTATTGTATTTCAATGCCCGTGTTTACAATGCTCTTACGTATTTCTTACGTTTATGTATTGACATAAGAGCTACGTAATGGGAACGTAAAGTTGAGATAAATTCAACTTTATGTTATGTTTACGTACGAAACAACTAATAGCGCATGCGTCGACTTCAAACACATGTTTTCATCTGACAGTTGACAATACTCTGAATCGAAACGTGCTTTAAATATGATTCATGATTAATATTTCTCTCGGTGGCGACTTTTATAACGCAGTTTCAATAATAATGAAAGAATCGCAAGATCTTTTTCAGACATCATACAATAAAACAAAACAAACTAAACTCCAAACTAATAAAAGTGAAGCCAAAGAAAAACATTAAACACGAAACAGAATCGAAATCAGCAGAATATTTGAAAATGACAGTCAGAGAAACCAACACAATATATCAATAACCCTAATTTGTATCAACGTAAAATGCTAAAAAAAAACACTTTATTTTGATATTTGAAAAGCATATAACCTGGACTAGAATTGCAATATGGATTCCTACAACAAACATAATGGATAATAATTTGTCCATAACTACCCTATTCGAGAATACAATATGAAAATAATTCTAAATCAGACTATGATTCTGGAAGGAATGAGAGAAATAATATTTTATGACGTTTTTATTCGACATCTTTATTGGACAAATTTACATTTTACGATATTCTTATTTACAGAAAAGGGTTCAAATTGATAATAATTTCTGAAAATGTATACACTCTTCCCTTTTTCTTTAACAGGAGGTCATTTACTATCCTTATATTATTTCTATAAGTGCACTGCATGTGCGACTCAGCAACACAGCATCATAAGATGTCTGTATTTGTTTACAAGTGTAGGTTAACAGGTTTGTGGAAGAAACGAAATCACTTCGGATAGTTGTTTACATTTTTTACAAAAATAGAAATTTATGCAAACAAAGAGGTGTTGGTGACTGACCGGCGGATGAGTGCGTATCAGACGGTCGACATTCCACACCGTCGACGAATCATCCCGCCCACATGCCATTATTCAAAGTGTTCGTACATAAGTTAGGAAGCGTCAAATTATTCGTTTGTTATCATATGTCCTGTGGATATAATTATTATTTTCAGGCAGTGAAGTGATTGATGGAAATGGATTTGGGACTAATAGGTACCTATATCTACACCTAACGCCGGTTTTGACGCCCAATGCTGCTGATAGTGAGTTGAATGATTTATCATTGAACTTCAATAACGGATGCATGTTGGGGTTTCTAACACTATCTCTTGACGGCTACGCTAACATTTAATGTTGCATATCTCCATTGAATTTACATCGAACAACTCCTGAAACACACATAATAAATTACCAAAGATTACTTATACTATAATGGACAGTTGCGGCACTCAATGAATTTATTTGATTCGGTCGCTTCTACAACATCTTATTGTACACCTCGCATTATGATTGAGGTCGGCTGAACCGAAAGTTCAGTTTACTGAAGAGTTTTCCAAAGTTTTCTCATAAATCCAATCTACTGAAATTAGATTTCATGTACAGTGCAATGTATTTTAATTAACAACAAATTATTAAGTTTCTTATAAATTTAAATTAGCTTACAAAATTGCAATGTTGATATCAATCACAATAATATTATTCAGGTGGCTATGTATTCGACTTGCAAGCATACGTTATGCTATATCTACAAAGTAAAAACGTTGTACACCTACTGTATTCTACGGAAACTTGTCTCTGAGTTGTATGCAACCTACACAATAATAATAAGAAACAGAAAGAAGTACATGAGCAAAGCGAGGAGCAAAAATATTGGAGTGCTTTATTAACCAGTTATTGACATTGAATTTATATTCTCACATACACTATTAACAAACATTTACGGAATGAGAATAAAAAACTATTTTATAACCTAGGATTTGTTTTATTACTTCTTCTGTTACTTGGCTTATATATACATACATACATACATATAAATCTTATTTTTTCTTCAAAATAAAATTGGTATTAATGTCAATGAACAATCATTCTATGCCAAACATCCCCATCAGAGCACACAACGTTTGCTTCATCCACATTCATTATCTTATTATTTATACATGATAGTTCATTCTTTTCTATCGGAAACTTTCTCCGTCGCAATAAACCAACAATCATATCTATTCATCTAAGCATATGACATTAAATCAGTTTAAGATTTTCCAACAAGCTTAAACCAACATAGCTGACTCATTTCCATTCTTTTGATCGAATTCTCTATACACCAATAAATTCCGCACTTGATCTCTTCGGGTATACCTACAAACACTATAAAGGAATCTCATTTCCACAACAGTCATTTTCCGCTCGTTGCTTCTGTAGCAACGTCAAGCGTTCACTACTAACATCATAGTACAGACAATAAAAAAAAATAGCGGAAAAAATAGTTTCTATTATTGAAAATCAAGTTTAAACGGTGCTCAGACCACATATTAATGACTCTACGACAGGTAAGTGTAATCTTGTAATATAAAACGGAGAAATTGTGTGCTGAAAGAATCACAGTAATGTTCGTCTATGGAAAATGAGGTCAGAGCTTTCCTCCTTATTTTATTTAGATCTAAGTTTTTTTGCTCAGGATTCTACAAAAAAAAGTCCAATACACTTTTTTGTTATAATCAATAATCAAACAAAATTGAATTACTAGTGTTTGAAAATACATCTTGTACATCAATTCTCGTATTCATCCATATTTTCATCATCATCATTGATGCTGCCTTCGATGAGGGCCCTTTTCGTACATAAGCCAAAGCAAACAGATAGTCTGATGCCACAGGGTCTTCTCTGATCCAGCCCCATTGGGTGGG
This sequence comes from Dromius quadrimaculatus, assembly GCA_963989225.1. Classification (NCBI taxonomy): domain Eukaryota; kingdom Metazoa; phylum Arthropoda; class Insecta; order Coleoptera; family Carabidae; genus Dromius; species Dromius quadrimaculatus. The sequence continues at coordinate 48,812,092 of OZ022332.1, read as the reverse complement.
TTGTAGAGGGTTACCGAGCCACTATTGTATCTATAAGAAAGTAATCAGATCAACTTGAATATTATTTCATTTATAATTTAAGAAAACAGTATTCAACAACTATATAGCATTATGAAAATTACAGGGGCACATTTAAAAGGAAGTGCTTTGACCTTTGAGATTGAGTTAGGCTTATAACATGGTTGGATTATATGAATGAAGATATGGAAGCTACTCGATGTGGAAAAAAAGCGTGTGGTCTATTTTGTAAGACCGGGAAGCAATTGAAACGAATTAAAAACTTCAATTACCGTTTCCCAGAAAACTGTGCTATTTAGATGTGTAAACATACTTACTTATCTGTAGATATACACTCTGAGGCTCCTCTGGTTGGACGAAAAGAGACAACCAGATTTGGGCTTCGTTAACGCTTCCAAAAATGCCGAGTACCGATGTTTGTTCAGGATGAAGACATCATTTTTAGCCCCTTTGATGAATACAAATTAAATTATGAAAGCCCTAAGAACTTTTCACTCTGAAAAAATTCAAAAAGAGTAAAAAAAAAACCTAAATCTAGGAATAAAATCTCCAACGTAACACTGACGAGTGTCGCTACAAAGGTGATAAGTTCTGAATGGAGTAAAGCCCGCTGCTCGCTTACATTCGTTGATGCGATTCGTCGGTTCACTTCGTTTAGAACGAACATCGACGAACTGACGCATACATCCTACTCAATATGCGTTGATTCACTTCGCTTTGATGGTACGTGGAAAATTCGTCCATTGTGCGAACTGCGACCACGAAACTTCAATCAGTGCTGAATTTAGAAGAAGGAGACTTGCTTCCGCTCGTTGCAGCTCATTTATGTTATATAGTCATTTCGATTTCCAAGAAAAAGAGGAAAAAAAGAAAATGTTAAAGCACTGCTTCAATTCAAGAATAACTAAACTGGACCGATTTTGTCGACTTCGTCACTTCGTCCAAATACTGACATCACGACGAAGTGATGCACAACGAATCGCATCGGCGCACCGCATCATGCTTACTAGGCAATAATTCGTGAATCCTTGCGACGAATGGACAATGGACGCATCAACGAATAGTGAGTAGCGCGCTTAAGGAGGAAAGCTCTGACTTCATTTCCTATAGACGCACATTATTGTGATCCTTTCAACACACAATTCTTCCGTTATATATTACTTGATTACACTTACCTCTAGTAGAGTCATCAATACGTGATTTGAACATAGTTTATTTATCAATGAAATTTGATTTTTAACAATAAAAATGATTTTTCTTATAACTTTCTATTTTCCCCGTTCCATATCTCCTTTAGTTCTGTTCGCAGTGCAAAAATGTATAAGAGATTTTTTGTGGGAAACTTTCTTTAGATCAATTTAATTTGTCGACTCAACTGCTAAAGACAGTGGTTCTCATATTATTAACAAAAAACTGAAAAAGTTGACTTTCAACTACTCCTACTCCTTTAGCTTCACCTCCACGCATCAGGACTTTTGGTATGTTATTAAGGACACTTTACTTTACATCTGTGACAAAATTGGATCCTACATGATTTTTTTTCGCTATTTGGCCTTATATAGTGTTACAATTTTTGCCTCCCAGACTTTAGTCCGGGCAATGAATGAATGTGGATGGAAAAGTCGAAAGCAGAAAATTTAACTTTGGAACATTGTTTGGACTAGTTGGAAGATAAACATACTGAAAGTCCCCACCCTTCGGAGTTAAGTCCCAGGAGGGAGGGCACAAAGAAGTTCCCGTTTTTTTGGTCTCTTGCTTACATCTCGAAAACGATGCATCGGATGAAATTTTTGTATCATACATTAAGGAAGTCGATGAAACTCTGTACAACTTTGGTTCTCTACACTTTTTACCTTTTCCCCATAGTTGTCTAGATATGAGCTCCATTGAAAACGGTTAATATGTTACTTTGTACACATTTCAGAAGATCGACCGCTTTTTGGAGCTCATATCTAAACAAAGATTAGGAATAGATAAAAAATGTGTAAAACCAAAGTTGTAGAGGATTTTATCAGCTTCCATAATGCAGAAAAAAAAATTTCCTTTGACGCATCGTTTTCAAGATGTAAACAAAAAACCAAAAAACGGGACCTTCTTTGTGCCCTACCTCCTAGGGCTTACCTCCGAGGGGTCGGGACTTTCAGTATGTTTATCTCCTAACTAGTCCAAACAAAGTTCCAGTATTAAACTTCCTGCTTTCGACCTTTCCATCCACATTCATTCATTGCCTGGACTACCTATATTATATATAATAGGTTTTAGACCCTACTGAACCCAGGAAAGTTGGTCTGTCTGTTGGTCGATCTGCTTGAAAGCACGATAACTCTAGAACTCATACGAATTTTTGACTGAAATTTCACATTTGAGTTTTTTATCATTATTATTATTACTTATATCTGCACATCACATACAGACGTTTGTCAATTGTTTATTCAATAATTTTTGGTATCAAATGAAAGCTACTGCGGTAATAATTCTAGTAGAAGTGTCACAAAGATATTGTAACGTGCAAAGGTGTCATAATTCGTAAAATCTTTCATCTTCTAGCGTCGGCGTCGTGCCGCTCTACACAGCGAATATTCGAGTAGCTTGCTAGAATGATGTAGAAATTTCTAGACGTATGGACATCCAAATATATAGGAGTGTTGTTTCTTATTTTCTTTTAAAAATTTGATAGTGAATTTTATTTTAACAATAATCAATTCCTCTATGAATGATTGTCAATTGTCTTTCTTATAAGTTATTCAAATTGTGTCTAGTTTGTAAGCTCCAAATAGAAGAAAGGTAACTTGAAAATACGATTAATCTTGCGTTGTTTGATACAGAATCACTCTGAGCGAATGTTCCTATAGTACAGCCAAAATCTTGCTACAGCTAGCTCATATTCTTATCTCGTCGTTTCATCCATCACTTGATATTACATTATCCAGATATACAAACTCATTCTCTTGTTCTAGTTCTAGTTTCATGCTATTCACCAAAATATTGCAATTAGTCACTGTTTTATCCTCCTCGAACACAAACTATACTACAGAAACAAGATTCATATCATTCCTAATTTTGTAAACGAAGTTTACACATTTATTGGAATGACGTATATAAATAAAGATCATATTGGACTTGTTATGCAATCATTTGTGAATTTGGTACTATCATTCGAACAGTAATCGTTACTTACTTCAATGTCCGACTAGTTTATTGTTGTTGTCATAATAACACTCGGGCATTATTTTGAAAAATAACAAACAAGTTTCCTAGTTACAGCAAGTAACTAGAGTAATTTCTCTGACAGAAATCACAATGACAGGACATACATTGCTAAAAATTTTGATTGAAATACAACAAAAGTAGGACATTAAACATTGAAGGTACCACGGGAGTTGAACAGACAATAAAGCCTACGGTCAACGTACACATCTCGGGTGGAATTCGGTATATAACCACTTAATATCGTCTTATATTAAATTATCGACCTGACTTAAAAGGAACATAGGGGTGTTATCGGTGTGAAATATCGATGTTTGTGCGATACCAATTAAATGCTGGTAGATAAACGACCCAACGGCGAAAACATATTTCCGATCATTATGTCAAGAGGGTGGTTTTGCTAGACAATGATGCGCAAGTTATAACTTTTTAAAGCCAACTGGTTATAATTATGAGTCCAAAGGAAGTCAAGATCAATTTTAATCAAAAATCAGATCTTGGCGCACCGGTTACCGTAATCTGGTTGAATAAAAGTCTATAATTTAATTAGATTAATCGCAGTCAGGCCAATAGATAATATTCTATATCAGTGTCATGAATATATAATTATTACTTATTTACATAATTATTCATTAGCAGTATTTTCTTCTAGCAGCGGAAAACTTATCCAGATTTTATATTGTTCAGTTATTAAACGTCACTCATCTTACGTGAATATAAAATATGAATAAATTAAAAAGAAGATGAATTCATAAAGAACATGAATTGTTAAAAAAAATACAGCCGAGCACGTACGAAGCACAAACGATTCGCTAATACATGCCGCGAACTGGTCCACGCTAGACCGATCATCAGTCGTGCACCAACTGTTGGAGGTGGAGGTTATGACGTAGTCTGAGAAAATACACGCGAAGCAACGCTCAACAAGCATTATTTTATTTACAAAATATTAATTTTCAAGAACTGATGTCGGGGAAAAATATGCATAAATAATTTATTTATAGTGCTCCTCATTTTTCATTAATATTATTGAAAAATAGACGTGTAAAATAGTGTAAAGTGCAATAATGATAACATCCAGCATCCAAAAAACAATAGAACTCTAAGTGCTCGGTTTTTGTTTTGTAAACAAAGCACTTATTGAGTTCTAGGAAAGTGCATCAATAGTTCAGTGTCAAAAGTTCAGTGCATAATTAAAACCATGTTGAATTATTGTGTAAACCGATTGTGAATGAAAGAGTTTATCAATCAACAAGACTTATCTTTACTGTTTTGAGAGTAAAGTGTGAATGATTCTTTTTTAATCAATTATTTCGGTGATAACATTACAAATGTGACGTAATTCAGTTAATTTGACTGCTTATTTCATGTGAGACTTAAAGTGTTTTTCTGGTGTTTGTGTACATTTCCGAGCCGAGATGTCTGTCCATATTTTGGGATTATGGCTGCCAATTTGGATTATTTCGCTTGGATTTGTTACAGGTATGTTATAAATTCAAATTAGTCAAGATGAAATATAAATTTTAAGAATTTTACACCTCTAAAATATAAGTAATAGCGAAGCGGTTGTGCCAAGTGTTTAATTAAGTGAAACGTGAAATATTTGACGCCCAAGTTATTAACCTTACAGACCTTGTGTATCATAAGTATTTTTCGTAATATTCGTGCACAATATTAAACCATTTTTCATATTGGAGTTTTTTTTTCAAATCATAGATTGGATTTATTTTTTATATAGGAATTAATAACGCAGTAACATTATTTTTTATAATAAAGTGATTAAAATGCTAGATGAGTTCGCCTGTTTGTTTGTTTGGTTGTTTTGGCAATGTGGCAACAGAATTCATTCATTTACATACGATGCACATCGTCTGTCACAAAATTCCTATGATTTAGCGACGATCTGTCCAGATATTTGTGGAATTTAGCGTTCTAGGAGAACTTTGTCAATAAATACCAAAGAAGAAATAGATATGTGATGTCTTAATCAAATTCAGAATTTTTTGAATTATTGATTCTTAGTGAATATTACTCGTACTGAATCACTGAATTAATCTCTCTTCTAGCTTACGCTCTTATGTACCTAAGCCGACAATGGACCAACATTCAATTGTCTAACAGTTGGTGCCTGGCAACCACCGAACATCTAGTGACCATAGCCTGTCAATCACGTCCGACAATTGAACATCGACCTTGTCAATACCAACTAGGATTACAGTTACAGCGAATTCAAATAAATAATTATGTGATCTAATTACTACAAATATTTCATATTTGTGACACTGCTCCTCTCTCATGGTTCGTCGTCCTCGGCGAACTCAGAATCTCGTCCTTGGTACGGCCACAACCTGTTTCCATGAAGGACTTTTGGTTTGTTGTTTCTGCCCAACTGTATTCGGAATACAACGTCGTTCAAACACTCTATGACCTCGTCTGGTTTGCAATTTGGGACACTTTCCTCTTCTTCTTCTGGGGTTGCAGAACCACACCAACTTCGCCTTGCTGAAACCGGGGACCGCTGGCTCGCAGATCATATGCATGGGGCCTTCAATTCTGTCGCTGGCAGCTTGTATGTTCTGCCGTGCAGTAATAGGCAAAGGTCCGAGTATGTTCCCGGCAATATTTTTCTACATCTTCCCGATAGCCAACCCAGTAGAAACGTTCACGGACTTTATCAACTGTCTTCTTGATGCCGAAATGTCCACTGCATCACCATCACGCAGTTGTTCCAACTTCTCGGCACTATCAATTTTCCTCTTGTTTCCTTTCCATCGGAATTCTTTAATATTCTGTATAGTAAGTCATTTCTGACTCTCACAGGATTCCATTGTGCCAAATAGGCCTTGGTGATTGGATCCATAGTCGACGTTTCTTGGAAACCAGGCTTCTGGCCAGTCTCTACCCACTCTATGATCATCGTGAGAACAGAATCATCCAGTTGGGCCTGTTGCACTTTGTGCATCAATAATACGGATCCATCTTGCTTGAAGTCTTCAATTCTAGCCAGATTTCCAAATTTATCACTGAAGTTATTCTGCTCTCCAATTGAAGTCACCTTATCGGAGCTGAGGTTTCCTGGAGCATTAACATCAATTACTTCCGTTCTTAAGGTCCATTCACAACCGAATTTGAACATGGCACAATTTCATGCTAGCTAAAAATTCAAAGCTAAGCGTATGAGCTCAGTAGTAACCAATCACAACTAAAATTTGTAGTCTGCGTACTTTACGTTCGGATTGAAATGTTTGCAAAGTGCAAACTTTCACTTCAAGTCACTAGCGAATTGGCATGTGCATTGCATCTTCCGATGATTCAACATGTGTTTTTGACATTTAAAATCAAATAGAATAATGGGAGCCATATGCAAACAGTGAATTGACGGCGATAAAGCTTGGTTTGATATTTCATTAATCGATCATTTCTTTTCTTTAATATGGACGAGAGATTATTGAATTTAGATCTATAATGTTTGTTATCTTATTATATTTATTTACCTTATAACATTCTTCAATATGAACTGAAATTCAAGTAAATAGTCAACTGTAACTAACAACTATTCTTCATGCCCCGCAAGGAATTGACCACTGAATTTGAAAATATATTCTTTCAAACGAAAAGAAGAATAAAGTATTTGATATTTGCATTATTTTGTACTTGTTTTCATAGATGGCATTACAAAATCCAAACAATGCTGAAAGTGATTGTGAATGTTACAAATTTTAACCCTGCGTAATTTGAACTTCAAGTGCAAATTAAGCAGAGTCTAAAGTGGTTGTGAATGCAGCTTTAATTGTCGACAGTAAAGAGATATTTCTTCTTTTTTGTCAACCCGCAGGACGTCACCCATCAAATCCAGGACACAACCAAAGTCTCACAAGAACTTGGTGTTTCTTCTTTAGTCTGCCAATTGTAAATTCAAGCTCCTATACGCCAAGTACTGGAATTCTTTTCCCATTGGCTGTCTTTAACAAAATTGACTGGTTCTTGGCGCGATCACATGTAATTTGTCTTATTCTTGCAAAAACTTTTGGATGCACAACGGTAACAGTTGCTCCAGTATCTAGCACCATTTTACATGGTACATTCTCACGAATCCTTCCACGGTTGGACTGGTTTGAATTCTCGGCACTTGGTGATCAATAAGCTTGGAACTCTTGATGGGGGATCCCGTCAGCTTCTGCTTGACTTGCCCATAGTTTTATTTATTCTGACCTCGAGACTAAGCGACGCGGTCCCTTATATAGACTGAGGGATTGTAGCCTGGAACAGTTATAAAGCCTTTCGAGAGGCTGCTTGAATTATCTCGAATACTCCAGATTTCTAAGGAAACTTTTCAAATTCTTATGAATTCTTTCCAGAGTATCGATCAAAATATTCTTGAATTCTTTATAGTTTACATCATATTCTACAGAAAAATTAGGAGAATGAATCAAGCCTTCTCAAATGGTATACCCCATACTCTAAGGTATCTACTGAAATATTCATTTTTTAGGGTAATTAAATTTATTCTTTCATATAATTTTAATAATATTTTGACATGACAAATGTCAAACAAAATAAAAGAATTGACAACAGATTATCATTGCCTAATTTATCATTTCAATTGAACTGATTGTTTTATACGGAAAATTCTGAACGTCTGTTATATATATAAACTGCACTTCCGGCTCAGCCGATTCATACAAAAATAGTAGATAACTATTTTGATGCTACAACAAGTTCAAACACTGAATTTCAATATGCTATGGTTGATCATTCAAGATTTATTAGAAAAATTCGAGAAAAGTTTCAAGTAAAGTGCACTTCCGGCACAGACGATTGGAACCATAATGCGAGGTGCACAACTAGACCTTATACCAGTCTTAAATACGAAATTTCAACATTATACGTTCAACCAGTTCTGAGATTTGCAAATTGCGCACGAACATATACTGACATCAAGCCGAAAATAGTCAAAATGGATTCAGGAATGCTCAAAACGGATATTTCCATCAAAATATCGATAAGTGAATTTTGTTGGTCTCACAATACTTCCTTGTACTTAGTACGAGTTAGTAAAAATTCATTGTATTGAATATTTTTCCTACATATAATGTCGGGCTTTCCGTTTGAGTCACTAAGTTGATATATGAGTGATTTATCGCATAATGGAAGTAAAATTGTTTTCAATAGTTGTCCATGTCACTTATTGTGCTTATACATACGAGCAAGCATGATTATTTTATCTTCAATTATCTTGACTTGCCATTTATTTTCATGTTTTTAGAGTGAAAAATATTTCAGATAAAAATGACAATGATTGAACCAAGGCATGTTTTTTGGAACATTTATCGAAATTAGTAGATACCTACATATATGTCATATTGTCACATATTAGTTTACACTTTTCATGTAAAAGTTATGTATTCAGAAAAAAATATTGAATTTTCAATCAACGCTTCACAAAAAAACTTATGATATTTAATGTATCTTATGTGAACAAAATTTGATGATGATTTGGACGATTAAGATAAGCAGTTATAAAATGTTTAATTATTATTATCACCCGTTCCTCTTATAACTTAATTAAAACGTGAGAATCAAGAATTTCAATTAAAACATGAAGGTATAATATTAATGAAATTTCTTATAAAAAATTATTCAGCATGTGCCGAAGCATTGGCTTAGAAAATTGAACCGACCAAGTGATAATTACAAAAAATTCTTATTTTAGAAAATAAATTTGTTGACTTAGGCATATCATGTAAACATAGCATTACGTAACATCATGAATCTAGTGACATTTGTTTACGTACATCGCTTCCTTAAAAATTCCCAGTATAGAATTATATTTTCATGAATTCGTGTCTCATGTTTTGATCCTTTATTCTTATTAATAATGTTATTAGTATTACAGTAAATTTATAATTACTAGAAACTTGCAAGGCGCTTGAAGCGCCCGTTGAAAAGTGAAGAGTCGTCAAAATCACAAATACTGCTTAATTTCTATAAATATGAGACCTAAATATGCTAAAATTCATATTCTAAGATAAAATATATCAAGAAGAATCGATTCTGATAATTTTTGTTGTTATAAACATTATAAAGATGCTACGGTCGCACGCTGTATTGAGTAACGGACGGAAGAGAGAATAGCCGAATCAGAAGCACACACTGTTTGACTCTGTTTCTCCTGAACGAATTGAGATAATTAAAGTCTGTAAAAAATATCGTATTCTGCACAATTCATTCTAATGTAATAAGAATTATTATTGAAATATATCAAAAAATACAAATACCATTACCTAATAAATAACATTTAGAATTTGTAGCTGTATTTTTGACTCAATAGAGATTATCCAAATGTGTGCGAAAATTATTGTGGTCTACATACTTAGATGTAACACGATGGAGAATTTCATCAGAATATCTTCAGAAATACAAATATGATCGACAGAAACAATATAATTAAAATTTGTAAGGAACATGTTGTCCAACACATTTAATAAAATTGATAAAAATGTCTTAGAAATTGAGTGACAAGATATTTCTGTTTTAAAAATGAAAATAAAAGATTATCAATAATAACAAAATTCAATTTGGATTTTCATATGTATTGGAGCAATTCTTTCACATCTTTAATGAAGTCTGGTACATTTAGAATCATACAATTCGTAAGGTTGGAAGACACTACTTCCACCCACTCGTTGTAAGTTTTTTATTATTTGCTCTTTTGGTATATTTTTGAATTTTCCCAAATCATAGAAAAGCAAAATTTTTAAAATGTTCATTTAATGACATAAATCTCGAATCCATATTGCTTATTATAGAATCAATCGTGTTAAAAAAATCTGACTCATATCGGCTTGAGGTGCGAGACCCTCAGACCGCCTCGGAGAATACGTGCCTTCATTTTCTAAAATTGAGCATACAGTTTTCGTCCTTATCCATTATCCAATCAAGCGTCAGGACTGCCTTAAAGGCGTTTAATAAGGGCTATATTCCTTTGCTTGCGTTGCGACTAGTGACTATAGACCTAATTAATATAAGGCTTTGGGTTCAATTTCATTTAATTTGCGAACTGTATTTGATATACTAATGCATCCCGTCCAGAGGTGGTAGAGCGGTCGTCATGCTAAAGCTAGTGGAAGTAGTTGTAATAAGCTTGGCTCACGGTTTTTATGTAGTCCCCCACAGCAAATTGTGAGAATTATTTTTTCCTTCACAATTTTGAACTAAAAAATCTGACGTGGACAAATAATAATATGATAATAAAATACAGAATTTCATCGTTCCACGAATAATTGTTTCAATACATCATTTTTATTTTATTTCATAAATTTTGAATATTTGATTTCCTTCAGGGGCAGCGCCCATGGATTAGGATTTGAAATTGATCGACTTTTCCATTTATTGGTGATTCGGTGGAATATATAACCAATACCGGTTTACCCGTAATTTATTGCTGAATAAAACTCCGTACGGCTTTTTTTATTAGAAATAAACAGCATAAAATGTCAGAATCTTAATTTACATGTACCCAAGTATCTATTACATATAAATTTCAACACAAAACTTCATATTTTTGCAATAAATAAAAATTCCAAGAATATTTAGCGGATATTTGAGATTTTAAAATAAAACTCAGTTCTTATCTTTGACAAATACAAAATTTGATTGAAAAGTTTTGAGACTGGGACTTCTAATAACGAAATGACAGTATCGAAGTCTTCTATGATTTTCGATATCTATGTAGGAACTAACGAAGATAGTCAAGTGCTCTTATTCTGTCAATCTTACTAGTAATTAAGGTATCAAGGGTGTTACAAGTACAATAATGCCTGAGATCAACAGTGTACTTTCCGAGGGCCTCTGGCCCGAGGTGTGTACATTGACTGTAGACATTATTGTCTGTTCAACTCCCGTGGTGCCTTCAATGTTTAATGTCCGATTTTTGTTCTATTTGAATCAACATTTTTAGTAATGTATGTGCTGTCATCGTGACTTCTGCCAGAGAAATTACTCTAGTTACTTGCTGTAACTAGGAAACTTGTTTGTTATTTTCCAAAATAATGCCCTCGGGTATTATTTGTTACGTAATTTCCCTGAAAACAATGTTATTATGACAACAATAATAAACTAGTCGGACATCAAATCTGTTAAAAGTTATAGATGAACCTCTATTTATTACATCTATGGCTAATTATTGATAATTTCCGATAAAGTTGGTTGCTGTGATAAAAAACATCTTTGTTGTCGGCCACGTCAAGTTTATGCTTGAAATTTTGCCTCGCAGGGCGCATGCTGGGTGCCACATGTATCTGTTGGAGTTGTTCTCAAAAATAATAAGGATGCAAAAAATGCGACCACTGTTGTTACTTTCAAAAACATTAATAATAGGTGCCTCCGGCACTCAGCATGTGTCCTGCGTACATTCATTCCTCTTCTCATGGATTCCTTTGCTGAAATTAGCTATGTTTACTGACAGACAATAGGACTCATTGATTGATACAAACCGGATGATTTCTCATCATTAATAATAGTAACAGGAAATTATTAATAGTTATGGGGGTCAAATAAAAAACACAAACACTATTATCAAAAAAATGGAAGAATCATCTAGATGATGAAAGCGCATTTTTGACAGCTCATGAATGCTTGTTACTTCAGAGATTCCGCAAATTACCATCTCTCACATTTACTGAGCTTGAAATCAAGCAGCGGGAAGTCAAATGCTGTACCTTAAAATGATAATTTGATCCTTATCAAAGCTATATGAAGAAAAATACACCAAAAGTGAACAGATTTTCATCCAATAATAATAATTCATTCTAATAAGCTTCAAATTCGCGTCAAACAAGTCATTGAATGAATCCCGGACAGATTTGACAACTGTACATAATAATAGTGACACACGCGGCGAAAGTTGTAACTAAATTTTTATCTACTTTAATAAATTTTAGTTGCCATATCCCTAATGTCATATATATCTATGGGCATTGTTCCACTTGAAATAAATAATTGAATAATTCAATCTTCCAAAATCACTGAGCTTGAATTTAAGCAATTTGTGCAAACCTACGAAACAGCAGCTTTTATTTAGTACCAGTTTCAAATCTGTGAATAGTATAGTTGCTGAGAACTCAGCGTCACGCCAGCCAGACAGCCAAAGTGAATATATATGTTCATAATCTGTAATTGAACATTGCGTTATTCCAAAAAACCTCTTACAAAATCGTAATATTTCCGAATTTTGTGACGTGACCGACGGAACGCTGTTGCCCTTTAGAAGTTAGTGCATAAAAGATAGGAACCTTGAATTAATTCGACTTGGAATAGAATCAGACATAAAATGAGTTTTGATGGGTTCGTAAAAGGACAGTCAGATAATTTTCTTGAGGCTCATAAGATTGCTGACGCTTTCTCGAAAATTGTATTTTCCAACGTAACTGGAACAAGTGTTATCAAAGCTCACTGGTGAGTCTCTACTTTAAACAACTTATTTGGTTTGCAATGACTTCTGCTATCACAATGAGGCTTCCTTTTGTTGAATTTATTGAAAGAGATGCTATAGCTTAGCGCCAACGTGCGCAGTGACGTCACAACAGCCATGATTTGGTATTTAATATCCTTTAATTGCTCAAAATTATTAAATAAAAATGCGAATTAACCGCGGGAAATCCAAAGTTCTAAAACACAACACCATTGGTCAAAACAAAATGTGACGTCAAATACTATGCCAACAAGTGCGCACTGCTCACATTTGTATGGCATTGCAGGCTTTTGATCAGAAAACATAGTAATAACGTGTGTGTTGTAAATTCATTTATTGTTTAAGTGTAATTTTAGCATCCTAGTGAGATTATAAATCATTTAAGACAGTGGTTTTGTGAAAACACAATCGGATAATCTGTCAAGAATAGATCCATTCATGATGTCGTCTTATTTTCTTTCAAATCCAAATTTTACGTCCGCTGAAGTAAAAAGAGTGAACACTGCAGAATAATTATTCAATAATAACACATTATGTACGCTATTTTGATAAATATAATCCAAAATATGATGAGCAGTGAACATAACCTATAATTTTGTTTACTTCAAAACGAGCAAATGATAAACGAAGCCGCATACATACACTGTATTTTATTGCTAAAACTGATCACATATAATGTTATTCATAATCTGTCAAATTTATTATGATACTTCATCTCTTCTGATAACCTTACATCATTTCTTACGTTTTTTAAAACCTGTATGAATTGGAAAAAAGACTGTATCAGATACATTTCTGATAGTATTTTGCATTCAGGCACAATGCAATACTTATAAACTGACTTTTGACCAGTTTTAATGCTGAAATAAGTTGAGAACGAAAACATCTGTAGTAAACAATGGACTGTAATGTCACTGGACATGGTATTTGACGTCATCAATAGAGCACGCGAAAATGGCTGCGTTTAAACAGCTCAAAATTATTCTCAATTTTAAATATTCTTTTAAACTTGATTACAGCACTTTTGAACATAATTTATATTTTTTACTATGTTATAACGATGTAATCAGTGTATTAAAAATATAAAATAAATTCATGAATATACCCTATTCAATTTTTACGGTATGAAAATTAAATTTTGATTTAAATTTATGTTTTACATGAAATTCAAAGTTATGTTCTGTCGCCTGATCATAAACATTGAAGCATGAACCAAATTATAGTTATGTTCGACAAACTATAAAGTTTATTACCGTGTTTTGATTTGATAACGCGCGACAAAATTGGGTCTGGAGTTGGCTCCTTTGAATACGTCAACTTTATATTTATAAATGAAAGCATGAAAATGTAATGAAAAGTTGAAAGCTGGCTAACTTTGTAATGTAATACATATCAAATGGAAAGGTAGTTAAATTAAAAAACACATATAAGAAAATTATTTACGACGAGGATATCGTTTTGAAATTGTAAGTGATGAATTACCCACTCACCATGAGCTTCAGTTTTTTTTTTTATCGATATATCTGCATATCCTGTGCATTTGAATATAAGAAAGTATTAAACGTCAAAATTTAATTTACTTTATCGTACATGAAGACAGGATTAATGCTATCTGTATGTGTTTATCTGTAACTTCAAATAAATAAAAAAGAGAACATATTTCTGCGAATGTAGTCTTTCCAGTGAACAAAAATAAAGCCGAGCTGCTTAAGAAAACATATCTATAGGTATGTATTCAATAACAGCATTCCCGCATTAAATTTGCGCCGCTGCTTCAAGAATCTTGAAGAAATGATTCAGTTCAGTTCAAAATTCTCATTGTTTGTAACTTCAACCTAATTGGAATTTCATATTCGACTATTTTGGAACCGGTTTCCCAATCTATAATATTCGCAGGCAGTTTAGAATCAACTCAGCGAATTTATTTGGAACGAATTCCTAATTGTCATTTTTCACTAAAAATTGAATTATTGTGGTTATGCTTATGTATTTAATGTCAAAATATTCTGCACTTGTACATTATGATGACAATACTATTAAATATTTGGATCTTATCGTTTATCTGAAACGTAAAACAGCGGATGAGTTGACTGAAATACATTAATTTATGAATGAAGCACTTGTGTATCAGTTTTTTCTCATATTATTACAAACTTCACACTCAGGTCGTTTCAATGAAGTATGCTCCGTGAATTGATCTGCTGAACAAATAAAATATTGTATCTTATATCTCCGGAAATATTTAAAATCAATTACCAAATTCAGTTTGATACATTTGTAGGTTATGTTTTCTGTTCTTCAAGAATAAGCTTCTACAATTTTTTTGCGACAATATCTTCAGTTGAATTATTCAATAAATTAATTATTTTATAGAATTGCATTCTATTTGATATTCCATTTTCTTTGAATAAACCGTTGAATGATTTTCTATTTATGTTTGAGAACCAACAATAATGAAGTAAGTTGAGAGAACTACTTTTTGAGATGCTCATAGATGGCAGCACAGTCTGGCACATATTTTGACTGTATTCAAACTATTCAAATCAGCTGATTTAAGTGGAATGAACTTGTGCAGACAATCTTATATTCAAGAAATGTATTATTTGAAAATATACGTGAAATCCCCAAATAGAAATGAAATTTATTAACAATGACATATTAATACGACTAAAAGACCAAATTGTTGATTTCAGAGACAAATTCAATCTTTTTTTCAACACATTGCAAATGTAGAATTATCGAGGTGAGCGAATATCAATGTATTGCCAAAATGCTAATATTCTTGCTGTTTCAAATGAATGATTAACAAGACTACGATGGTTCAAAGTTGCGAAATACTTATTTCAATCGACAGCTGTCATTCTTCCAACAAATGAGAAACATTCAGTTCGAACCATAGGCGCACTATGAAAATTTTGACAAAATTTGATGATTTTTTACTCGATATCCAGTTGATTTACAGAAAAAATTGTTATGCTTGACAAGATCTATTACAGGTCAAAATTAATGTACTTATTTCGGTTACAGCCTGTATATTGTGGTAATATGGCCTCAATCGATCAAGTCGTTAAGAAGTTACATGTTACACGATCATTAATATAGGTGCACCAACGATTATAATTATATATAAAGATCTATTTTTCAGATACTTGTAGAGAGCCAGTGTTTTGCAATTTTTCCATTGTTTATCATTTTTCAAGTATAAACAATTGTAACGTTCAATTTACAGTTCAGTATTTCATGTATTCCATCCATGAACCATAAATATTTAATGAACAGGAATAAATTATCTTTGGAGATTCGTATGTAAAATTTTTTGCTGTTTGTGTTTGATTTGGAGTGCTTTTGTACACTGCTCATAATGATTTCATATGAATTCAGTTTATTCCAGAGTATCCTAAATAAATAGAATATACCGTATTTTCGTTTGATCTCTTTTGAATGATTAATATCGTCGTTTGTACAAAATCAATATTTATATTTGTATCAGTAACGCAAACACAGATAAATCAAATAATTTGGTTCTCACGTGAATAATAAAGCTAATAAAGCAAGTTTGTGAAAATTTTATGGAACTGGATCATATAAAGAAGAATTTGTAGCAAAACATGTTTTTAATGTTTTTCGTTGGTCTATAATTAATTTTTGAAAGTGTGACATCACCGTGCAGATGGTTTTTCGTTCCCAAACAGTGCGCTTAAAACTGATTAATTTACAAGAATAAATTTATTTGGAAATAAATATTAATTGAGTAGACCAATTAGTAAAAATTTGTATTTGAAGCTAGATACATGCTGCTTTTAATATTCACACAGTTGTATATGAAAAATGTTATAATATTGTCACAAATTTTATCGTAAATAATTTATATACACAGTTACTCGTACTGAATCACTGAATGAATCACTGATTGACTTCCTCTCCTAGCTTACGCTCTTATATACCTGAGCCGAAAATAGACCAACATTCAACTGTCTAACAGTTGTTGCCTGGCAACCACCGAACATCTAGTGACCATAGCCTGTCAATCATGTCCGACAATTGAACATCGACCTTGTCAATACTAACTAGAATTACAGTTACAATGAATTTAAATGATTATGTGACCTAATTACTTCGAATATTTCATATTTTTGATAATATGATATTAAATGATGTGATACAGCATTCCTACTATATTCCCGTCTAGTTTTAGAAAAACTGTAATCGCAACTGCTATTACATGAATAATAAATTGAGTATTTCATTTACTGTCAGTTACTAAAACATCCCTGTAAAACAAATTAATTAAAAAGCTTTTAGTAGCATGCAAATATATAAGCACTTGCATATAATTCACTCGAATGCATTGGGCTTGGAAATAAATACAAGTCTTTTGAGTAATCCTCATGTATGTTTACTGAAAGTTGGTACTACCGTTATGGTTTATATCTCATTATATATGCTTTTTGTGCTCACAGTTTCCTCTGACCGTGCTCGTTCTGTAAATGCGCATATATGAATATTTTCATGTCAAACGACCGTTTAATTCTAGCTAGATTTACGTAAATTTTTAGGTATTTCAAATAATTTCACTTGGAGATTACATTCGCTTTTGAAATTCTCATATTTATTCAAATTTGTATTTATCTAACAATGATACGGAAGCTTATTCGCCATCATATTTACAAGATCTTATAGGCGATTTTATCTTATCTCCCCATTTCATTTGATATATACACAAATTTACTCAATAAAGTTTTCTGTCACTTCAGATTATAATTAATATAATTTTAATAATATTTTGACATGTACAATGTCAAACAAAATCAAAAAATTGACAACAGATTATCATGGCCTACCTTATCATTTCAATTAAACTGATTGTTTTATACGGCAAATTCTGAGTGTCTGTTCTGAATATAAACTGCACTTCCGGCTCAGCCGATTCATACAAAAATAGTAGATAACTATTTTGATGCTACAACAAGTTCAAACACTAAATTTCAATATGCTATGGCTGATCATTCTAGATTTATGCAAAAAATTTGAAAAAACTTTCAAGTAAAGTGCACTTCCGGTACAGACGATTGGAACCATAATGCGAGATGCACAACTGGAGCCTATACCAGTCTTAAATACAGAATTTCAACATTATACTTTCAACCAGTTTTGAGATTCGCGAGTTATGCACGAACGTACAAACATACGCACCAACATGAAGCCGAAAATAGTCAAAATGGATTCAGGGATGCTCAAAACGGATATTTCCATCAAAATCTTGATAATTGAGTTTTGTCGCTCCACAATACTTTCTTGTACAACAAAATAAATTTAGTTTCGATGAATCAATTCATTGTCATAAAGTTAAGCATCAATTCAAAATGCAATCTGAGATCATGAGAAAATAATGTTTGTTCTATTCAGATTTACAGAGTTGACATCCATTCATTCTTAACCGGAAGTTTTATCATTGCATCATTACGTGATCTGACCTTAAATCTTTCGTTGAATAAATTGTATCTTATAAATAGTTAGCCCAGTTGTCAAAGACAAATTCAAACCAAAATCTCTCATAAAATGTGACACCGCTGAAACTAGGTTCCTAGGTACTTTTTTGGGTGTAGAAAACGATAAAAAAATCTTTGCTGCTCTAAAGTGCATGCTAAGTTCATTATCTCGAAAACAAAATCGAAAATTTTTATATCGAAAAAAATAATAAAGTTTGATGAAAACAATTTGAATATTCTTTGTGAATGGATACCCAGGGTTTTTTTGGGATGCTGATTGATAATTTGATATTAAATTTTCAAAATTGAAAATGTCGGCAATTTGGAGCGTACCAAATATTTTCAATCTCTATATTTCAAAATTCAATTTATATATTTTGAAAGTGTGAACAGGTGATATGAACATGGTTTTTCTGCTGACTAAGATCATTATATATTAATGCAGTAAAAATTAAAATGGTGTATTCAGTATGGAGGTTTTTAAAATGAGTGAGAGTTCGTCAATAAATGAACAAGAGAATAAGGTATTTCAAAAAACAATTGAAAAATTGATAGAAATACTGTTTCAAACTTGTACTTACTATCTTCTTATTCTTTGGCATTACAAACATCTTCAACATCGCTGTTTTGCTCTAGCACTGAAATTTTAGGTGAATTTCTACAAACATCCCTGTTAAACAAGAACCACATATTGCAGAACTCAGTAAGTTTGTTTATTTAAATTTACAAGCTCTCCCACATCTTTTTTTGCAATAATTGCAAGAAATCAAATCCAAAAGAGATTTCGAAGTTGGCAGGTTTGTTATTTCGACAGGACTGGATATCTTTGAGTTAGAATCGTCCATTTTCCAATCAATGTTTGCTTATAACCTGAATGCGTAATCAAAAAATTAATAATATATTCTTGAAGCCCAGGATTTCAACTTTAATTTTTTCTTTTTTAATAATTTTTTGAAGCTCAACTTCAAGTTGCAGGAGTAAGAATAAGCAAAGAACATGCTTTTTCTTATATATTTCTTATATTGAAGATTACTCGAACATATCAAGTTGTATCGATTTCTGAATTATCACACATTATGAAGTGTACTTTCAACTTCATTTAAAAAAGCAGATGTAATAATTTCTGATTCATATAAATCAATAAAAACCGTTTTGAAAATGAAAATGTTGTCGAATGAATGCTACGAAAGAAAATGATTATTTTAAAACATGAGTTTTATTAAACAGAGACAATGTTTATCATTTTAATTATTTTTACATTAAAAGTGAAAGTATAGTGATGATAAATGTACAAGGATTCAATTTTTTTATGCCTCTATTAATATATATCTTCAATTTCATAAAAGTCAGTGAAAATTTTAGAAATTTTTACTTCCGGTCGAATTTTCTATGAGAGAAAAAAAAAATTATTGAAAACTAATGTTTTCCTCAGAAAGCTTAGAGACTCCACTTCAAAATGCTTTTTGGTTTTTTTGTTTTGCATATATTTTAGATAAAGAAACTTTAGTTTTACCTCGCACGCCTCGCTTGAATATTTGTATTTTAAACTACCAACGAGCCAATTTTCAGCTATATCACATTTTATGAGAGGTCAAAATCTCTGACAACTGGACTATATAGAGTATGATCATTTTATCAAACATACTGCATGTAAACATAAAACTTTTATTATTTAATCTCATAGAAAATTTCACTTGATGTAACTACCGTATTATAAAACAACATATATTTCAGCATTTAACTCACTTAGGTCCCATAAATGAAACAACTGTAATCCTATTTAATCGTCGGTGTTATGACATGTAAGTAGTGATCTGGATTATTATTATTTACGTTGCTTTCGGATTTATTTACGGTTGTACATATTATTGCACTCTCAATTTGACATGTTCATTGCATCTGCGATTCGTGCAATATATTTGTCAAAACGATAAAGTGATATGCGAATATGTGAAAAGCAATAAAAATATACCTACGTACCTTTTGTGTATATGTCTGAATGATTCATAGTATCGGATTTGTTTAGGTAATAATGTTTTTTATCATTTTCATTTATCACTTTTGATTCATTTTATATGGGGAGCGGATTTTGTTTTTCAAGTTTATTTTGTGTGGGTTAGCTGTCTTAGTCGTGTGGTCGACATTTCATAGCTTCGAATTGTCCTTTTACTTTTGAAGTTCTATACGATTAAATCATGCAGACAATAATGAAATTCACATATTATTTATATTATAATACAGTTGGCAGTAAAAATAAATAACCCAAAACACAAAATTCGAATACTGTTAAAGGAGGAAATGTCGACGGCAAAGCACGTCGACTGCTTGGCTTACCTCGTTGAAAACAATAAAATTGTGAATAGGGAAGGTTTCTTCAAAGTACGTGAGGTATGCATACGTCGTCGTTCCCTTGGTTTTATATAAAAGATACGCCATTTCAATTCAAACTTATACAGCTGTAAAATTGGAGTTATAGATAGAAGGCGTCCCGCGATTCGACAGACATGGCTTAAGGGTGTATTTCTTTGGTAATCTTAAATCGAAAATGTCCTTTCCACATCTGCCTAGAATCAATATTAAAGGATTATTGGCAATGGTAATATCGTATTTCAAGAATACCAATGGATGAAGCTGAAGCATTCTATTTTATTTCTGAAGCTATTATTTTGAAAAATAACTTACAAGTTTCCTGGTTACAGCAAGTAACTAGAGTAATTTCTCTGACAGAAATCACAATGACAGCACATACAGTGTTAAAAATTTTGTTTGAAATACTACAAAAGTCGGACATTAAACATTGAAGGCACCACGAGAGTTGAACAGACAATAATGCCTACGGTCAACCTACACACCTCGGATACCTTAATTACTATAATGGACCTATTTTTGGTCCCCCATAATTCCTTAAATATCAAGTATCGGACAAAGTGTAAATGTTTTATATTTTCATGAATTTTTTGTCGATATTTTGTACATGTTTACGGAAGTATATTTCATCTGTTCACCCTCAGTTTGTACCCCTTGGTGTTATGTTATGTTGCTCTGACGGCCAGACGTCATAAATCAAATTTTTAAAATGCATGCTCTTGTTAGAAAAGTGTTTCGTGACGTTATTGTTTATGTATTGTTTACACTTCTTCTTCCATTTGGCTAATAGAAACAAAAAATATATAGTCGGCCTCTTTTAGGATGATTCTCTTGACCTTTGCTTAGAACATTAGGCGTTGAAGAAGTGTGTACTATGAGCGCAAAATATTTTTGTCGCTTTCCATGATTACAAAATTTATGATCGAGCGACAAAACATGTGCATAAATTCACGGTCATATATCACAGTCTAGACAGGAAAGGTTACTATGGAAATGAAATCACAAATTTTTGATGATTGAGTATGATTTCATAGCTTCATGTTATGTTTATGACCTATTTGCGAGCGAATCTTCACAATCTAACAAATTGATTCGTTTGTATTAAACATTTCTTTGTCACTCACTAATCCATAGTACAAAAACGCACTGATCATCACAGCTTTAAAGTATCAGATCACCATTGAACACATTGTCAAATCAGAGTTCGAAACCTCTTTTTCTGTGACACACCAATTGAATAAATAAAGCATATCATTATTGTATCGTGCAAGAGTGTGGAGGGTCGTAAAAGTGACCTTGTTTGGGCGGAGCCGTTCGTTCTCCTTGCATCGCGCCGCACCGCATCACATCACCCCTCCCGATGGAAGCCTCTAGCAATATTCCAGAAATGTGGTAGAACATTCGAGAAATGGATATTTATATATATAAAGGCAAGCAAACGACTTGAGAGATAGTATAATGGTGAAGCTAGAGCAGTGAATATCAAACAGTGAAGTGATCAGTGGATATAAATAGTTAAATATAACTATCTGTGGCCTTTTTTAAGATAGTAGTAAGTGATAAATAAATAATATAGTGTTTGTTAGTGATATCCGGAAGAATAAAACTCTTATTTTATTTTCAATTATTAAATATTGACTTTTATTTTAATTATAAACAACTTCCGAGCAATGAAAATTACATTTTATTTATCGAAACTTTTTTATAAATAAAAGATAAAGGATTTTTATTCAGTGAAATGAGTTTGAATCATAGTTTCTGCTGAAGACTTTCGAATAGAGAGTCGGAACGTCAAATTATCATCAAACATACAGAATTTGAACAAAAAAATCGTATTTATTAAGTTTGAATTGTTAGAAAGTTTGTTCTTACTTATTGTGCGTTGAACGATGCGCGAAAGAACAATAAATTATTGATTGTGTTATGTTAGACACTTTTAGGCAAGCGCCAAACACAATTGCTTAAAGATTCAAATCAATCGGATGAACGATGTGCGCACGAACAATTATTCTGTATGATTTGTATTTTAATGGTACTATGTTCGGAACTCTCACGCAAATGCCTACAACAACTATATTAATAATTAAGGTATCAAGGGTGTTAAAAGGACAATAATGCCTGAGATTAACAGTGTATTTGACCGTAGGCATTATTGTCCGTTCAACTCCCGTGGTGCCTTCAATGTTCAATGTCCGACTTTTGTTCTATTTCAATCAGAACTTGTAGCAATGTATGCTCTGTCATTGTGACATCTGTCAGAGAAATTACTCTAGTTACTTGCTGTAACTAGGAAACTTGTTTATTATTTTAAAACATAATGCCCTCGGGTTTCATTTGTTACGTAATAATTCTGAAATCAGTATTATTATGACAACAATAATAAACTAGTCGGACATTAGATATTGAATGACGAGATAGCACAGTGATAGAGTGCTAGCTTCTGGACGCAGAGGTCGTGCGTACGAATCTCGCTGCTTGCCTGGATCGGTATTCACTCTCGCTATCTCTCCAAGTTGTGAATCAAATTATTTGGCATCATCTAATTGTTGTAAAATGGGCCTGCACATGACAACATGGCAAACAAAGTAAAAAATAGTTGTGTGTATCAAAAAATCAACCTAGGGACATAACCATTAGGTTTGAATCCTGAAACTCAGGCAATACAATACAATGTTCTGAATACCCATAGCTCAGTGTAAATATGTTAGCTCTGTAATCCGGAGCTCGCCGACGCCGACAAACAAAAAGTCTTTTCACTTGATTAATACTTACTCTTCACAAAAACAAAGAGTACCGGTAGTTTGACGACTGGTAACCGCACCTTACGACTAAAGAAATATCGATCAATTTACCTAGTGCGCTATAAGTGTCTGCCACAACTTTAGCGAATAAAAGGCGTGATTGATATTTATTTTAATCTCCTTTTAATGTTCTAACTAAATCGGATGAACAATACGCGAACGAACAAATACAAGTCGTACGCGTACGAGTATGTACGAAACAAAACGGCGACTGTCTATGTTGGAGGACTACATGCTTGAATCAATAAGTTCATTTATTCTGCAAAATTTCGAGTAGAGTTTATTTGTAGTAAATCACACTTGAATATTTGATACAAATATCACACCGTCAAAGAAAAAAAAAAAAAGAATTTAATATGGACAATGCACAAAAATGCTACAAGGAAAAAGGTGGTTTTGTTATATCTTAATCGGAATGCGCATGCATGACACTCTCTTTTTTATACATACGCCGTTTGAGGCTTGCTCTTGAAGTACTTGCTACAAAAAGGTGACATTTGTGAGTCAAACGATTGTATCAACTAAAAAAAATGCGATCGGTAGTGTAGATAAATTATATACAAGTGTGAGAGAGATGGAGTAATGAGGCATGTTGAGACAGTTATAGATAGAGAATGCAGGGGCGGATAATCTACTTATTTTTCGTTGTCAACTAAATTTAATATCACAACAAATTTTCTCCGAATTTTAATTAAATGATTGTGGATATTTAATTTTATAATCTGTTAGCTCTTTGTATAAGAAAAAAAATAATGTTAATTTAGGGTTCAAATATATTCAAAACGAAGAAGAGATTCAAATTTTTTCACATGTACATTATCACAAATGTGAAATATTTTGAGTAATTAGTTTACATAAATAATTATTTGAATTCGCTATAACTGTAATCCTAGTTAGTATTGACCAAGTCGATGTTCAATTGTCGGACGTGATTGACAGTCTGAGGTTACTAGATGTTCGGTGGTTGCCAGGCATCAACTGTTAGACAATTGAATGTCGGCGTAGGTAGCAATTCCATGAACAAAATAACTATAAAACTAGTTGAATGTATTACCATTATTTATTATTTATTTGTTCTTGAAATTTCCGTGCTTATTTTTCACTTTGAATATATGAGTCAACAGCTTTGTTCCATTGTAGAATCCAGTCTGGCTCACTACACATAATCCAATATTATCTTTCATCTGTTCGGCTTCTGTTAATTTATACAACTGGTGTTCGTGGATCCATAATTAATTAGGGCCTTACTTCTCCTCTCGAGATCAGATAAGCTGCGGTCAATAGCATGGCAGTGAATTTATGTGCGTACTGCAAGAACATAAGATAGGGAGACACAGTGAAATGGTGTAAGATCAATAGAGGTATAGTGTAACTAGGGGTTGAGAGCTTACTTCTCAATTTGCGAGCTTTTAGGGTTGCTATTATTTGTTTTTATCAGGAAACATTTCAGGGAATTGTGTTCAAACATTAAGTGAATGAACTAATCAGCGTTTGAATGCATGAAATCTATGTCAAAAGATCATATACCACCAATTATTATTGAATACTGTTCATGTTTAGAATCTACAATATTTTATCGCTGTTGAATAACAGCGTGATTCGATT
Source organism: Dromius quadrimaculatus (assembly GCA_963989225.1). Taxonomy (NCBI): domain Eukaryota; kingdom Metazoa; phylum Arthropoda; class Insecta; order Coleoptera; family Carabidae; genus Dromius; species Dromius quadrimaculatus. Next base: position 48,787,133 of record OZ022332.1, on the reverse strand, counting down.
TTGTCTATTAATTAGAAAAATTGAATATTGGATTAAAAAATGTTGCTGTCAATTTTCTATCTTATCATTTTGGAACGGTAAATTGTCCAACTCAATATGATAATAGGGAAACATAAATTCAGAGTAAGTCGTAAATAAGTTTCCCATTGAGACCATTTCTTTGATTTATTATTATTACTAATATAAAGGCAATAAAAATGATAATAACATAAATTAGTCCCAAACGGAACAAATTAACTAGTAAATCATCTTATACTATCGTGCATCACTTTCGACCACACAGAAATGCAGCAAATAACATCATTAATAAAATCAATTCAGTCAAATATTTCACGCACTACTTGAGTTAGAATCTAGATTAATTATTTTCCCCATCACTTAGCTCTTAATTAGAATGCAAATGTTGTGTTGGTACTGCAGAATCGACGAGCAGGTATATCGGTCTGATGTGTTGATTTCGATGTTGAAACATTGTGTAATTAATGTTTTTAATTAGCACCATCACACAACATCGGAATATTAATGGGCCTCTTTTTACAGTACTTTTCAACGTGTTCTCAAAACGTTTCAATTAATTCTTATTTGCATCAATAGAACTTAAATTTACTGAAGTAAAGACTAAAAGAATATAAATTTTGGCAAACATTGATCTTCGCTTACCTTGGTAACTCTATTTCTAAAAATTTGGCCTACTAATCATATTTACATCTCATTGTCGAGTGAATTGATTTCTATTTAGAAATTCCACGTATTTTTAGTGCATTTTTTGGAAAGAAGCGCTATTATATTCACTTTGGCTGTCTGGCTGGCTGGCTGGCGTGACGCTGAGCTCTCAGCAACTATACTATTTACAGACTTGAAACTGGTACTGAATAAAAGCTGCTGTCTCGTAGGTTTGCACAAATTGCTTTAATTCAAGCTCAGTGATTGTGGAAGATTAAATTATTCAATTACTTGTTTCAAGTAAAACAATGCCCATAGATATATATGACATTAGGGATATGGCAACTAAAATTTACTAAAGTAGATAAAAATTTAGTTACAACTTTAGCCGCGGGTGTCATTATTATTATGTACAGTTGTCAAATCTGTCCAGGACTCATTCAATGACTTGTTTGACGCGAATATGAAGCTTATTAGAATGCATTATTATTATTAGATGAAAATTTGTTTACTTTTGGTGTATTTTTTATATAGCTTTGATAAAGATCAAATTATCATTTTAAGGTACAGCACTTGACCTCCCGTCAGTCAATAACTAAACAATGAAGATTAAAAGGTATTTTTGAGTTTGTACATGCATTAATTTTGTACCTATCAAATAGTCAACTTGAAACTAGTACTAAATGGAAGCTGCTGTTTCGTAAGTCAGCCCAAACTGCTTGATTCCAAGCTCACTAATTGTGAGAGATATTATTTTGCGAAATCTCTGAAGTAACAAGCATTCAAGCTGTCAAAAATGCGCTTTCATCATCCAGATGATTCTCCCATTCTTTAGATAGTACATTTCTTAAAAATCAGATTGTCTGCATAGGTTCATTGCACTTTTACAAAGAACAGCTGATTTAAACAGTCAAAATCTGGTTGATGTCATTTTCGAACATTAAGAGAAAATCGTTCAACGATTCATTTGAAGAAAATGGTGGAATATTTATTGGAACTCAATTCTATAAAATAATGAGTTTAGTGAGTGATTTAATTGAAAATATTGCCACAATTCTGAAAGCTTTTATTCTTAAAGAACAGAAAACATAACCTACTGATGTATTCAAACAAAATTTGGTTAAGTAAGTTACTAGATGCAATAGTTATGCACCTGTACGACTTGTTAAATTATTGAAGTAAAAATGCTAATATTTGTCAATCTATTTGGCAAATTCTGAAATATATCCAAAATCTTTTCTAATCTACAAGATAGAATGACGAACTCTTGAAAAAATAGTTCTACATTGTAAAGTATTACCGAGTTTTCTGGGCTCTAGAATCTTAAAATGTAATAGACTGAAAGTTACTGCAATTTTAGTGTGGTTATTTGTGCGCGTATTTATCTTACGATTTTACTGGCTCTTTTACATATTAACAACTTGCGATATTGTAAAATATGTAAATGGGCTTTAAACTGTTCATTTCAGCCCTTAGATGACTCAGATAATACATGCCACACATGTATCAGGAATAAATAAAAATAAATCATATTTTCAGCCAACTTTTGGTCATTTTAACCATCAAATAGTGTGAACGGGTGATATAAACATGTTTTTTCTGCTGACTAAGATCATTATATATTGATGAAGTAAAAGTTAAAATGGTGTATTCAATATGGAGGTTTTTAAAATGAGTGAGAATTTGTCAATAAATGAACAAAAGAATAAAATGTATTCCAAAAAACAATTGAAAAATTGATAGAAATTCTGTTTTAAACTTGTACTTACTGTCTTCTTATTCTTTGGCATTACAAACATCTTCAACATCGCTGTTTTGCTCTAGCACTGAAATTTTAGGTGAATTTCTACAAATATCACCTGTTAAACAAGAACCACATATTACAGAACTCAGTAAGTTTGTTTATTTACAATTACAAGCTCTCCCACATCTTCTTTTGCAATAATTGCAAAAAATCAAATCCAAAAGAGATTTCGAAGTTGGCTGTTTTGTCATTGTGACAGGACTGGATATCTTTGAGTTAGAATCGTCTATTTTCCAATCAATGTTTGCTTATAAACTGAATGCGTAATCAAAAAATAAATAATATATTCTTGAAGCTCAGGATTTCAACTTTAATTTTTTCTTTTTTAATGATTTTTTGAAGCTCAACTTCAAGTTGCAGTAATAAGAATAAGTAAAGAACATGCATTTCCTTATATATTTCTTATACTGAAGATTACTCAAACATATCAAGTTGTATCGATCTCTGAATTATCACATATTATGAAGTGTATTTTCAACTTCATTTAAAAAAGCAAATGTAATGATTTCTGATTCATATAAATTAATAAAAACCGTTTTGAAAATGAAAATGTTGTCGAATGAATGCTACGAAAGAAAATGATTATTTTAAAACATGAGTTTTATTAAACAGAGACAATGTTCATCACTTTAATTATTTTTATATTAAAAGTGAAAGTATAGTGATGATAAATGTATAAGGATTAAATTTTTTATGCCTTTATTAATATATATCTTCAATTTCATAAAAGTCAGTGAGAATTTTAGAAATTTTAACTTCCGGTCGAATTTTCTATGAGAGAAAAAAAAATTATTGAAAACTAATGTCTTTCTCAGAAAGCTTAGAGTCTCCACTTTAAGATGCTTTTTGATTTTTTTGTTTTGCATGTATTTTAGATAAAGAAACTTTAGTTTTTCTTCGAACGCCTCGCTTGAATATTTGTATTCAGCGGCTTGGCGCGCGTGAAGTTTTCGAGCTCGCTTTATTATTTTCAGTAATTTTTTATATTGATGTTGAATTTTTTTTCATATAACTTGTAATATAACTTTGAGTAAAATTCCTTGCTCTTTCGGGTGGTACTATTATGCCCGTACTTATAGTCGAAACTCAATCTCGTTCTTGAGTATTACTTGGCCAAGTCAAGGCGAAGTCACCATAGATACTTACTTGATAATCTATCCTATAGCCGATACTTGGCGAAGCTTGAGATTTCTTGTTTTTGACATATATTTGATTGATATGTTTGACGTTTATGACAGTTTTTGCGGAATATTCCCAGTTTGTCTACTGAATTTGATCTGTTTTTGGATAATTTGATTGGAACTGTGAGTTTCAGTAAGTATGTATACCTCTATGGCATATATCCATGTTGGAAATACAAATGTCAAGAATGACTGACACGAATACTTGAGCACGACTCAAGGTAGCCTTGCAGTAGACTCAAGTAAAACCGGAGTCAAGCAAACGCGAAGTATTACTCCGTAGCCAAGTAACGACTATTGGTAATATTGGCATACTTGAGCAATTCTCAAGTATGAGATCGAGCGAAGTATTGACTATAAGTACGGGCACTAGTTTTTCGATTTTTCTATTTTAGTTTTTAAAGTATAGGGTAAAAACAAAATTTGCGATTTTGTTTTCGAGATTATGAACTTAGCATACACTTTAGAGCTGCAAAGATCTTTCTATCTTCTTCTACATCAAAAAAACAAGCAACGGCTCCCCTAGCCATTGTTTTAAGTTGGAGAGCCAAATCTGGCGGATAATCAAAGTTCTCGAGCTTTGCCGCAACAACGCGAGACTTGTGCGCAAGTACATTATCATGGTGAATTTTTTTTTTGCCAGATAGAGACGTTCTGCCTATTTCTGATTAGTCTATGATCCATCATATCATGAGAATCCCAGAAGACCGTTCTCATGTGTTTTTTGATTGATAGAACTCTTTTGGTTATTTCAAGCGCACTTTCCCCAGCTCAAATCCATTGTTCGGGCTGCTGCTCCGTCTCTATAGTGATGAAACGTTGAAGAAACTTAGTATGATTGCGTTTGGATAAGTCTAGATACTCATAAGAAATGTTCAATGCGTTTTTGATCGACTGTTGATAGATGCGGAACACAGCGAGCAGCCAACTTCGCATATCCAAAACATCACGTATGTACGGCAACATTTAAATTCATGCGCTCTCTTTCAACCGTATAGAACAGAGAAGCAGATTTTTTAAATGTAGAATTTAATGAATTCTTCACTTTTGTCGGTCTTGAGCCTTTCAAAACAAAGTACTGAATCACAGCATGAACTTCAATTTTATCCATTCCTTGAGACAGATGAAAATCGTTGGCTCACATTTACATTAGGTGTCTCCTAATGCATGCGTCAATCAATTTCTAGGCTTGTCTAGAGCGGGCAAAGCCCGATCGTTATTTGGGTGTGAAGCACCACCGGTGGAAAAGTTCAACAATAATTTGTTGGAATAATAATTTATGCAATAAGAATTTCAAGTTGAGCTTCATTACATAAAGCCAAATTACTGAAATTGTTGATCAAATGTGATATTGCTTTAATGTCCGACTAGTTTAATATTTTTGTCATAATAACATTGTTTTCAAGGTAGTTACGTAACAAATAATTCCCGAGGGCATTATTTTGAAGAATAACAAACAAGTTTCCTAGTAACAGCAAGTAACTAGAGTAATTTCTCTTACAGAAATCACAATGACAGGACATACACTGCTAAAAATTTTGATTGAAATACAACAAAAGTAGGACATTAAACATTGAAGGTATCACGGGAGTTGAACAGACAATAATGCCCACGGTCAACGTACACATCTCGGGCCAAAGGCCCTCGGAAAGTACACTGTTGACCTCAGCCATTATTGTCCTTTTAACACCCTTGATACCTTAATTACTATTTTGGACTCTGTAGAGAATTATAATTTTGTTATGTCCGTCTTTACAGTTATTGGAGACATTTTATTTTAGCTAATCCTATATATGAAAGCAATTTTGTGAATAACTCTCGCTGTTTATGAGCAGTTTATTGTGAACACCTTGTAATAATAAAAATACAAGCATTACTATTCATTATGGATCGCATCATTGCTTAGGTATCTACTTGAAAGTTTACTCGTTGACGTTTATATACTGCCATATGGCTCATAAAATATAGATTACTTTTCCAGATACTTGAAAGGAAACATTGTTTTGAGTTACTGCTTATCCGAACGTTGCTTTTATCGTTGCAGAAAAATTTATATTTTTATGAAAGAGTCATATTCTATGGAGTGTTTAAGTATAAAGTGGTCGTAAACATTTGATAATTCTGTTGAACGTAGCAAATTACTTCGCAAAAATGCGATACATATTTTTCTACTTAGTGAGACAACGTTGAAAAGGGTTTTGTGGTGTATCCGAGGATGGGGGTGATAATTTGGGGACACAATATACAGATAACCAGGAAAATACAAGGATGGATAGTCTTTACAAGAGAAGTTAGCAGCGCACCCGATAATTATTACTTCCTCGAGTTATAATTCATTGATTATAACTACTCTACAGAAAGCAATTATAGGTAGAACATTTCGAATATATCTTGGAAGAGAATCTGCTCTTACAACCATATTTCCTGCTAGATTAAATCCTTACTTGTAATACCAACTATCTGATCAGATCACAAATTCCTAAAATAGCTACATGGTATAGCTTTTGATCAGATAAACCAATACACAAGTTTAATACTTCAGTATAGCGGCCGCCAGAATATTGTACTCCGGTTTGATTTTTAATTGATGAATGCCGCTAGTCTTTGCTTGCAAAAGAAAAGACACATTTTTTAAAATAAAAGTGCTTTTTTATGTTTTTGTGTTCCTTCAAGCGATTTAAAGCAACAAAATTATTAAATATTTCTGAGAAAAATAATACCTCATGAATATGGAACAAACAATAGCAGCAGCGCTTATAGTCACGTCTCTTGCACCTATTCAGTCCACGCCCGGGGCTTCGACAAACCAGTGATTATTTCCAAGCTTCTACAATTGTTAGGCACGAGAAACATGTACACAATAACGTACATACATGCACTCGTTGCGAGATAAGCGTTGCTTACTGACATTTATATGGAAGTCATATATCAATTTGGTATTTCTTGGAGTTAAGTGGCGGTTTTACTAGATCATGATTGTTTACTGTTTTAATTTAAAGTTACCTGCTGCTTGCTCACTGCACTGTCAGCGCACCCTGGAGCGTACCGCTAAAGCTAAAGACTCGATACTTCTTTAATTACTAGGTTTATTCTTAGATTCATATTTCAAACGGCTCTAGCAACTCTGAAACACATGAATCGTACATATAATAGATTGTACAGTGATAGGAAAATATTCGTAAATGTAGAGCTTTTATTTTTCTAGATATCACTAACAACACTATATTATTTATTTATCACTGAATACTAACTTAAACAAAGTCGCAGATATTTATATTTAACTATTTAATCCACTGATCACTTCACTGTTTGATATTCACTGCTCCAGCTTCACCATTACACTACTATCAAATCGTTTGCTTGCCTTTATATACAGAATTATCCATTTCTCGAATGTTCTACCACATTTCTGGAATATTGCTAGAGGCTTCCATCGGGAAGGATGATGTGATGCGGCGCGGTGCGACGCAACGGGGACGAAAGGCTCCGCCCATGCAAGGTCACCTTTACGAGCCTCCACACTCTCGCACTTGGCGTCAGAAGAATTTCAACTGTAAAAAACTAGGTGTGCCTTAAAAGTAATGATTGTGATTAAGCATATAATATGTGGAAAAAAGATTGAAGCAATCTATTTTCAATTAGATATGAATACGATGGACTTGATCGCGTGTTTTTTGTATGTTTACCGCTTCGCACCAAAATCCTCTCTGCTACAGAAGTAAAGGTAATAAATCATGCCGCTAACCATATATTTCTTCCATCTCTCATACACTAATCACATATGAACTAATTCTCTTTTACCACACACCATTTTCATGAAATTAAACCACTTATATTAGATAGTTGAAGAAGAATTATATCTAGTTTAAAGCCTGCCCCACACGAGGCAATTTTTCAAGTAATTTTGTTTGTTTGGAGCCGCGCTGACTGCCACGCTGACTACGATGCTAGAAATTAGGTCCGTTGCTTGGTGCTGCGCTTGCCACGCGACTTGTTTTACAAAATAGATCTTGTGCTGTATTTCGCACTTGCTTCCCTGCTGGCTGCTATCCATGGCCAATCAGAATGAATATGGAAATTTTGTGAGACTGGTATAGGGTCTAGTTATGCACCTCACAATATGGTTCTAATCGTCTGTACCGGAAGTGCACTTTAATTGAATTTTTTTTCGAATTTTTCTAATAAATCCAGAATGGTCAACCGTAGGATGTTGAAATTCAGTATTTGGACTTGTGTTGTATCAGAATGGTTATCTGCTATTTTTGTATGAATCGGCCAAGCCAGAAGTGCACTTTACTTGAAACTTTCTTAAATTTTTTGCATAAATCTAGAATGATCAGCCATAGCATATTGAAATTTAATGTTTGAATTTGTTGTAGCATCAAAATAGTTATCTACTATTTTTGTATCAATCGGCTGAGCCGGAAGTGCAGTTTATATGTATAACAGACATTCAGAATTTGCCGTATAAAACAATCAGTTTAATTGAAATGATAAGGTAGGCAATGATAATCTGTTGTCAATTTTTTGATTTTGTTTGACATTTTACATGTCAAATTATTATTAAAGTTATATCAATTGAAATCTGAAGTGACAGAAAACTTTATTGAATAAATTTGTGTATATATCAAATGATGTACAAGTCAGTCACGTGATGTTCACGTCAGGTTTTTTCAATTGTCCGCATCCTAATTAATTCGCAAGCTATAACTGCTTTTTTTCGAAGCAAGTCCACGTTCTAGAGTCACAATAAGTGGCGCAGCTTGTTTCGTGTGCTGCGAAAACTAGTGTCACACCAAGCGCAGCTCAAAGCGGCCCATAAAGCGCAAGAAAACGTGCTGCAAATTGAATATCAAATCAGTGATTGTAACAAAATAAAGTGGTATTTATAATTTCAATCTGCAATGGCACTGAAAATGTTCATTACAAGTAAACTACATATTTTTCGATTTTAAAATGGACTCTTTCTGTTTTGAATTTTATGGATAACGCTATAATGATCTGAACAAGAAAAAAATGAATTTTGAATATATTTGAAGTAATAGAACAATGCTACACTTAACTTTCTTTTCCTTTTTCTGATCAAAAATCCTCAATCACTCCTCTCCTAGAATATTTTTAAAATAATGATGAATTGTATCATCAATCTCATTCATATATATTGCCGAATCAGATGTGTATTCCATTATTTTCACATGTTTTTCAGCCAAGAAATTGAGTGCTGCGGCAGACCCATTATCCTGATGCAACATAATTCTTCCTACTGAGCACTTCAGGCACACATTAGCATTAATTGTATATTAATTGCATTGAGCAGACCCCCATATTTGCAGAATACTGCTCAAATTACTGTTTTTTGTAACAAAATACTCCTTATTGTTGATGATACTGTACTTCTTTACAAATCTAACAACGTGGATTCTTTGAAAGCTGAATATACAGCTATCTCTGAACGCGATTCTAATTTGGTACCTGTCGAACCATAAACCAACCCTCTACCTCTGAGCCGTAGACTTTGTACATTCTATCCACAAAATATTATGCACAATTTTCTGCACTCAAATCGAATGACATGTAGTATTGAAAAATGGTAACACGTTTGAGTTTATTTATAATAGTAGAGAGTTCAAATATGTAATTTTTTTTTTGAATTAGTAATTTTGAACCTTTTTTAACGTAATGGCAGCATTATTAAGACCCAAAAGTTGGAAATAACCCAAAAAAATGATCACTGAAATATTTATATTTATAGTTAAAATATTGCTGTGCTAATGCGAGTGTAGTCGGACCGAAAAGAGAATACTTGAAATAAATTTTCCTCAATTTTTAGATTATTGAGCAATTTAAATGCAGTTTTTTAATGATTTTCAGATAACTTCATATAATTAGTATTGATTTAGTTCAAATTTGTTGCAATAATACAAAAAATCAGCCCAAAAATGGCGTTTTAAATTTGTCCATACGACAACATATAAGTATATAAGGAAATTTTTCTTGGATTTGATATATTTATTTGATATTATTGGAAATGCTTGTTGGTTGACGGCTAGTTTGATCTCAACTTGATTTTCCAAAATTTGGGTATGTTACATCCACTAATAGGCTGAAAACATGAATCATTTTAATTATTTGAAATTTGCAATGATGCTACAGAATATCTCAATTTTAAGGCTCGTACTCCCTAAAATTATAATCGTAGAGTAATTAATTGAACGCTTGTAGGAAGCTTATATACAATCCATAATGCAACCCTGTCTGTATGAAACGGCAAATGATGTAACATAATAGGATGAATCTATTACACTTTTAAAGCATATATCTTCTAAAATAAAAATCCGGACCGAATGATTTCCTGAAATTGGAATTTTGGCTCGCTCTTAAAAGTATTTGTTCTAGTCACAATAAATGTCGCAGTTTGCTTCGTGTGCTGCGAAAACTAGTGTCACACCAAGCGCAGCTCAGAGCGCAAGGAAGTTTGCTACAAATTTTTGTTTTCCATGGCCTATCTCAATAATTATAGTGTTGCCCTAGTATCACCCTCTTTTCTGGTCTGGTGCTAATCCACTAGACTATATAATAATGAGTATAATAAAAATACAAAAAAACTTCCTTTCTACAGTGAAATCCCTGTTTTGTCCTGTCAGACTTTAACTCGGGCTGTGGGTATGTATCTTCGTTGCTGTGCCCAAGGGAATAGTTTGATTGACGGGCGTGAAACTATAGACTGTAAATTGGTATCTAAATTGACACCTTAGGGATTTCTTGCTGAATAAATGCGGGGTTTGAACAGATCATTTTGTTCATTGTTATTGATCTAGCACTGCAGGCTCTCCTAGACTTACAACTGTTATCAGAATGATTCAAATTGGTTTCTGGTCTGTATTTTGTTGGTAGGTTCAGACACATAGAGAATGATTTATACTATCAATATTTTTTACATATATAAATAGCATTTTATAGCTCTGACTTTTGACTTTTCAATCTTCATAAATCCAATAAATTTAGAATATTCCATACACAGCAAAACGAAACAAAAATGTTATATTAAATTGCATTGATTAGTTCTCCTTGTGGTTTTACTTTATTATTACACTTTATTTTTTAGCTCCGCCCACCTCAATTTCTGTTATTTGACTTGATTTCTTTTGGTTTTGTATTACGTATGTTCCCTTTAGATAATCTTTTTTGCATAACTCCAATTAGATTTACCTATTGTTTTTATATAATCCTACTTTGTAGTTCTTGGCTCCACCCCCTCAAATCCTATGGTTTGATTGGATATGGTTTTGGTATTTTGTATCATGTTTGTAGTTATAAGATTTGTTTTCTGCTCCGATTTATTGTACTCTGAAGATGGTAGCTTTGCTACTGAAATGTATATAAGTCTATAAATATTATACAGCAAACTAAAATTTTAGAAAAACTAATATTTTATTGTTGACTGTACGTTCTTTTTATGCAACATTATGGCGCTCCGGGATATAAATGATAATAAGCCACGTTTACTCGTACCCCGTTAGCCTCCCACCGGCGGGCGGCATTTGTGTGTGGTGCATTGGCTGGGAACAATGTGACGTCCAATGGCCGCTACTTTACATAATGTAATAAGACCGCTTGGACTTACTACTTGTTTGCTGAATTGGTGCCTTTTGGTATGTGTTTGTTTTGCGCGTGAGATTAAAGCAAGATTGGAGAGAACAATGCTTGACCACAAGCCTAATTAATATGGAAAATCATGTAAAAGGATATCGCCTTTGTTATGCCATAGATGTTGTAGATAGATAAGAACAAGAACAGTTTTCATTTATTTAAGTCATTTAACTACTGTTCAATACGAGGATATTGATCATTAACACAAAACACTTGACACTATGACATTTCAGCTTAAGTCTACTAACATGTGCAAACTATTTAGATTCTTTTGTAGTATATTTTATTTGTCCTTTACGCTTATCCGAATGAGTTGATTTTTCGACTTGTTTTGCAACAAAAGTCTTATCGTACTTACAGACTGTTTGCAGTAATTGAGCTATAGGTACTTGAATCTTGAATGACAAAACGTCTTTTGCAGAACATAGTGCTTGAAGTGTTTTCGTTTCGCTGTGTATGTTGATTCAACATCTATTCCTGGAATATTCTTAAAGGTCGTCCTCAACTTGCACGGTCATATATCTTAAGTGTTTAGTATTTGATTTTAATCAAGTGTACAATAAATACTGTGTATGAATACATACATATTCATTCTTTAATTGAGTCATACTCTAACTATTAGATCACAATGTACCCTAATGTTATCTAAATCTGTGCAACATTAACAAATTTTGGGATTTTCCCTAATAACTCCTACACCAGTGACAAGTTGGAGGGTTACACCACTTCTATGTTAATTTCACTATCAGATTCAGATTTCTACACAATGGTAAATGCAATGCTCCCATGTGGTCTGACTAGCCACTCTATAGAAACTGTAATTTATGTATCGGGTATCGTTCCCCGACACAAGAGCATTCAACATAAAAAGGAGCCGAGAGAAATCGAGCAGCGACCCGGCGGCAACCAATTGTGCAAAAAGTAACGCATACACACTTCGTTTTAAAGTAGTACTACATCACCGACATGTTTTGATGTTTTTCAATTTATATTCTTGGCCTTTAACTTCCCTCATTTGGATATGCGAGTGTATTGAAGAAAGAAAATAACTGCTACTGAAAAGGTGTATTTATTGATGTTTCTCTAAGATTTCAAATAAAAATTTCATATCCGACACATGAGGTATTGTTTCGTACCACGAGTCAAAGTTTTTTCATAAATCAAATTTATTGTTAGACGTGCCGTGGATATTAGAAACGTATTTCCGGTCTAACGCAACCTGCTGTTGTTTGGAATACGTGGTAGATGTGATTTTGATTGCTTCCCTCCGTTGTTTTCTGTCTTCCGGATATTAAAGTCGATAATCCCAAATATTTGCTGTGATTCTACAACCGTCTTTGTGTGTTTAAAGGAAATCACTATCTTTCAAGTGTAGTTCCATTGTTTTTTTTTTATTTATAAAGAGAAGAAACTGGTTTACTGTCCTACTACGAAATACTTCATAAGGATGCATTCATATTTATGTTGGTATTGAAATATGAGAATTCAGTCACAGAATTTAATTTTTCTACTAATTTACTGTTTCAGTCCCACCGGGACCATCTTCAGGAGTGAATTCATACATAAAAATTTTTTTTAATCCTAAGGATGGTTCAGGTGCGACCGAAACTAAAGTAGAAAGAAAAATTGAAATCTATGACTGAAATTCCATGTATTATTTTATTTCAATTGATAAAACAATAAATATGGCAAGAATAACGTGTTCTTATTCAGTTTCAATTAAATTTTGAATCAATAAATGTTAATATTTATAGCTTTACTATATAATCATGGAATAACATCTTTATTTTTGTGTCTGAAAGTATATTATCTCATGATGGAGAGTATTTTTCGGAAAGAACAATCATCTAAATGAAAAGCGGCCATTATTCGCGCTTCAAACACTATAATTATTTTGTGGTCGAATAGTTGTTGCTTGAGTTGTTGTAACGCCGAGGACAAAAAGGTGTCTTATTATAGCTGAACCTGAGTTTGCTGACCGAGGCTAAAAAATCAGACGAGGAATAAATACACACTACTCTTATAACCTTATACTCGGTTAAATGACGGTCCATCATTTGACAGCTATAATCTCGTTGTCATAAAAAATTAAGAATAACTAGAATTTTTTGTTAAATATTAAAAGAATCCGATCAATAATGGACGAAAAGTGATTGAATTTAAAAAAGTTGTACCAACCAGATATAGGTACATAAGATTTTACTTCATGTATGAATGGGAAATACAAGATGTAACAGAAATGAGTACATTTAATTGAGCCTGCAATAGAAATAGTCGAGAGCAACAATATTTCTTGATCACTTTTTCCGAACTCTCGTTTTGGAGTTTACTCCTTAAGAATCGACTTTTTTTCATATAGGATGTAGATCAAAATCGAATATTAACAAAAAGTGAAGTTTCTTCAAAGTCTCAAAATCCCTCCATCGTTCGACCAAATAAGTTGAAACTTTTTACAGTGGTTGCTGGTATTTTCATGGAAGTTTCAGGTATAGTACTATCAACTGAACTGAAACTTTCTATACTTGTTGTTGGCACTTGTATAGACTATAGAGGTTCCTAATATAGCACCATCGACGTACAGTAAGTTATGCATTAGTCGTACATCGCGCATCGTTCATCCGATTGAGTTGAAACTTTGTATCGTAGCATCGTATTATCAACGCACATTATGACGCACGAACTGTGTTTGTTTGTTCGAGCATCGTTCGAGCATCGTTCATCCGATCGAGTTGAGCCCTTCTATACTTATACCATCAATGAACAATAAGTGGCGTACGGGTCGTATTTGTTCGTCCGCGTATCGTTACACATTTGGTTTAGTTGAAATGATTCAAGGATTCATTTCTAGTTGAAATATTCGACGTTTCGAAATTTTAAGAGCATTTTCTGAACTCTTGGTACGATGTCTACCTCATCTAATAGCGATTTAGCAGGCAGGAAAACGCTCTAATTCATCTAGCAAATCTATTTTGAACTTATACATAATGACAAAAATACTATGAGGTATTCGAAATTTATTGTTTCTCTGATAGATAACTGAAATAAATCAATTTATAAACTGAGCATCTTATAAGAAAGTAAATATATGTACAAGTTTTTCCCAATTTCATTACAAACCTCAAATTCGGGTCATTTCGATAATATGTGCCTCATGAATTGATACAACAAATAAAACGTACGTAATATTGCATCTAATATTTCAGAAAACATTTAACTTCGCTACCAAAATTAGTATGATTACGTTTGTAGGCTATGTGTTTTCTGTTCCATAAGAAAAAACCTTCCAGAATTGTTGCAATAGTTTTAATTAAGTTAATATTCTCCAACAAATACCAATCGCGACTTTAATTTAATTATAAATTTTTCTTTCAAACATTGTTTACCTCGAGCTTACCTTTAAGCAACATCCTTCGGGTCATCTTAGATTAAATCCCTCGATGTTGCTAGGTAAACAATGTTTCCAATAAAAACCTATTGATAAAATTACAGTCCTTTTTGATATTATATACAAAAAATTGTTATAAGTTGAAGAGTTCTATTACTGGTTAAAATCAATCACTTATTTCTGTTATACTCTGTATATTCAAGACTTGATCAGATAGAAAATTGTTACTAATATTATTGAGAACAGTCTGAGAAAACTAAGTAGTAAAGATAGCAATTTGAACATGAAGTTGTACGGTCGAGGAGATTGTAAGTGGTAAAGTTTTGCAACTTAAATGAGTGGTAACTGGTACCACTTGCAGTTGTAAAGCAAATAGGAAATGTATTGTCACAAATATGAGATATTTGTAGTAATTAGGTAACATAACTATTTATTTGAATTCGCCGTAACTGTAATCCTAGTTAGTATTGATAGAGTCGATGTTCAATTGTCGGATATGATTGACAGGCTATGGTCACTAGATGTTCGGTGGTTGTCAGGCAACAACTGTTAGACAATTGAGTGTTGACCCATTGTCGGCATAGGTATATAAGAGTGCAAGCTAGGAGAGGGATTCATTCAGTCAGTGATTCCTATGTATATGAATTATTAACAATTGAATTTGTGACAGTATTTTCTTCTTTATCGAGCGATATTCGTATTAAATTTGAATAAGAAAATTAATTTTGAAACCAATAGCCTATACCAAGGCTGGCCATATTATGTATATTTAAGATCTTAAGCTAGTAGAACTTCACCATCTATACTTTGAGTGGTGCAACAGTTAGCAACGGTAAAGAATCCAACAAACTTGAAGAATTATGATTTGAGACCTTCAAGGAGAAACTGTGCAGTATCAACTATCTATCGAAAAAACAAAAAAATATATTGCAAGGATTATGGACTGTCTTATGTATTGAAAGTTAGATACATAATGCATATACATTCAAACAGTTAAAGATATTATTTCGACATATTTTGGAATGACTTCATCGGACAGTTGTTACTGATTGTTCAGATCCAATCAAAGAAAAGATTAATAATGATTTCTGTCAGTACGTTATCACTACGATAACAATAGCTATTCAGACTTGTCGAAAAAAGTCATAAATAATTTGCTCACGTCTGTTTCTTGGATGTTCTCATCCTAACACAAAACTAATATAAATTTTAGAAGCGGACGTGCACCTCAGTCTGAAAATATAAATTAATGTCCGACTAGTTTATTATTGTTGTCATAATAACACTGATTTCGAGTTATTTACGTAACAAATAATACCCGAGGGCATTTTTTTGAAAAATAACAAACAAGTTTCCTAGTTACAGCAAGTAACTAGAGTAATTTCTCCGACAGAAATCACAATGACAGGACATACATTGCTAAAAATTTTCATTGGAATACAACAAAAGTCGGTCATTAAACATTGAAGGCACCACGGGAGTTGGACAGACAATAATGCCTACGGTCAATGTACACACCTCGGGCCAGAGGCCCTCAGAAAGTACACTGTTGATCTCAGGCCTTATTGTTCTTTTAACATCCTTGATACTTTAATTACTATTATTTGTATGGAAAAGAACATTCTCTCTTTGAATACGAATCACATTTTAGAGAATATTTTTTTGCAAGATGATGCCCCTGCTCACAAGTTGTTGTTAGCTCAGGATTCCTTGTAGGTCGCGCACTTATCAATTATTCTTATATATAAATGACATTGAAGACTCGGAAGTTATTTTATAACTGTTGTACTAAATGTATAAAGTTGACAGGAGAAACCAAAATTTCTCTTGTGAAGTGTATGAGGTTCGTGAGGACATTAATCTTATCATTTCGAATATGGATGAATGTGAAGTTTGAAGTTTGAGTAGGGTGAAACAGTGACTGATTGCAATGTTCTGGTGAATGGCGTGAAACTGGAGCAATCAAATGAGCTCATATATTTGGGTATCTATGTGTGATGACACGTGATGGACAAATTGACAAGAAAATTTGTGAGTATCAAGGGATGTTCTGGAAATAAACTAAGTTCTGAATGAAATGTACAATAAAGAGCCAATTTCCGCTCAAGCCTAAAATCCCATGCTAAACTCTTGAGATTCAATCGTTTTCAGATCTATCACAATGTGAAACTTTTTTCTCAAGCTCTAAAATCTTCTAACTAATGTCTTTTTTCCGTGGAAGCAGCAAGGAGCAATATTTCACCTGTCTACATCCTTAATCCCGGGTATTGATTCCCACGAGTGAAATTCACAAATTATTGGCAATTTCGCCATACTTTCCGAGGATATAAAACGAGCGAAGCTTTAATCATGTTCGAAGATTTATCGCGAAGAAAAATACAATGTGCACCATATAAGATTGGATTCTTATTGTGTGTCCATCTCATTCGGGAAACTTTTTCTGTTTTTTTATTGTTCAAGT
The DNA here is from genome assembly GCA_963989225.1 of Dromius quadrimaculatus. Classification (NCBI taxonomy): domain Eukaryota; kingdom Metazoa; phylum Arthropoda; class Insecta; order Coleoptera; family Carabidae; genus Dromius; species Dromius quadrimaculatus. The sequence goes on along the minus strand of OZ022332.1, from coordinate 48,769,989 downwards.
GAGTGGAGAAAGATTTTTCGTGAAGATATTAGTTCCGGGACATTTATTTGACAAAATGATGTCGGGATATGTCAAGAATATGTTTATCCTAACATCAATATGGTTGTTTATATTTTATTGAGATTGTTATGTTTGGGAACGGTTTTATTGAAGTAATGTTTTCCTGTGTTTATTTTCATGCTGGTGGTTTCCTATGTTTTTATTATTATTTTATTTACTCTTCCGTGTTCCTGTTTGTTTTCAAAGGAATGAATGTGCTATTTCAAGATGAATTATTAGGTCCGGTCATCAAATAACCCATTTATTCAATACTTATTTAATAGTTATTGTTTATGGTAGGTACACAAGAAAAATATGACGTGAACATCACGTGACTTACTTGTACATCATTTGATATATACACAAATTTATTCAATAAAGTTTTCTGTCACTTCAGATTATAATTAATATAATTTTAATAATATTTTGACATGTACAATGTCAAACAGAATGAAAAAATTGACGACAGATTATCATTGCCTACCTTATCATTTCAATTAAACTGATTGTTTAATACGACAAATTCTGAATATCTGTTATACATACAAACTGCACTTCCGGCTCAGCCGATTCATACAAAAATAGTAGATAACTATTTTAATGCTACAACAGTTCAAACAATAAACAACGTGCTATATAAGCAAAAAAATTTGAAAAAAGTTTCAAGTAAAGTGCACTTCCGGTACAGACGATTGGAACCATAATGCGAGGTGCACAACTAGATCCTATACCAGTCTTGAATACAAAATGTCAACATTATTCGTTCAACCGGTTTTGAGATTTGCGAGATACGAACAAACGCACAGACGTACCGATATCAAGCCGAAAATAATCAAAATGAATTAGGGAATGCTCCAAACGGATATTTCCATGAAAATCTCGATAGGTGAATTTTGTAGGTTCCACAATACTTCTTTGTACTCAGTACAAGTAAATAAAAAGTAATGTACAGCATCAACGTACATTAAGTACTACACGAGTCGTATTGATCATTCGCGTATCGTTTATCCAATTGAGTTTGAACTTTGTACAATTGTTATTGGTACTTGCAAAAAAGCTTTTGACCTTGTGATATTTTCATACAATAGGTGGCGAGCGAGTAGTATCGTATAACTGTTTGTTCGCGCATCGTTCATCCGACTACGTTGAAACATTGAACAGTTATTGTTGGCACTTGCATTAAGGTCTCTTACATACTAGCATTAAAATACGACTCACACTGTAGTGCAAATAAAAAAAATTCTTAGTTAATTTTGTTGTCTTCATGTCGTACTAATTTTTTTAGCGCATTTTTTGGAAAAAAGCGCTATTATATTCACTTTGACTGGCTGGCGTGACGCTGAGTTCTCAGCAACTATACTATTTACAGACTTGAAACTGGTACTAAATAAAAGCTGCTATTTCGTAGGTTCGCACAAATTGCTTTAATTCAAGCTCAGTGATTGTGAAAGATTAAATTATTCAATTACTTGTTTCAAGTGAAACAATGCCCATAGATATATATGACATTAGGGATATGGCAACTAGAATTTATTAAAGTAGATAAAAATTTAGTTACAACTTTCGCCGCGGGTGTCACTATTATTATGTACAGTTGTCAAATCTGTCCGGGATTCATTCAATGACTTGTTTGACGCGAATTTGAAGCTTATTAGAATGAATTATAATTTTTGGATGAAAATTTGTTTACTTTAGGTATATTTTTTTTTATATAGCTTTGATAAAGATCAAATTATCATTTTAAGGTACAGCACTTGACCTCCCGTCAGTCAATAACCAAACAATGAAGATTAAAAGGTATTTTTGAGTTTGCACATGCATAAATTATGTACCTATCAAACTGTCAACTTGAAACTAGTACTAAATGGAAGCTGCTGTTTCGTAAGTTTGCCCAAACTGCTTGATTTCAAGCTCAGTAATTGTGGGAGATGGTAATTTGCGAAATCTCTGCAGTAACAAGCATTCATGAGCTGTCAAAAATGCGCTTCTATCATCTAGATGATTCTCCCATTTTTTATCTGAATATCTATTATAGTCTAAGGGCTGACTACATAAAAATGCAAGGTATAAGAAGCATCAAATATTTATAACTGAATAGGTTCCATTTTCGTTCTCGAACATTTGATGACCAGTTTTCCTGCACGCTTAGGAAGATTAAGGCAGAGGTGAACGATCAAGAAGAATAAATTTTACAAGAAATAAAATGACAATGCTCAGAGATAAAGATTATAGAAAAGTTAAGTATTTGTTGCTGCGAAATGTGAAAAATTATTGGCAGAGGATTTAGTGGAAGAGAAAGGGCTGACAGACTTTAACAAAAGGCGTTAACTTGAATGATATCGATGGCGAAAGAAAAGAAGATATGCAGTATTATGAATTCGATATGAACTACGGAATAGAATGTCTCCAATTTTCCATATTTTTATTTTGTGAATAAAAAAAATATTCTCATATTGAATATTTCTTTCACCACTCCTTGTTATATACATCTGTATAATATGAAAATGGAAGAATCATCTAGATAATGAAAGCGCATTTTTGACAGCTCATGAATGCTTGGTACTTCAGAGATTTCGCAAATTACCATCTCTCACAGTTATTGAGCTTGAAATCAAGTAGTTTGGGCAAACTTACGGAACAGCAGCTTCCATTTAGTACTAGTTTCAAGTTGACTATTTGATACGTACATAATTCATGCATATACAAACTCAAAAATACCTTTTAATCTTCATTGTTTAGTTATTGACTGACGGGAGGTCAAGTACTGTACCTTAAAATGATAATTTGATCTTTATCAAAGCTATATAAAAAAAATACACCAAAAGTAAACAAATTTTCATCCAATAATAATAATTCATTCTAATAAGCTTCAAATTCGCGTCAAACAAGTCATTGAATGAATCCCGGACATATTTGACAACTGTACATAATAATAGTGACACCCACGGCTAAAGTTGTAACTAAATTTTTATCTACTTGAATAAACTTCAGTTGCTATATCCCTAATGTCATATATATGTATGAGTATTGTTTCACTTGAAACAAGTAATTGAATAATTGAATCTTCCACAATCACTGAGCTTGAATTAAAGTAATTTGTGCAAACCTACGAAACGGCAGCTTTTATTTAGTACCAGTTTCAAGTCTGTAAATAGTATAGTTGCTGAGAACTTAGCGTCACGCCAGCCAGCCAGCCAGACAGCCAAAGTGAAAATAATAAAAAATAGTTATTTCATCATTTACATGATATAATCAACAAAGTAGCATATCGTACATAGTAACGTTTTGTACAGAACGAATTTGTTAAGCGTGATCGAAACCGCGCTTTTCATCAAAGTCTGCCTTGATGTTATATACTGTTGTTTGTTCTGCCATTAAGCACTTAGTTTCATTGACAGTTAAGCAATTATTACCAATAATTTTCAAAAAGGAGTTTATCATTTTTCTTTCACAAAAATTAACACCTCTTTGTTGCAGTCTGCCAGCTCTTTCTCTTCCATAAAATCCTCTGCCAATGATTTTTCGCATATCCTTGTGAAATTTATTCATTTTGATTGTTCACCCCCTGCCTTGATCTTCCTAAGCGTGCAGGCAGACTGGACACTCTGTGTTCGATAACGGCAATGGAGCCTATTCAGCTATAGAAATTTAATGTTCCTTATACCTTACATTTTCACGTAACCGCAGCTCTTCGTCTAACAGACCAGGCCATTGGACTTAAAGTCCTGAAATTTTGACAATGTATTCCTATAACGACATAAGGAACCTTTATTAAAAGAATTTTTGAAATTTCCTCCGTAAGGAGGACACTCCAATTCGGTCGTTTGGAAAATTGTATTTTCTGCGATTATTATCATATTTTAATGAGAAAGTCAATTGGATCGATTAATTCTAGAATAAAATAGCAAAATATATCTATACCACAGAAATATCGGTTGGTCAAATTTTATTTTTTGTATGTTTGTTATCAAAATACGATCTCTGCTCTAGATCTAAGGGTAGGTAGTTTAGGTATCTATAATAGTATATATTTTCTCTCTGTCTATATGACGCTGTTGAAACAATGAATTTTCTTCGCTCCAGCAGATTGTCTGCAATTTACATACATATCTACTTTGAAAGTATCTGAGTCTCTCGAGGATTAGTCTCTTTCTTGGTCCGCAGTTTACACGTGTTACCAATTCCGGAATACATTTGAAGAACCGGTAGGAATGAAAAAAAGGTGTAGTTTAAAGTTATTCAAACCAATTTTGTTTATATATATGCCTAATAAAGCTAACTTTTTCTCAAACATCAAAGCATGGAAATTTAATCAAAGTTGAGACAAATTTCGAGTATTTACGTGATTTTCATGTAGAAGATAATAAAGAGCGCACACAATTTTGTATTTGAAATTCAATGAGACAACGAGAGCGAAGATCAAGAATGTTCTGATAATTTCTCAATTAATCATTTACATAATTATTTTCTTCATTCCGCAAAACAAACAGACAATCAACTCAAGACAAATAAACCGTAATGAATAACTAATATTGGGACGACCATCAAAAATCAATTAAGAGCTTTATATATTTTCAATAATTGAGTAATATTTCCATGGCATCAAATTATTGAATAGACTATAATTCCTCCCGAAATCAAATTAAGCATCTGCTAACTGAACTTTTCTGCTTCTAAAATGCCGTTATGATAATTATTGATCGCGCGTATGCTACATGAAATAAAGTGTCTGCTACCCATTATCTGAGGCTCATTAGAGTCAGGAACTGGTAATGGTATCTCGAGGTCCGTGGGGTCGCAAGCCACGAACTTCGAATCCATGAACCGCGGTTACAGCTATAATGCATTTCATGTTCAGTAATACGTGAAGAGAAATGCTACTATTCTTTTGTGCTGGAAGTGGAGGATGAATTTAGGGGCCAATCTTTCTGGCAAAAAATATTTTATTGCACCAGAGGTTCTCAAGTAGAAAACCAAATAGAAAAATCAAGGTTGAGAATATTAAGAATTCATGATTATCTCTCTCCTTGATCTCCTCGGCCGCATTTTAATCAAATTATGCTATTAAATCATAAAAGCCGATTAAATGAATTTAGTCTGCGCGCCGCGAACCATAATTTTATTAAATTAAATAATCTATGCCTTTTAACCTTACCATCGTGATCATAACAAACTTTTCCATTATTATCAACAAATTTAAGTGTTGCAAATGTAATTTTATAACGGAAATAGGGAAGATAAAACGCAAGGAGAAAAAAAAGTACAGCGTAAGTAGGGTTGATAAATAAATTCATAAGTCAGTGTATAACTAACTAGCAATCGCCCGTAGCTTCGTTGGCGAGGAATATTTCCTCTTATAGATAACTCAAGATATTAATTATCAAGTGTAATATCCTTAGGTCATTGATAATCACAAGATAATTCCGACAGTCCTTGAAAGCACGTTACTTGATAACAATGTACTTTAAATACAAGGATATTCAACAATAATATTTTCAACGTTCTAATCTGATCTGAATACAATTATTTTTGAATGCATAATTTGTAAAAATGAAATTGGGCACAAATTCCAAGATATTATGTTCAACGCAATTTTCTTCTAGTTATTCAGTCAGGGATAATTTGGCATGACATTTTTTCAGTTCACTTCAACCAAATGATTTTCTACGTCGCTGAAAAGTCGAGAACATTATAGACTTGTATCAGAGGCTAAAGCTTAAGGCTGTTGTATAATAAAATACATGTATTACCCGCATATGTATAAATATAATAATTGATTACAGCATCCTGATAACTTTTTGAAATCAATGAAAAAAGGTAATAAAAATTGATTGCAGGAGGAAAAATTGTAAAATGTCAAATTAATAGAATAAGTTTAAATTTGATAAAAATCAGAGTTAAAATGTTTGTGCCAATAACAAACATCAACGACAGAATTTGTTCCTGAACGCACTGATTGGCGTGAACTGTGATTTACGCAACTGAAAATGAAGTTAAACGATAATGTGTCATCCGTAAAAGATTTCTTCAAGCAAATTTATGAACTTTTAAATATGAATGTCAAAATGGCAGTTACTTTAATAAATGTCAGACTCATCAAAACTGCGGCTACCAATTTTTATTTTTTGTATGTTATTAAAATAGCGTTCGGTTCCCGAAAGGTTTACGACCTCTGTTCTAGATCTAAGGTAGTTTAGGTATCTATAATAGTATGTATTTTCTTTCTGTCTACACAACGCTGTCGAAACTATGAATTTTCTTCGCTCCAGCAGATTGTCTGCAATTCACATACATATCTACTTTGAAAGTACCTAAGTGCCAATTCACAATGTGCGTAAACATAAGGAGTACGTAAAAACATAAACGTAAGAAATTATGTATGTTCACAGTGGTCGTAACGTAAAATATTAGAATAAAGTGTTTTTTTCATTTTACCTCGATACAAATTAAGGTTATTGATGTATTGTGTTGGTTTCTCTGACTGTCATTTTCAAATATTCTGTTGATTTCGATTCTGTTTCGTGTTTAATGTTTTTCTTTGGTTTCATTTTTATTAGTTTGGAGTTTAGTTTGTTTTGTTTTATTGTATGATGTCTGAAAAAGATCTTGCAATTGTTTCATTATTATTGGAACTGCGTTATAAAAGTCGCCAGCGAGAAAAATATTAAGATAAGGAAGAAATTGTTGTTGTTTTTTATTGATAATTCTATGTCAATCATATTTAAAGAACGTTTCGATCCAGGGTATTGTTAACTGTCAAATGAAAACATGTGTTTAAAGTTGACGCATGCGCTATTAGTTGTTTCGTACGTAAACATAACATAAAGTTCAATCTATCTCAACTTCACGTTCTCATTACGTTGCTCTTATGTCAATACGTGAACGTAAGAAATACGTAAGAGCATTGTGAACACGGTCATTGAAATACAGTAGTTCAACTTCATGTTTATGTTTACGGTTACGTACTCCTTACGTTTACGCACATTGTGAATTGGCACTGAGTCTTTCAAAGATTAGCCTCTTTCTTAGTCCTATTTAGCACTTTGACATTGCTACATTATTTTTAGTACACTACAAATCCGTTGACGTATGCTATTCTGTATCTCCTATAATTGTTAGTTGACGAAACGATATTTTGGATTGAACTGTAGTTGGAGTTCCAATGAATGTTTTCGGAAGTTTAATTTGAAATCTCAAGATCTAAATGTTCAAATGTGAGTTGTGTGTTGAGCCAGAGATAAAAAAAACGCAAAATTTTCAATTTTTTGCTTCAAATTTTTGTATATAATCGCTCGTAATCGCCCTACAATTTAATGCATTTAGTCCAACGATGATTTTACTTTTAATACCATCAGAATAATACGATACGTCCAAATCTACAAAGCAAGCGTTCGTCTCATCCTCGACCTCTTCATTCCAAGTTAATCTTTGCCCTCCTAGCCATTTATTTAAGTTGGGAAAAGACAAAAATTGCTGGGACCCAAATCTACTGAATACGGAGCATGCAGAAGCACAAGTTTTGACGCAACAACGCAAGATTTGTGCATACATGCTTTATCATGGTGGAATAGTATCTTTTTTTTTCTAGATAAGGACGTTTAATTTTGATTATATTATTTGATTTCTCCTAAGCAGTTTATGAGCTCTATATCATAAGAACCCCAGGAAATCGTTGAAATGACTTTCGGTTTTTTTAGGCGCACTTTCCATTGTTTGGACTGCTACTTTATCTCTGGCATGTAATAATGGATCAAAAATTCATCTACAGTGATGAAAAAGTTAGATGCTCTTTAGAAATGTTCAAACGAATGCATTTTTAGTCGACTGTCAATTGACGCGACACCCAGTTAGTAGTCAGCTTCCGCATTCCCAAAACATCAAATAAAATGTAATGAAGATGTTTATAGCCTTAGCAATTTCTCGAACATTCAGTCGCTCACTTTTTATCCGTCTGTATTGAATGAGCAGACTCTTTTAATGTAGGATCTAACTATTTTTTTGCCTTTGTCGGTCTCAAGTGTTTTAGAAAAAAATACTTAATCACAACACGAACTTCAATTACATTCATTTCAGAACCGCCGTTTGAAACACTACATTACATGCTGCATTTTTCCTTGAATTTTGATTCTCCATTTTGATGCAAATCAAAATTGTCGAAAAAAATTTTGTGCCGTGTACTCTGATTTCGAGTATAGCACGTTGCATTTTCCTTTGTTTCGAAGTAGATAGTCAAAATGCAACTTATTTGATATAATAGCATGATTGTCATACTTGCGATAGGTTTTCGAAGTACCCGCGTAGAGAAGTTTAAAAATACGCCAAATGTTTGAAATACGAATAATAATTGTTTAAGTCATATTCAATATACCCAAAAGTCTTGAACAAAAGGTTTGGAAGTTGTTTGAAATACTAATTTGATTTAAACATGTTTAAAACATTTGTTCTCAATCCAAATGTTCAAAAAATGACTACCCTGGTTTAAATTAGTAGCGTAGCTTCCGCTTAGAAGTTACAACGGATGATGAAAATCTAACGTAGACATCACGTGACTTACTTGTACATCATTGCATATATTTTTTGCATATAATAATACGATAATCAAGCACAAAATTTCATCGTTCCACGGCTAATCGTTTAGGATTTATCCAAAAAATACTAAAAATCGGTCAAGTAATGTGCGCCTTCGGCGCAGTCGGTTGCTTTGGTAATAGTAGGTCATCATTCTCAAGCTAAAATACTGATTTCCAAGATTTTATGCCTTACAGTTTTGAATTTATGCGCAAAATAAAAAAAAATTCAACTGAAGTACACTTTCGGTTTAGTCGATTGCTATGAGAATAGTACGCAATCATTCAGATGCTACAGCGGACTGAAATACAAAATTTCAATGCCGTACAGCCGATTGTTTCGAATTTATGCAAAAATTCCAAAAGATCGACAAGTAAAGTGCACTTCCGGTATAGACGATTGCAAGTATAATGCGAGGTGCACAACTAGACCCTAGACCAGTTTTAAATACAAAATTTTAACATACGTTTGACAGGTTTTGAGACTTGCGAGCTACATACATACATACAAACGTACTGACATCAAGTCGAACATAGTCAAATCGGATTCAGGGTTGCTCAAAACTGATATTTCCATCAAAATCTCGAAATGTGAATTTTGTCGATTTCACAATGCACATGATCCTGAAATGAATTTTAATAGTGGCTATTTAAAAAACGTTTCGGCTGAATAATTATTATTCATTATCAGTAATTAAGACGACGGCAGTATTTTATGCCTAAGGTAACAGAATTATATTATGAAAACCAGCCTACGCACTAACTAAGGTTGGGTAGTAACTGTTATTCATTATTGTTCTTTATGAAATGAATTAATTATTTCGTTGAGCTTCTTTGGACAATGTCAGGTTTGACCACTTTGTAGACCGTCTGTAAAATGTTCATTGAATCATTTTTCATTCTGGTGGCGTCATAATGAAATTATGAGCGCTATCCTAAAAACAAAGATAACCTATTAATCTATAGCAAGATGTCATAAGTATAGGTACTAAGAAGTAAGAATATTTATTAGTGTTGATGTAATCTAGTACTTGACACTTGTTGATAAAATAATAATGTAATCTTACTTGTGACGAGTTTCGTTATTAAACGTCTGGAATATTTCAAGATAACTCTAGTAGTCTCTTGGGAGGCTGTAGAACTGTTTCAAACAAAAAAATCTGACGTGAACATTACGTATGACTTACTTGTACTACATCATTTGATATATACACAAATTTATTCAATAAAGTTTTCTGTCACTCCAAATTATAATTATTATAATTTTAATAATATTTTGACATGTACAATGTCAAACAAAATCAAAAAATTGACAACAGATTATCATTGCCTACCTTATCATTTCAATTGAACTGATTGTTTTATACGGCAAATTCTGAATGTCTGTTATACATATAAACTGCACTTCCGGCTCAGCCGATTCATACAAAAATAGTAGATAATTATTTTGATGCTACAAGTTCAAACACTAAATTCCAATATGCTATGGTTAATCATTCTAGATTTATGCAAAATTTCAAAAAAAGTTTCAAGTAAAGTGCTTTTCTACTATTGTACTTTATTTAAATAATAGTGCTCTGTCGTTTTCAACCCTAAAAACTACATTATGTAAATCTTCACTGAATACCTTCATAATTAAAGGCAAATTCGAAAGTGTATATCCTAAAAAATATTAATCTCCAGGTCGCCGCCAGCTTGTATGTTGCTAACTACCGTAATTAAGCTTATAGGCTTAATTGAGGCATTTCTCTTCCGTCATAGGATACCCGAGTGTAATTCACAGAAAATAAAGAGAAATGCCTGGGGTTTCATAATATATGTGTAACACCTGGGCGACCGCATCGAAAGGGTGATTTCACAGTACCCTATTCTCTTCATCGAACATCCTTCCTCTTCTTGATAGTTTGTACCTTCTAATTTTGATCCTGTTTATCGAAATAAAATTCACCCATCGAGATTTTGATAGAAATAACCGTTTTGAGCATCCCTGAATTCATTTTGACTATTTTTGGCTTGATGTCGGTACGTATGTGCGTTCGTTCGTAACTCGCAAATCTCAAAACTGGTTGAACGTACGATGTTGAAATTTTGTATTTAAGACTGGTATAGGGTCTAGTTGTGCACCTCGCATTATGGTTCCAACCGTCTGTACCGGAAGTGCACTTTACTTGAAACTTTTTTCGAATTTTTGCATAAATCTAGAATGATCAGCCATAGCATATTGAAATTTAGTGTTTGAACTTGTTGTAGCATCAAAATAGTTATCAACTATTTTTGTATGAATCGGCTGAGCCGAAAGTGCAGTTTATATGTATAACAGACATTCAGAATTTGCCGTATAAAACAATCAATTCAATTGAAATGATAATGTAGGCAATGATAATCTGTAGTCAATTTTTTGATTTTGTTTGACATTTCACATGTCAAAATATTATTAAAATTATATTAATTATTATCTGGAGTGACAGAAAACTTTATTGAATAAATTTGTGTGAAGTCTTTCATCAATATTAAGTTACGAGTGGAAATTGTGATAAATTTGGCATCACCCGAATTAATTTGGATTGCTGTAAGTAGAACATATAAATCTGTGCACTTCACTATGGCACTTAACTTTACTGTTGTAATAAACTTTGGAGCTAAAGTGATAGATTAGTACTGATTGGATTGTAACGTTCAGCCATATTTTTTATAGTACGGTACGTCTCTGATTAAGAAGACGTGGTGATTACATCTTTGCTGTTGAGCTCACGAGGTTGTCTCAATGCACGTTTTGATCAAAGAGTAGATTTATAAACGTTTTACACCTTCCTAGTGAATAACGTCTTATAATTATAATTAAATCTGTTACTTTGATAATACAAAGCTGGTAGTTTCTTCTATTGAGATCACTCAAGCGAATAATTATAGGAATGAAAATAAAAATAATCTTGTTTGCACATTTTGTTGCTAATCTGAGACTTTCATAATATTTTTTAGCATTTTTTCATAAAAAAGCGCTATTATATTCACTTTGGCTGGCTGGCTGGCGTGACGCTGAGTTCTCAGCAACTATACTGTTTACAGACTTGAAACTGGTACTAAATAAAAGCTGCTGTTTCGTAGATTTGCACAAATTGCTTTAATTCAAGCTCAGTGATTGTGAAAGATTGAATTATTCAATTACTTGTTTCAAGTAAAACAATGCCCATAGATATATATGACATTAGGGATACGGCCACTAAAATTTATTAAGGTAGATAAAAATTTAGTTACAACTTTCGCCGCGAATGTCACTATTATTATGTACAGTTGTCAAATCTGTCCGAGATTCATTCAAAGACTTGTTTGACGCGAATTTGAAGCTTATTAGAATGAATTATTATTATTGAATGAAAATTTGTTTACTTTTGGTGTATATTTTTATATAGCTTTGATAAAGATCCAGTTATTATTTTAAGGTACAGCACTTGACCTCCCGTCAGTCAATAACTGAACAATGAAGATTAAAAGGTATTTTTGAGTTTGTACATGCATAAATTATGGACCTATCAAATAGTCAACTTGAAACTAGTACTAAATGGAAGCTGCTATTTCGTAAGTTTGCCCAAACTGCTTGATTTCAAGCTCAGTAATTGTGAGAGATGGTATGCGGAATCTCTGAAGTAACAAGCATTTCAAAAATGCGCTTCCATCATCTAGATGATTCTTGCATTTTTTATACTTAATTTTTTTTTGTTTGCAGGTAAGCTTCTGGTCGTAATCTCGTGATTGTCTACTATTCTATTATAAGGTAAGAATAATAATGATAATGCAACCAAAATTTGATTCAAGTGTTTCTGACGGGCGCCTCTAATTGAATTGATCAACTGTAAAATCAGTTTCGTTTCATATTATCCTCAGCTTGTCTTCAGCTCACAATCTTTCTCCACCCTTCTGCAGCATAGAACGTGACACTGTCATCTCCAAACTTGGCAACGGATGTAGATCTTTCAAACATCACTTAAATATTTTGCACCCCATTAAATTAAACTTTCCCCTACGTTCTGAAACTGATAGAATTACCCAAATAAGTTAGAAGTATTAGACGTGATATTCTCTGACGTCTGCGGGTGCTGATAAAGAGCAAAAAGCAATAGTATAGGCTATATCAACTTGCAGTTTGCATTCTCCGATTCTCGAAACGACCCCAAGTGTGGCGACAGCTGGTTAAAAATGCCCTGTTTTAGATAAAGCCAGCTGGAGCAAAAGTAGGGTGCGAGAAAAGAATTTAATATTGATTGACGAGAAGCTATCGGAGCTTCTAGAGAAAATCCAGGAAATCGGCAAAAGATAAGATAAATTTGTCTGTCAGGAAGAATCGAAACTTGAAATTACAGCGCCAGTTGGTTTTCGTTGCTCAATAATTCAGCTACCCTGAGTGCGAAGTTGCTGACACTTCTTCTGCTGATTTGTTTAACTTTGGATGTTTTTTTTGTATTCTGGTTTTCAGGAAATAATAAACAAGTTTCCTAGTTACAGCAAGTAACTAGAGTAATTTCTCTGACAGAAATCACAATGGCAGGACATACACTGCTAAAAATTTTGATTGAATTACAATAAAAGTCGGACATTGAACATTGATGGCACCACGGGAGTTGAACAGACAATAATGCCTACGGTCAATGTACACATTTCGGGCCAGAGGTCCTCGGAAAGTACACTGTTGACCTCAGGCATTATTGTCCTTTTAACACCTTTGATACCTTAATTACTATAACGAGCTTAAATATTACCAATAAGTTCTCCTTATAAATTATAAACTAATATTGGATCCCCAGAACTCCAGTAATGATCATTTTTTACATGAAACATATTTAAATGTAGGTACTAAATGAGCTTGATATTGATTTATGTGTTTGCGAATCACGTAAATGTGAATTGCTGAATACATGCAGCCAATATCTATTGCTAGGTTCAATCTTCCAATCATGATATCATAATAAATGTAGGGAAATGATTCATTGTGTAACACATCACGTGTTCAATTCAGTAGAACGTTCCCCAAAAACTATAAATACTACCTGCCTTCAACTGCTTCCGGTGCCGCACGCCACACCTCTCATTCACTTTACACGTTTCTCGCATTTCATCAATTCTGTTTCTATCGCTTTGTAGGTCCAAAGTCCACTGGCTCCAGGTAACGAATTTGTCACACGCTGATTCAATATTTTTTGGGCGTTAAAGTTATTCCACAAAACTTTTTTAATGTACGTATTTGTATTTAAGACTGGTCTTGGGTCTAGTTATGCACCTCACACTATGGTTGCAATCGTCTGTACCGGAAATGCACATGAATTTAAATTTTTTTCGAATTTTCCAATAAATCTAGAACGATCAACTGTAGGATGTTGAAATTCAGTATTTGAAATTGCTGTAGCATCTTAATGGTTATCTTTTATCTCATAATAATCAGTCGTAGAATACTGAAACGTTGTATTAAACCCTTCTATAACATCTAGTTGTACACCTCGCATTATGATTGCGATCGGCTGAACTGAAAGTGCAGTTTTCTGAATAGTTTTTCAAAATTTTCGCATAAATTGAAATTAGATTTCACATTGAGTGCATGTTTTTATAATTGCAAATGTGTTTTTATTGACAACAAATTACTCCGCTTTTTATAAATTATTATTTTGTGTACATAAAATTCACGATTCACAACGAATAAGTACATCTTTCCACCATTTGATTAATTTTTGTTTATCAATATATCCAGTGGCATAAGATACAGAACTGTATAAACCAAGCTGCAAAAAAAATGGATAAGAGAATAAAAACAAGAAAATGAAAAAACATGGTTCAACAAGGAGTGCCAAGAAGTAGTATTAAGAAAGAAAAATGCAAAACTGAAATGGATGAATACAAATAGGATAGAAGACAGAGAAGATTATGAAAAAATAAGGAAGAAATGTTGTGAAATTCTAAGAAAAGACGAGAGAGATTGGATAGACGATAAAATAACAGATATTGGAAAAGAAAGTGTGAATAGAAACTCAAAACAATTCTATAAAAAAATAAATGAGCAAAAAAGAACATACAAGCCAAAAGTCTACTTTATAAAAGACGCAAAGGGCAACAAAACAGAAAACGATGAACGATCTAAGAAAACATGGGTAGAATACTTTGAAAACCTACTAACAGAACCGCAACAAAACATGGATATTACAACACAAGATGAAATTGCAGACGAAGGAGTATTAGAAGAACCAACAGAAGAAGAAGTCAGAGAAATAATGAGAAGCAGGCGAAATGGAAAGACTCCAGGCAAAGATGGAATAAACACAGAACTAATAAAATATGGAGGAGGTGAATAACACGAATACATATATAAACTTATAATGAAGGTGCGGAGAACAGAAAAAATGCCAAAGGATTGGGAAAGAGGACAAATAGTCACAATTCACAAAAAAGGAGATGAACAAGCATGCTAAAATTATACTGAACACGGCATATAAAATAATGTCAACACTAATACAAAAAAGAGTCCAGAAAGAAACAGAAAACATAATAGGACAGCATCAGTGCGGATTCAAGCAAGGCAGATCAACAACAGACGCTATACATACAGTTAAACAGATAATAGAAAAAGCACATGAATATAAAATGAACATAGATTTATTATTAATTGATTTTAAACAAGCGTTTGACTCAATTAAAAGAGAAAAACTTATGACAGCCCTAGAAGAATTTGGAATAACAGCTAAACTAAGATGATTGATCTTGATGACATTAAGTGGAACAACAACCACAATTAAAACACAAAAAGGAGAAACTAAGGAATTCGAAATAAACAAAGGAGTAAGACAAGGAGATACACTATCGGCAACTCTATTCAACATAGCGTTGGATTATGTGATGAGGAATTTGAACAAAGGAACACTCAGAACTAAAGGCCGACAAATAATAGCATATGCAGACGATATAGTATCGGCAACAAAAAATAGGAAAATATTGAAAGAAATGGTCGAAGAAATAGTAACAGAAGAAAACAAAATGGGCTTAAAAATCAATGAGAACAAAATGAAAATAATGAGAGTAGAAATATAAAAATATGTAACCTACAGTTTGAGGAGGTGATAAATTCAAATACCTAGGCATTATGCTATCAAATAATGGAGACAGGAAAACAGAAACCCAAGAGAAGATATTAACAGCGAACAGAGCTTTTCACGCTAATAATAAATGACTTAAGGATAAAAACCTAACAGAGAAAACAAAATTAAAAGAATATAGAACAATAATCAGACCGATAATAATGTACGCTGCAAAAACAATGACAATGACCAAAAAAGATGAAGAAGATTTGCGAATAGTAGGAAGAAAAATAGTGAGAACTATTTCAGGTCTAGTAAAAACGACAGAAAACGAATATAGAATACTAATGAACCATGAAATAAAACAAGAACTACAAGGAGAAGATATAGTAAGGAAAATAAAACAACAAAGGGCGAAACGGTTAGGACACATATGGGGAAAAAGAGAAGAAGACACCGTAAGGGCAATTTTATAATGGGAACCAGGCGGAAACAGAAGAAGAGGCAGACCCAGGTCGAAATGGCTACATGAAGTAGAAGCAGATCTGAGTAAAGCAGGAATAAAGAAATGGACGGAGAAAACAGAAGATAGAAAAACATGGAGAGAAATATGTCAGAAAATTTGGAACAAGGCGATGAAGACTGATCCCTCTCAAATAAAGGATCAAGAGAGCTTCAGTAGAAGCGGCGCAACCCCACCTGGGGTTTTTGTTTGATATTGTACATGTCAAAATATTATTAAAATTATTTTAATTATAATCTGAAGTGACAGAAAACTTTATTGAATAAATTTGTGTATATATCAAATGATGTACAAGTAAGTCACGTGATGTTCACGTCAGATTTTTTGCGGAGTAATAGCTTCAATCAACGTTGCATGTTGCACTCAAGGTTGTTGTGCGGGTTGCAATGAAGTGGATGAGTGGAAGGAGAAGATAGAGGCGCTTACTGTCACTTCCCCTCGATCGTATGGCATAGTGCCTAGCTTAAAATATTATGATAGAAGTGCTTAAGATATTGTGAACTGAGCAACTCACAGGGCGATCTCCTATCTCTAACTCACCCTAGCTAATTTTGCCATCACTGCCCAGGCCAGGAGATAAAAGATAGGCACGCTAACTGTTACTACCCTGGTGCATTTATCGTTCAAAAATAACATAGTACTGTTGTATTAGATTTTTACGTATCTGTTAATGTTTATTATTGTTGGCTTATACTATTCAATTGAATTACAATTTTAATACCCAGTTTCAGTCAGTAAAATTCTCACTGAAATAAACTCTGTGGCGTACTCTTCTGATAGCATTTCGTTTTAGTGTTCTTGAAATTTTATGCAACCCTCATTACAACAGCGGATGCAGCGCCCATTCAAGTCCGTGCTTTACAGCAAATATCACCAGGTGTTGTCTACAAAACTATATTACCTTTCGGCAGAAAAAAAAAACAATACCGATGACAAGTTTGGCTTATAGAAATGAGTTTGAGGAGGATGCAAACGTTCATGATGTGCTCATCACCATTTTGTACTTCTTTATATGATATGGCACATCGTGAACATCTGCAATTTCCTTCATAATTTCTCCTCAACCAAATTTGCCACCTGTACTATTTGCAGACTGTAAGTAATAATTTTTTTTTTTATCAATTTCGCCTTACGTCTTGCGCATGCGTGCAAATCTTGAATGTGGTTTTATCGAGATGCTCATCGATTCATGGTAGATTGGTCAGAGAAGCAATTGAGATACTTGAACATCCAAAAGACTTCAACCATACCGATAGTTTTGAATTATCAAATGTTTGGCTCTCTGTAATCAATAACACACATATATAATGACTATGTTTAAGTTGGTGTAGTTCTGTGTATATTTTGGATTATAAAGTATACTAAAGACTATTTGACACTGCAGTTGTGAGCCAAACCAATAGCAAAGAGTAGCGCTACGCTGTCTTGTTGAAATGTCGTGTATTTTGTGATTTGGGATGTGTGCGAAGCTGTACCAAGTAGGACATATTCCTCTGTTTGGGGTTTTCACGTGGTTTTTCTCAAGCCTTGGATTAATGCTAGAGGATTTGATTATTTCTGTTTAGATATAATATCCACGTTATCACATCTAGTATTCTGTATATTTTTAGTATCTAGTTACTTGCCTTGTTTTATTTTGTACCATTGTTTTCTGAAGAAGATCCTTGGTCAAAGGATCGAAACGTCAAAGTCTCCAATAAATATACAGAATTTAAAATCAAAAGTCGTTTTTATGAATTTTTAAATTTTTGGAATTATCTAGTGAAAGCTCCAAGCACTAAGTAATAATTTCATTTTTTTAGTACTTAAATTCAGTTACGCATAACTTTATTAAGTCTGATCCTTATAAGATACAAAATTATGAGTTATGCTCTCTAAGAATCTATTATTAAATTAAGAAATAAGCGAAAGATACATTCACCCAACCAAATTATAGTTTAATGTGTAAGATATGGAGCTGATTGTATACTTATCGGCATAAAATGTATAATTTAAATGGAATAAACAGTAATTTATCTATTTGATACGCTTGTACTTTAGCCGTAAGTGGTATGAAAATAACTTCATTATTATAATCACTGTATATGCCTCACAATAGATTGTACACATAAGTCCTAGCCTACAGTGTTTTAAATTTTGTGGCTGGAGTTTCGAAGATGTCTCACTTTCGGTCGAGCAGCAATTGACTTGAAATATTTTTTATCTACATATTTTATATTACAAATCTGAATTTTTTAAGTGTCCATGGTAAAAAAGTATGAGAAACACTGTTCTAGAGAATATTCTGCAGCTCCTAGATATAAGTAAGCAATATCACCCCAGCGGTTCTGGCGTGGGGTCGATGGATAGATAAACACACAAACATTTTTTATTCGCAGATCATTTAGGCCTTACAAGGGGAATGGAATCGATTTCCATCAAAAAGTCAAATCGAGAATATTTTACGATCATTCGAACGTAAGAATAATTTATTGTAAAAAAATTGAAGAATCATCTAGATGATGAAAGCGCATTTTTGACAGCTCATGAATGCTTGTTACTTCAGAGACTTCGCAAATTACCATCTCTCACATTAACTGAGCTTGAAATCAAGCAGTTTGGGCAAACTTACGAAACAGCAGCTTCCATTTAGTACTAGTTTCAAGTTGACTATTGGATAGGTACATAATTTATGCATGTACAAACTCAAAAATATCTTTTAATCTTCATTGTTTAGTTATTGACTGACGGAAAGTCAAGTGCTGTACCTTAAAATGATAATTTGATCTTTATCAAAGCTATATAAAAAAATACACCAAAAGTAAACAAATTTTCATCCAATTATAATAATTCATTCTAATAAGCTTCAAATTCGCGTCAAACAAATCATTGAATGAATCCCGGACAGATTTGACAACTGTACATAATAATAGTGACACCGGCGGCTAAAGTTGTAACTAAATTTTTATCTACTTGAATAATCTTCAGTTGCCATATCCTTAATGTCATATATATCTATGGGCATTGTTTCACTTAAAACAATTAATTGAATAATTTAATCTCCCGCAATCACTGAGCTTGAATTAAAGCAATTTGTGCAAACCTACGAAACAGCAGCTTATATTTAGTACCAGTTTCAAATCGGTAAATAGTATAGTTGCTGAGAACTTAGTGTCACGCCAGCCAGCCAGCCAGACAGCCAAAGTAAATATAATAGCGCTTTTTTCCAAAAAATGCGCTAAAAAATACGAAATAGAGAATATTTACATTTTGTAGAAAAAATATTGACTAGTGTTCACGGAATTCGCTGTTCTATATTATTAACCTTCATACATACATGACTAATATTTTAGTGCTTTTTTTGTGGAATTTCTTACCCATGTAAACACGATAATTCAGTTTAGTTTGAGTGTTATAGTCAAATATTATTATTCAATAAAGATAAGAAGGTATAATAACTTAGAGATAATCCATATTTGTTCATTTTTACAGTCATGTAAATAGTGAAAAAATAGTATATGAATTATGTGAAACCTATCTGTAACATACATATCAAATGTAACACGTTAATCAACCTTTAGAAAGTGTGATTTGAACTGCCGTTGTGTATCAAATTTCAAATCAATATTCACTCAATCAGGCTGCTCGACCCTATATATTCGGATGTCCACTTCTAGAAATTTCTACGTCATTCTAGCAAGCTACTCAAACGTCCGAATGTGTAGAGCGGCGCGACGCAGACAGAGTCGGATTCAGATCCTATTTTATTTCTACGAATCTTAATGTCTTCGCATTCGTTTCGTGCTTGAGCTGCATTATAGCAAGAGGAGGTTGAAATATTTGTTAATTTACTGTCTGCAGCTGCAGGCGTCGAAAATATGAATTCATACTAGCCACAGTCCTCCTAGAATTCACACAATGCTTGTGAAAGATATTAAATTAAATATAGGTTGGGTTAATAACAGGGTGTTCATTTTATCTAAACTGTTTGAATGGCTGCAACTGTTATTAGGGTACCTGCAGATCCCACCAATTTAGAGATTATGAAATGTGCGTTGTTGGCTTTTAATACGGGACGCTCCAAAATTAAAATCACTATTTTGTACAAGTATCTCTATAAAATTTCATTATCATTTTCATGATTGTGTATTGTGAAATTTCAATATGTTTTTATGACATCCATACAAGTAGGAGCTCTTTTGCATTTAAGTGTGTCTTTGATGAATAAATGAGAGTGCATGCTAAGTTCATAATGTCGAAAACATAATCGAAAATTTTTACATGGAAAAAAATAATAAAGTTTGATAAAAACAATATGAATATTCTTTGTGAATGAGTACCCAGTGTTTTTTTGGGATGCTGATTAATAATTTGATATAAGATTTTCAAAATTGAGCATGACGGATACAATATGTCGGCAATTTGGAACGTACAAAAATTTTCAATCCCTTTATTTTAAAATTCAATTTATATATTTTGAAACGGTGAACAGGTGATATGGACATGATTTTTTCGCTGACTAAGATCTTTGAATATTAATGAAGTAAAAATTAGGATGGTGTATTTAATATGAAGGTTTTTAAAATGAGTGAGAATTTGTCAATGAATGAACAAAAGAATAAGATGTATTTCAAAGAACAATTGAAAAATTTATGGAAATTCTGTTTCAAACTTGTATTTACTGTCTTCTTATTCTTTGGCATTACAAACATCTTCAACATCGCTGTCTTGCTCTAGCACTAAAATTTTAGGTGAATTTCTACAAACATCACCGGTTAAACAAGAACCACATATTACAGAACTCAGTAAGTTTGTTTATTTACAATTACAAGCTCTCCCACATCTTCTTTTGCAATAATTGCAAAAAATCAAACCCAAAAGAGATTTCGAAGTTGACAGTTTTGTCATTTTGACGGGACTGGATATCTTTGAGTTAGAATCGTCCATTTTCCAATCAATGTTTACTTATAACCTGAATGTGTAATCAAAAAATAATTAATATATTCTTGAAGCTCAGGATTTCAACTTTAATTTTTTCTTTTTTAATAATTTTTTGAAACAACCTTAAGTGGCAGGAATTAGAATAAGCAATGAACATGCATTTTCTTATATATTTCTGATATTGAAGATTACTCAAACATATCAAGTTGTATCGATTTCTGAATTATCACACATTATGAAGTGTATTATCAACTTTATTTAGAAAAGCAGATGTAATGATTTCTGGATTCATATAAATTAATAAAAACCGTTTTGAAAATGAAAATGTTGTCGAATGAATGCTACGAAAGAAAATGATCATTTTAAAACATGAGTTTTATAAAACAGAGACAATGTTCATCATTTTAATTATTTTTACATTGAAAGTGAAAGTATAGTGATGATAAAGGATTCAATTTTTTAATGCCTCTATTAATATATATCTTCAATTTCATAAAAGTCAGTGAGAATTTTAGAAATTTCAACTTCCAGTCGAATTTTCTATGAAAGAAAGAAAAATTATTGAAAACTAATGTGTTCCTCAGAAAGCTCAGAGTCTCCAATTTAAGATGCTTTTTGGTTTTTTTGTTTTGCATGTATTTTAGATAAAGAAACTTTAATTTTCCTCGAACGCCTCGCTTGAATATTTGTATTCAGCGGCTTGGCGCGCGAGGAATTTTCGAGTTTGCTTTCGTATTTTTAACGATTTTTTATATTGATGCAGAATTTTTTTTCATATAACTTATAATCTAACTTTAAGTGAAATTTCCTGCTCTTTCGGGTGGTACTATTAGTTTTCGATTTTTCTATTTTATTTTTCGAGATATAGGGCAAAAACAAAATTTTCGATTCAGTTTTCGAGATTATGAACTTAGCATACACTTTAGAGCTGCAAAGATTTCTCTATCTTCTCCTACACCCAAAGAAGGAAAAAAATGTGAGTCGTGGCTGTCTTTTGAAGAATTTCCGGTCAAAAGTTAAAATCCTTATTCACTATTTCTTGAATAATGATCTAAATCTATGACATCATTAATAAAACACACATTACAAACATACAGTGTAGTCATAAGAATTTATGGGCCTCATTTGAGAAATTATTACCTTTATACCTATGAAATACTAGCGTTCCGCAGAAAGTCTAGACTCCAGACTATATGAATCCGATTTTCTTCAGTTTGGTGAGAATTTATCTTGATATTTGGCGCATCAACCACAAATAACCGGAAAACTCAAATAAAGAAAAAAATAGAGTAGACTAAGATTAGGTAGTCTTTCCAGTGATGTATTTCAGTCGGTTATTATTCCTAGTCATCCGATTTGCCACAAACATTGCTTTTTCTCACATATAACAACCTTATTTAAGTTCACTTGTTATCCCTCAGAATAATAATCAAATCAAGATGTCAAACAAGAAGATAAGCTTAGTAGATATCGAAAATAAATGATCATTTATTATACCACGAGTTGTTGAAGTATTATCGATTATTTTTGTGATGCTATCACGAATGTTTATTGTGTTTGCGTTTGAATACCACGAGTGTGCAGCACGAGTGGTATTCACAAGCACAATAAACATGAGTGATTGCACCACAAAAATAGTCTACAATACTTTAACTACAAATGGTATATGGAGGACTATTCCAGGAGTCAAATTATTTTTTCAAATTAGTTTTCTATGAATCTAGTAACAACTCATGTAATTTTCATACGAACAAGTAAACAAACTTCTGTCAAACTAAAAATTAGAATTTCTTGCATTTTCTTTGACGAATAATAGAGAAATATATTGCGTCTTGATATGGAATCTAGTTCAGAAAGGTTTGGTGATAGATCAGAAGATGAAATTGATGAAGATATTCAGAAAAATATTCCATTAAATACGAAGAAAGCACAAATTGGAGGTATCCACATCTTTGAGTAAAATACTTACTCTGACCACTAGTGTAATACCCGATGGTATTTCTACACGTCCAAATACCCACTGATATGCACCGTTTCTATGGCGATTTAGCATTGTTAACCTTTTTATAAATACTACGAATGGAATAGTCAGTGGAATCCACGTTACCATCTTTGAATTACACTTCCAGCAATGAAATGTCAAAACTGCATGTTTCAATGAATTAAAGACTCCGAAAATCTATGAATTTTCAAAAATACTTATTCCGCCGTCTGTCACTTTACCAATGACAGCTGTCACTTTAACAATGACAGCTGTCACTTTGACAATGACAGCTCTCACTTTGGAATATGCAATTAATTGATGTGACTTTTTAAATTTCTGAAACAGCGATGAAACTGGCCATGATATTTATGATCGGGAATGTACTGTGTAGCCACAGTAGATTTTAATATTTCTTTCATCCTGTTTCACATCTAATATCATCATTGTCAGTCCTTTTTCAAGTTGTTTTCCATTGTGTAGGAATTGTGTCTCTTCAAAATGAAAGGAAAGACTATTATGGATTCAATGACTTACTAACGCACATTTTGGAGCATCTCTTCTTGCTTTTTTAGTTTGTCCAGTGTAATGTGCACCGCATTTCATGGTATCTTATAAATTGAATTGTCCTTTATTTTAGAGAAATCCTATTCTCTTTATAATATTCGTACAGATAATTTGCATATTGATATGAGTACATATTTATCTTCCACGGAGAAAATATCTACGTCCAAGAATATAACGTTGAAAATGTTTATATGTTCGAAGCAATCATAGTTTGTTTGGCTTGCAACTTTTCTTTCTGGATTCAGCAATTTGGTTTGTCAGAAAAAAAAAGAAAAAAGTTGAAATACCTTCCTTCTCTATGTTATTTTCATGAATATTTAACGTATGCTAATGTTCTGCTAGTAAAAAGATTCAAATTAGATTTTGTTTAGTTTTAAATTATCTAGGTATACAAAAAAATCAGCATCCAAATATGCAAATGTGAATAACTTTGTTATTCGTTTTCTTATCATAATTAGGTCTGACAAAGTCTCCATTAGCCTATTTTATGTTTTAATTGCAGATAATAAACTCATTACACATCCTGTGAGATAAAGTGATTGAGCCTATAAATGTGTTTTGCTTTTATATCTTAATTGGTTGGATAGAGTCACATCTTAAGTTCTGTGTAAACCAATTTAGCTAGAGAATAATTTTTATTTCTCATTATTACTCGACTACGGCGAAGCCAAAAAAGGTAAGGCAATATTGTAACAGTCTATGTATGGATGCGTTCAAACTATTTAACCGATTTTAAAGATTGAAGTATCAATAAACTCGTGTTGATGATGTGCGTATCAAAAAAAATATCAACATTTATTATTGATTGAAAATAAGAACATAAAACTGATCCAGGTTTCAAATTTGTTTAGTTTCCACGTTGCCATTGTCAGTCCGACAGTTTAAAAGGCACTTCATCATCTATCAAATTTATTACGCAAATTATCGATTCCAATGTTCGGATAACGAAATTATGCGACAGACTAATTGGTCCAATGGGCTGAATACACAATTATCTGCAGTCAAAAGTAACATTTATTCCAGATAAATGATTTTTGTGCGTCACAAAAAGATCAAACAATCCTTCAAAAATAATACTACTTGTTAATTTTCAATGTAGAGGAGCACTTTGTCTAAATAGCTAATATTATTGTATCATTCTCTTGAATAATGTTGATACGAACTCTATTAAACATTTTATCTAACAATAAAGTATGCTTGATATGCTTGATAGCTTTAAAATGGCCTAGCTTAGTATTTACTAAAATTTAAATTGAACAAAAAACTGGGGCGCCTCACAATTGTTGATTTTTCCATCCCCAGGCACACATCTGCGGAAGTACTTGTTAAAAAAAAGATTGTAGGATGGACGGGTAGAATATTGGATTTTAGGACAATCAGATATACCGGTGTTGATCAAGATGCCGCAGAACATAAAAAAAAACAATATCTCAAACAGCGATACTTACACACCAGCTGTGAAAAAAATCACTCCTTGGAATTTAAAGTGGTAGGTACTTTTTTACAGAATAAATGAATCAAAATCTACCCAAGGAAATAAATATTCAATTAAGTTAATTCAAAAAATATATATCACAAAATGAAAATAAAGTAAAACTGCAAAATTAACGTAGTAACTAAAAAAAAGTGGAACAAAATGGCTACGATTCTCATCCCTAACGCTGATTTCAACAAGTCTTGACAAAGCGCTTATAAGCCTATTCCCCAAAAAAAGTACAGAGAAAATGAAATCAGGCCCGAGATCGATCGACCTGCTTTACAGCAGGATGTAGTGTTTATAACGTAGTAGAAGCATAAAAAATTACACAATAAAAAAAAAACTGAATACGTGGTGAAGCCACGAGGTGCCTAACTACATAAATTAGCACCAACAAAAGTCTTAGTAGAAAATGAATGGAAAAATTGGAGAATCATCTAGATGATGAAAGCGCATTTTCGACAGCTCATGAATGCTTGTTACTTCAGAGATTTCGCAAATTACCATCTCTCACAATTACTGAGCTTGAAATCAAGCAGTTTGGGCAAACTTACGAAACAGCAGCTTCCATTTAGTACTAGTTTTAAGTTGACTATTTGATAGGTACATAATTTATGCATGTACACACTCAAAAATACCTTTTAATCTTCATTGTTTAGTTATTGACTGACGGGTGGTCAAGTGCTGTACCTTAAGATAATAATTTGATCTTTATCAAAGCTATATAAAAAAATACACCAAAAGTAATCAAATTTTCATCCAATAATAATAATTCATTCTAATAAGCTTCAAATTCGCGTCAAACAAGTCATTGAATGAATCCCGGACAGATTTGTCAACTGTACATAATAATAGTGACACCCACGGCTAAAGTTGTAACTAAATTTTTATCTACTTTAATAAATTTTAATTGCCATATCCCTAATGTCATATATGTCTATGGGCATTGTTTCACTTGAAACAAGTAATTGAATAATTTAATCTTCCACAATCACTGAGCTTGAATTAAAGCAATTCGTGCAAACCTACGAAACAGCAGCTTTTATACAGTATCAGTTTCAAGTCTGTAAATAGTATAGTTGCTGAGAACTTAGCGTCACGCCAGCCAGCCAGCCAGACAGCAAAAGTGAATATAATAGCGCTTTTTTACAAAAAATGTGCTAAAAATGCTTAGATTACGCGTTATATAGTGGGTCCTATTGTGCTCGACTCCTGAAACAAACTAATATAAGGTCCCATGTTTGCACATTTATACTCGTGAGAACCGCGTCCCTCACCCTATGTACCTAATTCACGATTAAGTTACCTGAAGATTGTAAATTAGTCCGTTCTCGCCTGTTATTGCCTTACAAAGTTTTTGTTGAATGGTGAACATAAATAATAAAGTCAACCAACACCGTTTTCTGGTAAAATATAATATAATTATTCATCAGTGCAATCTATTCATGATATTATTCGAAGAATTATTGTCCCTAATAATTTTCAGCAGGAATTCTACAAAAGAGTTAACCATTGTGTATAATTTGCAATGAAATTTATAGCTACGAAATTCTCATTGTTACCTTGGTACCCATGCAAGGGCATACCGACGGCCATTTTGAATATTTAACAAGCTCTCCTCACGACTAGGGTGCATATTTTATAACAACTTGGTTTAACTTGGTTAGGATTACTAACGATTCGAAAGCACCTGACAGTCAAATGAAAACTTTGCGAATAT
The DNA here is from genome assembly GCA_963989225.1 of Dromius quadrimaculatus. Lineage (NCBI taxonomy): Eukaryota > Metazoa > Arthropoda > Insecta > Coleoptera > Carabidae > Dromius > Dromius quadrimaculatus. The sequence goes on along the minus strand of OZ022332.1, from coordinate 48,743,140 downwards.
ATCCACGCACATACATATGAATTTATATTAAAATTCAATTTTTTTGGGAACAAAAAGATCAAAACAGGACCTCATACTTCAATGTATTCACTGGAGAAAAGAACTGTGGAACAAAAATCTACCTTTATTTATTCATTCACAAAAATAATTTTTTTGGGCACAAAGGTTCAAGATTCCACGTCGAGCCTGGTCAGAGCGGGCGAAGCCCGTCGTTAATTGAGTGCGGAGCACTGCTGGTTGAAAAAAATGCTAGAATCATCTAAATGATGAAAGCGCATTTTTGACAGCTCATGAATGATTGTTACTTCAGAGATTTCGCAAATTACCATCTCCCACAATTACTGAGCTTGAAATCAAGCAGTTTGGGCAAACTTACGAAACAGCAGCTTCCATTTAGTACTAGTTTCAAGTTGACTATTTGATAGGTACATAATTTATGCATGTACAAACTCAAAAATACCTTTTAGTCTTCATTGTTTAGTTATTGACAGACGGGAGGTCGAGTGCTGTACCTTAAAATGATAATTTGATCTTTATCGAAGCTATATACAAAAAATACACCAAAAGTGGACAAATTTTCATCCAATAATAATAATTCATTCTAATAAGCTTCAAATTCGCGTCAAACAAGTCATTGAATGAATCCCGGACAGATTTGACAACTGTACATAATAAAAGTTACACTTGCTGCTAAAGTTGTAACTAAATTTTTATCTACTGTAATAAATTTCAGCTGCCATTTCCCTATGAGCATTGTTTCACTTGAATCAAGTAATTGAATGATTTAATTTTCCACAATCACTGGGCTTGAATTAGAGCAATTTGTGCAAATCTACGAAACAGCAGCTTTTATTTAGTACCAGTTTCAAGTCTGTAAATAGTATAGTTGCTGAGAACTCAGCGTCACGCCAGCCAGCCAGACAGCCAAAGTGAATATAATAGCGATTTTTTCCAAAAAATGCGTTAAAAAGAACCACTGTTTTATAAAGTGACCATACGTAATATAGGTATTCTGTATTTATGATTTTACTTCTTAAATGTACCCTCGATGCAGCCCATCATGTCAATATCTTCCCGAAACAATAAAACAAAAAATTCAGAAATAAATTGCACTGCAATATTTCAAGGAAATATTCAACAGAGAGAACTTTCAGAATATTCATCCATCATCACCCACAAGCGTTGGTAATGAGCACAAAACTTAATCCACAGTGGAACTGTCTATTTTAAATAAAACCAATTATTTTGCACCATCAATATTCTCGCCATCATTTGGCAAGTCTCTTTAGTTTGTCTCCACCCACATCATTATTTCGCCATAATCGTTATTCGTTATATTGGTATTCTGTGAGCGTTGGGCATGATTTGGACTGGGTTTCAGTGCTGCTAAACTAACAGCGTAAAACCCTGGCCGTCATGCATTTGTATGAGTTGCGGGGCTGGTACTATTGATATTGAAGGGAACAGTGATTCCGCAAGAGGCTTAAGCTCCTCACTCCACCTTTCAATTATGGTGAGCTTGGATCACAGGGGATTTTTACTTTGAAGTACTTTAGGCTCACCATTGTGGAATTTTTCATACGGGGTGCAGCGTACTGTAATTTAATACTGGAAATAGATATTCTCGAAGTTATTGGATATCACGAGCTTTGAATGCAGATGGCCAAATAAAAGAGTCAATTTCATCTTCTTATACGTGAAAGTTTTTCAAGATGGGAATCATGGAATAACCCTTTTATTATTGATTTCGCGAATAGAAACAAAAAAAAATTGATTTTTCAACTATTGGTGTATTAAGCTTTTTTTGGCAAATTCAAACAAAAACTTATAAAATCGTAAAAAATTAACAGCAAGTAACAGGAGTGATTTCTCTTACAGAAATTACAATGACAGGATATACATTGCTAAAAATTTTGATTGAAATACAACAAAAGTCGGACATTAAACATTGAAGGTACCACGGGAGTTGAACAGACAATAATGCCTACGGTCAACGTACACACCTCGGACCAGAGGCCCTCGGAAAGTACACTGTTGATCTCAGGCATTATTGTCCTTTTAACACCCTTGATACCTTAATTACTATTAAAGTATTCGAGTAAAGTTTCAAATGCTAGAAATGCAAATGTTTGTATTCTCTTTCATTGCTCATGCTTGATATTTCTAGAATTGCCAGTTGAAATGGTAATTTCCAACAACTGTAGAGTACTCAATTATTGAACATTCATGCATCATGCAGCGATTACGAGATTGTATCCTTTAACTCAATTTGTTATTCCAGCATCCCGATTGAATTACAAAATTATGATGAACTTCTTAGAAGCTTTGGCTAATAATGCAAAGTTTGTTGATACTTCAATTTTCTAAATGGGATTTGGTGCAGAGAAACAAATGTTCGTTAAATTGTCTCTATCATCGCAGATGGAATTGTTATTGGCGCTGAAGCCAATTCCATACCAGCTAAAATGCTCTGGCACCGATTTGTGAAACGTGCATGCAATGAAAACAAGGAGAAATTTTCTCATGATCTTTATTATGCAGATTTATTCTAAAATTGAATCGCTGAGAAATCGGAAATTCGCAAAGAAAAAGTTTGAGTCAGACAATTCTGAAGATTACATTCGGAAAACTGTTTCCTGCAAAGCAGACTAATTTATTTTTTTTATGATGTTTGAATGTAAATTCTTTCAATTCATCACTTTTTCGTACGAATTAAAAGTTGAAATCTATTTCCAAACAATTCTTCAATAATTTACACTTTCTTTCACTTCGGATAAAACTGTCTCTGTAACTGTAATCGATTAACTTTCTAACTCAATTTGTTGTGAATATTTTGTATTTAATAACGACTGAATATTTCATTAAGTTTTGTGGTCATTATAGAATGAAGCAAGTATTAAAACCATAACTACCTAAAAGAGTAGACGTACGATATTAAAGGTTGAATTAAATTCTTCATCCAGCTCATACGCAATTTCGAGATTAAATTGTGTACAATTTACCACGAACCCGTTAATTAAACTAAAATTGAAACGAACAGGAACAAAATAAGACATATTTGCTAGATTAATTACATTCTTAGCTCTACTTCAATTAATTTTTAATATATTGGAAACAAGTATTAATATTGTATTTCTATTTGAAACTTTTTATAATTTTTTGCATGAATCTAGAATGATCAGCCATAGCATATTGAAATTAAGTGTTTGAACTAGTTGTAGCATCAAAATAGTTATCTACTATTTTTGTATGAATCGGCTGAGCCGGAAGTGCAGTTTATATGTATAACAGACATTCAGAATTTGCCGTTTAAAACAATCAGTTTAATTGAAATGATAAGGTAGGTAATGATAATCTGTTGTCAATTTCATTTTCTTTTACATCCAATCAAGATCTGATAAATAATGTCGGGTGTGAAAAACAGGTCCTGGTATCCAATTTCAATTCTCAGTATCTCGTATTACCTTGAAATCAATTATTTTTTAATTGTTTAATAGTCCTATTGTGTGCTATCGATGTCGCTAAAAAATTTGTACAAAGAAAATAAATTTGCATAGGCGCCAACTCTGCGGTTAAGTACCTATTCCCTCCCCTCCGCCCTAATAATTTACAGATAGAGGCTTGGCGCCCACAATAATCTGAATAACTCCCATCGCAGTTTTACTGCTTCTTCGAATATTATCTACTATACTACCACACACCAGAAATATGTGCTGTGTATTTTAATCACACGAAGGACCACACACTACTCTTTTAGGGAACTGAACATAATATTAATTCAAGAATTGTCACACAAGGATTATAAGAGGTATGACAGTTGTCTACTTCATGCATTGGAATGACGAGTGATATTATAACAAGAATGCGACTATACTTTACATGTGTTTGTAAGTTACTATTTACTTACAGACAATGCTAGATGTTAATCCATTGTATGTCATTCTATGACTTGCAGTTTTGCACGAAACGTAATCCAATTTACTTTTCATGAACTAGTTTATTGTTAATTGAAATTAATATTGTTCTGTCAATGGTAATTGTGTTACTCAATTTAATCTCTCAATCTATTAAATTACATAGTACTGTTTTTTTTTTCCATGTACCAATCTCACGAGAGTATGATTATTAAATTCAATATTGAATCATTGATAATTACAAGATAATTTTGACAGTTTCGAAATAGTCCGCGAGACAGGGCATAAATTTCTCATTGATTACCGCTCACTTGAAACTTCGTGAGTGATTTCATTGTGATGAGTCCGACAGCTTTCACATTTGACGAAATTCTTGATTTGGGGGCGTTTTTCAACGAGAGCTAATTGAACATGTCAATTTCATGAAGTCTTGAAAATGTATCACCGTCATATTGATGTTTACACTAATCGAAAGATTTTTTTATTATAAAATGAAACATAATATTGTCCGACATGAATATTGGGGGTCAGTGGTGAGTCCGACAAGCCGCATTTGTCAAAAGTACGTTGGTATGAAAACGGATTACCGCTAGTCATTTTGTCCGACAAATTTTCAGGGGCGTTTTCTCAGTCCGACACTGAAAACTTGTCAGAATTATAACAGCTCCTTCATCAATGACCACTCATCTCTATGTTTTCTATTTTCAATTCAAATAGTGTCTAGAACATTACTGTATACATGTCCGACAATTTAAGTGGGGCAATACTTCAGAAAATCAAAAATATGTTGTATGAATGCGGCTGCGTTCATTGACATCTACATATATGAAATGCATATCAAGTCAGTATGATTATTGATTATAAATAATTGAAAAAAGGCTTGTCCACCAATATATTAATATTATTTTGGAATAAAATGTGTGATATAAAGTCAGTATACTGTGATAATCACTTCAAATATTATTCAAATTTACCTTCAACTGTGATATCTATATATTAATACGTCCAGAGCAAACTTTCGACCTCTTTTTAAGCATATTGCATGCACGAAGGAGTGTGAGATTTGGCATACTCAAAATTTAAATGGAGAAGATGTGCAGAAAGCGAAAATTATATACAGGTGTCCATTTTAATGTATATATTAATATGTGAAGGGGAAGCTTTGTATCCCTTTTCAAGCATATTGCACACATGAAGAAATTTGATATTTGGCATACTTGAAGTTTATATGATCTAGTGCAGAAAGCTGAAAATACATACAGGTGTCTCATTTTAATTTTACGACGTGTAGAGAAAACTTTGTACCGCGCACACGAGGTGATGTGAAACTTGGTTTAGTTGAAGTCTATGTGGAGAATGTAAAATATGGCATATTTGAAGTATATCTGGAGAAATATGCATCGAATGGGAGAATGGCTGAAGACAAATTTCAAAGGTTTCTCTTCCCTTCCTATAGTCGGGGGAGAAAGTCACTTTGAAATCTTGAATAGGAACCACTAATCCTAATTTTAGATTCGAAAGGAGCATCGTATACCAATATAATTCTACTAGGAACCCCGAAGATGGAAGATTGAAGTGAGTAACGTTCCAACTTAACGACATAATAATATATTTCTCTTTCTATTTTCTACTTTATTTTTTTTCAATTATTTTGTTCATGAATTATCCATTACTAGCTTATAAACAACGTCCATTACTTATCTCTTGATATTAAGTACGTCAAAAACTGAGTTATATATGTGCGAGCGTTTTCCTGTCGGACTGACGATAAGAACCAATATTTCTGTCGGACAATGGGTTTTTTGGACAGATAATATATTTTCAAATTATGACTGTTTTGGTCCGACAAGCGGTCATTGATGAAGGAACTGTTATAATCCTGACATGTTTTCAGTGTCGGACTGAGAAAACGCCCTCGAAATTTTGTCGGACAAAATGACCAAATCTTAGAAAAAAAATAATTGAACACGTCCTCAAAGTCTCAGACTAGCGGTAATCCGTTTTCATACTAACGTACTTTTGACAAGTGCTGCTTGTCGGACTCACCACTGGCCCCCAATACTCATATCGGACAATATTATTTTTCATTTTATAATCAAAAAATTTTTCGATTAGTGTAAACATCAATATGACGGTAATACATTTTCAAGACTTCATGAAATTGACATGTTCATTTAGCTCTCGCTGAAAAACGCCCCCAAATCAAGAATGTCGTCAAATGTGAAAGCTGTCGGACTCATCACAATGAAGTCACTCACGAAGTTTCAAGTTCCTTTTCTTTAATAGATATTAATAACAAGGACAGTTTCAAAAAATTACCGTCAATTTTGTTTATTCATTTTATCACCTTCCTATTGACACTGAATACCTAATACATAATATATAACGTTATGTATTCAGTGCTATTGATTTATATATTCTTTCAGTGGATATTTCTCAATCGCTTATTCGTATGTAGATACATTCTTTATTCGTATGCTACATTAATGTAGATGCCTGCATGACCAACCAATAATCTGTCAAAACATATTTATGTTATTCATTTATTCCCAATAAGATTTATGAAGTTTGAACTTGGACAGGCGCGAAACAAAAGTAAAAAATATGAATAAATTTTCATAAGCCATTGCATCGAACTCTACTGTAACTTTTTTTTACCGACCCCATGGGGCTTCCTTCGCACCTTGTACAACATGCGAGCACGCGCGCGGGATCATGTATAAGTGCGTATGCAGCGGAATGCTCGCATTCATAAACTGAAAGGGATGTGTTTCTGAAGTTTGGCTCTAAAAAAACAATGTTGTATTTCATAACTAAACATTTATGTTATGAAATTTGCTCCTAAAATAGCATGATGTATTTTTGGAAGTGTTTGTTTATGTTACTGGTGGCTTTATGGTGCAGTTACAATATTTATTTTGCTTCGTTTACAGTAATTTCTGATGTTTTATGAACTCTGAATGTTGAAATGTGAATATGCCATTAATAGATGTGTAAATGGTCATGTTTACATTGCAAATCTATGTTTGATCCGGTTGAATCCGAACTTTATATGCCCATCAAATAGAAATTGATGACACGGTATAAATTTTCATTGATTTCGCTCTTTACATTTGTAATTTCCTATTCCTAATTTAATACAGTTTATAATAATGTCACAAATGTGAAATATTTTAAGTCGATGTTCAGTTGTCAGGCGTGATTGACAGCCTACGGTTACTAGATTCAATGGTTGCCAGGCATCAACTATTAGATAATTGAATGTTGGTCCATTGTCGGCTTAGGTATATAAGAGCGTGAGCCAGGAGAGGAATTCATTTAGTACGAGTAACTGTGAGCGAAATAGTGATCATACAAGTTCATAAAGTAATTATGGACACTGTAACCTTTGTAAATAAAGCATTTACAATAAAATTTGTGACGATAATTGTAGAAGACAACACAAATAATCCCTCTTTCCTTGATTAGGAGAGATGATGTATGATCGTAATTAACTCTGACGCAATCCTAGTTCCAAACGATTGGGGGATCGTTTTAACCTAACTACTTAAATAAATAACCGCTTAATTCAAAAATTACTCAATTACACATTTTTTCACCTTCTTCTTTATTTCTGAAAACAAAATATGATCAAAAAAATCAATCACTAGCTTTCAGACTACTCCTTCCATTAAACGCACTTTATACATTTTTCTCTTTCAGGGAAAGTTTTTTTCTTGTGTTCAATTACATAATTATTTCATTTAACACCCGCGGCCCGTTCAGAAATAAATATATTGTAATCGTGCTGATTGTTTGTTCCAAAAACGACGAATGTATCCTTTTATGTTTTTTAAGTCTAAAATTGAAATTTGGTATAAATTTGGAACTATTTCACTATATCAACTGTCAGCCATTCATCAAGTATAGATATTACAAATAAATGTGCTGTTTGAAAACTTAAATTTGTGTCCAATATGAATATTGTTTTATTGCTGCATTTATTTTCGGAAAACTTGTTTTAAATTCTGTATTTAAAGTTAGTGAATCGTGTTTGTATTTCGATCAATCAAATGCTCAAATCGTAGCCCTATTAGAGCCTTGGACGCTTGTTAACTGGAATAAACTATCAATAAATGATTTTGATATGACTGTCTTTATAATCTTGAGATAATATATGACAAGGTATTCTAATCTTGAATACATTATGGGCAATGTATCAAGCTGTATTGATTTTGAAATAATTTCAAATAATTGTCAGCATAATGACAGATGTCACATAATACCTAAGACACACTGAGTACGTTCCACTAGGTGACCGCAACGATTTGCTCACGACCGCAATTTTTGCTGTTCCAGTAACCTAAGATTGCTGTGGTTGGTGCTTCAAGTGGAACGTGCGAATATTTCATTCTTACATAAATAATAAATGATTATAATAAGAGGCCGTGAAACAAATCTGTCATCTTGACAAATAGAAACTCTTGAATCAATCGGCATAATTTGAAATCGAAATGAAAAGACATTTTTACAATTAATTCAAATTTCTTCGCTTTGACCCATCTTTCAATCGCGGGCGATGTGAGCTTGAAGCGGTTGCGATTAACGACGTCAGCTATGATATACTGATCTTGAATACAAATTCTGCGATCGTCTTGTGGAACGATTATTAAGATGACATAAGCATTGTGGTCGCCTAGTAGAACGTATCCATTGTTGGTAACTTCACCTCTTGACACATTTCCCATGATTCTTTGTAGGATTAAAATATCTTCTTTCATATTACTTAACGTCATACATAAAATATCTGTCGTTTTTTTGAGAAGCAGTCATACATCTTTACTTCTGTGTACTCTTTCTTTCTCACATGTCAAAATGATAACTACCTGAAAAATTATTGCTCTATTTTCCATATTCATCACTTTAAATAATCTGTAAAGTAACATTTTGTCACATAAATTTCTTCATTTTATATTTATTTGATTATTTGAATCTTCAGGCACTGTTATTAAACTTTACGACATTATATTGAATAAGAATCATGTAACTCGTTGCATAGAAACCTTGAAACAAGCGTTTCGCAGTTTGGCATAATTTTTTACAGTCGAAAAGCAGTATTCCAGAGTGCGATAGTTTGGTTAAACGCTGTAAAATACTTGAAGCAGTTGATAAGTGTACAATTTTTTTGGCAGACAGAATATATTGCAATAAATAAATGAGAAAGTTCAAAAAGTCTCTTTCAATTAGAATCGTCATATTTTGACATCCTAAATTGCTTCAATAAACGAATTGTTTGTATAAATTACTTATTTCTACCTATATTTCTAGAAATAGCATTTGACTACGATTATTGTTAATTTTATTAATATATTTTTAGTTCTTTCGCGCTATTGTTCGTTATGATTGTATCAGCACATAGCCTCAATTGCCAGTCTTACAAATAAGTGATTGCGATCTAGCAAATTTAAGTTTCAAGTTGTTAAGAATGCCAATGGTAGCTTTTAGGGGAGAATATGTGAAATATCAAAACATTTTTTTTTATCATAAACAGTGAATATTGCATGAAGTGACGTCATTTTTACCACTATTCAAATATTGAAAGTAGCAATTGAATTTCTGTGAATTTATGTTTGCACGTACATTTTACAGTTCGGGTGGCCAAAGCAACAATTTCATATCCTCATCTTCATTATTGAGCCTCCAAAATTCATAATACAAGGCGTTAATACTAAGTTGTAACACCCGAAAATGGCAAAACTTATTAAAACAGACAACTTATCTCAGGTCAAATTTTTGATTTAGAGCTTCAGTTCAAAATTATTATTGGCTCTTGTTGTTTTTCGAAAAATTGTTATTACTTCCTTATTGTCACAAATTTTATTGTAAATAATTTATTTTCACAGGTTACAGTGCCAGTATTTATTTTATATACTCGTATGTTCACAATATCACTCACTGTTACTCGTACTGAATCACTGAATAAATGAATTCCTCTCCTAGCTCACGCTCTTATATACCTAAGTTGTCAATGGGCCAACATTCAATTGTCTAACAGTCAATGCCTAGCAACCACCGAACATCTAGTAACAGTAGGCTGTCAATCATGTCCAACAATTGAACATCGATTTGGTCAATACTAACTAGGTTTATAGTTTCAGAAAATTCAAATAAATAATTATATGAGCTAATTATTGAAAATATTCCACATTTGTGTCATTATTAAGGAGTATTCAAAAAATACAAAAAATTCTAGCATTTGCTGCCGGTTTTCTAAATCATTTGTATCCACAATTATTTTCTACTATATCAAATATCAAAATGGCGACCGATTGAAAGTTTGAAAACAAGATATCTTGAGAACCACTTGATCGATTAGAAAAAAAGACATTACAAAATCCTTAAAATGTCTACAAATATCATTTGTCTGAAACTTTTTTTTTTGATCTTCAAATTGGATTACAAAATGAATTTTAACATACTACAACAATCATTTGAAACAAAGTATGCTTGCTGCTATTAAACAATAATGGTCAGTTGCACCGCCGTCACTCAACTTTAAGGGAAGAATAATATCTATGGTTACCATTGTATAGACAATTGTTCCTATGATAATTATTCCGTACTTAACGTTATGTGATAGCGGTGCAACTGGGCATAAAACAATAGTCGTACTTCAAACTTAAGGCATGTGCTTTCTAGTTTTTACGTTCAAATTCAGATACTTTTTGAGTGTATAAAAATGTATATTTGTCAAAACGCCAATCTTCTTGACATGCATTTGGTTTTTGGAGAGACAGAGCATATTGCACAATAATTTATCGTAGAAGATATTCAAATCGTGAGCAACAAAGTTGCCGCATTTTTTTAAAGAATATGTAGACGTTTACCAGAGACTCGAAGTTTTCACCCGACAATTGATTCCTCAAAATAAGGGAGTATTGACGACTTTTCGAAAAACAAAAGAACGCCAATAGATATGAGCTAGGGCTCCAAATAAAAAATTTTAACAAAGAAAAGTTATTTGTTTCAATGTCATTTTCGGGTGTTACAACTTAGTATTGACACCCTGTGTTTTTATAGAACAATTATAGAACATTATTTAGTGGTACATTTTTTTGACCAAAATCAATTTATATATTTGTTTTCATGAATTTCCAATGAGTTAAAGTGGAAATTGTCCATTGTGTTATCGAAAAATTCATCAAAGCGCAATGAGATACAGTGTATTACATTTGGTTACTATAGGCTACGTGCATAAAGTCTATTAGCGTCTCTAACGGGCAATGGAGAACGATTGAACTCCAATTTTGTCATTGTTTCATACCTACAATTTTTTAAATGTACTGTTGAGCTGTGTGCTCATAATATAACTTGCATAGCATAAAAGGTACGTTGAAATTATCTATTTTGGGTATTTCTTTCTTCAATTATAACGTACCTATTAGACAAAACGTCTTAATTCGTCTAAATTGACAGATTAACCTCAAATTATGATGCCGATGATCTTGCGGCTCGGGTTCGTATGTATCAAACACTGTATCCCTTTTACCGAGGAAGCATTGAAGAAATGCGTGAAATTAGTTTTGCCATATTAAACATGTTAAAGAATATGTTGCAGACAATATTAACAACAAAATTATTGCAAAGTGCATCCGACAAACTTCTACTACTGAAACTTCTTACAAATTAGAGATAGAGGTAAATTCATGAATTCCAAATCGATGATAAATTTCTCTAATTTCACAATTGAATTACAAACACCTTTGTTATATAGATCAATAATGAAAGGCAGATAATACTCTATTTATCGCTTTGATCCACTTCACTCGTTTTTTTATGTTATAACTGCGTACATGAAATCTATGAAAGTATATTTCAATTGAATCATCCTTAACACAGCAGCCTGAAACAGAACAAACGTTTTCCTATGTTTTGTATGCAATTATTTTCACTTTTAAACTATAATGCTCAATGACAGCTCAATGACGTATTCTGAGAAATGGAGTTCGATGCTTACAATGGTGCTCATTATGAGCGTTCGCATCGATATTTGTTCAAACTCTGCCCCCTTGCACATAGCCTAAAGTACACTGTCCGAAGTTTCATGCTCATATTCAAATATTGATAATTAAATTCATTCATCAAAATCATCTTGTGGAGAATTAAGACTCTAATACCCGGTTTCATGAACGTGAACTAAATTAATTCGGGTTAAATAGATCACTTTAGTAAGAACAATATCGAATTTATCATTGGCGAATGATGTTTATTGAATAAATTGAATTATGGTTCATTGACATACTATTTTTGTACTTCTATTTGAAATATTCCTATTCCTCGGAGATGTCAAAATGACAATAAATTTTATAATTCCGGTTTCTTTTTTCTCAACATTTCGTTTTTATGAAATGTCCCCAAAGCCCACTTAGAAAAAACTATATATTCATTAATTACAATTAATTACGACCGGAAATGAATTTTCTCCAGTTGTCACTTACCGGAAACCGAAGTATGACTCAGCTATAATCTAAATCTGCACCACACTTTCTAAGACCTAAACCAAATGAGCTAACATTTTTTACAAATATATTACTATTAGAATATAACATGAAAATCCACTCTTGGGGGGTTAAACACACTTTAGGGAGCAGAAGCGCTCCGGCGTGGAATATTACGGTTGAAAATCAATTTTCAAGATCAGATGGTGAAATGATGACCACTTATATGCTCAGGACTATTTTCTTTAATAGTGGAGAGCTTGACTCACCCCTCAATTGCGGAATAATTGAAACTTTTGAGAGGGAGGGATAAGATGACTTATTGATTAGTAACAATAGCTCACACCACTTTTAATACAGTTCTGATACATTATCAAGTACTCCGGATCATAAAATAGTAATTAAGGTATCAAGGGTGTAAAAAGGACAATAATGCCTGAGGTTAACAGTGTACTTTTCGAGGGCCTCTGGCCCTAGGTGTGTACGTTGACCGTAGGCATTATTGTCTATTCAACTCCCGTGGTGCCTTCAATGCTTAATGCCCGACTTTTGTTGTATTTCAATCAAAATTTTTAGGAATGTATGTCCTGTCATTGTAGTTTCTGTCAGAGAAATTACTCTAGTTACTTTTTACTAACAATTTTTCTATAAATTCTTGTAAAACTTTCTAGATTTTCCGCTCTAAGAATAGGCGCCTATGATTCATTTGAAATATATTCTTGAAATTGAAATTTAGTGTTGTAAACACGCTTTAAACCATTAATCAAATATACAATTTAATACGGCTGCATAATAAACTAATCCCCAGGGTAGTATATCTTAGCATTTGACTTACTTAAATCCTGTAAATAAAACAAATGTAATCCTATTTAATTGTCCGTGTTATGACGTTTAGTACTAATCTTGATTATTAATATTTATGTCGCTTTCAAGTTCTATTTACGTTTATATTATTGCACTTTCAATTTGACAAATTCATTGCAACAACAATTCGTGCTATATATTTGTCAAAACGATATGGTGATACGCAAATTTACGCAAAGCAATAAAAATATACCTACGTACCTTTTGTATATATGTCCTAGTGATTTATGTTGTCGAAGTTGTTCAGGAATAATGTTTCTTATCATTCCTTTTAACTTTTGATTTGTATTGTGTGGGGGGAGATTCGTTTTCTTTTCCTTCAGGTTTGGTTATGTTTCGGGTGCGTAGTTACCCCATTAAGCTTTATTTGTCAGACTGCTTCAAGATGATGCATTTCCAGCATTTCGCGCACGTGATTAATATTCATGCTTAATGATTTATCATTCTTATTAATTGTACCTCATACCACAAGCTACATTTAATCTTCAATTCAAAAATATGGCTTCTAAAAAGCTATAAATCCACATTATATCTTCTATATAACGAAATTAACACCCCAGGGAGATGAAATTCTAAGAATACAGACAACTATTCTTCCCTTGATTCTTCTTATTCTAAACAACAATAGAGCTCGTTGATTATTAGAAGGGAAACTACCATTAATAGTAACGTGAACAAACTGGTGTCAGTGTCAATTAGTTATGTTTATATTCTAAGGGTTAGGGGGTTGCTAGGGTGAGGCGTGACCCTCAACATATGTTGTATCAGTAGGGTGAGTTCTGGGGATATTAACACTAATATCAAAGTAATTTTCTGATCTATGTGCTTGGAGCATGCTGCGCAAATCTATGTCTTTATTTACTTTTAATTATACATGGCTGGCTTCATGCAATTTTGTTTGTTCGTTAATATTTCTAGAACTTCTCTGGTCTAGATTGTTATGATTAACTACGCTGTGGAGTCATTATAGGGGTGCCGACCGCATGAGATGACGTCATTTGAGGTGTGACTCTGAAATATATGTTCAATATTTTTTGATCATAATTTTCCCAACAGATTATTATTAATATTTATCTCTCATAAAATGTGATATCGCTGAAACTAGGTCTCTAGGTACTTTGTTGTAGTGTATGCTAAGTTCATAATCTGGAAAACAAAATCGAAAATTTTTATATCAAAAAAAATAATAAAGTTTGATAAAAACAATATGAATATTCTTTGTGGATGGGTAGCCAGGGTTTTTTTGGGATGCTGATTAATAATTTGATATAAGATTTTCAAAATTAAAAATGACGGATACAATATGTCGGCAATTTGGAACGTACCAAAAATTTTCAATCTCTATATTTTAAAATTCAATTTATATATTTTGAAAATGTGGACAGGTGATATGAACATGGTTTTTCTGCTACTATGATCATTATATATTAATGCAGTAAAAATTGAAATGGTGTATTCAATATGGAGGTTTTTAAAATAAGTGAGAATTTGTCAATGAATAGACAAAAGAATAAGATATATTTCAGAAAACAATTGAAAAATTGATAAAAATTCTGTTTCAAACTGTGACGAATTAGGCCCCAAAATCCGTCACTGTTGCACATCCCAGAGCCTTCTGCTACCGTCAATAATTTTTTAGTCCATCACAATTGATCCACTTCTTGCGCACCCTGTAAACTTTAAATTCAGTAACTCTGCTTCAACATACAACGTCGCTTACTGTCAGTTCATCGGTCTTCAACTGTTTTGAATACCTTCAATATTTCACATGTGGACGAATAAGGTTGTATGATCTGTATTTATGTCTTGTATCTTACCGTAATAAAGTCCGTTGTCCCGTAAATATGTTGTATATTGTATATTTTTTGATGTTATGTTCATGACCTCCGACAAGACACAAATAAAAACACCTGACGTTTGACAGTTTCAACTTACCGACATAAACTATATTATCGACCGATCGGAAAACTATTTAGGACAATTTTTTCTAAGTCCGTAAAAGGAACTTGGTTTATTTTTCAATTGTTTTGCTGTTTTTGCACTTAAAATATTTTTGCTATTTTTGAACTTAGAATATTTTTGTAACATACAACTTAAGAGTTATTTTATTTAACTTCCACCGTCCGCTCCGCGAACGTTGGATTAACGTAGAAGCACTGCTAAAGAAGTCTTCGTGATTTCGAAGTGTTTGATTATTTAACGTAGAAGCACTGCTGAAGAAGTCCTCGTGATTTCGAAACGATGATTATTTAACGTAGAAGCACCGCTGAAGAAGTCTTCGTGATTTCAAAGCGATGATTATTTAACGTAGAAGCACCGCTGAAGAAGTCTTCGTGATTTTGAAGCGTTTGATTATTTAACGTAGAAGCACTGCTGGAGGAATCACCTGGTGACTCCACAGTATCGAACCATATTAACGTAGAATCACTCTGAGGAAGCAAGTCTTGTTCCACTCGCGTAGAACGAATAGTAAAGTTGACCCACCGTTCGGGAAGTCGCTTCGCGATTCCGCGAATGTTGATTGTCTTGTATTTACTGTCTTCTTATCCTTTGACATTACAAACATCCTCAACACCGTTGTCTTGCTCTAGCACTGAAATTTAAGGTGAATTTCTACAAACATCACCTATTAAACAAGAACCACATATTGCAGAACTCAGTTAGTTTGTTAATTTAAAATTACAAGCTCTTCCACATCTTTTTTTGCAATAATTGCAGAAAATCTAATCCAAAAGAGACTTCGAAGTTGGCAGTTTTGTCATTTTGATAGGTCTGGATATCTTTAAATTAGAATCGTCCATTTTCCATCAATGTTTGCTTATAACCTGAATGCGTAATCA
Organism: Dromius quadrimaculatus; assembly: GCA_963989225.1. Classification (NCBI taxonomy): domain Eukaryota; kingdom Metazoa; phylum Arthropoda; class Insecta; order Coleoptera; family Carabidae; genus Dromius; species Dromius quadrimaculatus. The sequence continues at coordinate 48,727,045 of OZ022332.1, read as the reverse complement.
AAAAATAAATAATATATTCTTGAAGCTCAGGATTACAACTTTAATTTTTTCTTTTTTAATAATTTTTAGAAGCTCAACTTCAAGTTGCAGGAATAAGAATAAGCAAAGAACATGCATTTTCTTATATATTTCTTATATTGAAGATTACTCAAACATATCAAGTTGTATCGATTTCTGAATTATCACACATTATGAAGTGTATTTTCAACTTCATTTAAAAAAGCAGATGTAATAATTTCTGATTCATATAAATTAAAAAAACCGTTTTGAAAATGAAAATGTTGTCGAATGAATGCTACGAAAGAAAATGATTATTTTAAAACATGAGTTTTATTAAACAGAGACAATGTTCATCATTTCAATAATTTTTACATCAAAAGTGAAAATATATTGATGATAAATGTACAAGGATTCAATTTTTTCATGCCTCTATTAACATATATCTTCAATTTCATAAAAGTCAGTGAGAATTTTAGAAATTTTAACTTCCAGTCGAATTTTCTATGAAAGAAAAAAAAATTAGTGGAAACTAATGTCCTCCTCAGAAAGCTTAGAGTCTCCACTTTGAGATGCTTTTTGGTTTTTTGTTTTTCATATATTTTAGATAAAGAAACTTTAGTTTTTCCTCGAACGCCTCGCTTGAATATTTGTATTCAGCGGCTTGACGCGCGTAGATCTTTCGAGTTCGCTTTCTTATTTTTAATAATTTTTCATATTGATGCAGAATTCTTCTCGTATAACTCATGATATAACTTTAGGTAAAATTTTCTGCTCTTCTGCGTGGTACTATTAGTTTTTCGATTCTTCTATTTATTTTTCGAGATATAGGGCAAAAACAAAATTTTTGAGCTGCAAAGATTCCTTTATCTTTTTCTACACCCAAAAAACTACCAACGAGCAAAATTTCAGTCTTATCACATTTTATGAGAGATCAAAATCTCTGACAACTGGACTACAATGCATTCGGCATGAGAAGTTGATTGCTTGTCCGATAACGTAATAATCAAATTCAAAAATTTTGTCACAATCATTTGTACCAATTTAATAGAAGTGTGAAAAGTTGAAACTGCAAATTTATAGGTTTACGAATCATAAAAAGAACAGTTAACTAGCACAGAAGTATACTTAATGAATTTTTCTAGCTCAAGTACCTCAGCTTGTGTGACATTATCAAATACTTCAAATTCTGTTGAAGCAATATCGCAGCAAATAAATAAACGAGGGTAGTTCACATAATTCTTGACCAGGAACATATGTATATGTGCATGGAAATATCAATGATATACAATAAGATCACTGAAATCCTTTTCCTAATGTATTTATTTATTCTTGGATCTTTTCACGCCTAGAAAATATTACCCAAAACATTCAGATGCCACTGTGCAAATTTTCATATTTATTGGTAGCTGTGCCTGTCTTATAAAATGTAACTCAGTCAAATTAGGGTTTTACTTTGAAATGAGAAATAATAAGCTGAAGATTTGTACAAATCTTCATTCTGGCATTCTGAAAGTTGTCTTAAATGTCTCAGGAAATCTCGTGTCTGCGTCTCAAGTTATTCAAGTTTTAAAGGTCTCAAAATTCGGATTCTATGGCTCTAATAATGTTGACATCTATAATAAAAATTGTAGAGCATAAAATTAGCAATAAATGTCGTCTTGGACCTTTTTTTATACGCTCAACTGTTTTTGAAATAAAGCGCGGAGAATGCGAAGCGCTCAGCCATACATATTGTAATGCAAGAATGGATTTGGATGCTGCTAAATGGATTTGTGGAACCAATGACAACAATGCTCAATGCTGTGGTGTATTCTTCCTGAATGAAAAGAATGGAACTTTTAGTCATAAAATCCTTGTGGAAAAATTGGCATGCATGTTTGATTGACAAAAGGGTGATATCGACTAATTGATTTTACATTTGAGTGAGATCTCCTCAAAAATTCCCACTCTGCGGACGAAGGATGTATTCCAATTTTTTACAAGGGTTTTATGGCTGATACTTCCATTCTTTTCATTAGCATGCAATTTACAGACACGGAATCTCACATTGTTTTTTCATAAATTCACGCGACCGTTTGGATCTTTTGGTCTGTTGCCAATTGCATGCCTTTCAGTACTAGGCTTTAAATAACTTTCAACTATTCTACTTCACAAAAGAATGTAACATGTTGTCAAAATACAATACTTCAAAAAATTTTAATTGGAATCAGCACTTTGACTTAAGATCTTTTCATCTTATTATTATCTAGAAGTAAATTTTCGACTTATAGAAAGGCATGCGGTATAAAATCGGACAGCCCCAATTGTCACCATCTCTCGGTCTATTTGTACTCGTTATATGAATAACTGTTTTCTTTAACCAACTGACAATTACACTTTTGTTTCAACTGTCCCAAAATCTTAGAATTTTTCCTTGTCCTTGTAAAAAAAAATAAATATGATGAAGATTATAGTGATACATCCAACCTAAGTCTGCAAGAGTGCTACAGTGTTGAAGATGACCCAGGTGGGGTAATTAGTTCACATAATTATTCATTTGAACTCGCTATAACTGTAATCCTAATTAGTATTGACTAAATCGATGTTCAATTGTCGGACGTGATTGACAGCCTACGGTTACTAGATGTTCAGTGGTTGCCAGGCATCAACTGTTAGACAATTGAATGTTGGCTCATTGTTTTTTTTTTCAATACTAATTGTACGAATAACTTGAGGAATAACTTATTGATTCATTTTTATTATAGGAACTATCAGATAATTCAAGAAAATACTTGTGATATCCGTAATAACAAAATTTCTTAATTTTATTTGATAATGCTCATCGGAAAATTATTAATAATCAATCAAACTGTTTATAAGATTATATTCACCCTCACAATGTATTGGAAGAATCAAATTTGCATTGGCAGAGTGAGTTTGTGAAATTTGAACAATGGCTGCCAACATTTTTTTGAATAATATTGAAATTCCAACAACAAGGTATTTCACGAGTATCCACTAAAGCTTCAATAAAAAGTCATTTATCATCACCGCTACATATTAAAATTCCATTTATTCATAGGTTACCATCCCAAAATCGATCATGAAAACGATGCACATGATATTGTTCAACAATATAATGGAGCTTGAAATTGAATGACACAACAAGAATTCCAACTACGGTTCAAACCAAACGATATCTGAATGAAGCAGTGTTTATGTCAGTTTTTATACGCGATGTTCAAAAAATAAAACAGAACTCCCTCAATGTTAATGATTCATTAGGCTTGCTGTCAACACAATATGGTTGCGACGTTGCCAGATGAGCGATGCTGCAATGATATGACACCCTTGCTATGGGTCGTGGCGTATTAGCTACACGTGCCGGTGGCGGGAATAATAAATTACATGAACTGTACCTACATGAGTCTCAATTTTGCTTTGCGCGCTATCTAATGTGAATATATGGATCTTGCCTTATGTGCGCTAATTTGAATTAGTTGTGCAGGTATTAAAACAGGTGCGAGGAGGAGTATTTTGATGTAAATCTAGGAATAAATTCAATAGAAGAAGCTGTTTGATCCTATTTATACATACAATATACAAGTTTCATGAGGGGGCGGAGTTATCACCTAAATGCTGGAAGTTAACAAAAACATTGCGAGGGCGGAGCTATCAACTAGAGGGGTAAGATATTGAAATATCTAGAAGCGGAGTTTCCATAAGTTCTAATTGTTCCTTCATTAAATCTTCTTGATTTTTAATCACATTCTTGATCTCATACGCTTCCAGATATGTTAATATCTTACCCTTCTTTTCAGAATGCAGAATTTATGGAAACTCCGCTTCTAGATAGTTTAATACCTTACCTCTCTAGTTGATAGCTCCGCCCCTGCAATATTTTTAGCAGCTTCTAGCATTTCGCTTCCAAAATAACGTGCAGGACCTATTGTCTCACTGTACTCTATATCGTTTCCTGTCTTGTACCTCTCTCCTGTTCTATTTAGTCTAAAACTTACCATCGCTGTAGGGTTTACTCTGAAAGCCATAAATTTCTGGGCAACTCATTAAAGTTACAATATTCAACTGCATTAGCATATAATTTTGGTCTAGAGGAAACCGGGGACGGAAGAAAAGGGATATAATAGCAACATAGCGAATATCTTAATAACTATAAACCTAGAAGTGCGTGGCTTAGACACAACAGTCACTTTACATGTGATAATATATTTATTGGAAGACTGTCATCCTCATTTATGTTAATAATGCATACCAATACTCTTCTTTCAATAACCATATGTAAATATAAAAAGAATATATTTTGAGATATTTTTCTTTGTTCCAGGTGCGTCCTGCTGTTGTATTTTATATCCACTACAAAGTCGTAAGTATAAAATCATCATGCAATATATTATTTTCCGCTGTAAATTACTTAATGTCTACTGATCTCACACAATTCCAACTTGTGTGGTTATTACTGCTGGTCTTAATTAGCAGATTGAAGTGTCTGTGCTTACATCTGTAAAGCGCAGCTTGTGTTCCGTAGAAAGCTAACAAGAAGTGAATTGACTGCTGCAAAATCGGGTTGTAAATTCAACTTAACGCTGGCAGTCTAGTGTTAATAAAATTGCTTGTTAGACTGATCGAATAACCATTCACGATTTCGATTATCCACTTCACCCTCATAAATCTTGAATAATTATTACGAGCTTATTAATGTTCGGTTGATTCATTTCCTGCATAATTTTCTGTCATAATTTAAAATGAAATAAATGCTTTATTCTTCTGGATATCAGTAACAACACTATATTATTTATTTATCACTTGATACTACCTTAAACAAAGTCGCGATTATTTATATTTGAATATTTACATCCACTGATCACTTCACTGTTTGATATTCACTGCTCTAGCTTCACCATTACACTACTCTCAAATCGTTTGCTTGCCTTTATATATAGAAATATCCATTTCTAGAATGTTCTACCACATTTCTGGAATATTGCTAGAGGCTTCTATCGGGAAGGGTGATGTGATGCGGCGCGGCGCGACGCAACAAGGACGGAAGGCTCCGCCCTGGCAAGGTCACTTTCACGAGCCTCCACACTCTCGCACACTCGCAAATTTTATTGACTTTGCGTTCACATTTACAGTACGGAACCCTTAATCACCACCTTTTGTTATTCGTATTTTATAATACCAATTACATTATATTGAAATTTTTGTCATATATTTTGAGAACCGCAGGAAAATTAACTAAAAACTTCTCGGTTTCAGTTGGTTTGAACAAGTTAGCCCATCCCAAAGTATTAAAATTTTTAGTATGAGTGAAAATTTACTGTGAGAATGTACTTTATAAGTGTTTATAGACAAAATTATATGATTTTTTTGTGAATCAAGTGTGTTTTCATCATCAAATCGTGTTCTGGACTTACTAACATTTTTAAAATTGAACTGTGCTCGTTTTTGCTGTTAATCTACAAGAAAGTACCAAAGGAGAGCAATAGGATCTTCTAAAATAAGGTTAGAAAAATTATACTCATCAACTCAAAAACATGAATAACCCTCTATTAAGGTGTTCCTTGACATAGATACTAATTAATATTCTATTATTCAACATATGAGTGATTATCTTTCTACCATATGGTTTCAAATTTTGTTTTTCACATATTAGTTTCTATTCTGAAGCGCTTTCACTCCCTAAAAAGGTGCACCCTCAAGGATTGCTTTTAAAAAATCCCTACCATCATATTTTAACTGTAATTAATTTGTAAAAGATGTTAAGTCTTGTTAGAGTCTATTCGGTTGTTTAAAAAATGTGTGGTGCAGCTCCAGAATAGAGCTGAGTCACAAGTTGATTTCCGGTAAACGACAACTTGGATAATAAGTAGTGTGTTTGAGCTTCTCAATAAGAGCAACAATTTATATTGAATGCAGACTTTTGTGAATATCAGAGGAACCTTCCATAGGTCACGTGTTATTGGCAAAAAAAAATTCGTCCATTTCTCCACCCTCGAATAAATTCTAAATAACTCGTCAGCCAGTCAACTTATTTATTTATCACGCTCTGAATATTTACTCTATTTCACTATTTACTTTTTCTCAGTCAGTTTGTTCGCCCTTATATATACGGAAACTACATCCAGAAATTTCTACGTTATTCTCGAATGTCGCTTGGCGCGACGTGAAGAGATAATAGGCTCCGCCCAGACAACATGGACGAACTCAGTGCTTATTTTATTCTTACGAACTATGAGTGCCAATTCACAATGTGCGTAAACATAAGGAGTACATAACCGTAAACATAAACGTAAAGTTGAACTACTGTATTTCAATGGCCGTGTTCACAATACTCTTACGTATTTCTTACGTTTATGTATTGACATAAGAGCTACGTAATGATTGAAAATTGAGATAAATTCAACTTTATGTTATGTTTACGTACGAAACAACTAATAGCGCATGCGTCAACTTTAAACACATGTTTTCATCTGACAGTTGACAACACCCTAGATCGGAACGTGCTTTAAATATGATTGACATAGAATTATTAATAAAAAAAACAACAATTCCTTCCTCGTCTTAATATTTCTCTCGTTGGCGACTTTTATAACGCAGTTTCAATAATAATGAAACAATCGCAAGATCTTTTTCAGGCATCATACAATGAAACAAAACAAATTAAACTCCAAACTGTTAAAAGTGAAACCAAAGAAAAACATTAAACACGAAACAGAATCGAAATCAACAGAATATTTGAAAATGACAGTCAGAGAAACCAACACAATACATCAATAACCCTAATTTGTACCAACGTAAAATGAAAAAAACACTTTATTTTGATGTTTCACGTTACGTCAATTGTGAACATACATAATTTCTTACGTTTATGTTTTTACGTACTCTTTATGTTTACGCACATTGTGAATTGGCACTAATCTTTAGCAATTTATGTTTTGAACAACACATCAATTTTCTCTGACTGTGCACATACATAATTTGGCTGAAAATAGAAGTAAAAACTACTCTGGCAATTTGCAGACGATTCAAACTAATTGAGCAAATTGCAAACAGTTGGAAACTAGTGGCAAAGTTTGCTGAAAAAAATTATCGATAAAAAATTCCAATTAGTTTGCTAGAACGCAGAAATTAACCGCGTTTATGTCCAGCAGTTCCAAATTGTTTTGAGCTACAAAACACTTATAATTGGTTTAATGTTCGACTAGTTTATTATTGTTCTCATGATAACACTGATTTCAGGGTAGTTACGTAACAAATAATATCCGAGGGCATTATGTTTTAAAATAATGCCCGAAGGCATTATTTTGGGAAATAACAAACAAGTTTCCTAGTTACAGCAAGTAACTAGAGTAATTTCTCCAACAGAAGTCACAATGACAGGACATACATCGCTGGAAATTTTGATTGAAATACAACAAAAGTCGGATATTAAACATTGAAGGCACCACGGGAGTTGAACAGACAATAATGCCTACGGTCAACGTACACGCCTCGGGCCAGAGGCCCTCGGAAAGTACACTGTTGACCTCAGGCATTATTGTCCTTTTAACACCCTTGATACCTTAATTACTATAAAAGATTCATACAATAATCCTAAATGGCAAATGAGTAACGTGGTTAACACCTAAATTTATTGATGGCTGTAAATATATCTTAAAATATTTTTTAGCTAATTTTAGAACTCTTGTTGAGTTGTCCATAAATTTTGTTCTAATTTTATAGGATGTAAGCAAGTAGTATAATTATGCAGCTCTCGAGAAATCCGTTTCATGTGTACAACATTCAAAGGGTCGACTAATAAAAGTTCTTTTACGATGTTTTAAAGACAGTGCGGTTTGTTCTACATGAGTTCTCATTACGCTCAATAAACTCTGAAAAGGAAACATTAATTAAGATTAGCGGAAGTAAATGTATTTTGACATGGTTTATATTTATCCAAAAACTTATACCTATAATATACAAATGTGTGAAGTATACGAAATATTAATCCGTTCCTTGATATTTGAAAGTTTTGACATCGTACACATAGCCCATTGTCAGAGACAAATTCAAACCAAAATCTCTCACAGAATGTGATATCGCTGAAACTAGGTTTCTAGGTACTTTTTTGGGTGTAGACAATGATAAAAAAATCTTTGCTGCTCTAAAGTGCATGCTAAGTTCATAGTCTCGAAAACATAATCGAAAATTTTTATATCGAAAAAAATAATAAAGTTTGATAAAAACAATATGAATATTCTTTGTGAATGAATACCCAGGGTTTTATTGGGATGCTGATTATTAATTTGATATAGGATTTTCAAAATTGAGAATGTCGGCAATTTGGAACGTACCAAATATTCTCAATCTCTGTATTTTAAAATTCAATTTATATATTTTGAAAGTGTGAACAGGTTATATGAACATGGCTTTTCTGCTTACTAAGATCATTATATATTAATAGAGTAATAATTTAAATGATGTATTCAATGTGGAGGTTTTTAAAATGAGTGAGAATTTGTCAATAAATGAGCAAAAGAATAAGATGTAACTCAAAAAACAATTGAAAAATTGATAGAAACTCTGTTTCAAACTTGTACTTACTGTCTTCTTATTCTTTGGCATTACAAACATCTTCAACATCGCTGTCTTGCTCTAACACTGAAATTTTAGGTGAATTTCTACAAACATCACCTGTTAAACAAGAACCACATATTTCAGAATTCAGTAAGTTTGTTTATTCTCAATAACAAGCTCTCCCACATCTTTTTTTTGTAATAATTGCAAAAAATCAAATCCAAAAGAGATTCCGAAATTGGCAGTTTTGTCATTTTGACAGGACTGGATATCTTTGAGTTAGAATCGTCCATTTTCCAATCAATGTTTGCTTATAACCTGAATGCGTAATCCAAAAATAAATGATATATTCTTGAAGCTCAGGATTTCAACTTCAATTTTTACTTTTTTAATAATTTTTTGAAGCTCAATTTTAAGTTGCAGGAATAAGAATAAGCAAAGAACATGCATTTTCTTATATATTTCTTATATTGAAGATTACTCAAACATATCAAGTTGTATCGATTTCTGAATTATCACACATTATGAAATGTATTTTCAACTTCATTTAAAAAAGCAGATGTAATAATTTCTCATTCATATAAATTAATAAAAACCGTTTTGAAAATGAAAATGTTGTCGACTGAATGCTACGAGAGAAAATGATTATTTTAAAACATGAGTTTTATTAAACAGAGATAATATTCATTATTTTAATTATTTTCACATTAAAAGTGAAAGTAAAGTGATGATAAATGTACAAGGATTTAATTTTTTCATGCCTCTATTAATATATATCTTCAATTTCATAAAAGTCAGTGAGAATATAAGAAATTTTAACTTCCGATCGAGTTTTCTAAGAGAGAAAAAAAAAATTATTGAAAATTAATATCTTTCTCGGGAAGCTTAGAGTCTCCACTTCAAGATGCTTTTTGGTTTTTTTGTTTTGCATATATTTTCGATAAAGAAACTTTAGTTTTTCCTCGAACGCCTCGCTTGAATATTTGTATTCAGCGGCTTGGCGCGCGTGTAGTTTTCGAGTTCGCTTTCGTATTTTCAATAATTTTTTATATTGATGCAGAATTTTTTTCCATATAACTTATAATATAATTTCAAGTAAAATTTCCTGCTCTTTCGGGTGGTACTATTAGTTTTTCGATTTTTCTATTTTCTTGTTCGAGATATAGGGCAAAAACAGTATTTTCGATTTTGTTTTCGAGATTATGAACTTAGCATGCATTTTAGAGCTGCAAAATTTCTCTATCTTCTTCTTCATCCAAAAAACTACCAACGAGCCAAATTTCAGTTATATCACATTTTTTGAGAGGTCAAAATCTCTGACAACTGGACTATACAATAGTCATCCGTCCATTGTTTCACTTTTGGGAAGTACAGAAGCTAAATTCGTCTGCATTGTGACAGTTAGCAGTTTTTGAAATGGCTGTGATTCATGGAGACTAGTTGAAAATAGAATTGAGATATTTTTGGAGAAGGAATTTGGTTCTGACTAGTCACAATTATAAAAATTTTCTGTTAACGCTTCAATTTTTCAACGCAAATTTGACGCCTTTCGAGGGACTAGCTTTATTGCGTGTCACCCATAGCACACTTTGTTGCTCACCAAGTGTAATATTGTCACAAATATGAAATATTTCTAGTAATTAGGTCACATATTCATCTATTTGAATTCGCAGTGACTGAAATCCTAGTTAGTATTAACAAAGTCAATGTTAAATTGTCGGACATGATCGACAGGCTATGGTCACTAGATATTTGGTGGTTGCCAGGCAGCAACTGTTAAACAATTGAATGTTGGCTCATTGTCGGCTTAGGTATATAAGAGCGTTAGCTAGGAGAGGAATTCATTCAGTCAGTGAGTCATTCAGTGATTAATAAATTATTCACAAGTAAATTTGTCATACATAAAAATGTTGTGTATTATATTTGCGCTCTAAATACACGAATAACTATTTTTGTAAGCACACTTTTAGCCGAGCACAGATCTTGTTTGTCAGATCTAAATATGTTTCCGTATTGTCTAATATTGGTCTCAGTTACACTAATCTTGTAAGAGATCTCAATGAGGTTTAAATAGAATTTAATTGAGTCAATAATGTATCCTTTAAGTATACTTCCAGCAATAATTGCTAGTAATTAAAAGGGTTTCTTCAACTGGAAGATATTCCAATTAGAAGTACATAGTTGTAAAATATAGTATCATATAGATAGTAAGTAGACTGTACATAAGAACGTGAAATATATTTAATGTCTGACTGATTTCATGGTAATTAGGGAACAAATAATACTCGAGGGCATTATATTTGAAAATAATGCCTGAGGGCATTATTTTGAAAAATAACAAACAAGTTTCCTAGTTACAGCAAGTAACTAGAGTAATTTCTCTGACAGAAATCACAATGACAGGACATACTTTGCTAAAAATTTTGATTGAAATACAACAAAAGTCGGAAATTAAACATTGAAGGCAACACGGGAGTTGAACAGACAATAATGCCTACGGTCAACGTACACACCTCGGGCCGGAGGCCCTCGGAAAGTATACTGTTGACCTCAGGCATTCTTGTCCTTTTAACACCCTTGATACCTTAATTACTATAAATATGCATATAATAAAGTTTGTTAATTTTCTGGAAGAAAAAATTTGAATGCTCTTAGACAGTGACAAGAGTTTTTCTGACTGTTTTATCGGTTTATCTTATTTCGTTTCAAAACTAGCCAAGCTTGAATTTTTATCGTTGGTACTTATTATTTATTTATACTTTTTCTAAAATTTATAACTCCATTCCCCAATTTCTCTAAGACAAAACAGAACTCTTTGTTGTCTTATTTATAAATTTATTATAGGACGGATGTTCCATTTGTAAAACTAAAGCACCCTTAAAATCTGTCGCCCACACATGCATGTTTCCTCCGAGAATTGCAGAAGGGGAGATGCAGTAGAAAAAATAAACGACATCCCACTTGTCAACTTTACATACAGTGGCTTTAAATAAACATGTCAAACGACTCGAAACGCATTACGATAAATATACAGAAAAAAGCATAACGCGCATTAGTAAAATAGAAAAACAGGAACGGAAAACTTACGAAAATCTTTGATGAATGAACTGAAGGACCAAGATTCATCAATCTTATTTGAAAGATCACTGCGAGTTTTTTATACAAGAATTAAATTTTAGGGACGTAGTTATGAAAAGTTCACTAAATAGTTTTCTTCAAGTCAATATCGAGGAGAATTCTGTTTTATATACTAACATGAATCGCATTCCAAAAAATTAATTTCGGAAGTAGAACCGGCAATAAATTCCCAGTAAAATCGTCACCCTTTTGAGTTAAGTTCAACTGGGTCAGCCTTATCAAATTTTATGCGTTTGTAAAGTAATTCGAGTGAATCTGGAATTCGCTCGGCACAAACAAGGGTGCTGTAAACATTATTCGGTCCTGTTCACTTGTAGGGTTTGTCAAGATTGCGCTCGGACTTTTAATTCATAAATCCTATCTTCTGTAGATTCTTGGATGAAATTATTTATCAAAAGTACAATTGTTTTCCTTTGGTTTATGTTTTTAGCGCATTTTTCTTGCAAAAAAACGCTATTATATTCACTTTGGCTGTCTGGCTGGCTGGCGTGACGCTGAGTTCTCAACAACTATACTATTTACAGACTTGAAACTGGTACCAAATAAAAGCTGCTGTTTCGTAGGTTTGCACAAATTGCTTTGATTCAAGCTCAGTGATTGTGGAAGATTGAATTATTCAATTACTTGTTTCAAGTGAAACAATGCCCATAGATATATATGACATTAGGGATATGGCAACTGAAATTTATTAAAGTAGATAAAAATTTAGTTACAACTTTCGCCGCGGGTGTCACTATTATTATGTACAGCTGTCAAATCTGTCCGGGATTCATTCAATGACTTGTTTGACGCGAATTTGAAACTTATTAGAATGAATTATTATTATTGAATGAAAATTTGTTTACTTTTAGTGTATTTTTTTATATAGCTTCGATATAGATCAAATTATCATTTTAAAGTACAGCACTTGACCTCCCGTCAGTCAATAACTAAACAATGAAGATTAAAAGGTATTTTTGAGTTTGTACATGCATAAATTATGTACCTATCAAATAATCAACTTGAAACTAGTACTAAATGGAAGCTGCTGTTTCGTAAGTTTGCCCAAACTACTTGATTTCAAGCTCAGTTATTGTGAGAGATGGTAATTTGCGAAATCTCTGAAGTAACAAGCATTCATGAGCTGTCAAAAATGCGCTTTCATCATCTAGATGATTCTTCCATTTTTTCTTGTTTTAACCTGTGAACACATTGGAAGAAGGGGTTCTGGCCAGACCGTGCAGCTTTCAATTTTGAACGAAGTTTCGCAGAGTTCACGAATAACCATCCATTGCAGTGAGAGTCAACATTTACTCACGAAACCTGAGGAACCTCTTGGACAATGAAATTACTTTGACTGAAAGCCATTCAAAGCAAAACAAGCCAGATAATTTCCTGCCAAAAGTGATGATTTATTTGATTACGTAGGTGAACCCTTTAAGAGGAACAGGGCTCATCCTGGACTTGAGGCATCCAAATAGGATTTAAAATTCAATTTTGTTGTCAATTATGAAAGTACTAAACGATATTCATAATTAATTTAAGGGAGATGATGAAGTAGAGCGAAATTAGTGATAAAAAAAAAATTAATTACCGTCTGCAACAATACGGATAGCAAATTTGTATCAGGAAAAAGGATAAGACTTTGTTACAGACATTAATTTATCGTAATAGTGGATATATTAGGTGTGAATCCAACAAATGGCTTGTTATTGATTTTTATTATTTCAGAGACAAAATAAATCTACATAACTCCGCGTACGGTCATTGTTGAAGTGTTTGCTTGATCTGTTATTTGACCGGGCTCATATGTATGCTCAGTCACTAGCATTACCAAATACGTCGAGCACGCAGTCGGAACGACTATCAAACAGAGTTTTATTTTTTGTTCCAACTTGGACAAGTAATTATGCTGTCAGTTCAACTGGCTACGAAATTTTCTTGAAGTTATATTGTATTAATTGGTTATTCTACACCTTACACCTATTATATAAATTTAGATTATGCTAATTTATGTACGGTAATTAGTTTGTAAAGAATCCACAATTTCTCTTGCATGTAAAGTTATTTAGTATACGGATATGACATTGGTTGATTCAAATCGACTTTTCGAGTATTTATAGGTACTTAAACATTAAAATAATATATGTGTTTCAATAATTCAGGTAGTAAGTACCAGGTGAACAAACTAAGAAGACAAAAAAACTTGACTGGTCCATTAAAATAACATATCATTTGCTGTAATTTTAGAGATAGCTTCACATCTGTCAAGATGCCACTTTCACTGTAGCTTCCAATGCTAAATGAAACGTCTCCCGAAAACATTCACTTGGTGCATTGCTTTGCAAGTCTTCAACACAGAAATAAACATTGATCGCTGAGTGAATCACTTTTTGGCAGCATGTTCAGATCTAGTTTCGTTTCAACTGATGTTTACATACGAGCAAAATGTCTATTAGCCACGCCAGTACCACACGTTGCGAATGTCTGTCATAGAGGCTACTGCAGCGATGCCGATGGTTGACAACGGAAATAGACGTCGCTATTAACAACTCACGTCGTAAAACTAAGAGTCTTTCTTTTATTTGAACCGAATGGAGACATTAAGAGAGCTCCAAAGATGTATCAAAGAATTTACACTGATTTTACGATCATGTAACAAATAACCATACTTGAATAAAAGTGGATAATGTGAAAAATACGGTCTTATGAAATATTCAGAATCTTTGCTTCAAGCTTAGCTCAATTCGTCGATCTTTTCAAATCATCTCATGTATAACTCAACATTCTCTAGGGGTCGTTTCAGCACGCTGTTCATCACTGATGTCGGTTCTTCTTCACTTGATATCCGCAAACCAATTTTCTTTGGTGATGCAAGAAAGACTGCGGACAGTCCGACTCTATTTTATCCAAAATTTTTGTCGGTCATAAATTTGAGAGCTCACAAAAATTGCGCTGTAAAATCTGGATTATCAAACCTTTAATTCATGTCAAATTACTCTTGATTGTAATCGCATTTGTTATTAACAATATAATCCAAGGGTTCGATTCTAATTTGACGTCATTTTTATAGACTCTCGACACATGTACCACCTAGCGGACTATTAGAGAAGCTATTCGTTGCCGTCATCGTTAATGACAGTGTTCCAGAAATAAAAGACAGGGTCAAGTCAGTTTCCTAAGTTCGATGTCGGATTTGACACTTATATGTCATCAAATAATAACAATAGAAAAAAAATCCCATCATAATTATTAATAAATCAGAAAAATGAATAGACATGAATTTAATCGTATTTCAAACATCGTTTTTTATCAGCTACCAACATAAATTTGTAGATCATATTGTCTGCACCAACGTACATTATTCAAGTTCCCATAAATGTCATGACGACATTGACATAGAGACTGCGATCTGTCTCCACGATATAGAATAGGACCTCAGGGTTCAATTCTAATTGGTAGAATCAGCTTCCTGATGTCTTCTAGAGACCCAACACTCATACACCTAGCGGAAATTGGAGGAGTAATCCAATATCATAATTGTTAAAGACAGTTTTCCACAAGTAAGAGACATAGGGTACGTTCCACTAGACGACCTCTACGCTCATGTCGCCTCAATAATCGTTCCACAAGACGATCGCGGTCGAGAGCGTGAGCGTTGCGGTCATCTAGTAAAACGTACTCAAAGTCAAGTCAGTTTCTTAAGCTTGATGTCAATTTTTGACATTTGTGTCATCAAATAATAACTATACTATATAATATTCAAGTCCTTATGTCATGATATCATTCACATGAAGACTGCGAGCTATCTATTCGAATTAGAATAGGATCCTCACTCTACGACTATTATTTATCAATATATTCTAGCAATTATTTAATATTAAATTGAAATCTTCAGAAGTGGGCGAGTTACCTCCTATAATCTCTTGGAAACATCAACTTGAATAGAAATTGGGAGAAAATTGTTTGTCATGTCACATAGGTAGTCATTTTACTCTACCAGGGTATCAAAGTTGCATAAATTCAGGGATTATTTAGGACATATTTTTGATTAATAATAATATTCTTCTAATTACAAATGCAAGCTCAAACTTTGCAGGTTGTGAGAATGATCATCAATCATTTTGAATCAGTTGTCATTGCCTTGTGTCAATCATTTAAAAATCTAGGGGAGACTGTTAAAAATCGCATGATTTCAAGGTTGTTGACATATGGTAATGACAACTGATTCAAATTGACAGACTGTCATACTCGTTTTATTTGCTACTCTGAAATAATCACTTAGTCAGGGAATCAAACTCTGGCAGACGAAATTCACGATCTCTGTGGAAATGTCCACATTGAGTACAGTCGAAGAACATAGGAAAACCTACGTCAAAAGGTGACATGAATATATAGTAAATTGTTCAAAATAAAAACCTGATTGTTTCTAGTAATTAAGGTATCAAGAATGTCGAAGGGACAATGATGCCTGAGGTTAACAGTATACTTTCCTGAGTGTGTACGTTGACCGTAGGCATTATCGTCCGTCCAACTCCCGTAGTGCCTTCAATGTTTAATGTCCGACTTTAGTACTATTTGAATCAAAGATTTTAGCAATGTATGCCCTGTCATTGTGATATCTGTTAAAGAAATTACTCTAGTTACTTGCTGTTACATGGAAACTTGTTTGTTATTTTTGAAAATAATGCCCTCAGACATTATTTTGAACATTAATGCCCTGGGGTATTATTTGTTACGTAACTACCCTGGAATCAGTATTATTATTGTTGTCATAATAACACTGATTCCAAGGTAATTATGTAACAAAGAATACCCGAGGACATGATGTTTCAAAAAATTGCCTTCGGGTATTATTTTGGAAAATAACAAGCAAGTTTCCTAGTTACAGCAAGTAACTAGAGTAATTTCTCTGACAGAATTTACAATGACAGGATATACATTGTTAAAAATTTTGATTCAAATAGTGCTGAAGTAGAACGATAAATATTGAAGGCATCACGGGAGTTGAACGGGCGATAATGCCTACGGTCAACGTACATATCTCGGGCCGGAGGCCCTCGGAAAGTGCACTGTTGACCTCAGGCATTATTGTCTTTTTAACACCCTTGATACCTTAATTACCATAAAAATTTAAGAGATGGCGTGAAAACAGACTCTTGAATTTGTAATTTTGTGAAACAATTAAGTTTTGATTTTGAACAGTTTACCAAATTCTGTTTCACGGACATTTTTTAAACGTCTCTTCACAGTTTCCTGTATGGCTTTATATAAATATATAAATAAAATAGCCACTCTAGTAATTTGCAATCATCTATACGATACCTTCTGAAAATAACAACATAACCACTAAACCTAACCGATCATGGTCGTAATATTATGCTCGCGGTATCCTCTGTATCTTGCTTCCAAAAAGATGACGTGAGAAAATCATTACTGGTTTCTTTTTAATTGAAAGGCTTGGAATATCGAACTAATTTACTGAAGTAATAGAAACAAACTAATCCTTCAAATGCAATATATATATACGGCGTGTGTTAAACGCGCGCTTTCAGAACCAACCTTGAATTTTCGAGTAGCATATCTATCTTTCCAACATCAGAACTAAAACTTTTCAGGGAAGCTTCTTATTTGAGATATTTAATTCCTATTAGGTGTGTATTCTTCTCTTATAGTTTGCAAATTGTGAAGGGTTTCCCAATAGCTACGATGCACGCCTATGCAATGTCCTATCTCAACTGTGTTGTAAAAGTGAAGCCAAAAATATAATATTGTTAGAGAGACAAGGTAACTGAGAAATAGGTAGAGGCGGGCCCATGTTTGTATGGAAGTAAATTGCGAGTTTTGCTCTATTTAGTATTTTCATGTGGGAATATATTGTAAAATAGGAAGAAAATATTTTGTGCTAAATTGTAATAGTAGGTACAGAACTTGTCTTTTTTTCTATACCCAAAAATAATATTTTATTAAATAAGTGGCGCAAGAACATAACACGACCGAATAGAACATTGGAAATTACAGATTACGTTTGTGAAAACATTTCAGAGAGGAGGATATTATAAAAGAATGGTCATCTAGAGATGTAAAAGTGAGTAGAAATCAGTAGCGTGCAGTCCATATGTGCAGGATGTGCACTGCACACCTTATGAAAATATTAAAAATTACGTAAATAAAATTAATATAATGGTTTATTGAATACTTCATTTTGTTTCACAAATTTTCATTATAAAAGGGAAAAAGAGCGTATTTTATCTATTTATGCAACCAGAAATACGGGTGCGCCTCGCGGGCCACTCTTCTATATATTTGAAACGAATATCGACGCTTGAGGTGCAGATTTCTCGCCTGCACCTCGAGCGAGGTCTGTTCGGCATAGTCAGTATTAGGAAAGTGAAAGAATAGAGTCTGACAAAGAAAAAGCATACCGAAATTAGCGATCTCCTATCGCTCGTTCTCTCTCGCTGGGTGCAGGCAGACTTCCTGCACCTGGAGCTGAATATTCAACGTTTAGCTGTGTTCTTTTTCGAACGCCTTTTATAAGTTTGTTTTAAAATAGTTGAAATATTATTATTTGTTATTAGAGACAACAATATTAGGTAAACACTTATTTTATACGTTTCTTAAATGATTTATTTTTGTGAAATTATCATTTGTAGAATGACAACTAAAAATAGATCTATAATTTGTGATCTATTGGAAAATCCTTTTTCATGTCGTGATGTCGAAACGAAAAATGAAATTATGAAAACAAGACCAACGCCAGACATAAAATTCACTCAAAATATAAAAATTATAGGCCAGCCGCCCGTGCGACATTTCCAAATGAAAATATATGAAAAATTTAAATGGATTGCTTGTTGTTGCAAGAAAAATAAGCTGTATTGTTGGCCATGTATATATCCCCTTCCTCACCACCAACTGTGCACACCTATCACAGAAAGTCACCGCACGTCACTGGTAGAAATTATTTTAAAGTTATAATAGCAGATCTACTGACAATTCTATGTTAGAAATTGGAAGGTTATATCAATGTTTCAAATTATTAAACGTATCTAACCTAGACTTTTAGTGAAAAATTCAATTACAAGGAAACTTCTTGTCAATAAATTTATTAATTCATAAAACTTATAGATTCACACAGAATTGCAGCATTGATTTTCTCACTTTTCATCAATATATAAAAGTTATTAAGAATACAATTGTCAAAAGTGAGCGAAGCACGTGTTCTTGTTAGCCCTGTGGCATATGAGAATTGTTTATATTTCTTCTGTGCTACTTTCCAAAAATTGAAATTAACAATAGTATATTGTGCAACAAGTGCAATGAGTTCTCGATTGCCCACGAGAGCTCAATTTTTCATTACGAATGCGGGTAAACACTATTTTGCTCTTGTTCTTTTTCGGGCGGTAAGTTATACTTGGCGTACGCAAAATCCAAAGAGCATTTACCGCCCGGAGAAATATGTGCAAAATAGTACTTATGCTGCATGAGTAATAAAAACTATATTTAAAATATTTACTGACAGAATAGAGTCAAGTAATAAAACTTTTATTGCGCAGTTGAAATTAAATAACTTCTTTCTAATCCAGAAATTATGTCAAAAACTGTTACATTTTGTGAGATTGTAGATATCTGTATATTATATTTTTGTTGAATTTTTCGTTCATGTTCAACAAACAAAGAATTTTTGCAGAGCAGCATTTTCTGTTTCTATCTTTTTTTTAGTGGATAAGAAACTGTTTGTGTATATTTTTTCAATTTTATCACGCCCATTGTTATATAAAATATTCATCAAATTATTTATGTTCTTATTATAATTCATAATCGGAAAACTCGCGTCCAAAGAAACGTTTATAAAACATATTTCATCATAATATACTAATTCATTGCAGGTTTTGATGAATAGAAATGCTAATTTTCTTCTACTTTTGCCTTTCATTTCATTGAAAATAATTGAAATATAATCTTATTTCTGCATATTACGCACGCAAAGCTGGGCCCGCTCTCGCTATCTCTCTCATAGCTGCCGCATTACATTTTAGGCTTCACGTTTTCCAAGTGAGTGTCCGCTCCTCTATTATTCTTCTTCGTGCTACGATGTTTTCAAAATATCATGGCGGCCCTGTTTGCAACAAGCGAAATGTAATTTCTTGACAGTTGTGTTAAGTCTAGCATTTCTTCAGGATAAGATACACGCTTCAATGAATTTACTATACACGATAGAAAAACACCACAGCGGCGTTGAAATGCAAGAAATCAAGACAGCATTGCTGCTATGAAAACGAGTGTTGAAGAGAATGCAAATGTGTCGGTAAATCATCGCTCTCAAGAAATTGGACTCTCAAGGATGACAATTTGATGAATTTCGAGGAAGGATTTGGGTTTATACCTCTACAAAATTATTGCGGATTTATTATTTATTATTTCATAAGGTGACAAAAAATTCGCTCCTGCATTCGCAGTCACGGAGAACAATTGAATGATGTGTTGTTATAGTAATTAAGGTATCGAGGGTGTTGAGAGGACAATAATATGCCTGACGTCAACAGTGTACCTTCCGAGGGCCTTTGGCCCGAGGTGTGTACGTTGACCGTAGGCATTATTGTATGTTCAACTCAAGTGGTGCCTTCAATGTTCAATGTCCGACTTTTGTTGTATTTCAATCAAAATTTTGAGCAATGTATGTCCTGTCATTGCTATTTCTGTCAGACAAATTACTCTAGTTTTTGATTGAAATATAACAAAAGTTGGATATTAAATATTGAAAGCACCATGGGAGTTGAACAGACAATAATGCCCACGGTCAACGTACACACCTCGGGCCAGAGGCCCTCGGAAAGTACACTGTTGACCTCAGGCATTATTGTCCTCCTAACACCCTTGATACCTTAATTACTAGAAGAAATTCTATTATTATTGATATATAATTTTGCTTCTACTATCTGCTTATTTTTTCATAAATACCAACCGCTAGGTATGTTTTACTTGCAAATAGAATTTACACGTGTTTCACTATTTACTGTTTGTTCAAACAATAATGCAAGTTGATTTGTTTGCCTTGGTATAATGGCTAGCCACTGTGGCGCTGCCGGCGGTTTCAGGAATTCCGCACACGGCAGGTCGCTGTATTTAGTTTCTCCTGTTTATTTGCTACGAGAACCAACATGATTTGTCAACAGTTATAGATTGATTCCACTGATTAAATAATATCTATCAGACTGTTATTAATACAGAAATAAATTTACTGAATTTCGGAAGTAATTATCCTGTAATTATCGTCACGTTCGTTATTTATTTCTGTTTTACGGAACTGCTTTATAAGTCCTGGCTCAATAAAATGTGAACAAAAACGATGATTTTATAAGTGAATATAAATTTTCATCGCCATTTAACAACACTGTAAAATATAAATGTAACAAATTTCAAAGCTTAGAGCATCAAAATCCTTTGTTTTACGATCCGTGAATATAACATTGTTTCCATTATTTGCAGACACAAGTGGAAGATTTTTCTTTATTTCAATTTTACAGCAAAGCAAATTCTTCAAACACATATATTCCTATTCCAACGTCATCACATGAGACATTTTCTGCAACCATTTCATAAATCTCATTTGTCATAGTTCCAGAATGCGTTGACTTCAAAGACTCACCATCACATTTTACAGAGTGTTGTGAAAGCAACACAAGCAAGGAATATGTGTTATCCATGATTAATCAAATTCAGAGCCGCGCGTGTTGTGTGTTACAAGCAGAAAAAACGCAGATTAAAAAAGTTATGAATATTAATTTTGACCCAAGTTGAGAAAAGTTTGTTGGACTTAATTAAAAAATGTTCTACTGTGATGGATGAGGAGAAGTGTCGGAAATATGAATCACCTGATAAGTGATTTATTAAATTACTCAAGATAACAATAAATTTTTATGAATTTTCACTCCAAGTCCTGTTGAAAGTCAATAAAAATAAAGCTCTCTTTCATTAGTTATGTTTGAATCGAATTTGGGAGTGAATTGTGATTTTAATTTGATGGTATTTCATTAAAATATACATTTCCCATTGTTATCACTGTAACCAAATCAAATTAAATCAACCCTAATATTTCTTGTGAAAATACGGGCTATTGGCAATAGAAATTAACGTTGATTGCGCTGCTATAATTGTGATAACATGACCGCCGTATGAATGATTTGACAGTTAATTTCAACTTGTTATTCATTTTAATGTGACGATTTTCCAATATCAAATGAAATATGTATATTAACTTTTCTATTCAAAGTGAAAGTCTCCATTATTTCGATAATCATGATAGCAACACCAAGCCTCCAATGACCTAAAAAAGCTTTCAAAGTAATGAACCTGGAATAAATAGTCTCGCATTCTTTTGCAAATTATAAACGGTATCATTACGCATTTTCTCTGAATGTTGTGATGATAGGGCGTGTTACAATTTTTGTCGTTAGCACGCGTGTTTATTGTTTCTGCACGTGCGAATATGAGTGGGACACTGAGCTACAATCTTCGGGTAACTCGGAAACAATGGATCGGGACACATGTAACAGACACCTTGACTAATTTCACTGTCTTTTATTGTTTCCCGCCAACTCCACACTGGCGCACCTAATGCAAGAAATCAGTTACTTTCAATTGTGGGAATATATACCCATATAGAATAAGACAAATGTCTATGAAAGTCAAATGTGGGTAATAGAATTATTTGCGATTGTGATTTATATTGACGCTGTCATCCAAAAA
Organism: Dromius quadrimaculatus; assembly: GCA_963989225.1. Taxonomy (NCBI): domain Eukaryota; kingdom Metazoa; phylum Arthropoda; class Insecta; order Coleoptera; family Carabidae; genus Dromius; species Dromius quadrimaculatus. The sequence goes on along the minus strand of OZ022332.1, from coordinate 48,704,620 downwards.
ATGTAAAATTGAAACGCTTGCTCACAAAGGCAAAAAGAATCTCACCGTGTTTTTAGCGCATTTTTCGGACGCTGAGTTCTCAGCAACTATACTATTTACAGACTTGAAACTGGTACCAAATAAAAGCTGCTGTTTCGTAGGTTTGCACAAATTGCTTTAATTCAAGCTCAGTGATTGTGGAAGATTAAATTATTCAATTACTTGTTTCAAGTGAAACAATGCCCATAGATATATATGACATTGTGGATATGGCAACTAAAATTTATTAAAGTAGATAAAAATTTAGTTAAAACTTTCGCCGTCGGTGTCACTATTATTATGTACAGTTGTCAAATCTGTCCGGGATTCATTCAATGACTTGTTTGACGCGAATTTTAAGGTTATTAAAATGAATTATTATTATTGGATGAAAATTTATTTACTTTTGGTGTATTTTTTTTTTATATAGCTTTGACAAAGTTCAAATTATCATTTTAATGTACAGCACTTGACCTCCCGTCAGTCAATAACTAAACAATGAAGATTAAAAGGTATTTTTGAGTTTGTACATGGATAAATTATATACCTACCAAATAGTCAACTTGAAACTAGTACTAAATGGGAGCTGCTGCTTCGTAAGTTTGCCCAAACTGCTTAATTTCAAGCTCAGTAATTGTGAGAGATGGTAATTTGCGAAATCTCTGAAGTAACAAGCATTCATGAGTTGTCAAAAATGCGATTACACTATAATTTCGCCGAATATAATCTATCAGTAAAACCCTAATTTTAATGTCGACTGACGGCAACAATATTGCACAGACCCCAATCCTATTTTAACTGTATCGTGACCATAATCCGTATCTTGGAACAATCAATATAATCTTTGAGATGACAGAGAACAACATTCACGTGCTACACGCTACCGTCAATCGTCAGTAGTTGGCCTTTCGTCGAATGTATTTCATAATATTCAGGTGATAATAGGCTGCAACAACGAATTCATTCTTCGAAAATTCACTCTCCCATAAACTGAAAATCCGTCCGTTTTTGGATATTTGCTTCCAAAAATATTTTTCATTCTAATAAGCTTCAAATTCGCGTCAAACAAGTCATTGAATGAATCCCGGACAGATTTGACAACTGTACATTAAAATAGTGACACCCGCGGCTAAAGTTGTAACTAAATTTGTATCTACTTTAATAAATTTTAGTTGGCATATCCCTAATGTCATATATATCTATGGGCATTGTTTTACTTGAAACAAGTAATTGAATAATTTAATCTTCCACAATCACTGAGCTTGAATTAAAGCAATTTGTGCAAACCTACGAAACAGTAGCTTTTATTTAGTACCAGTTTCAAGTCTGTAAATAGTATAGTTGCTGAGAACTACGCGTCAGCCAGCCAGCCAGACAGCCAAAGTGAATATAATAGCGCTTTTTTCCAAAAAATGCGCTAAAAATGGTTTTTAAGAAGAGAAAATCTCCAAATTTTAAAATTGTTCATATCTCGAGAACTATTCTTCCAAAACAATTTTTTTTTTAGAGTTTTGTGATCTACTTGTATGGTACTATATGATTTCATGCCAAACTAATAATATTTCGGTTGAAAAATTTTAGCAATTTTTATCTAGGGTAACTTATTGGCATCAATCTCAGATTATGTCTATTCCCAGATATTACCCTACAAAATCCGTATTAGTTGTTCGATCGCTTTGAAATTTGGAACACAAATAGTACATAGAATGCCTACTCGATTGATGCTATTGGCATTGAGGTATCTTAATTTTTTCCATGATTAATTTGCTTCCCGCTTCCACCACCGCTTCCGCTTAACATTTTAAAATTGTTCATATCTCGGGAACTATTCTTCCGACACAATTTTCTCTTGAAATTTTGTAATCTACTTGTATAAAACTTCATGATTCCAGGCAAAACTCAAAATATTTTGGTTGAAAAATTTCAGCAATTTTCATCATTGGCATAAATTTCAGATCATGTCTATTCTCAGATATTTCCCTATAAAATTCGTATCTGTTGTTCAATCGCTTTGAAATTTGGAACACAAATAGTACAAAGGATGTCCAATTGATTGGTGGTATTGGCATTAGGGTTTCTAAATTATTACCATAATAATTTCGTTCCCCGCTTCCATCTCCGCTTCCGTCTAACATTTTAAAATTGTTCATATCTCGATAACTATTCGTCCGACACAACTTTCTTCTAGAGTTTTGTAATCTACTTGTATGAAACTATATGATTTCATGCCAAATATAAAATATTCCGGCTGGAAAATCTTTGCAATTTCCATCAAGGGTAACCTATTGGCATTAATTTCAGATAAAAATTGATTTTTTAGAGTGTTGACGAATTAATAATAATAATAATAATAATAATAATAATAATAATAATAATGTATTTGTAATTTAAGCATGATACACTTATTACAAAGAAATGGCAGCAGTAATTTTTTATATATTTGATAAGAACAATTTTAACGTAATTCAATTACAAGGTACACATTTTATTTCATTTTGTTCTCATTCATTTAAAATAAAGGCTCGATAACTGAGTGCCGCTGTTGTAAAGTTGAAGACTGCATACATCGTCCTTCTATCCGAAACTCTGCCGAGTAGGTACGCCAGTGAATTTGTAGTCTCATGGATAGTTGGGAAAAGTAATTGTTGCCTTAGCGAATTGAAAATCGGACATCTAAAAAAGAAATGTTCCAATGTGTCGTTATTCAAGAGATTACAAATAGAGCAGAATTCATCTGCATGGAATAAATGTAGCTTTCCTTCTATGTAAATTCTTGAAATGTTACTGTTGGCAGCCCGTAATTGTGAAATCAATTTCAATATTGAATAAGGTGCACGGACTTCCATGAAGTTTCTTCCTTCTGAATACTGTCTGTATAAAAGGTTATATGAAGAATTGTTAATTCTTTCAAAATCTTCCTGGTCGTACAAATTGATGTACAATTGCAGTATATTGTCTATTTCTTGTTTTACTTGTGAAGAATTCTGAGCCTCCCATAACCAATTATAGTTTACTTTATGTAGTATTTCTTGTAATCGTGTGGCCCAGTTATATTTCAGTTTTTTTGTAGTATCGATGTTACGTGCATTGTTGATATGTAATAGTCTTCCGTAACAAACCTTGACATATCTATGGTCCGTCATAAGAAGAATTTTGTACCAGAAGAGCAGTAATCTTTTTATAACTAATATTTCCAGTTTGTGCTGGCCGCATTCATGTCTCACAATATAATTAGGTGTAGTCGAACTCCAGCCCTAGAAAGACTTGAAAAAATTAGACTGACATTTTTCTAACACTTCTAACTGGTTGACTGCCCAAATCTCAGATCCATAGAGTAATGTTGGAATAACGACAGAATGAAAAAGTTTTAGCATAGTACAGTAATTGCATGTACCAGATCTCCTCATGGTAGTTTTTACCGTTCCAGACGCTCTGTTTGCTTTATTTAGAGATTCAAGAGTATTTGCATTAAAGAGTCCTGAGGTAACAAACGTTACTCCCAAGTACGTGTACTTCTTTGCTATTTCGATTTTTGATCCTTGACATGTGTAGCTTCTGATTGATTTGGGAGGTCTACCCAGGTGGAAGTGCATTATTTTTGTTTTTGATGCATTGATTTTCAGTTTGTGCATGTTACTGTATTCTTCCAATGCTTCTAATTTTCTTGTTAGGTCTCTTGGATTTCTGGCAAAGATTAGAATGTCATCGGCATATTGCAGGGATAAAATATCCGTAGAATTAGTAATATTGATTCCTTCTAAGCCTTTTGATCTGAAATATGATTCAAGGTCGGCGATTTACAAAGCAAATAAGTTTGGGCTAGTGCATTTTCCTTGCAATGCACCCCTAGTAATGGGTATACTATTGGATAAGGAATCGTTAACATCAATAACCATTTCAGTTTGATTGTACATATTTCTGAGCAGACGTGTTAGTTTTCCACTCACACCAGTTTCATACATTTTATGCCATAAAATTTCGTGGGATACTGAATCAAAAGTGTTGACGAATTAATAATTATTCAGTTTTGAGAATTATTGCATGTTTCGATTTTCACTAGATCTTTTACCAGTGAGAAATATCCCAAACTTTCTTTTATATAGGATACGTGGTTTTTCTTTCTTGTTCGTAGACAATATTAATACAATTTTCTCCCTCCGGCATCATGAATTACTGATGAGATATCGTTCAAATTTCCAAGAAATACTGACAAGATCCTCTATCAGCGTGAATTTAGATTCTTGCCTTGCGAACTTGGGAGGTTATAGGGGACAATGTTACTTTCTTGTATACTTTTGATCATTGAATCAAAAAATTTTTAGTTTGTAATTCAATGAAAAACGATTCTATAGTATATAAACAAGTTTCCTCCTCTTGATACTCAATTTATTATAGTGATGATATATCTTCAAACTTCGATATTTTTACCCTTTTACATTATGGCATATGGCAAAATATAATATTTTACTTTGGGACTTCAAAGAAAATAAAACAAACCTTTGAAACTTGACATAAAGTCGTTTTCAACTGAAAAATTTTGTTATAGTATCGTCGAATACATGATTGACAATTTGTCAGGTCTGTCTTCAATCATTTATACATTAATTCTATTAATCCGACTGTTAGTCTATCAACTAGCTAAATAAAATTATTATAACCAAATTTTTGTGGGAAAATAGTGCATCGTCCTGTTCGAAATGATCAATAAACTTAGAATTATTGATGACAGCATGAATTAAATTATTTTAAACCATAAATGAAACTTCAGTTTTAGAGAAAGAGACCATTTTTGTGTCAATTTATATGTATTCTAGCGATAATTTCGAAAAAAGAAATCGTTACGGCCTTATTATTTTTGTGTATCTCTTGATTTCGAAAGTGCTCCAAGCTTTGCTGATAAACAATTTGTGTCATCTGTACTTACACTGCAACTTGAAGCTGCCTGAGAAGGAGTGCTCTAAGTGCCTACAATCCGTTGAAATAGAGATCCACATACGTTAGAATTAAACCATTTGCAGAAAGAGCTCTCTGTAACTGTAACAAAAGCATATCTGCTGTTTACTCTAAATACTGCTTATTATTGCCTTGGCATTATTCCATCCACGGTTCTACGCGCTTCTTATCGCCGTACAAATGTAGTTTTTGTTCATTTAAAATATGTTTTCTGATAAACCATTCCGTGTTTTGTTTGTATTAAACACGCACGGAGTATGGAGTTTTGTTCTATAAAAAAGCACTCTTTCATAAAAACAAATACAGTCGTACAGTGCTCTGGAAGTATTAAATAATCTTGTAGTTGTGGTTTACTTGTGTTAAATGATGATTTACCGTGCATAAACATGGAACGCAAAAATGTCATCATGTTAATAATGTTTTAATCTTTTAAATTGCTTTATTCTGTCCACAAAAAAGCAAGGCTCCAAACACAAAAGGTGTGCTAACAGAAGAATGTTTTGTTTGTACAGAGTGCGTGCAGAGACGCACAAAATGGGATCATAACATACTATTAAATTGTTAGTTAGTTTAAAATGAACAAGGCGATTCGCTGTCTTTTGCGTCTGAGTGTATGTTGTATTAAAATTTAATGGATATTGTTATTGATGATGACACATTATGTAGAATTTTTATTCCTTGAAGCTATCGAAAATATTAGGGAATTGGTAGGCAACCCTCGTTTTATTTTATGTGAAACACAGGGTGCGCCTCAATATTGACTATAAGACATATTGACCGGGCTATCAAAAATCTATTACTCCAATTTATCTCGCAATGCAATTCAGCGACACGGTATGGCACGGCATCAAGGGGAGTCTGCCTCCGTTCAAGGGCTAACGAAATGCTACCTGCCATATATGTCACCGGCACCCTCAGTAAATTTACTAGTAATTTACTTTATTTATAGGCCGTGCGCATCGCGTGCTATTACTGCCATAAGCCAGACGTCGCCGAATCAATATACTGCACTTTCAATCAAAGTCGACAAAGTTGAAAGATAATCAAGGGGGGAAGTGTAAGTAAGGAGTAAAATTTATCTTGGGGTTTGCGATTCATGAGATATGAAATGTCAGGTTTGAATGAAATACAGGGGTGATTTATAATGGATGGAATAAACATTGCCAATTTAGGGAGGAAATTCCATATAATACATCCTAATTTGCTGCCTTGTAGATTCACAAATGCTCTTTCATCATTACAATAACGTGAGCAGATTGCAAGTTAGATGAGCAACGTAAAATAAAAAGATAGAGGAATTCGAAAATCCAGTTGCATACATACTTACGTACCAAATAAAATTGACACAAGTTTTTTACATTCGCTCTCTCAACATTAGTTGAGGTTGCTCAAATACTGCCTTAACACGTTCTGCCATAAGTGATGACATTTTTTTATCATTTGATCATTACTCATTCTCCGCCAGGCATCCCTATTCAAACAAATCCCTTTACTTCATATAGATTCTTAATTCCATTCATATGGGCTCGTTTATCATTTCCACTTGGAAAATTCCTATCTAGCAATAAACCATCTACACATCGAACGTCCACGCAAGCTTTCATCTTAAATTCCATCCCCAAAGATTTCTTCAAAAATCATATATTCTTCCTTTTATTCCTATGAATACGCAAAAATCTCATTTCCACAGCAGTCACTCTGCGCTATTGTTCCTACTCAGCATTTATTATCATACATGAATTATATACATCCAATCTTGGGTCCATTCAAATGCAAACATCCTTAACGCATCCAAAATGTTACAACCAGAAGATAACCTTCTCTCAATCTTCTTGTCAAGTGTCTCATCATTCAAGATTACACCTGTTCTACATTTACGCCGCCGTTTTACGATCCTCTAACACCAAAACTTTATATTCGTCAACATTCTTACTGTCACATTTATTGACATCGATAATAATTGTTTTTGTCTTTATAATACGAATTTTGATCTAAATAATGGGTACTTTTTTCAAAACGGAAAAAATTATCTAAAAATCAATTTTATCAGGTTTTCTCCATCACCATATTGAAGAGTCAATCTCTACATTAATTTTTTTGGCCTTAAGTACGACTAACATGGTCCATTCTGAAGTTCTGATTTCGATGACGTGTCCTACTCCGAGTATTTCGAGTGGTATTTGGTGAATAACGCAAGTGATGCTGACTAGAATTCATCAATCGTAGCAGGCTTATCTATGTACACTTTGGACTTTAAATAATCTGAGAAGAAGTATGGAGATGTAATATTACACGGCCTAGGCGACCAATCCACTGGTCCAAAAAGTGGAATTAACTGTTTATTGAGTTGTTCTTGCAATAAAGCCATGGTTTCATGGATTGTGTGGCAAGTAGCGTCCTCGAGATCACTTCAATTTAATTCCGGCAGCAAATAGTCCGTTATCATGGCGCAATATTGGCGTCATCGACAGTTACGTTCTGGCCGGCTATCTCAGTTACCGCCGCTACTGGATGTGGTCTATTGGGTCGCGTATCATCCAAAATGAATATTGGGCTTCAGACTTTTCGATGGTGAAGCAAATTGGGCGTTCGGTAGACCATAAGTAGCTCTAAGTACACGAAAAACATTTCCCATTTACTTGGAACTTTGTATATGCCTTTATTTTGGTGAGTCTACCAAATTTTCCTATACAAAAATGATCGAAAGCGCTGCATTCTTGAACAAATAATCATTAAACAGGTTAATTTTACGATATATACAATCTTCGAAGCATGTAATAATCATTTTTGAAAAGGGACTCTGTACGGACGCTTCCACGAAACCTCAGGTTTATATCCAAATTGAATTCCTCCGCAACATCTCTTCCAAGGGACTACGGACGCATCCAACTCTCTTCACGTAGCCTCAAGTGGCTTTAATCCTACATCTAATTCCTCCTCAACATCTTGAGCTCCTCCACGTAGCCTCAGGTAGTTATACTCTAAGCTCACTAGTGAAATGAAGCTCTGTCAGTGGTTTTGTTTTCAACCGGCAGCGCTTCGCACTAAAAGAAACGGACGGGCTCCGCCCGCTCTGATCGAGCTCGACGTTTGGAATCTAGCGTGCACTAAACATCTCCTTTGGGTCAAAAGAAGTTCTCAATTTGTTCCTTATATTTGTCTGTTTGAGAGTTACTGATAAACCTGCTAATAGCTGCAAAGGTGAAGATGGAGGAACTCGTTCCAAAGTTACAGTCGAGGATTAAAGCAGGTAAAAGTAGTGGAATTTGAACGCGCTGCTCTGTACTGAGGACTAATTATTCCATTATAAGTTCTGTCTTTAGTCTGACATTTTTCATACTCATAGAAATTAAGCTGCCTGTACTTTTTCTAGATTAATCATCCAGGAGAAGTCTGGGAATTGTGTTCAGTAGTTCTTATGCCATTGCTAAAGCAATGTTTTGACTTCCTGTTTGACTCTATAGAAACTTCACAAGCATGTTTTGGCCAGTAAAGAATAATTTTGTTCCATCCTTGGCTAGGCGGTCAGTTATTTGGTTTCCTTCAATCTTTGAATGCTCTGGTAACCTTATTGATTGCCTCACTCCTAGTGTATTGAGTCTTGAATAAGTCCAGACTTTATCTCTGAAGATTTTAATGCCTTTAAAGCGGTCTGGTTATCTGTTGGAGTTCTTTTCCATGAAGTTAACTGATTGTTTTAGTCCTCCAGCTCCATGTATTGCTGCTGCGGTCACATTAATGGACTCGGAACCTTCTGTGGGAATGACAATATGATTTTTCATTTGCTTCGGGTCATCCTTTGCAGAAATTTAAATCCTGCAGATTTTAGAATCTAAATTCGACCAGGCACCATCTATAAAATGGGATGCCTGTTAATTCCCACAAGAAAATTGATTCTGGTGGCATACATATCTCAAAGAATGATTTGATTGATGGTGCCAGGTATGTATTTTTTTTGGGAACATCTGGTTCCTTGCAATTGTAGGAGATTATTGATTTATCCATTTGAATCGTTTGGAAAAGTCAGGAGAGGATTACAAGGTAAAAATTTCGGGGTAACAAAAGTAACAGCAAATCCAAAAGATATTCTAGAAAGAGAAATCGATAATTATGAAGATTTTTAACTGAGCTCGTCTTGACTATCGATTTTAAAATAGATATTCATCTAGTCTCTAGTGAGTATTCTCGGTTTTCCTTGCTGTTCATCTAATTTCATTTGAATTATTCTTTGCCATTTTGTAGTTTTGTTTACAATATACTCACATTATTTCCTAAGAAAGAAGAGTTATTCCCATTTCGAAATGTCAATCATTAAAATAAAAATTGAGTTGAACGGTTTTATTCGAAATAATCAGCTATACCAAAAACTATAAAATAATTAGGACTTGAGCCTCGACCTTCTTGAGATTATGACGTCTGCCAGGAAATTGTGCAATACTAGCAGTGCTGTCTTCTTGTGTCTAGAATAGATGATAATCTGGAACTTATAACAGACTAAAATAAAAACGTGAAGCGCATTTGGAATATTCCTATTGGTAGACTTGGGAACACATTTTTTGACAAGTATTTATACAGGTTTTTGTGCGCCCTACGATTTTATCTGAGTCTGTTAAAAGTCTAAGATTATCACATATTCTGCTGATGCAGCGGCATTCGACACGAAAAGACAGCACTGCTAGTATTGTAGATTTCTTATTAGACGCCAGAATCTCAAGAAGGTCCAGATTTGGGTTCCAATTATTCTGTACTTTTTGGTACAGCTGATGATATAAAATGAAACAGTTCACTTTAAAAGTTTTTTTACCTATGTCCATTTTCTAGTTTTTAGTTAGATTTTTGGCTAGAATTATTACGCAAAATTCATTATCTCTTCTTACTGTCTCATTGCTTCTTTGTTGCATGGTTTCTTATCTGTCAATTAAGCTCCTCAATTCGTAGCCCTTTTCGATGGGATTACTAGTAACCGTTGAAAAGTTCCACTGTCCACTTCCTGACTATCATTAGACCCTCGTAACCAAGTTGAAATTATCATAATGTTGTATTATCATGATTATATCACACACCTTAGCAACAACCAATGAAATTAAGGGATTTTCCATGGTAACGAGGTATATCGCGATAATATTCTCTCCTAGCTCGATATACCACAGTAGCTTTTTGAAAAATAATAAAAAATATAATAATTAATGAATTTTATGGTTTGTGAAATAATCCTTGCAAATACACCTCAAGATTCGGTATATTATCGCATATACCTTGAATTTAACTCAAATACTTTTTGTCTCGGGTAATTTTTTACTCGGCAAATTTGGAGATTTATAATCAACGATAATATCCCTCGAGCTAAAGCTCTCGGGTATTATCAGATTATGAATCTCCAAATTGGCCTCGAAAAAATTCCTCAAAAGACAAAAAGTATATTCGTGAAATTCTTCGGTATATCGATAATACACCTCTCTATCGGTATATTACCGTTGACTATTTCATTCGTAGTATTTATAACAAGGTTAACAATGCTAAATCGCCATAGAAACGGTGCATATCAGTGGGCATTTGGACGTGTAGAAATACCATCGGGTATTACACTAGTGGTCAGAGTGAGTATTTTACTCAAAGATGTGGATACCTCCAATTTGTGCTTTCCTCGTATTTAATGGAATATTTTTCTGAATATCTTCATCAATTTTATCTTCTGATCTATCACCAAACCTTTCTGAAATAGATTCTATATCAAGACGCAATATATTTCTCTATTATTCGTCAAAGAAAATGCAAGAAATTCTAATTTTTCAGTTTGACAGAAGTTTGTTTACTCGTTCCTATGAAAATTACGTGACTTGTTACTTGATTCATAGGAAACTAATTTGAAAAGATGGTTTGACTCCTGGAATAGTCCTCCATATACCATTTGTAGTTAAAGTATTATAGACTATTTTTTTTGATGCAATCACTCATGTTTATTGTGTTTGTGAATACCACTCGTGCTGCACACTCATGGTATTTAATCGCAAGCACAATAAACATTCGTGCGATAGCACCACAAAAATAATCGATGATACTTCAACTACTTATAGTATAATAAATGAGAATTCAATGTATGTGTGGATTTTCGTAGGAATCGGTTGAGAAGAAATAATTGAAGAAGTTGTCTCCATTTCAAAATAAATACAGAGTTTGATCGAGAACCTTGTGTATTAAAAATCCAGTTCTGAAAGCAAATTTTGAATAATTCAAATAATTAAACCAGATTCCATTAAATTATACTACAGCAATATCACTAGACAAAATTACCATCTATCTCAACCGCATTGAAATGAGAACTCGCAACTAATTGCACTTGTCACTCAACTGTACTGAAGTAGACCCTAATGTAACTTCACTTGAATTGCGCACCCGCTGTCTTACCTCCTCATTCAAATTCTGGAACATTTGAGATTAGCATCTTCAACTCACGAAACACAGCCAGAAACTGCAATGGATAGCAGTAAACTAGAAGAAAGGATTTTGTGAGTTATTTAAGGTTAAAGGTTACAATAGGGTATATTCATGAATTTATTTTATATTTTTAATTCACTGTTTACAGTAAAAAATATAAATTATGTTTAAAAGTGCTGTAATCAAGTTTAAAAAAATATTTAAAATTGAGAATAATTTTGAGCTGTTTGAACGCCGCCATTTTCGCGCGCTCTATTAATGACGTCAAATACCATGTCCAGTGACATTACAGTCCATTGTTTACTACAGGTATCTTCGTTCTCAACTTATTTCAGCATTAAAAAAGGTCAAAAGTCAGTTTATAAGTATTGCATTGAGCCTGAATGCAAAATACTATCAGAAATGTACCTGACAAAGTCTTTTTTCCAATCCATACAGGTTTTAAAATACGTAAGAAATGATGTAAGGTTATCAGAAGAGATAAAGTGTCATAATAAACTTGACAGATCATGAATAACATTATATGTGATTAGTTTTGGCAATAGAATTCAGTGTATGTATGCGGCTTCGTTTAACATTTGCTCGTTTCAAAATGAACAAAAATTATAGGTTATGTTTACTGCTCATCATATTTCGGATTGTATTCATTAAAATAGCGTACATAATGTGTTATTATTGAATACTTACTTCGCAATGTTCACTCTTTTTACTTCAGCGGACGTAAAATTTGGATTTGAAAGAAAATAAGACGACATCATGAATGGATCTATTCTTGACAGATTATCGGATTGTGCTTTCACAAAACCACTGTCTTAAATGATTTATTATCTCACTAGGATGCTATTATTACACTTGAACAATAAATGAATCCACAAAACACACGTTATTACTATGTTTTCTGATCAAAAGCCTGCAATGACATACAAATGTAAATAGTGCGCTCTTGTTGGCATGGTATTTGACGTCACATTTCGCTTCAACCAATGGTGCTGCGTTTTAGAACTTCGAATTTCTCTCGCTAAATTTACACTTTTATTCATTAATTTTAAGCAATTAAAAAGATACTAAATATCAAAATGATGGTTTAGTACAAAAATACTTTTGGTAGTCTGAATAACCTCCGACATATTAACGATGAATGGAGCACTGAGGGACTGAAGCAATTTCCTTTCATACGCTTAGGTTTAAATCACAACGTACGTAAAATTATGTTTAGCTTGTGAACCTGCACGACAAGACAATCTTTTTATGTTTTCTTTTACTCTCTTTTTCAATATTCCTTGCTGACAAGATATGATTGCTTTTAGAAATATCCGGTACTATGGGAATTTCCTCGAAATACTTATACTTTATTGGTTATCCGTGCTTCGTGTAGCAGATTTTCAATATTGTGTCGTCTTGTTGACTGGGAATATATTTTTATAGCTTTGATGCAATTTTCGAGCCGACTTAAATTGGGTAACACATAGCTCCAATTTACATATTCATTCTATTCAGAATTTTATGTCCCCTTCATTTGATTAATGTTTCTAATCCTCCGCAATATCGCATCAACAGATCTTCTAAAATTGTTTTAACACTCCACCCACACTTTGTAAACATTAGAGCAGAGAAACCTCTAGAGCCATCTATCTCAATAAATAATCCAATACATAGCCATAAATTTCAAGGACGTAATAATTGGGTTTAAAATTTAATAGAAACGCCGTGGAATACAAAACGAAATTCAGTTTTAAGCCCACAATGTTAGTCCTATAAATAATAATACAACGATTCTCCGCCATCTACGCTGTATATGTGCAATTTTCAGAATATTGGAGTTTTATTCGGTGATAAATTATTTCAATAGCTTCTAATTCTAACCAAACTTGAACTGCGAAGCTTTGGGTTTGAGCCGTACAAATTCTGGCGCAAGATAGCTGTAATAAATGGGGGATAATAAATTAGATTATACAATTTTTTCGGGAAGACAATGCGAAATAGCTATCAACGGAATTGTTATGCATAAAACAACGTAGAAAATGTGAATTTGCTCAGGTCGTTGTGGATAATACATTGTTTGACTAAGCCGCGAACATGTCGTTTGTGGAATGTCTTCCAATGTTAAACATCAATTTTTGGAATAGATAATATTCCGATGTTGCTGAAACAGGGTAAAAGAAAAATGATCAATATGTTTAAAGTCTAATACGATAACAACGACTTTTTCACGGTGTTCCGCGGTATATTTTTGCGAGCGTCAGTTAATAATGAAGAGTAATATTTTCCAGTCACTGTTCTGCTAAGTTGAAATCCATCTTCGTTATAAAAAAGGGCAAGTAATTTTCCTGATTATTTCTTTACGCGAAACTTCTTGAGCCGAGATAAGCTACCATGTCTCCATTTTTCGGCGATTCTTTTGATAATAATTATAATCTTTTTCTTCAGAAAACAATGATGCAAAATTAAACAAGGCAAGTAACTAGATACTAAAAATATACAAAATACTAGATGTGATAACGTGGATATCACACCCAAACAAAAAGAATAAAATTCTCTGGCATTCACCCAAGGCTTGAGGAAAACCACGTGAAAACCCCAAACAGAGGAATATGTCCTACTTGGTACAGCTCCGCACACATCCTAAATCACAGAATACACGACATTTCAACAAGACGGCGTAGCGCTACTCTTTGCCATTGGTTTGGTTCACAACTGCAGTGTCAAATAGTCTTCTGTGTACTTTAAAATCCAAAATATACACAGAACTACACCAACTAAAACATAGTCATCATATATGTGTGTTATTGATTACAGAAAGCCAAACATTTGATAATTCAAAACCATCACTTTGGTTGAAGTTATTTGGATGTTTAAGTATCTCAATTGCTTCTCTGACCAATCTATCATGAATCGATGAGCATCTTGCGACTATTCTTGTTTCTTCAAACTTGATGTCATGCAAAAACTCGATGGCATGATCAGCTACACAAGATTTATTTGGATGGTTTAATCTTATACATCTTCTATGTTCAGCAATGCAAGTGTTCACAGTTCGGTCCGTCTGTCCAACATAGACTTTCCCTCAGGTACAAGGGATCTTATAAATGCCCGAAGATTGTAGGGGAATCACGTCCTTTACAGGTCTCATGAACTGCTTGATATTTATTACCGGAGCGAAGGAAACTTTGAAATTATATCTTGACAAGATCCTTCCGATCTTCTCTGAAACATTGCTTACATAAGGTGAAGGAACATAATTTTCACTCACACTAGTATCCTCAACAGTAGTATTAGTAGACTTGGATCGAAGAGCCTTTCTAATGGAGTGATAACTAGAGCCTTTTCTCTGGAAAATCACTTTTAGACTATTAATTTCATCATCAAGTTCATCAGGATGACAAATATCATTATCCTTCCGGAATAAACATTTAATAATGTTCTGTAGTGTTCATTGCTCTTAAAGGAGTTGTTTATTGTTAAAATAAAAGTCACTTTCCAATCAATAAAAGTTTAAGTATTTGATGCAAGTAAAACAAACACCATCAGCCTTATTCATAGTTGGATAAACTGGGTTTAAACGTGGTTTATCTTTAGATCCGTTCCAACTCTTATTCATAGATGCGGTTTAAACCAGGTTTAAATGTTTAAACCTACTCGCACCCTAGTTTAATAGTAATTTACATTGCAAGACCGTTACTTAGAACTTTACGGGCGAGCACGTAAAGTTCGGGTTACGGTCGAGCATTGTACAATGTTTTACATTATACTGAATCGTAGATATATCAAAAATAAATTATTGGAACGTACAGTAAAATATATTAAATTATTTGATCGTAATAGTCTTTGGAACATAAAGCAAATGTTACTATGACAAATGTTGTATAAAACAAAATGAAATATTATTTTGAGCTGTCAGTTATGGATAGTTTCAATGCGCTCAACCTTCCGAAATTCTGCAAGAAGCTGAAGAAGCTAATGGAAAATTAATACCAGAAAAGTCACGCAACCGATATGATAAAGAACTAGGAGATTTTAATGAGTGGAAAAGGAAAAATAATATCAGTATGGTCCTAAACGAAACTGTTGTGTTGGCATACGTATCTAAATTATCAAAGAAATACAAACCGACAAGTTTATGGACTAAATTTTCAATGTTGAAGAAAGCCTTAATTGTTGATGGCGACGTTGATATATCTAGGTTTGTTGTGGTAATTACCTTATGAGTTATGTAGTAATTAAATTGATTCCGTAGATTTAGCAAGGTTATTCTATTTTTGAAGAAACAAAATATTAATTTTATGCCGAAGAAATCTAAGGTTTTGTGTGTTGCGGATTGTCGCAGATTTATTTTGGAAGCTTCGGATGATTTCTTACTATGTAAAGTTGTGCTTATCTTTGGACTATATGGTGCTTGTCGCCGAGATGAATTACTTAAACTAACAGTAGATGATATCGAGGACCATGAGAAGTATGTGCTACTAAAGTTGCGAGATACCAAGACATATACTTCCAGGTCATTCATTATTCCGGATGCAAGTGAATTATCAAAGCCTTATGATATTTACCAAAAGAATGCTAAACTACGTCCGCGTAATGTTGGAACTAGACGCTTTTTTTTGGGGTACAAACAAGGAAAATGTGTTGCGCAGCCGGCTGGTATGCATACTATTGGAGGTGTACCGAGAGAAGTAGCAGAATTCCTTGGTTTAGATCACCCTGAAAAGTACACGGGCCATTGTCTTAGACGAAGTGGTGCTAGCATGGTGGCAGAGTCTTCGGGAAATATTCTACCAGTGAAACAAATTGGTGGTTGGCAATCATCAAAAGTGGCAGAAGGATATATAGAAGAGTCTATAGCAGGCAAAATGAAAGTTGCAAATATGGTTCTTTCGACCAACCCACACAACGAAACGTCAAATGCTATCGTTGCTTCATTATCTTCGACAGAGGAAGTTTCTACCGAAAATGTGTGTGCAGCCTCTTCTGGTTTGGTGATTACGGGGAATTCCAGCTGTACAGTTAATGTCCATTTATGCTGCAAACAGAATTGTTTCTAAATTATTGTATATATTTGTATTTTTCGATACTTTCAATAAATAACGTTATTATTATAACGGGCAGCCCGTTATAATTTTAATAGGCTTAGCCCATTACAACTCACTTTACCATTAGAGACAGAGCTCTGTTATGAGACGTTTACGATTCAGTATAATGTAAATATGTTTTAAACCTAACCTATCTGTCAAAAATGAAGAACTTAAGTGACATGTCATTATAAAAGTGTATATTTATTCTTATTAGATCCTGTGAAAATGATTATTGTTGTTACAGATATTCACTGTGTTGAATTATGTCATATTTTCATTAAAATCAGAAGAAGTAAAAATAAATTCTGGAAAATATTTCGTATAAAACATCAAATTCACTTTATTTGAATGCAATATACACAATTGCAGCATATCAAGAAGTAGAAGATCTTTATGTAGCATTTGCATGTAAATCCTGATTTGAATTAATATAATTAAATACTTGACAAGATCAAATATACCTCAAATGAGAAAATGATATGGAGATAGATAATTATTTATTCATGAATAATAATAATAATTACTAGAACTATCAATTATTTATCATCTTCTTCACGATGATGATTCGTTTCTTTTGATTACAACAAAGAATTTAACAAAGATCCCTTCAGTTCCTACATAAATAAAAAAAGTTATAAGTTTGGTTGATTACGATAATAGAATAATCAATAGATATAATCATATTCCTCCATTCTCAATCAAATCAGCAAAAATAACTATTAATTGAACTAAATTAAATAAGCAAACAATTCTTTTCACTGATTATAATAATGGAACAATCAATAGTACATTAAAAATCATAAAATTCCGTCATAAGATCTTCTGCTTTTTACTAAGACAATTATAATAATTATTGTTATCAAGATTAGGATCTATTTTCACACCTAAAATTATTTGAATGATTGTTCATTATGTATTAGTAAGGGTTTTTATATAACCAATTTTTTCGGGACTAATTTGCTCTTTCTGTAGTCAAGTTCTCGTTCTGTTGAATTATAAACCATATCATAATCAATATTCCGTTTATTTATCTTCAGAAACTGAAAATTTGCAGCGACTGTGTCTAAAATCATTTCTATGCTCCATCTCCTCTTTCAGTTTTATATTTATCAATACATTTCTAAACGAGTATCAATTTTTGTTCGTATATCTATTTTGTTGTACTGACCAATCGTTTATTCATTTTGATCTAATAAAATCAGCAAATATGATAATCCTAGTGAATAATAACTGTCAAATGTCAATGCATATTAAAAACCAAGCAAAGCGTTAGAATTCTTGAATCTGATTTAAATTCACTACTACCAGTCAGGTTGTTCGCCGCTATATATTTCAGTCTAGAAATTTCTACGTCATTCTAGCAAGTTGTCCGAATGTACGATTGAACAATAGAGATCGAGCAAATACAATTTGTGCGGCAATTATCATATGGTGATGATCAACTGTAGAAAATTGCAACGTAAGCGATTCAGCCGTTTTGAAAATTCGACCTAGTAGACAAACAAATATACAGACAAAAATTAGGAAAATACGTCTTTGGATTTTGATATCCTACAATTTTATTTATTTACAAATTTTATTGTGAATAATTTTTCAACTCAGGTTACAGTGTGAATCTTCACTTTACAAACTCGGATGTTCACAATATCGCGAATAAATCACTGACTGAATGACTCCTCTCCTAGCTCACGCTCTTATATACCTAAGCCGACATTGGGCCAACATTCAATTGTCTAACAGTTGTTGCCTGGCAACCACTGAACATCTAGTGACCATAGCCTGTCAATCATGTCCGACAATTGAACATCGACCTTGTCAATACTAACTAGGATTACAGTTACAGTCCAAATAAATAATCATGTGACCTAATTATTACAAATATTCCATATATGTGATATTATTTTCAATAAGAATAGAGATGAATTGAAAGTGGAACTCTTATTTTTGTCTAAATAGAAAATAAGTATTGGAACTTAGACTACAGGGCACTAAAACATGACGCAAGTATGTTTTTATGAACGTAAGAGTGAATCGAAATGATTAAGGAAAGAAAAAAGCCTTTTTTTTATTGAAATAAATACCAAGCACGTTCTGAAGTATTGATTGAGACGAGAGGAAATATGCCGCAGATATTTTTCTCGAACGCACGAATGAAGCTAAATGCGTGAGTATTATAACAATGAAGGGAAACAGGCGAGTTAGGTCTTCTTGCTGCGAAGATCTGCGAAGGACTATATATTTATTATTAGAATTTAGTAAAAATTGCCAGAAAAAAAAACTTTCAATTCTACAGGGAACACAAAAATCTAAATTTTTGTTTGGATAGTTGAAACTCCAATTATCAAAGCTTGAGCAAAGCTGGAGACATCGCTAGTCGCTTTATCTATTTCAATTATATCTTCAATTCTGGATCACTTAATTACTTTTCCGTTCAAGCGACTGGAAATAAATTGGAGCATTCTACGCTGTTCTTGAGTTTTCCGCCCGGAATACGACGAAGATTTCGTATCGTTGTATAAGTGATATAGCAGGAAGAAATAATCATGAATAATGCTGAAAATATTTTAATGTCCGACTAGTTCATTATTGTTGTCATAACAACACTGATTTCAGGGTAATTATTTAACAAATAATATCCTCGGGCATTATTTTGAAAAATAACAAACAAGTTTCCTAGTTACAGCAAGTAACTAGAGTAATTTCTCTGACAGAAATCCAAATGACAGGACATACATTGCTAAAAAATTTGATTGAAATACAACAAAAGTTGGATATTAAATATTGAAGGCACCACGGGAGTTGTACAGACAATAATGCCTACGGTCAACGTACACACTTCGGGCCAGAGGCCCTCGGAAAGTACATTGTTGATCTTAACACCCTTGATACCTCAATTAAAGGTCACTTTATAGTATCTTGTATTTATTGAGAAATATAAAGCTTTAAAATTTGAGAAGAAGCACTTCCTCAAAAGATCAGAATACAAATTCAATCGTCAGTAGCCCAAAATATTAAAATAATGCGTCAGAAACATAGAAAAACAATTGTGCTTCAATTGAAACTAATTCCATGAAGTTGGTGATTCATCCAATCTTCAATCCAACAAGACAGTTACTAATGAAACTGAACATTATGTTAGGTACGTGTGCATGAAAGCTGAAAATATTACGTTGAATTTCGTTTCCATATTTCAAATATATGGAGTGGAAAAACGTAAAAAATGCTTGCTTCATTATGAAGCAGGTACTTACTAATGGTTATACTACATCGGAGTGTTTCTAGACATTTTGTGCTTTTTTCCTTACGGAACTAAATTTAAATATGTAAAACGCACATTCATCATCCAGAGCAAGGTGTAATCTTACACATTTCTCTTTTTTGCAGTGTCAGAGAAATTTGCAAAACTGAATTAATTCCAGAGCCTATTAATTCTTCTCTGCTCTCTCGCTTTCGAGAGCGATTGGAATTCACTATCAGCAGTTTTCGCAAAACGATATTTGCATAAATTGGCAAGTATCGATACTTCAAAGGATCAGGAATGTACAGCGAAGCCTTATCGGTTGGAACCACTGACTTCATTACACATTCATCTCTTTTTTCCATCAGTATTTTATTTCGAAACTTTCTCACAACTTTCAAGTATATTTTTATTATGTGAATATATATTCTGCTCTAAGTAGTAGTCGTTATTTCATTTCTAATTTTGTAAATTCGCCACACGAATGGGTTTTTAGAAAATTACGATTTTTATCTTTTTCAAATGTTGCCCTCCCTGTGGTCAAGCAGGAAATAACGTATGGGATACTCATATTGCTTGTTACTGTTATTTCCGAGTACCTATCATTGTACGTGTACCATAAAAGGGAAAGGAAAATTTCTGTTTAACAGTAAAGCTACATGCGACTAGCGATAAAACTCCCCTTGTACTATTACATTTTAGTTTCGGCTGATTTGATGCAGAATTTTTGCTCTAGGTCGACCAGCCCCTTAAGAGATAAATTAACCGTGAAGAAAAGTTAGTGGTCACTAATCAGCTAATCGATTGTCATTTAGTCGCTTGTGTTCACGTGCAGGATGTTATTTTCAAAACGGCCAATTGGTTCTTGAAATTGGAAATGAGAGGGAAAGAAAGTTACTCAGTAATCATTCGATGTACCTTTTCCTATTTCCAAGGTGACAGTAGGAAAATTAAAAAGGTAGTTTCTTCACTATTTGGTAGCAAAAACTTAAGTATTGGAATATCCTACCTTGAAAGTGAAGATCCAGGCTAGCTATTAATAAGAGCACCGGAAATATTTTACCTGAAAAAAAGGAAATGGGCGCCACTCCCAGGAAATGATCAAAGGAGAAAAAGGTACTATTCTGGGAGACAATAGCAACAGCAAAAATGAAGCATAGACGTCGAAATCAATTATAAACAAACTTTTCATTAATTTGAAGCAAATAATTCCAAAAATTATAATTACAAAAATTTGGTAACTGACGAAAATGGTTAAAGCTATAATACAAGAAAATCTCACTGCAACAGCCAAAAGGGAACTGGAGAGCACGTCACAGATGTTCAAAATTACGTTACAAAAACTAGCTAAATATCCTCTTCAGGCGGAACTCAAGACTAGTATCGGCGGAGAAGGTAGATGACGAATTGTTAGCCACAAAAACTACGTCAGAAAAAAACGTTTCCTGAATAAAGTACAGTTGATCTTGCGTCTTATACGGCTTTGATAAATACCCAACGGTCCTTGAAGGTGTTGAGGTTGGCCGTGCGCCTGGTAATCAACTTCGGGACGTATTAATGTCCTTCTTAATTTCGTAGACGTATTAATGTTCCTCTTAACGTAAAGTTGGCCAGAAACTAGTCTCAAGTGGCCACGGGTTCTTAAGATCCCTAGCAGTTTAAACTGAAAACAAATGACCCAACCAGTATCCAATTCAACTGAAACAGGAGGCTCCTATAAAAAAATTGGAGAGCTCTCTTCAAACGTAAAGCGTTAAACTTGAATAAATAAATTTAGATTTAAATTGGAGAACGAATAAACTGTAAATTTAGTAAAAATTGAATAAAATAATCAGTAAAGTTATTTATTTGCCTAATTTTAAATTGTCCACTAAAAATTCACAAAATAAAAAAACTACGCTGAGCATTAAAGAGAAGAAAAACGAAGAAAATACAAATTCTAGCAAGACAAGAAAAAAGGATTATTAGCGACGAGTCGATAAATTTACGAACGTAGTTCGTTACTAAAAAAATTGGATCAATCTTCACAAACTCGTATGATTTTTAAGCTTAAAAAAGGGAACTAAAGTCCTCAACAAAATATTTCAAGCTTTGGAAACCAAAAACTACACTAACAACGTAAGAAACTAAACTACGAATTGTTGAATGACAAATCCGCAACGCGTTGGATCCAAAATATAGTTAAACTATGTATTATCAACCAATTTCACTAATCATTCAAACATCAAACATACTTAGGTGAGGAAAGGTAAAGGGAGGAACGATGATAGCCACAAATCTCGTAGGTTTTTTACTTCGAATGTATATATTAAAAAATGGAAGAATCATTTAGATGATGAAAGCGCATTTTTGACAGCTCATGAATGCTTGTTACTTCAGAGATTTTGCAAATTACCATCTCTCACAATTATTGAGCATAAAATCAAGCAGTTTGGGCAAACTTACGAAACAGCAGCTTCCATTTAGTACTAGTTTCAAGTTGACTATTTGATAGGTACATAATTTATGCTTGTACAAATTCAAAAATACCTTTTAATCTTCATTGTTTAGTTATTGACTGACGGGAGGTCAAATGCTGTACCTTAAAATGATAATTTAATCTTTATCAAAGTTATATAAAAAAAAATACACCAAAATTAAACAAATTTTCAACCAATAATAATAATTCATTATAATAAGCTTCAAATTCGCGTCAAACAAGTCATTGAATGAATCCCGGACAGATTTGACAACTGTACATAATAATAGTGACACTTGCGGCGAAAGTTGTAACTAAATTTGTATCTACTTTAATAAATTTCAGTTGCCATATCCCTAATGTCATATATATCCATGGGCATTGTTTCGCTTGTAACAAGTAATTGAATAATTTAAACTTCCACAATCACTGAGCTTGAATTAAAGCAATTTGTGCAAACCTACGAAACAGCAGCTTTTATTTAGTACCAGTTTCAAGTCTGTAAATAGTATAGTTGCTGAGAACGCAGCGTCACGCCAGCCAGCCAGACAGCCAAAGTGAATATAATAGCGCTTTTTTCCAAAAAATGTGCTAAAAATTGTACAAAAATGACGTAAGATTAAATTTTTGTAACAAGTTTGATTCCAAGTAAAATTTAATATATAAATTCCCTATCTGCACATTCTTCTTATCATGTATTTCCCTACCCATTTTAACGCTTTCTCTCCTTCACTTTATTTTTCTCCTCTGTATTTCTCTTTCAAAGAGTTACCATCCGATGAAATGAATCTGTTTCTGACTGAACTTTTCAAGCTCTGACCGGAATTCACTCGGATTCCATTCCCAAATTAAACTTTTGCTAAAGGGCCATAATCTATAGCATTGAAGACTTTTTTAAAGCAGTGTCAAGCGGACAGAAATATAAAAATTTCAAACTTGTGCTGAAAATATTTCTCATATTCATACTGAATTATGTATGTAATGCGATATTAAACATTTCATATTAAATTCATACTGAATAGCACAATTTATTCATTATTTATTGATAATAGGTATTTCCAGACGCATTAATAATCTTAAAAAGTCTGTTATTATCACATCAACATTTACATAATATCCACCTTAGAAAGTCGCTTTGATTTTTATCACTTGTTGCATATCAGATAATAATTCATTTAAAATAATATTAATAACGACAAATAAATGTCATGTTCATATCTAATATTCTATTCGTACAGTTATTTTATAGCAGTTTCTACATGTAAACATAAATTGTGAATATTATGACTATATTCTCGTATGATAATATTGAAATGAGAAGTACCTACCTACATGTATAATTTAATAATATATTTACTTAGAGAAGTTACTGTTTTCATAAATGGTTGATGGTTAAGATAATACAAGCACGACAAAAGTCTTTCAACTAAAGTTATAAACTTTCATTACATTTAAAACAATATGAATTCAAATAATCCTCAATTATAATATATAAACTAAAAATTAGAGTACTATCTTTTGGTTCATGCTCTGAAATACATCCTTGCGAAATATAGCCCACATTGTATGCTTACTTTAATAACGATACAAATAGTGGAACCACCATTTCCGACTGGCGTGGCGTCTGCTCTGCCGATTTTCTCTAGGGGATCATGGATGCTAGGGGTAACCATGGCAACGCTTCTGTGGTTTCCTGGTGAAATTTTGCCCTAAACGATCACTAAAAGTAGTCCTGGTTCCAAATCAAATTTACTCTTCACCTTTCCCCAACTATATTTGACTTTGAATACTAAAAAATAGTAACTGATAATTTTTCTTCTGTTTTAGGTATGCAAGACCACTACATTTTTTTGAGAAAAGAGGACGGTAAAAACAGTAAGTTGAACTAAACTTAATATTTTCTGAATTTAGATTTGAATTCATATAAAATATTTGTAGTACCTGCCCTGGTCTGGTACCACATCGAGTCGATTGACATGATATTTATACACAAATATGAATCAAAAGACGAATTGTTATAGTAATTAAGGTATCAAGGGTGTTAAAAGGACAATAATGCTTCAGGTCAACAGTGTACTTTCCGAGGGCCTTTGGCCCGAGGTGTGTACGTTGACCGTAGGCATTATCGTCCGTTCAACTCCTGTGGTGCCTTCAATGTTTAATGTCCAAATTTTGTACTATTTCAATCAAAAATATTAGCAATGTATGTCCTGTTTTTGTGATTACTGTCAGAGAAGTTACTCTGGTTACTTGCTGTAATTAGGAGACTTGTTTGTTATTCTTCAAAATAATGCCCTCGGGTATTTTTTCCTTACAATCACCTTGTCATTTCTATCATCACGCAAAATTTTCAATTTCACACCATTTATAAAAACATTGCAATCAGTCATCGTTTCACTTTTTATAAACATGAAATCTTGACATGAATTAACTTTATGTATTGAATAATTGTTTCCGGTTATTCCTCATTATTACCTGCATATACTAAAGCAGATACTTCACTTTCACTCAGCTCACCATCATAACCATTCAGAGCTTTTTGCAATACCACACCCATAAACAAATTAAACATTGTCTCACACCAAAATCAATACTAATTTCATAATGTACTCAACAGAAATCCTCCTTGCACATCTTTCATCTTAAAAATTGTTTAGTTCCGTATCTTAATCTATACATTTGTTCCAGCCACCCTCATTTTTGAATATAGGACAAATAACAGTCATTTTCCAATTATTAGAAGCCACACAAAGTCGCAGACATAATAAATCAACCAATCATATACTCTTCAGTCGTCATACTTCAACAATCCATTCGTCAAACCATTCAAAGTAGGGGATCCTCTTCACTCTAAGCGCATTAACTCATACTCAACAGCACTCTCATTAATATCACAGTCATCTTCAGTAGTAGTAATCCATATATTCCCACTATTCTGTCTAATTTCATTTCGATATCATAATTTAATTTGGATACGAACAGCTGTGACGTACAGACGGTCAAACATTGGAATGCCAACATAAGGGCTCCTAATGTAACTTTGTGATACGGAGCCCTAATAAATGTGTGAATTACAGCTATCAGTAATTGAAGATCTCCGAAAAGAGAGTTCCTTTCCAATTATGTCTCATCAAAATATTCTTTAATATTATTTGATTATAACTTCTACCACAACGATTTTTTCTGATTAAGATAGTTAGACTTTCAACTTTCTACTTCAATTAAAAGAAACTACGGGATGTAGACAGCCATAAATTAACATTATTTATTGACTCTACATTGTTAACAGGAGTTCATTTGATATATGACCAAACGTATATTTCAAAACAAAGAAGTTATGTTTTTAAATCATAAATGATCCTTTTGATTTTTAAATCTGTGAATTTATTTGAAACTCTGACGTTTCGATCCTTTGACCAAGGATCTTCTTCAGAAAACAATGATACAAAATAAAACAAGACAAGTGACTAGATACTAAAAATATACAGAATACTAGATGTGATAACGTGGATATCACACCTAAACAAAAAGACTAAAATCCTTTGGCATTCACCCAAAGCTTGAGGAAAACCACGTGAAAACCCCAAACAGAGAAATATGTCCTACTTGGTACAGCTCCGCACACATCCCAAATCACAAAATACACGACATTTCAACAAGACAGTGTAGCGCTACTCTTTGCTATTGGTTTGGCTCACAACTGCAGTGTCAAATAGTCTTCAGTGTACTTTATGATCCAAAATATACACAGAACTACACCAACTAAAACATAGTCATTATGTATGTGTATTATTGATTACAGAAAGCCAAATATTTGATAATTCAAAACCATCAGTACGGTTTAAGTTATTTAGATGTTTAAGTATCTCAATTGCTTCTCTGACCAATTTACCATGAATCGATGAGCATCTTGCGACTATTCTTGTTTCTTCAAACTTGATGTCATGCAAAAATTCGATGGCATGATCAGCTATAGAAGATTTGTTTGGATGGTTTAATCTTATGCATCTCCTATGTTCAGCAATGCGAGTGTTCACAGTACGGCCTGTCTGCCCAACGTAGACTCTCCCACAGGTACAAGGGATCTTATAAATGCCCGAAGATTGTAGAGGAATCACGTCATTTACAGGTCTCATGAACTGCTTGATTTTCATTACCAGAGCGAAGGAAACTTTGAAATTATATCGTGACAAGATCCTTCCGATCTTCTATGAAACATTGCTCACGTAAGGTGAAGAAACATAATTTTTACTCACGCTAGTATCCTCAACTGTAGCATTGGTAGACTTGAATCGAAGAGCGTTTTTAATGGAGTGATTATTGAAGCCATTTTCTGGAAAATCACTTCTAGATTATAAATTTCATTATCAAGTTCATCATGATGACAAATATCATTTGCCTTTCGGAATAAGTATTAAATTGTTTCGTACTTTCATGAAAGATGGAGATGTGAATCAGCATGAATATATTGATTCGTGTGTGTAGGCTTTTTATAAACAGTATGCAAAAGTCTACATCATTGGTTTGTTCCAAATTAACATCACGAAGTGGTAAGCAGCCATTATTTTCGATTTATGATGTAAATTTGATACAATCTTTGGGCATTTATAAGATCCCTTGTACCTGTGGGAGAGTCTACGTTGGACAGACGGGCCGAACTGTGAATACTCTCATTGCTGAACATAGGAGATGCATAAGATTAAACCATCCAAATAAATCTCCTGTAGCTGATCCTGCCATTGAGTTTTTGCATGACATCAAGTTTGAAGAAACAAGAATAGCTGCAAGATGCTCATCGATTCATGATAGATTGGTCAGAGAAGCAAGTGAGATACTTAAACATCCAAATGACTTCAACCATACTGATGGTTTTGAATTATCAAATGTTTGGCTTTCTGTAATCAATAACACACATATATAATGACTATGTTTTAGTTGGTGTAGTTCTGTGTATATTTTGGATTATAGAGTACACTGAAGACTATTTGACACTGCAGTTGTGAGCCAAACCAGTAGCAAAGAGTAGCGCTATGCTGTCTTGTTGAAATGCCGTGTATTTTGTGATTTGGGATGTGTGCAGAGCTGTACCAAGTAGGACATATTCCTCTGTTTGGGGTCTTCACGTGGTTTTCCTCAAACCTTGGGTGAATGCCAGAGGACTTTATTCTTTTTGTTTAGGTGTGATATCCACGTTATCACATCTAGTATTCTGTATATTTTTAGTATTTAGTTACTTGCCTTGTTTTATTTTGTATAATTGTTTTATGGAGAAGATCCTTGATCAAAGGATTGAAACGTCAATGTTTCAAATAATTTAAAATCAAAAATCGTTGTCATTCAATGAAATTCTGAAAAATGTAGAGATTATTATAATAAAATCTTATTATTACTCAAAATACATATTAATATTTATGTTTGAAGCTTCCTATCCGAGCCCGGCTTAAAACTAGAAGTTATTACAAGAATTTGTGCTCATCCTGAGTCTAGTTAAGTGATATCAATGAACCAATTTATCTTTATGTGTGAGGGCTATTATTATTCGTACCGCATACATGACACATTTGAAATAGATTGATAGACAGCATTAATTGAATTGGGACTGCCTGGAGTATATGATTAGCGCCGTGGATGATTCAAATCCTGTACTTAATTGTATAAGTTTTTATGTACCTCATAGAACACAAAAATATCAAACTACCTTTCATTTGCTCCGGAGGAAAATGTTCATGTATGTTGAAATTTAATCTGAAATTTCTCGTTACTTTCTTGTTACCTAACTAACTGTGTTAGTTTGGCGGCTACGCTAATAATTGTTTACGGCCAAGATAGTCATTTTGAAATATACTATATACGTTTATTGTATTACGTTATCAGACTGAGTGCCAATTCACAATGTGCGTAAACGAAAGGAATACGTAACCGTAAACATAAACGTAAAGTTGAACTAGTGTATTTCAATGCTCGTGTTCACAATACTCTTACGTATTTCTTAGGTTTATGTATTGACTTAAGAGCTACATAATGAAAACATAAAGTTGAGATAAATTCAACTTTATGTTATGTTCAGGTACGAAACAACTAATAGCGCATGTGTCAACTTTAAACACATGTTTTCATCTGACAGTTGACAACACCCTGAATTGAAACATGCTTCAAATATGATTGACATAGAATTATTAATAAAAAAACAACAATTTCTTCCTCGTCTTGATATTTCTCTCGTTGGCGACTTTTATAACGCAGTTTCAATAATAATGAAACAATCTCAAGATCTTTTTCAGACATCATGCAATAAAACAAAGCAAACCAAACTCCAAATTGTTGAAAGTGAAACCAAAGAAAAACAGTAAACACGAAACAGAATCGAAATCAACAGAATATTTGAAAATGACAGTCAGAGAAACTAACATACATCAATAGTCCTAATTTGTACCAACGTAAATGAAAAAAACACTTTATTTCTTACGTTTGGAGTACTACGTAAAACCTTACGTTTCAGTCGGGACATGAACCCCCTCGATTATTTTTCTTCTAGAATATTATTGTGATGAAAATGCTTGATAACTTGATATTATTTATCAATAAAGGGATTTCTACAAACTTGGTTTACATCCTTTTAAGAGCGATATAAAGATATGGTAAAATAAGGGGCTCATGAATAGGCAATGCGTATAAATTTGCTTGTGTGTATAAGTAGTGAGGTACGCCCTGTATTCCTAAAATGTGTTACATTTTGTTTCAAATTCCAAGCAACGCTGAAGCTATTATACGTAGGTTGAACAATTTCATATATCCAAGAAGTATTTCAAGTAAACTGTTACTTCTTTGAAACAGCTTCGCAATTTTCCTAGCTCGACGTCATATCTTCAGACAATAATTTAATTCAGCTAACGAAGAAAGCAAAATGAGATGTGTCTTTGTTGCACATAGCAATAAGACCTTCATAGAACGAGAGGGTGGAACAAAGTCCATATTACTCTCCTTTGTTTCTCCCTAAGTTTCTTGCTTCAACGCTGTACAATGCCCTAATGGCGGTGGCCAACAACACAGATATTATTTCGGTTACTTATGTTCTGTCTCTATTGGACAATAAAATATTGTGCAATATCCTCCAGGCACAGAACCGGATTACTCGGAAAAATACGAGTAATATTTTGACATGTAAAATGTCGAACAAAATCAAAAAATTGACAGCAGTTATCATTGCCTACCTTATCATTTCAATTAAACTGATTGTTTTATACGGCAAATTCTGAATGTCTATTATACATATAAACTGCACTTCCGGCTCAGCCGATTCATACAAAAATAGTAGATAACTATTTTGATGCTACTACAAGTTCAAACACTAAATTTCAATATGCTATGGCCAATCATTCTAGATTTAAGCAAAAAATTAAGAAGAAGTTGACAGAAATGATGCAATCAAACTATTTCATAGTTTTCTCCTCTTGCAGTCGCATCAGCTTTTGTGTGCCATAGTTTGTCATGGAACTAATGAATCACCCTGTGTACCAGCTGAACACACTTCTTGCATACATAAAAGAATGCTTATATCCTGTGCCCTCTTTAAAGATAGAGAGCTTTCTATTAGCTTAAGTAAACAATACTAGTTAGTGTAAACACAGCTGAAACAACAACTATAGCCAGTAAAACGGCTTTTAGAATTATTTTTTGTTTACTCTAATATGTGGAACACTCAACAGGCAAATTAACTTTTAGAGTCAGAGAAGGAATTTTAGTGAATGCGTTTAATAAACGGAATAAATTGCAAACAAATATTCTGACGACGCGTAAGTGATAATTATGATTTAAAAAACTTGTGCTTCAAGAATTCCGTACATATTTACTGCATATTTAGTTCAACACATAATTATTAATTTTCCGAGATTACAGCTGTATTTTTCAATAATTGTTTATATTTTTATTAATGCTAATTTATTTATAAATATTCACATGTTGTCACATTTCTATTTATAATGAATTCAAAAGTCCCAACAGCTGGATGTTCCAAGAAAATTGAAATTTTACACCAATCATCTTGAATCGGGCGGCAACTGTAAACATGTGGTTCGTCTATATCCATTCATTCTGCTTTAGGTAACATTTTTATTGAATGTTTATAGAATAATGTGCAGTACAGTCGCAAAAATTTATTGACGCATTGATAAAATTAGTCGAGCACAATTGTAACTAAAGAAATCAGATCTAACAAAGGATGAGTGAGAGTAAAAAAAATGGGAGAATCATCTTGATGATGAAAGCGCATTTTTGACAGCTCATAAATGCTTGTTACTTCAGAGATTTCGCTAAATACCATCTCTCACAATTACTGAGCTTGAAATCAAGCAGTTTGGGCAAACTTACGAAACAGCAGCTTCCATTTAGTACTAAATTCAAGTTGACTATTTGATAGGTACATAATTTATGCATGTACAAAGTCAAAAATACCTTTTAATCTTCATTGTTTAGTTATTGACGGACGGGAGGTCAAATGCTGTACCTTTAAATGATCATTTGATCTTTATCAAAGCTTTATAAAAAAAATACACCAAAAGTAAACAAATTTTCATCCAATAATAATAATTCATTCTGATAAGCTTCAAATTCACGTCAAACAAGTCATTGAATGAATCCCGGACATATTTGACAACTGTACATAATAATAGTGACACCCGCGGCGAAAGTTGTAACTAAATTTTTATCTACTTGAATAAACCTTAATTGCCATATCCCTAATGTCATATATATCTATGGGCATTGCTTCACTTGAAACAAGTAATTGAATAATTCAATCTTCCACAATCACTGAGCTTGAATTAAAGCAATTTGTGCAAACCTTCGAAACAGTAGCTTTTATTTAGTACCAGTTTCAAGTCTGTAAATAGTATAGTTGCTGAGAACTCAGCGTCCCGCCAGCCAGCCAGACAGCCAAAGTGAATATAATTAAACGTATAATATTAGAATTCAGTATTTAAGACGACTGTACCATCTAGATACTTATGTCCTATTTTCATTGAGATCTAGTGAGCCGGAAGTGCACTTTATTTGACAGTCTTTTAGAATTTTTCGCATAAATTCGAAGCGATCGGCTGTAAATTATTGAAATCTAGTATTTCAGTCTGCTGTAGCATCTAAATGATTTCCTAAAAGCACTTATGTATATCTTACTATCGTATGGAATGCATAATACATTTGTATGTTAGTATTTTACGCTTGCTTGCCTACTATATTATTCTAATTGATCAATTTTAGATTTTATGGTTGCTAACTTCCAGCTACTATGTTTACAGGTGAATTATCAAACACTATAAATATTATTTTACTGCTTTACAATGAGTTTGCGATTTATATTACAGTGCTTGTTCTAAATTTATAATTTCATTCGGCTAAAATACAAATATGTAGATCGTAAATAATGTTTTACATAGGTTTACACATCATTCAAACTAATTATTTGATGTTTAATGTTAAGAACATAGTTAAGCTTAATGGCATTGAATCTTACAAGCAATATGTCTGAAATTATACACGTACTTTTTGATATTTGGAATCAACTTGCAAATTGATAGTATATAATGCTACAAGGACCGAACGATCGTCGTTATTGCCCAGGATGAAGGCAAAAGTGTGAGACGAGTCGATGAGAGGGCCAAGCTCAAGGCTCAGCTTCGTGCAGCCTACTTCAACCGCGACAGAAATAACGATTGTTCAGTGTCCGTGTTGCATACGATACTTTTTGTAACAAATCCAAATTCATAACAAATATTTAAAACTATTTTATCAATCTTTCAAACATATTTTTACAATTGATGTTACGTTTTCTGCCAACTACGAAACATAACTTACATATAACTTATTTTATTGATGTATATTACAGTCAGTTATTAATATTAATAAACACTATAACGAACACATCGCCTAATACAACTTTTCTCTAAATGTCAACTTACACACACACAATTATCATTTCTTCCCTGTCAATAGAAAAATGATAATCATTAATTACCCGAAATGGGAGTTCATGATCAAAGAAACAATTCAGTACACTTTTACAGAACAGTTTTCAAAATTTTTGAATAACAGCTTGGGTTGATTTTCCAGAACTCTACATTGAAAATAAAAACCGTGTCTGATTAAATGTATTGAATATTCTTCAAATGCATCTAGGCAGAATGATGATGCACCATCTAAGTTCAAGTTTGGATAATCAAGTTAGGAAATAAAGAGCCTGGCGCACGCTGTGTATCCATTTAGATTTAATTTGGTACCAAACTCTGTTTCAAGAGGAATGAAGCTTGCATGTTAATTCAAACTTCTAATTGATGAATTTTTATTCGTATCATTTAAAATTTGTGGGGTAAAAATTTCTTTTGGGACAGAGTTTTTGATCTCTATTATCTTATCGGCGGAGCAAACCGATAGCGGAAAACTTTGCTACTTTTTAATATAATTTTCGGTGGAGATAAATTACTCAAATACTTCAATAACTTCCACTGAATTCAAATTATTATTTAAGACTGCCAAATGATTTTTTACCCTACCCACGGGGGAATATTGATAAGTTTCTGACGTGAAATATGGTGGACAAGCAGCCGTCTGATAGACAAAAATATTCATCCAACCTACTATACTCCTTTTTAATTGCAAACAAGTATTTGATAACAGTAATTACCTCTTGTGTCATTTTGGATTTTTTTTTTAACATTGGGAACTCAGTTGAATATCTCTAATCCGAATTAATTTGTACATAAAGTCGTTCGGCTAACAATAAAATAAAATCTGGATAAGAGAGAGTGGGTATGTATGTCGAGCTGACGAATTCCGTGTCAAGTTTTTATTTCTTTTAACTAGCTTGAGATAGCACATTCTTTTTCATCTTTCAATTTTTATTCAACACTCAAGCTTATCGTAAAGCAAAAGTCCATTTATAGGTGCCTAGATGCATGTCCAGAGAAGAGCACCGTCTAACTAAAAGCTCATTTTTTGATTCTGTCAAAGTTTGATAACGCAGTCAAGCGAATAAAATAATTTTTTCTAGAGACGACATTTTAATATGATTTTAATAATTTTTTTGACGTTTGTAGATAAAATGTTGTACGCAACTTATGCGCGAAATTTTTTTGGGGTTTTCCAATGAAAAAACTTTAATACTCAACTACCAAAGTAAAATTCACGCACTGGATATATAAATAACTAATTCCAGCCCTGTACTTGAACTCGCACATTTGTTGCTATTGCTGAATGTTGATAAGACAAACAAATCTGACGTGAGCATCACGTGCCTTACTTGTACATCATTTGATATATACACAAATTCATTCAATAAAGTGTTCAGTCACTTCAGATTATAATTAATATAATTTTGATAATATTTTGACATGTACAATGTCAAACAAAATCAAAAATTGACAACAGATTATCATTGCCTACCTTTTCATTTCAATTAAACTGATTGTTTTATACGGCAAATTTTGAATGTCTCTTATACATATAAACTGCACTTCCGGCTCAGCCGATTGATATAAGAATAGTAGATAACTATTTTGATGCTACAACTAGTTAAAACACTAAATTTAAATATACTATGGCTGATCATTCTAGATTTATGCAAAAAATTTAAAAAGAGTTTCAAGTAAAGTGCACTTTCGGTATAGACGATTGGATCTATAATGCGAGGTGCACAACTAGACCCTATATCAGTCTTAAATACTTCTGAGAGCGCAATCTATCAGAGCGTATTTCATAAGTCTCACAGTTTATAATAATGTCACGTAGTTTCTTATATTTTACTGGTCAAACCTTTTAATTTGATATTCATTTCAAAAGGGCTGTGAAATATGTAATAGATATTCTGACATCTGGGAGTGTTTGGAATATTGGGCCTAAAATAACTTCATTGTATTCATCATGTCAAGAGAGTTGTGAAAAAAGGTAGGCCGCTTTCTAGAGGCGTCTGTCATATTGAATTTTAAAGGATATATTGCACATTTACGGAACTTACGTATTTTATCAAAATATATGATTAGGAAATGCGTCAAAATCAATTTTATGAATTTCAATATCGTGGATTTAGATGATAAAAGCTCATTTTTGACAGCTCATGATGGCTTGTTACTTCAGAGATTTCGCAAATTACCGTCTCTCACAATTACTGAGCTTGAAATCAAGCAGTTTGGGAAAACTTACGAAACAGCATCTTCCATTTAGTACTAGTTTCAAGTTGACTATTTGATAGGTACATAATTTATGCATGTACAAACTCAAAATTACCTTTTAATCTTCATTGTTTAGTTATTGACTGACGGGAGGTCAAGTTCTGTACCTTAAAATAATAATTTGATCTTTATCAAAACTATATAAAAAAGATACACCCAGAGTAGACAAATTTTTATTCAATAATAATAATTCATTCTAATAAGCTTCAAATTCGCGTCAAACCAGTCATTGAATGAATACCGGACAGATTTGACAACTGTACATAATAATAGTGACACCCGCGGCAAAAGTTGTAACTAAATTTTTATCTACTTTAATAAATTTCAGTTGCCATACCCCTAATGTCATATCTATCTATGGGCATTGTTTCATTTGAAACAAGTAATTGAATAATTTAATCTTTCACAATCACTGAGCTTGAATTAAAGTAATTTGTGCAAACCTACGAAACAGCAGCTTTTATTTAGTACCAGTTTCAAGTCTGTAAATAGTATAGTTGCTGAGAACTCAGCGTCACGCCGGCCAGCCAGCCAGCCAGACAGCCAAAGTGAATATAATAGCGCTTTTTTCCAAAAAATGCGCCAAAAATGCGTTAAAAAGTTGTAGATAGAGTGCAATTCATTTGTATTTATGAATACTAGCTCTTTTTCAGCTTGGTTATCAATGTTTCTTGAGAATCTTATTAAAGATAAAGGAATCTTCTTTATTAAAATTCCCCATTTCTAATTCAAGAAGATGTAAGAGATTCAATTTATGATACACTTCCTACTAATTAGAAATTCAGTGCTTCATAACGTTATGAAAAGTTGTTAAGAAAGTCACTCAGGAAAGTTAGATAGGTAGGAGTATTAGTTTGTTCTTTATTCAGGTATTTTAATTTCCTCTTGAAATTTTCAGTGGAACTATATAAGAGTATGTCGCAAATTGAGTTCCACAAGAAATTAATTGTGTCTTCCGGTAAAAGAACAGCATGAAGAATTTGGAATTACTTCCCAGACGACTAGCAGGAGACTACATTTACATGAATTATTCATCCATTTTTTGCCTCATTCACTGTAGTTTTTTTATCTCCCAAAATACTTTGACAATGTTCAAGAGGAAGAAAAAGTAAAACACAATATTTTCCTGTCTTCGGTGATGGATCTCCCTGATAACAAATTGCAAGCGTCTGGTAGGCTTAGCATGACAATCTTGTGTCTGGAACATTAGATCTGTGAAGGTGATGAGGTCGGAAGAAGCTCAAGAAGGTCTCAGGACAAAGCTCAGTACTTCAGACACATCCCAAATGAGATTTGCGACAGACGATGTGTAAAATTAGGCGCGACCGTAGGATAAATATGTTTTAGCGCATTTTTTGGAAAAAAGCGCTATTATATTCACTTTGGCTGGCTGGCTGGTTGGCCGGTGTGACGCTGAGTTCTCAAAAACTATACTATTTACAGACTTGAAACTGGTACTAAATAAAAGCTGCTGTTTCGTAGGTTTGCACAAATTGCTTTAATTCAAGCTCAGTAATTGTGGAAGATTCAATTATTCAATTACTTATTTCAAGTGAAACAATGCTCATAGATATATATGACATTAGGGGTATGGCAACTGAAATCTATTAAAGTAGATGAAAATTTAGTTACAACTTTAGCCGTGGGTGTCACTAATATTATGTACAGTTGTCAAATCTGTCCGGGATTCATTCAATGACTTGTTTGACGCGAATTTGAAGCTTATTAGAATGAATTATTATTATTGGGTGAAAATTTGTTTACTTTTGGTGTATTGTTTTCATATAGCTTTGATAAAGATCAAATTATCATTTTAAGGTACAGCACTTGACTTTCCGTCAGTCAATATCCAAACAATGAAGATTAAAAGGTATTTCTGAGTTTGTACATGCATAAATTATGTACCTATCAAATAGTCAACTTAAAACTAGTACTAAATGGAAGCTGCTGTTTCGTAAGTTTGCCCAAACTGCTTGATTTCAAGCTCAGTAATTGTGAGAGATGGTAATTTGCGAAATCTCTGAAGTAACAAGCATTCATGAGCTGTCAAAAATGCGCTTTCGTCATCTAGATGATTCTTCAGTTTTTTTTACCTTTCCCTCGCATAAATAATGTTGGATGCATGCAAGCAGCTTCAATGCAACATTGTATTTGCAATTTCTCTAAAGCATCCAAGTGCAATACTGGAAAAATAAAGCATTGTGATATTGTTAGTGGAACAAATAAAATTTTCTTTACATCTTCAACAATGAATTTAAAACATAAATCAGTTAGATTAATGATAAAAACATTATGTTGAATAATCTTTCCATGCATAAAGTACAAAAATACGTTGTAAACTGTACATGCAACAAAGAAATATGAGAATGAGAATCCAGTAATGATATTCAGTAGAACCTCTAATTAAATGTTTTGATACAAAGAAAATTGAAATGCTAGTAAATTGCTTCAATAGAATTGCTTGCAAAATGTTGTAAACACTCAAACAGTAATATGGAAAACGGTAACTTTTACGAGGAATAAATTGTAATGACGCAAATTTATTGCAATTTCCAGAGATAAATCTGTATTTATGTATATGTTTATGAACCATAATTACGCTGTTCAACTAATAATAGCCGTTGTAGACTCCGCTTCTCCTAGTATTCTCCGAGAAATGTGCCTTAATGTTTGCATTTCAAGGAGTAAATTGTTGTAATGAACTTTTTAATGACACATGTTAGAAGCGCTATTGCCTAAAAAGTGGCTGTGTTTTTTCCCCTCTGTTATCTTTCTTTATTTTTAATAAAATTGCTGCTTTCAGATTCTTGAATACAGGTTTATATATTTAATTTAATCACGGTATGACATGAAAGTTTGAAAATATTGCTCTAGTATAAGATATGTAAATTAAGTTATGATTTAATCTTCCACTTGTTAACATAAAATTTATATCTGAATAATATGGCTATTTTCATCCTACCGTGCAGCGCTGGAGGGAAGTGTACCTATTATCGTCCAGCATACCGGAACTGATACGTATCAACCAAAATCAATGTAACCCCTAAAAAATTAACTGGGAATGACATTTTTTAGCACATTTTTTGGAAAAAAGCGCTATTATATTCACTTTGGCTGTCTGGCTGGCTGGCTGGCCGGCGTGACGCTGAGTTCTCAGCAACTATACTATTTACAGACTTGAAACTGGTACTAAATAAAAGCTGCTGTTTCGTAGGTTTGCACAAATTGCTTCAATTCAAGCTCAGTGATTGTGGAAGATTCAATTATTCAATTACTTGTTTCAAGTGAAACAATGCCCGTAGATATATATGACATTAGGGATATGGCAACTAAAGTTTATTCAAGTAGATAAAAATTTAGTCACAACTTTATCCGTGGATGTCACTATTATTATGTACAGTTGTCAAATCTGTCCGAGATTAATTCAATGACTTGTTTGACGCGAATTTGGAGCTTATTAGAATGAATTATTATTATTGGATGAAAATTTGTTTACTTTTGGTGTATTTTTTTCATATAGCTTTGATAGAGCTCAAAATATTATTTTAAGGTACAACACTTGACATCCCGTCAGTTAATAACTGAATAATGAAGATAAAAGGGTATTTTTGAGTTTGTACATGCATAAATTATGTACCTATCAAATAGTCAACTTGAAACTAGTACTAAATGGAAGCTGCTGTTTCGTAAGTTTGCCCAAACTGCTTGATTTCAAGCTCAGTAATTGTGAGAGACGGTAATTTGCGAAATCTCTGGAGTAACAAGCATTCATGAGCTGTCAAAAATGCGCTTTCATCATCTAGATGATTCTTCATTTTTTTTTTCTATTCGGGACAGGTCAGGAGGTGGCTTGTCTTCAAATGATTGACCTTCGCTATCGGTTTTTCTATCAATGAAGTTAACCCCTAAAAAACTTACTGGAAATTACATTTTTTCGACACTTAGGACAGGATCCTGAATTTTCAAAGACTGGCACCCTATTAACCACTATATTCCCGATCGATTCAGATACAATTTGGCCGTAAGTCCGATCAGGGAGGATAAAGTGCGGCCGGCTCCTAGACTAAAAGTGTGGTTGGTACCTGTGAAACAGTATGCAAAAGGTTAAGAGACAGTAAATATCATTCAGAAAGTTGATAATGCACTGTTTTAGTGCTCGAAAAAATGAAACCGTGGCTTATTGCATTGTTTTGATGAACGATGTAAAATTACAGCAATAGGATTAGTTTGTATACTTGGATAGTGTAATGACGACTGATGGGATTGTTACCAAGGGAATTGAAAGAAGTATAACTGTTGATAGGAGGATTTTGAGTACATTTAGACCGTTTGTACAGACTGTGTATTAATGTTTTTGTTGAATGATCAATACATACTTGAAAATTCATGAGTGGCTTTTTTTTGGCGAGTCTGCCAAACTTTTTTTGAAAGCGCTGCGTTTCTAAGTGAGCATGATAATCTCGTGATAACGTCATATATAAGCTATCGGTCTGAAACAACGCAAAGGAAATTTATCGGGCACTATGACCACTTGATAACATTACTTATTATTTAATGTCCGACTAGTTTATTATTGCTGTCATAATAACACTGATTTCTGGGTAATTACTTAACGAATAATGCCCTCGGGCATTATTTTGAAAAATAACAAACAAGTTTCCCAGTAACAGCAAGAAACGATATTAATTTCTCTGACAGAAATCACAATGACAGGACATACATTGCTAAAAATGTTGATTGAAATACAACAAAAGTCGGACATTAAACATTGAAGGCATCACGGGAGTTGAACAGACAATAATGCCTACGGTCAACGTACACACCTCGGGCCAAAGGCCCTCGGAAAGTACACTGTTGACCTCAGGCATTATTGTCCATTTAACACCCTTGATACCTTAATTACTATAACAATTCAGCAAAATTGAAGTATATATGTATTGAAAAACAAAAATTCTTAAGTACGACATGTTCACGGTGGTAGACAAGCTCAACGGTGCGGTATTCTTGTCGGACAAAATATTTTTCAAATTTCTTATTGCATTATTGCTTTAAAACTAAGTATGTATTCATAAAAAAAAAACCCACGTATTCTCGTCATATTTTGATGATGCTTACTTAAAAACGCAACACTTATGAAAAAAGCCGTAGAAGAGAACGTTTGGCAGACTTGCCAAAAGGTAGTCACTCACGGGATATAGGGATACCAAAAGATATCATAGGAAATAAATTTTGTGATATGATGGAATAATTTATTTATCTATTCCAAGGGCATTGCCTTATACAAATTCCAATTCTGGTCCAATTACTTCTTACAATTTTCAGTTCACATTTCCGTATGCCCCTGGTTAAATGTTGATGAATTAATAATGTAAAGTGGAGAATATAGCCAAAGATAGAACTGTCATTTATTTGAATTTGTAATAATTAATGGCAAAAATATAAATCAAACTATTCATCTTGGTCCTGAAAAAAATAACGAAAAACATAAGGAACAAAACAAAAAAAGGGGAAGTTGGTTATTATGAATTAGAGTAAATAAAAATTGGCAATTCTCGCAAAAAGCGAAGAAGAGCTGGAGAACAACTTGTATGAATGGGATTTAGAACTAAAGAAACATAATATGACGATAAATACAGATAAAACCAAAGTCATGATCATAGCGAAAGAACGCTAAGTAGAAGAGACATAGAGCAAGTACATACATTTACTTACCTAGGAGCAACACTAAACGATAAGAGAAACTTAGAGTATGAAGTCAACAAAAGAATCCAAGCAGCTAACTAAAGTAACTTCGCTTTTGATAAAATTATGAACAATAAACAAGTAACAAGGAAGACTGAAACTACTTTATACAAAACAATTTATAGGCCAACATTAATATACGGCAGCGAAACGTGGATAATGAACCAAAAACTAAAAGGCAAAAGAATAGAGGGAGTAAAAAGATATGATAAGGAACGGCCACATAAGAAATAATATACAAATAGAAAGTATACAAAAGACAATAGAGGAGGAACAGTTATCATAGTATGGTCACTTAAAAAGAATGTCAGACAATAGACAAACAAAAATAATATGGAATGCCAGAACAGCGAAAAGAAAGAAAAGGGGAAGACCAACAATAACATGGCGAAGTAACATAAAAGAAATACTATGCAGAAACAGCATTAACCCACAAAAAGCAGAAAATAAAGCGCTAAACAGAAAAGAATGAAAGGACATAGTGAACGGAATAAACTAAACTAAAAGTCCAATCTCGACGCCCGAAAGGGTATCAAGAGATTTAAATAGATAATAATTAATGAATTGATTTTGGGTATATACTACATGTAAAAGAATGTCAAATTCAAAAACTAATACTAACCTCTCCACTAATTCTTTCTTGTTACCACTTATTTTACGTCCGTCACACTTCAGCAACCGTTCAAGTTGAGGACAGAAATGTTTTCCAACTTTATTATCAACAGTGTTGTTCTATCATCTTTTCAATCAATTTGATATTAAAAAACGTCTTAGGCCCAATCATTCCTACCTAATGAAACGAAAATGTACAAAAAATGGAAGAATCATCTAGATGATAAAAGCGCATTTTTGGCAGCTTATGAATGCTTGTTATTTCAGAGATTTCGCAAATTACCATCTCTCACAATTACTGAGCTTGAAATCAAGCAGTTTGGGCAAACTTACGAAACAGCAGCTTCCATTTAGTACTAAATTCAAGTTGACTATTTGATAGGTACATAATTTATGCATGTACAAACTCAAAAATACCTTTTAATCTTCATTGTTTAGTTATTGACTGACGGGAGGTCAAGTGCTGTACCTTAAAATGATAATTTGATCTTTATCAAAGCTATATAAAAAAAAAAATACACAAAAGTAAACAAATTTTCATCCAATAATAATAATTCATTCTAATAAGCTTCAAATTCGCGTCAAACAAGTCATTGAATGAATCCCGGACAGATTTGACAACTGTACATAATAATAGTGACACCCGCGGCTAAAGTTGTAACTAAATTTTTATCTACTTTAATAAATTTTAGTTGCCATATCCCTAATGTCATATATATCTATGGACATTGTTTCACATGAAACAAGTAATTGAATAATTGAATCTTCCACAATCACTGAGCTTGAATCAAAGCTTTTATTTAGTACCAGTTTCAGGTCTGCAGATAGTATAGTTGCTGAGAACTCAGCATCACGCCAGCCAGCCAGACAGCCAAAGTGAATATAATAGCACTTTTTTCCAAAAAATGCGCTAAAAGTGCGCTAAAAATGATTGTGCTTAACTAAGGGTCTTTGACGAAGGATGATTGCTAATTGAATATCAAATAAGGTTCATGCCAATCTAATTTTGCTTTCTTTTTCTTTCTTCTTTTTCTCTTTTCGACGGTCTTTTCAAATTTTTCTGTATCACATTTCGTGTGTCGTGATTGCTCCCAACGGTGTCGTAAAGAATTTTCTGTCAATAATTCCAGTTTTATATAAGGGGAAACTTCCACAAATCACAAGTTTTCGAGAAGCAGAAACTCTTTTCTTCAACATCCAATAAATTTTTCCTTAGCACCTTATCTCAATACGTTTTAAAATATACGTAGTTTTTTTTTTTAATATGTGATGCTAGAAAATTTAATATGTTTGAAGAGAAATTGTTATTCGGAGTAGAATGCTTCTTTGTGGCTCGCTCAATTTGCATAGTCTCAATTGCTTTCTACTGCTAATAACATACTACATTATTATTTATGGAACACAGATATTAAGTTTTGGGTAAATAATGGAACATTTTCATCTTGATATTACCAAGGAGTATAGAGCTACATCTGTTGAATTGCATGAACTTAATTCAGGTTACGAAGCTTGAATGTTATACGTTTATTTTGCCTAAATTTGGAGATAATTGGAGAAACCAAATGAAATTTTATTAATAGCGCGTTCTGTTTGCTCTTCATTTATTTCATGCAATCCACAATTGTTTACTCTATGGTTTTCAAACCATTAGAGTCTGAGTTCAGCTTTAAGCAAAGCGTGCGTTTTGCGTTCTTTCCTTAGAGGGTTGCCTCTAATTTATTTTGGCGAAAGACAAGCGACGCACCCCTCGTTTTAAGGTCCCGAGGCAGTAGGTATGTCGAGTCGACGTCTACGTGCTGAAACAGGAGAGGAAAGCTGAAGCTTTCAGTTTGACAGGTGTTCCTAGGAGGGGAACTCCGGCGTCATTTATTGTGGAATTCGTAGGTGATTGTTCGAGCCCATTTAATGCCAGAATGCAGAGCTGTTTAGTTGACTGTCCTCCTACAAGAAAAGAGTAGTATTGATCGGACAATTTTGTGTGAAGTGTGATTTACAGAAGATGCGAAACTTTTATTCATATTGTATTTGAATTAATCTTACAACTGTAACGGATTTCTCTTCATTAAAAGTCTGGAATACTTCGAAATAACTTTGGCAACCTCTCGAAACATTTGTCAGCTTGTGTACTTACAAATGCTTCAGGATGACGTACATATTCCGCATTAATGTATACAACAAAGTAACAACATTCGGACTCCACATCTGAAGATGTGATTATCATTTTGATTACAAATTATATGGCGCTTATAATAAATATTCCAGATAAAATTCTCTGTAGATGAAACAGTTCCTCCTTCACCCCATTTTACGGCGTTTTATGTCAGTTAGTAGCTGATGCCAGTGATAACTCTTACAACCCTACTTTGTCATGAGGATATTTATGTTCTTGAAGATAACACTTTATCGCGGCTCTGAGGCCGATGGTGTTGGAATTTTAAAATTCTTTCACGGTTTGAGGTAGATAGGATAGACGCAGTGTTTATTAGGTGGGGTAGATTAATTTTGAAAACACTTTACCTTACAATGTAATGTATTCTCACCTACATGTTCATTTCAAGATTAATATTGATCGTTTTTCCATTCAATCAAAATCACTTTCAAAAAGCAGTATTCAAAGATTTAGTGATAGAAAGAACTCTGAAGGAGCAGAAGTGATTTGATACTTTAATGTAGTTAATTTTGCAGAACAATAGTAATAGAATAAAGGAGGGCTTTATCGTTGTGGAGCAAATTATTCACTGGGCCATTTCTGACCGTTCCGCTCGAATATCTTCAACTCCCCCTGGAGTATTGTGTAATAATAGCTTTTCTTGCTTCTTAATGATCTTTTAGCGAAATCTCCCTCACACAGTTTTGTGCTTCAACAGAATCGATGCACCGTGTAATTCCCACTGCTGTGATTATATTATTCATGTCATGATGAGTTCAACTTACGAACCAGCTATCAAATGTCGAACGGGATAATAAATTTGTTACTTATCTAACTTTTCTCAGAATAATAATGTAACGAAATAACAAGAAAAGCAGCCAATTTGAAATTAATCACTTCGACAGTTTCTCCCTTAGTATTGAATAATTTATTCACATTTTCACCCGCGAAATTATCAAGCTTAAATACTTACCAGATTTTATTTATTGATTCATACGAAAAAGCTGCGAAGACAACTGCTTAAAAACGATGGTTCCTGAAGCTTTACACCCTAAAGAAACTTTTAATTCTTGCAATAATCCATTTTCGCGTGACGAATTACTAATAAATTTAATCTCAAGTTTCCTTGTAAACACCTTTCTAGAATCGTTAACTCAAGTTTAATGTCGCTTTATTAATATTTGATGAATTATTAAGGACGACGAATAAATCTGTATTTATACCTACATAAACACACAACCTATTTAGAAATCCATTTCCTATACACTCTACATCCGTTGAGTTAAAAAAACACCACATTGATGTGGACGCGAATGACACACAAGAATCCGGCAAAAAATCTTTTTCGAATAGCTTAAACTGATGCAGCCTATTTTAAGATATTCCACGTGAAGGTGTTAATGTGACACCCACTTATGGTAAGATTTTTGTGGTTTAAACCTTTTTTATGCACTGACATTCTTTGGATAGGTACATAAAACTAAAAACCAGATAAAAGTGTCTATGCATCATGCTCGTTAAGTTTTATTGT
This sequence comes from Dromius quadrimaculatus, assembly GCA_963989225.1. Taxonomy (NCBI): domain Eukaryota; kingdom Metazoa; phylum Arthropoda; class Insecta; order Coleoptera; family Carabidae; genus Dromius; species Dromius quadrimaculatus. The sequence goes on along the minus strand of OZ022332.1, from coordinate 48,660,197 downwards.
TTTTTTAACGAAACATTTATTGATGATTATAAAATTTATGAAGGGATTATTTAAATTTTGGAGTAGAATGAACCCTAGATGATAAATTGAATTAATTTATTGTACTATACAGTGTCTCGAAGAATTGTTGGACAAAAGGACTAAAATGAGCTCTAATTTATCAGTACATTCCTGATATTTCGAGAGGGATGCTCAGGACATTAGATTTACTTCAATTAACAAAACACAGGAATAACCATCAATAGATATAAATTTCGATAGCAAAGCTTTTATCAACGGAGTACAAAATTTTCAAAAAACAATTTCAAAACTTATACTACTACAGTCAGAGGTGGCTCTAGCCTACTTACCGCCGCGCCGGGGTGCAAAGAAATATCAATTGCCTGCCCCCCCTTGCCTCCCTCTCTTCATCGTACTTTTTTTTTATAGATTTCAATCCCAATTCACAATTCACAATTTTAATCGCAATCCACAATCCACAATTTGAATCCCAATCCACAATTTTAATCCCAATCCACAATCCACAATTTCAATCCCAATCCTAATTGAAAATCCACAATCACAATCCCAATCCAAAATACACAATTTTAATTCCTATCCCGATTCACAGCCCACAATTTGAATCCCAATCTGAAATTTACCATCAACAATCTCAATCCCAATCCCAATCCCAATCCAAAATCTACAATTCCTGACCCAAAATCCATAATTTCAATCCCAATCCACAATCCACAAATTTAATCGCAATTCACAATCCACAATCCTTAATAAGAATCCACAATATCAATCTCAATCCGTAATCTACAATGCGTCATCCATAACCCACAATTTCAATTCCAATCCCAAATAAAAATCCACAATCACAATCCCAATCCAAAAAACACAGTTTTAATCCTATTCTCAATTCACAACCCACAATTTCAATCCCAATCCAAAATCCACAATCCTAATCCCAATCCAAAATCCACAACCCCAATCCCAATCGAAAAATCCACAATCCTATTGCCAATCCCAATCCAAAATCCAGAAACTCAATCCCAATCCAAAAATTTAATCCCAATTCACAATCCGCAATCCTCAATTAGAGTCCACAATATCAATCTCAAGCCGCAATCTATAATCCGTAATGCACAATTTTGATCCCAATCCACAATCCAAAATTTCAATCCCAATCCCAAATAAAAATCCACAATCACAATCCTTATCCAAAATACACAATTTCAATCCCAATCTCAATTTACAACCCACAATTTTAATCTCAATCCAAAATAATCCCAATAGAAAATCCACAATCCCAATCCCAATCAAAACTCTACAATCCCAATCCTAATCCCAATCCAAATTCCAGAAACCCGATCTCAATCCAAAATCCCAATTCTACAATTTTAATCTCAATCCAAAATAGAATAGTGGGATTGTGGATTAGCTCTAATAAAATATTCTGTTAAATAAATTGCTCTTATTTTCAAAAAAATATGTTCGAGGCCCAACTGCCGCCTTCAAGGACATGGCGCCGGGGTGCCGTGCACCCCTTGCATCCCCGCTTGAGACGCCTCTGACTAGAGTGATACATACAGTAAGAGAAATGACCAATCTGCACGACGTAAAGGTGTGGGCGGAGCTTAAAACTACATGCTCTGAAAACTATATTTTTTTCTAGAAAAACAAATTACAACAATATATTATAGTAATTAAGGTATCAAGGGTGTTAAAAAGACAATAGTGCCTGAGGTCAACAGTGTATTTTCCGAGGGCCTCTGGCCCGAGGTGTGTACGTTGATCATAGGCATTATTGTCTGTTCAACTCCCGTGGTGCCTTCAATGTTTAATGTTCAACTTTTGTTGTATTTCAACTAAAATTTTTAGCAATGTATGTCCTGTCATTGTTATTACTGTCAGAGAAATTATTCTAGTTACTTGCTGTAACTAGAAAACTTGTTTGTTATTCTTCAAAATAATGCTCGAGGGCATTATTTTGAAACATAATGCCCTTGGGTATTATTTGTTACGTTACTACCCTGAAAACAATGTTATTATGATAACAATAATAAACTAGTCGGACCTTAACATATTAATAAGCAACTGAACATATTCAGAACATGTAGTTCCAAGCTCCGCCCACACCTTAACGTGGTGCTGATTGTTCATGCATTAGTTTTGTAATTATCAGTCAAAAAATTGAATGTCCTCCGTTTTATTGTGTTATATCTTTACGTAGCTCTATCCAATAATAGTACTTTAATTTTCTTTTTTCCATCAAATGTTGCTTTTTAGCGCATTTTTTTGAAAAAAAGCGCTATTATATTCACTTTGGCTGTCTGGCTGGCTGGCTGGCGTGACGTTGACTTCTCAGCAACTATACTATTTACAGACTTGAAACTGGTACTAAATAAATGCTGCTGTTTCGTAGGTTTGCACAAATTGCTTTAATTCAAGCTCAGTGATTGTGGAAGATTAAATTATTCAATTACTTGTTTCAAGTGAAACAATGCCCATAGATATATATGACATTAGGGATATGGCAACTAAAGTTTATTCAAGTAGATAAAAATTTAGTTACAACTTTCGCCGTAGATGTCACTATTATTATGTACAGTTGTCAAATCTGTCCAGGATTCATTCAATGACTTGTTTGACGCGAATTTGAAGCTTATTAGAATGAATTATTATTATTGAATGAAAATTTGTTTACTTTTGGTGTATTTTTTTTATATAGCCTTGATAAAGATCAAATTATTATTTTAAGGTGCAGCACTTGACCTCCAATCAGTCAATAACTAAACAATGAAGATTAAAAGGATGAGTTTGTACATGCATAAATTATGTACCTATCAAATAGTCAACTTGAAACTAGTACTAAATGGAAGCTGCTGTTCCATAAGTTTGCCCAAACTGCTTGATTCCAAGCTCAGTAATTATGAGAGATGATAATTTGCGAAATCTCTGAAGTAACAAGCATTCATGAGCTGTCAAAAATGCGCTTCCATCATCTAGATGATTCTTCTATTTTTTCCTGATATATGGATATTTCTTCTTGAAAGATGCGGCGGACTTTCTTATATTATAGTTTTCTTCTCCTTGGTGTTCCTTCTTACTAACCGAACTCCCGCCCTCTAATACGCATTCTTGAGTTTTCAAGTTGCATTTATTTTCTGCAATTGCGAGCAAATGATAATTTGACAAAACTAATTGGGACAGTGCTTCTGCTAGAGGACTGTACTTTTGTCTTCTCCATAGGTTACAGTGCGTTTTTCAGTATAACATGTGACTTTTCTTGGCGTTAATGTAAACGTATTTGAGAAGCATTGTCAGTCATGCGTTTTTCTGTCGTACAATTCGTCTTGCCTGGCCGCTTCGCCACTATATTCCACAGGCTCTCAACGAGATTTAGGAGGGGGAAACTCTTGAGCCAATCAGGAACTTTGATTTGGTTTCCCAGCATAGGAGCATTTACCAGTTTTGAATTGTAATCGGATTGGAATATCCAGTCTAAAGTTCGCATGTGCAACAATATTTCGATATAAAACACCTGTTAAAAGGGGTTTTCACGACAAATGGCACTAGAAGCTTAGTTCGTTCCATTCGTACGAGTCCTTGATGAGACATTTCAGCGCGACTTGGCCCCTTGTCACAGTTTGGGACTGCCAAAGGTTCTCATGCTGGAGGATACCCAATTGGATTTAGTGTTTGTGGGGTATTGTGACGACAGAGGAACACATTATTTTTATGTTTGTATCTTGCATTTATGATACGTGAGCAGCTTATTCAAATTGGTATAGCTTTATCAGTACAAAAGCATCTAAATTCATACTTGTGTGTCACGTAGCCTATAGCAATAAATCTTCAATTTATCAATATCTGCTGCATCCCTGCACTCGAGTAATCCTCGTACGTTTTGTAGTCCATTATCTTTCACGTGCAGTATTTTCCGGTAGTCTGTTCCTCCACGTTTTTCCATCGGCTTGGAAATAGAAATTTATTATATATCTGTTGTCCAATAACAACGTCTTTGTCTGTCCAGCACTAGTCTGCCATGATTCACGTCTCAAGTGTCCACTTAGAGAGTCTGGCGACGGTCATAATCTCAGGACATGTTCCATGCTCTGTTTTCTTTGATAGTGCTTTAGAACTGCTTTGAAAGATGCCTCTGTTGTTTGTTTTTTTTTTTTCTCTCCTCTTATGGAATACAGTTATATGCATACATATTTTCAATTTCTGTATTATGGCATGTTCGTAATCGTAACAGCAAATGATGAATTTTTATTTTATGAAAAGTAACGTTGAAAAAAACCATTATCTGTCATGAGATGCACAGCACGCTTAGTCTCAAATCCTTTGTGGGGTGAACATAAACACGCTGACGTCTTGTCATTTAGATGATGACGAAACTTCGTATGAATATCAAGAGATTTGAAACGGATCCGAGTGACACATGAAACACAAAGCGTTCACTCTGGAAGATTATCCGTTGGTGTTCTTTCGTTTGACACGTGCGGTAATCCCTGCGCATCTGTGTCCCGTGTCGCGTCCCCTTCCACAGTACATAGCAGTTGTTTGATTAAATGAGAGAGTACGCGATAGGTACATAATATCAATTTGTTTCATAATTAAATATTACGTGCTCTGTCTCTGGGGAGGAATGTGGATTGCTACGAACGGTAATTTCAATGAATATTATAATAGTAAATTATTACGAATTATGCAAATAATTGGCACATTATTACTTATGGTTATTTGTTCTAGGAAGAATAATTCATTAAATTCATTATTATTCATTGAACATTATCATCGGATTCAATGTTTTTGACTTGAGGTGGAAATCATTTCAATGAATATAAAATTGTTCACTTTTTCAGCTTAAATTGCCAGTCCCTACTGTCATATATATCTATGGGACAATTAGGTTCAAAATTGCATGAGCGAATGATTGAATTGTGGAACATGTATAATAAAATTGCTACATCAACGAACTAAAAATTACGCAAGAATATCAATTCCTACGTGAATCAATGTAATTTGCTCCACCAATTCTCCAGGTAAATATATTTTAATTTACTGGCTCTAATTAACAGCCAGCAAATCTCTCTTTTGATACACATTTTTGCAAAATAAATATAAAAGAATCCTCGGAGATGGAGCATTTTTTACTGAATTTAATCTACATCGCTTACACAAATTAACCAGAATTTTGCTGGTACGCGAACTGAAAATATACCGAGAGGCTTCAAAGAGCTCATCAGTATCTACAAAGAGTAAAAAGCACTCATTTAGTGAATATAATTTTTTTCAAAAATTCAACGGAAATTATTTGTTTTATTTGCGTATTCCGTACTGTCGTCAGCTATGATTAAAAATTATTAATGACTCTCTCATTTAATTCCATGATTGTAGTATGGGAAATTATCACTGAAGGGAATCGTCGGTCGTAGCAGTTGAATGATGCACGGAAGTATAAAGCCTATCCAGTGCGAATGCTGGAGCTCTGTAGGTGACCGTAGTTAAATCCTCCCTTTGAACGGCACTTTGTCTTGCTGAGGAAAAATAAATTAATGATTATGATTGTACTCATGGGGCAGTCATTTATTTTGCTCCTAATTTGATAGTGATACATGATGAGCTATTAGTTAATCACACATTGCGGGGCTGGACAATGCACCTTGGCAGGGCCGGCTTGTAGAGTAAGAAGATAAGAGCTTAAAATGTCGGAGCTCTTTTTTCTTCACAATCCTCTTTTCCGTGTTATTACAATAATCAACAATAATGAAAAGTTGTTTGCAATCAATTTTTACTCATAAAAAGTCTCCATTTAATGCAGTATAATATTTGTAGCATCTAAAAAAAATGGAAAAATCATCTAGATGATGGAAGCGCATTTTTGACAGCTCATGAATGCTTGTTACTCCGTAGATTTCGCAAATTACCATCTTCCACAATTACTGAGCTTGAAATCAAGCAGTTTGGGCAAACTTACGAAACAGCAGCTTCCATTTAGTACTAGTTTCAAGTTGACTATTTGATAGGTACATAATTTATGCATGTACAAACTCAAAATTACCTTTTAATCTTCATTGTTTAGTTATTGACTGACGGGACGTCAAGTGCTGTACCTTAAAATGATGATTTGATCTTTATCAAAGCTTTATAAAAAAAATACACCAAAAAAAAACAAATTTTCATCCAACAATAATAATTCATTTTGATAAGCTTCAAATTCGCGTCAAACAATGAATGAATCCCTGACAGATTTGACAACTGTACATAATAATAGTGACACCCACGGCTAAAGTTGTAACTAAATTCTTATCTACTTGAATAAACTTTAGTTGTCATATCCCTAATGTCATATATATCTATGGACATTGTTTCACTTGAAACAAGTAATTGAATAATTCAATCTTCTTCAATCACTGAGCTTGAATTAAAGCAATTTGTGTAGACCTACGAAACAGCAGCTTTTATTTAATACCAGTTTCAAGTCTGTAAATAGTATAGTTGCTGAGAAATTTATTTTAAACAATTTTCCATTCTTGTACATTTGCTCTAAATATACGCCATGTCAGTAGCGTTGTGCGCGGCGCGAGCGCCGTCCTGGTGGCGACACTTGGCATCTATTTACTAATATATTGAAAATCGTGACAATCAACAAATTTTGACGTACTCACGTAATTTGCAAAACTGGCACTCAGAATTAGCAGAAAGTTTGTTACAATGACAGAAGTACTTTGATGCAGGTCTCAAGAAGTTGATTTACCTATCTTTAGATCCAAAAGTTTGAGCAAAGGGAAAAGTTTTCATGTCAGCGACGAAGAAGAAATTAAAAATAACGAAGAAGATAGTGAAATTACAGGAGTTACTTTGTGCGAAACGCCTGGCACATTTAGTGATAGACCAAATCTGAATTTGTATAATTTATTGGTCGAGATATGTATAAATTATTATAAGTGTAAACATAGCTTTCTACTTGACATGATAATACGTACGTTCGGGTGTACTTCTTGCATGTTCTGTTTGATTATTATCTGAATATTGAATCGATAAACAAAAATAATTTTTTTTCGTGATTTCAGATAACTTCATCTGATATTTAGTTATTTTTATAAATTGAAAATAGTCTGTGTGAGTATCATAAAAACTTCTTGATTTGGTGTATTTTGAATTCTTCATTAGGGAATCAGCATCATTCATGCCTGATGATTTGATATTTGCTTGCCAGATACGAGTTATCCGAAAACATAATTAATTTAAATAAGTAAAAATTCATTAATAAGGATTCATTCATGATATTTTGTCTTCAATTTATGATCAATAATAATATTGTTGAAATATTATTTTAATAATTCAATATTGATACTGTACAAACATTATACAATTTAAAAAACATCAACTGCTTATTTCTAAAGTTCGCTAATATAATAATAAGTCTGTGTTTTTTACATGATTGCTGTAAAAATTTATTAATACAGGTAAATTTAGGTCGAAAAATTGTTAATATTAGTTGCAACTGCAAACATACAGCTGCAATTTGCATATAAATTAACACAGAAGGTATCTGCTTCAAGACTGACCAGTCAATGATTTGGAATCGTCCAGCACAGTTGAATGAATATCATAAGAGTGCAAGGATTGATAGTATGTACTATTGCATAAAATCAAACTGAGAAGATAACTTTTTCATAGTTTCCTACGCCCATTCGCGATTCGGAAATGAATGAAATTTCAGTTCACCATTGCGCAGTTGTGTGTGCGAACACTCAGACACACAATAAATTAAATCTTGTACCCATGATCTTCACTATTTCAAAGGATTTTTGATATTTATGTGCCTCAAAAACTCAGTTTGGCTTTATGCTCTTTTATATCTGTTTTGACAGCTCTAGTCATATTAGTAAAGAGCTTATAACTTCTACCGCATGGAGTCGCGTCCGTCGCTACTGACATAGCGTATACAGGAGAACCAATATTCGCACAATTTGAAAATCCGATGTTAAACTTCTATGTTCCGCGTTTCGTTGCACATCCTGTATATACTGGAACAAGCCTTACTTGTCTCTTGAAAATTTATCTTCTGGAGATAGAAATAGCCTGACTTAATTGTATTTATCTCTCTCCTACTAATAGTTCGAATGAAACAATTTTTGCATGACGTTTGTCTTCCCAAGCTTCGACATACTCTATTGCTGATGTACTCTCTAAATTTTACCTGCAGCCTTGTACCAGTGAGAAACGTATGTCTGCGTGGCAATATTTAGTTCATTCGCCTCCATGAGCGCACTTATAGTAATTTTGTTTGGTTAATCAATAAGTTTTGAGTCACGTGAAGATTGAATATAACTTGTTTGATTTAAGGCACTTATGTACATTTCGTTTCTGCATCAAGTGGTTCCTATTATTTATCGTATTGTTTATTTGTATGCCTCAATTCATAATATGCGTAAGCATAAGAAGTGCATAACATAATTCTTATGAAAATCTTACGCCTATTCACAATGAGCATAGCACAAGCATAGCATAAAAATTATTTTATAGAAATATTGCGGCCTAAGTTGGTAATGAAATATAGGTACTTTTAGTTGTAAGTATCTGTCTCAATTTAAATCACTTGTCCTAAGCAACGCTTTGCTTTATTTTTGTTTAAACAGCCTTTTTAAAGACTATTTTTTCAAATTTTATATTTCAAAATATTTTTTATTGCTTTTGGTTTTGTTTTTTATATTAAAGCTCTTACTTTAGGCCATTACTTTTATTTCTGCACATGTTTGCAATCAAATTTTTTTTTTGGAAGACGAAATTCGTTCAGTATTGTTATTGAAACGAAGATTATAAATATTCCTAACCACAAAAACAAATTTATTTTCATTCATTTGACACATCTACTGTCTGTGTCTGTGAAAATATATTGGACTTGCGCATCAAGAAAATATATGCGTAAGAAATACGTGAAGTTGAGATGACTTCAACTTTCTTATGCAATGCACTACGTAAGCATAAGAAATACGTAAGAGCATTGTAAACACGGCCATAAAAATCGCACATCTTCAACTTTATGTCTTATGCATTTGTTATATATTTCTTATGCTTACGCCCATTGTGAATTATAGCAAAGAGTCTTGAGGCCTGTTAAATAAGGTCCGGATTACATTCATACGTTTTTACTTACTTTTACAAAGTAAAAGTGAGTATTGCGAAACCGACAAAATTCACATTTCGAGATTTTGATGGAAATATGCGTTTTGAGCATCCCTTCATTCATTTTGACTATTTTCGGCTTGATGCCGGTACGTATGTATGTATGTATGTCAAACGTATAATGCTTAAGGTCCAGTTGTGCACCTTGCATTATGGTTGCAATTGTCTGTACCGGAAATGCACTTTACTTGGAACTATTTCTGAATTTTCAGAACTGCACTTTATATAATAGTCTTTTTGAATTTTCACATTAATTCAGAACAATAAGTCGTACAATATTGACATTTTGTATTAAACGCTTATATAACATCTAGTTGTACATGTCGCTTTATGATTGCAATCGGCTGAACTAGTCCAGTTGTCAGAGATTTTGACTTTTCATAAAATGTGATATAGCTGAAATTTGGCTCGTTGATAGTTTTTTGGGTGTAGAAAAAGATGGAGGAATCTTTGCAGCTCTAAAATGTATGTCAAGTTCATAATCTCGAAAACAAAATCAAAAATTTAGTTTTTGCCCTATATCTCGGAAAATGAAGAAGAAAATTCGAAAAACTAATAGTACCACGCGAAAGAGCAGGAAATTTTACTTAAAGTTGTATTTTAAGTTATATGAAAAAAAAATCTTTATCAATATAAAAAATTATTAAAAATACGAAAGCGAACTCGAAAACTCCACGCGCGCCAAGCCGCTGATTACAAATATTCATGTGAGGCGTTCGAGGAAAAATTTAAGTTTCTTTATCTAAAATATATGCAAAACAAAAAAGTCTAAAAGCATCTTAAAGTGGAGACTCTAAGCTTTCTGAAGAAGACATTAGTTTTTACAAGTTTTTGTTTCTTTCTTAGAAAATTCGACCGGAAGTTAAAATTTCTAAAATTTTTACTGACTTTCATAAAATTGAAGTTATATATTAATAGAGGCATAAAAAATTAATTCTTTGTACATTTATTATCACTATACTTTCATTTTTAATGTAAAAATAATTAAAATCATAAAAATTGTCTCTGTTTAATAGTACTCATGTTTTAAAGTAATCATTTTCTTTCGTAGCATTCATTCGACAACATTTTCATTTTCAAAACGGTTCCAATTAATTTATATGAATCAGAAATTATTACATCTGCTTTTTTAAATGAAGTTGAAAATACAATTTATAATGTATGATAATTCAGAAATTGATACAAGTTGATATGTTCGAGTAATCTTCAATATAAGAAATATATAACAAAATGCATGCTCTTTGCTTATTCTTATTCCTGCAACTTGAAGTTGAGCTTCAAAAAATTGTTAAAAAAGAGAAAATTTATGTTGAAATCCTGAGCTTCAAGAATATATTATTCATTCTTTGATTACGCATTCAGGTTATAAGCAAACATTGATTGGAAAATGGACGATTCTGACTTAAAGATATCCAGTACTGTCAAAATGACAAAACTGCCAACTTCGAAATCTCTTTTGGATTTGATTTTTTGCAATTATTACAAAAAAAGATGTGGGAAAGCTTGTAATTGTAAATAAACAAACTTACTGAGTTCTGCAATATGTGGTTCTTGTTTAACAGGTGATGTTTGTGGAAATTCACCTAAAATTTCAGTGCTAGAGCAAGACAGCGATGTTGAAGATGTTTGTAATGCCAAAGAAAAAGAAGACAGTAAGTATAAGTTTGAAACAGAATATCTATCAATTTTCCAATTGTTTTTTGAAAAATTGACAAATCGTCACTCATTTTAAAACCTCCAAATTGGATACACCATTTTAATTTTTACTCCATTAATATATAATGATCTTAGTAAGCAGAAAAACCATGTTCATATCACCTGTTCACACTTTCAAAATATATAAATTGAATTTCAAAATATAGAGATTGAAAATTTTTGGTACGTTCCAAATTGCCGACACATTGTATCCGCCATTCTCAATTTTGAAAATCTTATATCAAATTATTAATCAGCATCCCAAAAAAACCCTGGGTACTCATTCACAAGAATATTCATATTGTTTATTATTTTTTTCGATATAAAAATTTTCGATTCTGTTTTCGAGATTATGAACTAAGCATGCACTTCAGAGCAGCAAAGATTTTTTATCGTTTTCTACACCCAAAATAGTACCTAGAAACCTAGTTTCAGCGATATCACATTTTATGAGAGATTTTGGTTTGAATTTGTTTTTGAAAACTTCTGATGTGGCAGTAAACAAGTGACTAATCAAATAAAAGTGGCGATTTTTGAGTTGGAATTAATACCAGAAAAATAGTAAATGATGAAATTTGGAATAAAGTTTGCAAATAGCGTACATTTGCGACGGTATACGTACTCGTAATTCGTTATGCTTCCATTTCTATTTCCAAATACATAACTTAATCTACCAATTATGATGCTTGAATTAATGTGCTATATTTCCCTAATTACAACTCCATTTCCGTCGACAAGTTTCGAATTTCAAGAATTTAGAGCAGTTTCAAAATATCCTCTAGTTGGTAGTTATTAATTTATTTCCTCTCCGGATAAAATTAATCGTACTCGAGTAATTTCACTAATTTTGAGTTGGCGTTCACGCAACAAACTTCATGAAACGGAAGCAACATAACATGCATTAATGCCCTCTTCAGTATCCTAATTCCCGTTAATAAATTCAGAGACGCTTTTGCAGTCCTTCTGTAAATGCGGCTTATTACAACATGCCCAAACAACTTTTAATAAGTCCAATGTAAGCTGATGTAATGCCCGGATCCTAACGAGAAGGAAATATCGACGTAAGCCTTGCAGAAAGCAATCTACCAATCGTAGTTAGTTGCATGGGTCTGCGGGAGAACGAAACACTAATAGACTCTAATCCTTGTGAGAATATTGCCGGAAAACTTAATTTACGTCTGGCTTAAAAGTAAGTTTACTTGAATTACTCTGAAAAGATAAATTAAGCTATTCAGAAAAACTCTTGACTTCTCTTTGAAAAAAGTATTGGTGAAACAAATAGAAATACAGAATTATTAATCTGAAGCGGGGTGGCATACGAAAACCAGAACTAACTAGCACAGGATTATAAGGGTTTTTCGTCTAAGGAAGCCAACTAGTCTGCGCCGCACTATACATCATCTGAAGTGGGTGTTACGGATATATTCCGCTTGAAATAACAACTTGCCAAGTCCGATGAAGTGGTTTGTTATCTGACCCTGTTTTGGTGGAGTCCCATGTGTCATACTGAAATGAAAACCACTAACAGAAAGTTCGTACATTGCGTAAATCACACTACTCTTTTGTTTCGATTATTTTGATGAATGATAAAAAAGAAAATTTGATATTCAAGCAGTTTGTGGCATATTCCAGACGTTAATCAAGGCAATCCTAAAAAAATAAACATTTCTTTTGCTCTGCTGTAGTCGAAATGACTCATCGCATGATATTTATTGCATGGTTTGTTCCGAAAAGGCTCAACAAATGTCTCTCTTTCAAAAGGAATTGATAGTAATTAGTAAATTGGACAAACAAAATGAAATAAATAATTTAATAGCTACTTCTCCTCCTCCTATTAGTTTCCACCTACACAGTTTTCTCTCTTCCCTCAGCATTCAACAACACTCCAATTACGAGCAGTAATACATCCAAGTGTTAAATGATTAATTCAAGTAATCAGCTCCATTCCCAATCAAGAGATCAAAGTGCTGCGCTTGGAGTTTCAATGTAAGATCATACTCCTAATTTATAAATTAGACGTCTGTTTACTGAAGTGGTCTCAACGTATTAAAGGTCTCGACAAACGAATAAAAGCATTGTAACTTGAAACTCTTTAGACATTTATCTTTCCACTCAGCTCCCATTAGGATCAAGTTGTTTTGATGTTCAATTGTTATGCGATGCTGAAGAGTGATTCACTTTATGTTGAATGTTGAAGCATACTTTCAGATAAAATTAATATATTATTGATCACTGCTGATTCTCTTTTTTTTCTGAAACGTCATTTAGAGTTTCTCGAAAATCTACTGTATTTCAATGCCCGTGTTCACAATGCTCTTACGTATTTCTTACGTTTACGTATTGACATAAGAACTACGTAATGAAAACATAAAGTTGAGATAAACTCAACTTTATGTTATGTTTACGTACGAAACAACTAATCGCGCATGCGTCAACTTTAAACACATGTTTTCATCTGACAGAACAACACTCTGGATCGAAACATGCTTTGAATATGATTGTCATAGAATTATTAATAAAAAAAACAACAATTTTTTCCTCGTCTTAATATTTCTCTCGTTGGCGACTTTTATAGCGCAGTTTCAATAATAATGAAACAATCACAAGATCTTTATCAGACATCATACAATAAAACAAAACAAACTAAACTCCAAATTGTTAAAAGTGAAACCAAAGAAAAACAGTAAACACGAAACAGAATCGAAATCAACAGAATATTTGAAAATGACAGTCAGAGAAACCAACACAATACATCAATAACCCCAATTTGTACCAACGTAAAATGAAAAAAAAAACACTTTATTTTAATATTTTACGTTACGACCACTGTGAAAATACATAATTTCTCACGTTTATGATTTTACGTACTCCTTATGTTTACGCACATTGTGAATTGGCACTAAGGGTTTCATTTACGATAAATTCATATCTGGTAGATTGGGTTCTCTACTTTACTGTGAGGATAAATTATTATGTACTTATCGGCTCTGATGTAATATTTCTGAAAGGGGAGAATGACTTGCAACAGGAACTTGGAACAATTTGCACGTTTAACAAATAATAAAATGTATTGAAGGAATGAAATTGAAAAAATGATAAAGAATATGAAGATGGAGTTAATTGATCACCGGCTTTCAAAACTACTTTAATATCACTAGCTTACTAACTTCTAACTTCTCAACTCACGCACTAACTGACATATCATTTACTACATTATCACTAATTAACTAACCAACTATTTCTTGATTAACTACATCTCCTACTGACTAACTCCCTTTCATCTTCTCTTGACTAACTATCTCTTGACTCCCTATTGACTTCTATATATAAAATCCAAAATGTCAATATAACAATATTCGTTATTGACGTCAATCGTATTTGCAAATAGTTCATATACCTCTATTGCTTGCTTACTAGAAAAGCACATTCCCCAATTTTGTAAGAGTTCAGCAAACTGTAAATTTGCTGACTCTTACAAACCAGCAACTGGTTTCTAGATGTTATCATTTGGAACCAGAACCCGGATTTTATGCAGCCAAAAAAGCCTAAAATATGCAATCACATAATTATGAAGCAGAAAGGTATAAATACGCAAAAAAATTTTGACGAAAAAATACACATTCAGAAAATTTTGGGGGGAAAATGTTAATCAATGTTCATTCATTCATTTATAAAAAAAAACCTATTCCAAAACATGGATACAAAAGTAGAGGCAGGTACAAATAGAATAGCATTCAACGCAAATAATGAAAAATGTTTCAAAAAAAAATGCATCATAAAAATTACGAAAATCGCTGTAAACGGTGGGACTCTTACATCTGACTTGTAGAATTGAACAATTATGTACTTCTCTAAATTTTCGGAGAAGAGCATTTGTCTCCTATGGCTCAAAATAAGTATTTATTGTGAAAAAGATCTTTTCACATCTACTGAAGTCAGTGGACTAAACTTATAGATTGAAGTAAGGCTGGGATTTAATCCTTTCATAGTTGCTCTGTATCAATGTCGTCAAAAATCATCTCATATTGCCCAACCGGTTAATTGAAAATTATCATTTATTATACCATAAGTAGTTGAAGTATTATCGATTATTTTTGTGGTGCTACCACGAATGTTTATTGTGTTTGCGTTTGAATACCACGAGTGTGCAGTACGAGTGGTATTCACAAGCACAATAAACATGAGTGATTGCACCACAAAAACAGTCTATAACACTTCAACTACAAATGGTATATGGAGGACTATTCCAGGAGTCAAACCATTTTTTCAAATTAGTTTTCTATGAATCTAGTAACAACTCACGTAATTTTCATAGGAACGAGTAAACAAACTTCTGTCAAACTGAAAAATGAGAATTTCTTGCATTTTCTTTGACGAATAATAGAGAAATATATTGCGTCTTGATATGGAATCTAGTTCAGAAAGGTTTGGTGATAGATCAGAAGATAAATTGATGAGGATATTCAGAAAAATATTCCATCAAATACGAAGAAAGCACAAACTAGAGGTATCCACATCTTTGAGTAAAATACTCACTCTGACCACTAGTGTAATACCCGATGGTATTTCTACACGTCCAAATACCCACTGATATGCACCGTTTCTATGGCGATTTAGTATTGTTAACCTTGTTATAAATACTACGAATGGAATGGTCAGTTTTAATTGGCATCCTTTGACACTTCTCTTAAACTGGTACAGATTTTGTAACAGATATGTTATCGTAATGATTCTCATAGATTTTTTTGAGAACTGAATTATTAGTAGAAAAAAAATACTCCAATATTGCATCCGTTTGACACGGTGCATTGAATGCTGCCTTTTGCTTTGTATTATAATTCTCCCCTTCGGTGCAAACAAAAGTGAAAAATTGCATAAGATGCCTGGGTACTGATTTTGTAACTAAGAACTACAGTCGCTTTTGAAGTATATACTTTTAGGCTTTCATGCGCATGCGTCAGTTGTCGCTTACAAAGCGACTGTTGCTTTCACAAGGTCACAAAATTTTGTGCACTGCACACTGATTTTACGGCCCTTAGAATATACTTCCTGAATGTTAGAATCTAATTACTTGATAACTCATGACGTGAGCAGTGTATCTTGTAAATTAACTACTTCAAACCAGAACCAATAATAATAGTTTGTCTTTAAAATGAATAATTTACTCTGGATGTACGAATTACAATTTTCACCTACTTGAACTAAGTACAAGGAAGTATTGTGAAACCGAGAAAATTCACCTATCGAGATTTTGATGGAAATATCCGTTTTGAGTATCCCTGAATCCATTTTGACTATTTTGGCTTGATGTCGGTACGTATATTCGTGCGTTCGTTGGTAACTCGCAAATCTCAAAACTGGTTGTACGTATAATATTGAAATTTTGTATTTAAGTCTGCTATAGGGTCTAGTTGTGCACCTCGCATTATGGTTCCGATCGTCTGTACCAGAAGTGCACTTTACTTGAAACTTTTTTTGAATTTTTTGCATAAATCTAGATTGATCAGCCATAATATAATGAAATCTAGTGTTTAAACTTATTGTAGCATTAAAATAATTATCTACTATTTTTGTATGAATCGGCTGAGCCGAAAGTGCAATTCATATATATAGCAGACATTCAGAATTTGCCGTTTGAAACAATAAGTTTAATTGAAATGATAAGGTAGGCAATGATAATCTGTTGTCAATTTTTTGATTTTGTTTGACACTGTACACGTCAAAATATTATTAAAGTTATATTAATTATATTCCGAAGTAACAGAAAACTTTATTGAATGAATTTGTGTATATATCAAATGATGTACAAGTAAATCACGTGATGTTCATGTCAGATTTTTTTTCTGTAGATATTTATACCCATGTTCGTACGTTTTGTGAAAGATAAATACTCTGTTGGACCACGCATTTATTTCTGGTTTGTGGTTTCCCTGTAGGTTGCAAGTTGCAAGTCATGGCTACCCTTGATTATTGTGAGGGTGGTGTGTAATTCTTGGAAATATTGAACGTACTGAAATAGACACGCACGTTTTACACGAAAACCTACATAGGTGGGGACAGTAAAGAAATGTGTTAGAAAATAATGATAGAGATGACAAAATATTGTTGCATGAGTATCATATTATTAAAATAGACATTGTTCAACTCCAAGTACGGCAAAATTAGATTATGAATTATCATTTAATGTAGGTCGAGATAATATTCTCGGTAATTACTCAACATGGAATAGAAAATATGATTTTATTAAATTAGGATTAGAATTTTCGGTTCCAAACTCAAAACAACTCTATAATCAAGATGAAAGTTAATAAAGGGAAAAACTTTTCAGAACTCATTCTTGATAAAATATGTTTTTATTTGGATAAAGTTCTGTAAAAATTGTCAAGACAACAAAAATACAAAAGGTGACTTGATAAGTATGAAATATTAACTCCTAGGATTGTAGAGCTCTTCCTGTGATTTAGCTTATAATACAATGTCCACAGGTCTTCAGGAGATAAAAATGACGGTCTGAATAGGGAAATTGTCAACTCTTTGTGGTTCTAGGTCAATCTGGCTCTACTCTTTTTGGTTTGGCACAAAACTGAACCATTTACAGATCTTCAGGAGGTGGTGTTGAAGTAACTCTTGCAAGTAGATTCTTAGATAAAAATGACTTGAAATTATGAACAAATGACTGGTAACCACGATCGATTGAGTTCATAACCAGTATTCAAATTCAAATTATAAGGTGATTTCTTTATTTCTATTGCTTATCTTATCAGCCTCTTGAACCAATTGTTCTCTTTAGCCAGAAGCTTTGTACTCTTAAAGTCAATGCCATGTAATTCTTGAATAGCATGCTCAGCCACTGCAGACTTTTCTGGATGGTTCAATCTTATATGACGAGAATGCTCTTTTAATCTTGTTTCCACAGTCCTATTGGTTTGTCCAATATATACTTTACCACATTGGCAGATAATCTGGTGCCTGTCCGTAGAAAATTGATATTGTCTTTCCGTTTTCAGACTATTGCTTGAATGAGAGAAAATTTGTCATAGATGTTTGGAGCTATTTCAAAGGAAGCTATCCAGGACTGCTTTGAGGAGTAGAAATACCACTGCGAATTCTAAACCAAAAAGTCAAACAAAATTCAGAGCCCTCAAAGGGACAAACAAGAGATCAAATCCTGGAATATGTATTTAAATACTAATTTAATACATGAATATTGCAAAGAAAATCATATATTATTAAATGTCAATTATCTCAAAATATACATTTTGTAGAAAGGACCCTTGGTAATATCAGGTTAGAATTGTGGATTTAGAATTGCGGAAACTGAGCATATTTTAAACTTTTAATACGTTTTTAATCCCAAGTTCGAACTGGGTACAAACCAAATTGTAACCTGCTCTGTAATTTTGAATAGATTCTTCACAAAAATTATTGGAGGAATGCACGAATGAAGATTACGGTAGTTTTATTCGCATTTTCATTCTATTCAAAAATAATTTGAAAGCTCGTCACTTTTGTTGGGATAGAAACTAAAGTTATGTTGAGTTCACGTGGGAAGGAGTTATACTAATGATGTGGAAGGATTAATAACAAGTGACTGCACAACTATAAAGGAGACCAAAATATGAAACGTTATTCCAAAACAACTTGTCTGAAAACAAAATTAATCCGCAATTAAGTATGTAGATAAATTTGCACAACTCAACAGTAGGTTTTAACGGTACTTGAAAGACCTGTGCCCAACCCAGCAGTTGGATCAATGAAACTCGACAACTCCCCAGAAATAATACATGACTACGCCACTGTACTTTTTTCATACTGTCCGTGACATTCGCTACACTTAAATGCTATACGAACCTGAACTTAATGTAGAAATCGAAACCGTAATTAGATGAAACAAACTTTAAATGCAATGTTTGCAATAATTCACGTACAAAATTGTGAATCTTCAATTATTGTGAACTGTTTTTTGACAATATAACAAGGGTAAATTTGTCTCTTTGTAATTATGCCTAATGTAAGTATTTTTTCCGTGCTGAGCAGCAATAAAACTTACATTTTATTCGTTTTAGCGGTTCGTGTGTTTGTTTTATTTCCAAAATATTATGGGGAAAAACTCTGACTCAACATATAATTTAGTCTACCCTAAATTTATGTCACTTATACTACTACCGTAAAACAAAAATACCATTGTCGTTTCGGAACAACTATTAAAGCGTCACGAATATGAATAATTTCAACCATAGGCAAATACAACAAATAAACAAGATTAACGAGTGTCTGATTTCTGTTGATTTTCTTCCATTTGACATCGCCTGATATAAGCAACGCATGAAAACTGAAAAGCCAAAATGGCTGAGCTTTTTAGGAATATCCTACAGGTAATGGAGACTGGTTTTATTCAGAACTTCTCAATCTACCATCGTAATTCACATGATTGATAATTGTCATTTTTCACTAAAATTTGAATTATTGTGGTTATGTTAATGAATTTAATGTCAAAATATTGTGCACTTATATATTATGATGACAATACTATGAGATATTTAGATCTAATCGTTTATCTAAAACTTAAAACAGCAGATGAGTTGACTGAAATACATTAATTTATAAATGAAGCACTTGTGTGTCAGTTTTTTTTCATATTATTACAAACTTCACACTCAGGTCGTTTCAATGAAGTTTGCTCCGTGAATTGATCTGCTGAACAAATAAAATATTATATCTTATATCTCAAAAATATTCAAAATCAATTACCAAGTTCAGTTTGATACATTTGTAGGTTATGTTTTCTGTTCTTCAAGAATAAGCTTTTTCCGCAATATTTTCAGTTGAATTATTCAATAAATTAATTATTTTAGAATTGCACTCCATTTAATATTCCACCGTTTACTTCAAATGAATCGTTGAATGATTTTGTCTTTTTGTTTGAGAACCAACGATAATGAAGTGAGTTGAGAGTAGCAACTACTCTTTAAGATGCTCATAGATGGCAGCACAGTCTGGCACATATTGTGACTGTATTCAGGCTATTCAAATCAGCTGATTCAATTGCAATGAACTTGTGCAGACAATTTGATGTTTAAGAAATGTTCTATTTGAAAATATACGTGAAATCCCGAAATAGAAATGAAATTTATTAACAATGACATATAAATACAACTAATAGACCAAATTGTTGATTCCAGAGACAAATTCAATCTTTCTTTCAACACATGCAAAAATAGAAATATCGAGATGAGCGAATCTCAATGTGTTGCCAAAATACTAATATTCTTTCAGTTTCAATTGGATGATTAATCCTGTATAGTATGCAGAATGTTTGCAAAATTACCTCGATCTCAAGTAAATTATGTCTTATCAAATAAATGGAGTTCCTTGAGTTTTATTGCTACTTAAAGTTCAAGTAATTAAGAATGCAACGTACGGAGCTGAGAATTTTCCAAAGAAACTACTGCGACAATGCATCATTAAAAACTAATATAAAATTATATTCTGTCGGTTGACACTAAATGTAGAGTTTCACTGTACTTTTTTCCTTCAAGTTGCTTCTGTGCAGATTCCAGATATACTCATAAATTACTCTCGCATGCTCATTCATTTCTGTTTTCTGTGAAGTTTGGAGAAGTTCATTCAGCTATCGGATACATATGTTCAGGCGAGTATGTTGCATGACTGCACAAATATGAACTGAATCTCCATTCTCTGTAAGTTAAAACAGTTTTGAACGGCTCTATTTCCTGTTCTGGAATACTTGTTTCATATTAGGTTCATATCCTGCATCAATTCTCTTTCCTGCTATATTACAGTCCAGAAGCAAAACAAACATCTGCTACACATTAATCAAATAACATGTTTGCCACTTTTCTGCAACCCTCTACCATGGTTTTGATATAATTCACAGTTGTTGTTGTCATCTATCCTGGTTACCAAACAAGAGTAGTATTTTATTCACATAGTCCGCATTGTCTGTATTGGAACAACGAGATTTTAACCATTTCTTTCTTATATTTTCCGGAAAGATGAACCTATGTAAAACTGACTGCTGGCTGTTGGATAATTCATGTGGAAATTAAGACATCAATTTTCTTTTCTTCACCAGAATAATCTAAAAAAATGTTAATTATACACAAGGTATAAATTATACTTATTATTACATTCCTAGTTATTAAATTAAGTCCTGATTAAGATACTTGTTTTTAATTATATTCGTTTTGTTTCAGGTACGACTTGCTAATTACACGATAAGTAATTTTTGTATCGTAAAAGGTAAGTTTATGTTAGACATAAATTCCAGAGACAAGTACAGTTAATAGTTTATAATATTGATTACAAAGTTACATTTATAACATTGAACTCAATAAAATATTGGAATGAGCAAGAGTTGGTATGCTTGAGAATAATGTGTCAAGCGGTGGTGCCGCTAACAGTGTGTCGTGTAATTGAAATTGAGGGTGCAGCCAGTCTTTACTAATTCCTAATATGCTCAACTTTATTATGAATATTCCTTGACGTATCATTATATTTATCTTTAAATCTGACTTTTAGGATCTTACATTTGTCGAATTTCCCAGGAGGAATTATTTGATGTCAAATGTGGTGTATAGAAATGTGTTATATTGTGGCAATGCGTTTAGTGTGCATTAGTCGCCAAATTACAAACATCTATGGCGCCAAGATAACAAATGACAGTTGCTAAATGGACTTTTCCTTTACTTCGACTAGTGACAAATTGTCTCCATTAACTGCTTTCTCGCCCCTCGCCATCTTACGCAATTCACTAAAGTGCTTTTCGATATAGCATTGTTTGATTTTAGACGTATGTACACTGTCAAAAGACGAATATGATTTATCATTGTGACTTAATGCCTACTGGGGAACAGATATAAAATTGCTTAATGACTTTCAAGCTTTTATTCCTACCATTGTTTAAACAAGTCCTACTCCTATAATGATGGGTTAATAAATTATTAACTATTGATTACTTTCAACTGTATTATTTCATCTCATGATAGTTTTTGACAGTTAATGAAATTTACTTCCGATTTATATCAATCTAACTCAATCCGAATCATATTTCAAATGGATGAATATGTCCGAACTTACCACGATCTATGTTGGCCGTTGAAACAAACATCTATCATTTTAATGATCTATTTTCCATTTTCCTCGGTTTCATAATGAAATTAAAAGTTCTCCGTAAAATTTCATACCTTCTGACAAGATTTATTGAAAATTGATAGATTTTATAGGAAACTTCAGGCTAATGAAACTGAAATACATCACTTTTGTGGCCATAACTTTGAAATTGTTCCTAATGGAAAAGAAATTAGTTAACATAAAAATAACTAACAGATTTCAAGAAAGACGAAAATGTTCATTTACCGTTACCAGAACGAAAGACATGATTCTTGAAAACTTTTGTCGTCAGTTGAAGTATCATCCAAAGAAAATCTTGAGATCGTGTTTATTGTGATAGATAACAATCTTTTTTTTTTTGTTATGCTATGAAAGCTCCAAACTTTGAATGAGTAGTTCTACTCATTTCAAGCAGAAGTGGTTGTCCCAATCGAACGTATGAATCTCACAAAAAAAGGTTCCTTCAATATCCTTTTTTTTTAATCCGGCGCACTTGTTTTGTAATCTTTCAGCACAGAAGTATTGGATTTTTGTGAGAAAAACATCATTTTTGGATCACGATGATGAGCTCAATTTTGTACAAAAACACTACAAATTGACTTGGTTGTTGTAATTTTTTATTCAGCTACTGATTTCTCAGAATTGATAGTTATTTAAAAAATGGAAGAATCATCTAAATTTCTAAATGATGAAAGCGCATTTTTGACAGCTCATGAATGCTTGTTACTTCAGAGATTTCGCAAATTACCATCTCTCACAATTACTGAGCTTGAAATCAAGCAGTTTGGGCAAACTCACGAAACAGCAGCTTCCATTTAGTACTAGTTTCAAGTTGACTATTTGGTAGGTACATAATTTATGCATGTACAAACTCAAAAATATCTTTTAATCTTCATTGTTTAGTTATTGACTGACGGGAGGTCAAGTGCTGTACCTTAAAATAATAATTTGATCTTTATCAAAGCTTTATGAAAAAATACACCAAAAGTAAACAAATTTTCATCCAATAATAATAAATCATTCTAATAAGCTTCAAATTCGCGTCAAACAAGTCATTGAATGAATCTCGGACAGATTTGACAACTTTACATAATAGTAGTGACAGCCGCGGCTGAAGTTGTTACTAAATTTTTATCTACTTGAATGAACTTGAGTTGCCATATCCCTAATGTCATATTTATATCTATGGGCGTTGTTTCACTTGAAACAAGTAATTGAATAATTTAATCTTCCACAATCACTGAGCTTGATTTAAAGCAATTTGTGCAAACCTACGAAACAGTAGCTTTTATTTAGTACCAGTTTCAAGTCTGTAAATAGTATAATTGCTGAGAACTCAGCGTCACGCCAGCCAGCCAGCCAGCCAGACAGCCAAAATGAATATAATAGCGCTTTTTTCCAAAAAAATGCGCTAAAATTATTAAGAGTCTGTGCTTTTTATCTCAGCCTGATTCGTAAATATTTCAAAATTATTTCATGTAAATGAAAGTTGTCTTGGTCAACTGCTTATCAGAATACCATCAATCAAAGTGTACAAGAACGCGGAGCAAATTAAGAATGGTAATTTGAATATGTTGATCAATGATACGTCCAATAATTTTAATAAAAAATAGTCCGTAAGACAGCGCAAAAATTTTTCGTTGATTACTGCTCACTTGAAACTTCGTGAGTGACTTCATTGTGATGAGTCCGACAGCTCTCACATTTGACAAAATTCTTGATTTGGGGGCGTTTTTCAGCGAGGGCTGATTGGACATGTCAATTTCATGAAGCCTTAAAAATGTATTACCGTTATTTTGATATTTACACTAATCGAATGACTATTTGATTATAAAATGGAAAATAATATTGTCCGACATAAATATTGAGGGCAGCGGTGAGTCCGACAAGCCGCACTTGTCACAAGTACGTTGGTATGAAAACGGATTACCGCTAGTCTGAGACTTTGAGGACGTGTTCAATTATTTTTTTCTATAATAAGGTCATTTTGTCCGACAAATTTTCGGGGGCGTTTTCTCAGTCCGACACTGAAAACGTGTCAGGATTATAACAGCTCCTTCATCAATGACCGCTCATCTCTATGTTTTTTATTTTCCATTCAGATAGTACCTAGAACATTACTGTATACATGTCCGACAATTTTAGTGGGGCAATACTTCAGAAAAAGCAAAAATATGTGGTATGAATGCGGCTGCGTTCATAGACATATACATATATGAAATGCATATCAAGTCAGTATGATTATTGATTATAAATAATAAAAAACAGGCTTGTGCACCAATATATTAATATTATTTTAGAATCAATTGTGTGATATAAAGTCAGTATACTGTTATAATCACCTCAAATATCATTCAAATTTATCTTCAACTGTGATATCTATATATTAATACGTCAGGAGCAAACTTTCGACCTCTTTTCAAGCATATTGCATGCACGGAGGAGTGTGAGATTTGGCATACTTAAACTTTATGTGAAGAAGATGTGCAGAAAGCGAAAATTATATACAGGTGTCCTATTTTATCCTTTATATTAATACGTGAAGAGGAAGCTTTGTATCCCTTTTCAAGAACATTGCACGCACGAAAAAAATTGATATTTGGCATACTTGAAGTTTATATGATCGAGTGCAGAAAGCTGAAAATACATACAGGTGTCCCATTTTAATTTTACGACGTGAAGAGAAAACATTGTACCGCGCACACGAGGTGATGTGAAACTTGGCTCAGTTGAAGTCTGTGTGGAGAGTGTGAGATATGGCATATTTGAAGTATATCTGGAGAAATATGCACCAAATGGGAAAATGGCTGAAGAAAAATTCCAAAGATTTTTCTTCCTTTCCTATAGTCGGGGAAGAAAGTCACTTTAAAATCTTGAATGGGAACCACTAATCTTAGTTCTAGATTCGAATGGAGCATCGAATACCAATTTAATTCTATTAGGAAGCCCTGGAGATACAAGATTAAAGTGAGTAACGTTCCAACTTAGCGACATAATAATATATTTTTTTTTCGATTCTCTACTTCACTTTTTTTCAATTATTTTGTTAATGAATTATTCATTACTAGCTTGTAAACAACGTCCAATACTCATCTCTTGATATTAAATACGTCAAAAACTGAGTTATATATGTGCGAGCGTTTCCTTGTCGGACTGACGATAAGAACCAATATTCCGGTCGGACAATATGATTTTCGGACAGATAATATGTTTTCAAATTGTGACTATTTTGGTCCGACAAGCGGTCATTGATGAAGGAGCTGTTCTAATCCTACACGTTTTCAGTGTCGGACTGGGATAACGCCTCCGAAAATTAGTCGGACAAAATGACCAAATTTTAAATTAAAAATAATTGAACACGTCCTCAAAGTCTCAGACTAGCGGTAATTCATTTTCATACCAACGTACATGTGACAAGTACGGCTTGTCGGACTCACCGCAGGCCCCCAATATTCATATCGGACAATATTATTTTTCATTTTATAATCAAAAAATCTTTCGATTAGTGTAAACATCAATATGACGGTAATACATCTTCAAGACTTCATGAAATTGACATGTTCAATTAGCCCTCGCTGAAAAACGCCCCCAAATCAAGAATTTCGTCAAATGTGAAAACTGTCAGACTCATCACAATGAAGTCACTCACGAATTTTCAAGTGAGTGGTCTCACAGACTAAAAGTTTCAGAATTTGTATTTCATACATTCAAAACATGAAAAACTGATTTTCGATTATTAATTCTTAACGATACTTGATTGATCTCATCCCGAGTGCACTGAACTCTGTTTAAAAATTGATTCAGTATTCAGTTATAATTTATAAACATGTAAAATACAAAAACTGTCATTAATTGATTGATATCAACAATAGACAGTATCTAATTTCAATTTAACTTTAGACATATTGTAGATTGAATACAGGCATATATCAACCTACACTTCACAACAAATACCTAACCTATCGCATCTTGCACAAGGATTATTCAATAAAGATATACATCAGTTTGAAATTTTATTACTTGTTGAAGTCACAAACGTAATGGGAATAAATTATCATTTTATGTACAGCCTGTGTCGTAATTTAGTCATTTGTAATTTTTTTAGATCTGTCTAAATGTTGTATAACGTCGGCTTATCTTCGAAAAGCATCTTTCTACGAGCAATTTCGATGCATATAATATATTTTACTTATACGATCATAATTTATAGGCTATAACACACATACCCGCACAAATAGAGTTCATTGAATTAATACTGTGAGAACCTGGGTAAGAGATTTACGCGGTATTCTTTAAAATATAATAATTCTCTCTCTTGTGTAGGTATAAGTACATTAATTTAAACTAGGAAATAACTATAAATTACTCACTTTGTTGAGCTTTATTTGAACACAGTCTCTCAATTTTTACTTGCTGTTGGAGATGAATTGTTATTCTTGTCAAATTTTATTTTGATTAATGAATAGTGAACACCTTCCATTTTTCTTCAGAATGGATAAAGGTTTTAAAGAGTACAAGTTGATGGAAGGATAATTAATTGACTGTAAAACGGGAAGCTTCCTTCACAACATAACAACTATTCACAGATTTATGCGGAAAATTCAAACAAATTTCAAATTAAGTAAGAAACTATAATTCATTGGAATCTGTACTAATTCTTTTTCATGTGATTTGTTCTTCTAGTGAAGGACGAGACTTTTTACTGAAATAGACTTGCGTGAAATTGGTTCTCTTTGCTTCATCTGAAGTTTTCGATTAAGGGAAAAGAAAAGATATATTTCACAGTTTGACTTATGATTCTCCTCATTCGGGTCATCGGTTTATAGCCCCCATAAAACAAAGATCTTAATTGATGTTAGCAGCTCGACGGCGTTTGGATGATTTAACTATATCACCCTCTTAACTTCTTTGCTCAAGGATTCCATTATCACGGATTTAGTCATTTAGATGTAAATGAGTCCTTTTATAAGCTTATATACACTCAAGCTCTATTCAGCGCCTGATAATAGGTCTATTTCAGCTCTGTACATATTTTTGGGAACGCTTCATTTACTCATTTTACTTTTTGTATTCACGTTTGAACATTGTGTAGTTATTTTCCCTTTTGAAGAGAACCTATTTCTGTATATTCATTGTCCATTATGAGAAAAGTTATAGTTCCGTTTAATCGTATTCTGCCATAAAATTGTTGATTAAATTCCTATGCTTCAAGCATTGTTCTGCTAAAGCTTTTTTCAATTAATTTTTAATCGCGAAACACAGTGTTCCATAAAAATGAAATGAAGTATTGAACTTCAGACTTTGAATCTATTTTAGTTCATATTCAACTCAATTTTAATACTGTATTTCAATGTATTGCGTGAATAATTGTGACAGTGAACACTTCTTTTCTATGAGGCTTATACTAAATTCACCTGTACTTTTAATGATGATGTCACTGAGCATCCATCCCCATCGAATTTTATTCATCAATCTCTCTCATGCGCAACTGGGCAGAACACATAGATAAACGTTTGAAACCGAGAGGAAATTGCAAAGGTCGCTCGCTAATGGATTTTGCACAAATTGATGTTTTCATATCGGACATTGATGATACATCCGGTACATCACGATTCAATACCCATTCTAAACGAAAATGGATGCGATTTGAATAGCTTTGTACGCAACGCTATTTGAGAGAAAATGGATAACGGAATTAGCTATTCTCTTTGGTAATTTATTTCCATCATCAAGAAGGTAATTTGGGTGAGGATGGAGTTTAATTAATATCGATTAGCGAAAACTTGACTGGCGTTTTTTTGCAACGAAATAAAAAACTAAAACTTTTATCAATTAGCGAGCGTCGCAACTCACAGCCACATAATTGATTAATTAGTAGGACGTGAATTTAATTACGCTATTGCTCGCAGAAAAAATTGTGCAGTGGAAGTGAAAGTTCCCTAATGACGAGAGATGAGAAACAATGGATAGTATTGAAGTACATTCATACCCACTTTGGATTCTGCTTGATTTTCACTGAGCGTTCAAATTACGTACAAAATAGCACAAAACCATATTAATTAATGGAATCGCTTCATTTCGCCTGTAACTAATCAACTAATTCTCAATCAGTAAGGGTAGCCGCAAGTAAATGGGGGACATACTTTTCCAACGTTACTTTGATGATGTTATCTCTAGAATGACTCAACATAAAAAAGTAAAATTTGTTCTACATGCACAAATGTACGCCCTTCCAAATGATACTGTACTTGATAGGATCTATAGATACTTCCCTATCCTTTTACCCTATATTAAATCTGAAGGATGTAGCTGCTCGTTCAACGACTAGAAATTCAGATAAGGCAGTAGATCAATTTTGCGATTTCTAATATTTCAATGTGAATAGATATCAAGGATCACAATTTCGACCACGCCTTGGCCATCTTCAAGAGCGAAAATAATTTTTATTTCTACTCCAAAAGTGAGTTATTAGGAGAATGCAACTTAAAATGCAATGTAATTCGAAATGGATAATATTCGACGTGGTTTAACAACCTCGTGAGATAGTTCTCAAATGTCGAGAATCGATCTTGTGGTTTGTGGTTTGAGTGGGGCTAGCATAATCTATAACTATGTTAAAGTTCACGCTGAAGCTTTAGAACTATCTAAGCAAATCGACTGTGACATACTGACGGACAGAAACTTTGTGCAGAACGACATTCTAGAAATAGAGCAATTTAGCTTTGCTTTACAGATATTTTCCACAATGATTTCCAGAAATTCTGCACGGGCATCAAAGGGAATTCTCGTCGTAAGAAAATTCATGTAACGGGCTTTACTGACGTGTAGCCTATCTTTTTCTAATGAGCTTGACAAGCTAATCACATCCTTGTTCATTGAATTTAAAGCCTACGCATTTCTTGCTCAAAAAAAACTACATTATAAGGAAAATAAGCGAGTTGCTTTTAGTTGACAGTTTTCTTATGACAGCCCAAACAATACAATTGAATAGAATGCTTGATGTCGGTCTAACATGTCAGGAGTTCACTGTTTTGCTATGCTGGAAGCAAAACAAAAACTAAAACACTTTAATTGAAGCTCTACATGCGGATTATTTTGTGAGGTGTGAAGCAAACGATATTTGTCTCTCAAGTTTTTCCGAATTTTAGTTTCCAATGAGTGCTCAATTTCTTGTCGCAATGTCTATTGGAAAAAAAAAAATGGAAGAATCATCTAAATGATGAAAGCGCCTTTTTGACATCTCATGAATGCTTGTTACTTCAGAGATTTCGCAAATTACCATCTCTCACAGTTACTGAGCTTGAAATCAAGCAGTTTGGGCAAATTTACGGAACAGCAGCTTCCATTTAGTACTAGTTTCAAGTTAACCATTTGATAGGTACATAATTTATGCATGTACAAACTCAAAAATACCTTTTAATCTTCATTGTTTAGTTATTGACTGACGGGAGGTCAAGTGCTGTACCTTAAAATGATAATTTGATCTTAATCAAAGCTATATAAAACAAAATTCACCAAAAGTAAACAAATTTCCTTCCAATAATAATAATTCATTCTAATAAGCTTCAAATTCGCGTCAAACAAGTCATTGAATGAATCCCGGACAGATTTGACAACTGTACATAATAATAGTGACACCCGCGGCGAAAGTTGTAACTAAATTTTTATCTACTTTAATAAGTTTCAGTTGCCATATCCCTAATGTCATATATATCTATGGGCATTGTTTCACTTGAAACAAGTAATTGAATAATTTAATCTTCCACAATCACTGAGCTTGAATTAAAGCAATTTGTGCAAACCTGCGAAACAGCAGCTTTTATTTGGTACCAGTTTCAAGTCTGTAAATAGTATAGTTGCTGAGAACTCAGCGTCACGCCAGCCAGCCAGCCAACCAGCCAGACAGCCAAAGTGAATATAATAGCGCTTTTATCGGAAAAAATGCGCTAAAAATCTAGTTCAGCAGCAATTAAAGCCGTCGTAGATAAAATATTGAATGATACACGTTTGATATAGCTAGTGTAATGGAACTTGAGTAATAAAAACACTCGGCTAATCGCCTAGTGATTCAAAATCACACACGTTTCATTACAACGGCTATATCAAACTTGTATCATTAATATCTATGAACACATTATGTAAATTGATTCAAATATTTTAGGTTACAGTAGCCAGGCGGAAGCGACAAGTGCGCGAAACGAACGAGCCTATTACAAGGGGCGTTTGTAATCAGCTTTCGCATAAAAGCATTAACTAAAATCATATTATGAAAACTGAAATAAGTTAATTACCTAAAATAATGGTCTTCTCTATTGTAGTTAATCTACGAGTAAAATCGTTTGTCCTGACATTGACTTATCACTTGAAGTTAGAAACGTGGTTTTAGGGATGTCTCTCTCTCTGATGACATAAGCATCCCTTTGGAATATATTTTCTTATATTGAACGCCTGAGGAGATGAAACGAGATGAGATTCACCTCCGAGGTCGGAGAAAGCTTTTTCTCAATATCAGTATTAACGGAATTGAAACATTAAAGATTAGAACTCGAAGATTCGGAACTGTATTAAGGTGATTTGTTGAATAAAGTCCATATCTAGATAGTACTATTGAATTGGTTTCGTTCATTACTTGAAAATGATTTATCAAGAATACCTTCATTTCCAGTTAGAATTATTGTAACATTCTATTAGAAGATAGAAAATTAATTGGAACCAATCAAAAACATATTCATCCAAGTCCAAACTTCACGAGTTTTCAACAGATTTTTGTTCATTCATGTATCTGAATTTTTTTTCTTAATAGTGGCACCAATGTGAAATATTTTGAATAATTGGCTCACATTATTATTTATTTGAATCTGCTTAGCCAATAATTTATTGTAACTGTAATCCTAGTTAGTATTGACCAAGTCGATGTTCAATTGTCGGACGTGATTGACAGCCTATGGTTACTGGATGTTCGGTGGTTGTCAGGCATCAACTGTTAGACAATTGAATGTTGGCCCATTGTTGGATTAGGTATATAAGAGTGTGAGCTAGAAGAGTCATTCATTCAGTACGAGTAACTGTGACAATATTCACATTTAATAGTTGAAAAAAAATTGTTCCATTTTACTGAGTCAAGTGCGCGCGGGAGCGACTCTCTTAGTCCAATTTTTGCCTGCAAATTCAAATTATAAATATTAGTGGTGAAGTTCCGGGAGGTTGGAATTTTTTTTAGGAAATCTCCTGCTCTTCAAGATTCTTTTTTCTGATTTTCGATGTCTGCAATAGTTTCTGAGATATTTGCGAAAAACAAAACCCACCCTTTTTTCAATAAATTGTTTATAACTTTTGCAATTTTTTTTTGCCGAACTTCAATTTTTTCAAGAACTTTCTAGATGAAATTACGAGTAAAATATGACACCTTATAATTTTCTGAGAAAGTAAAGTGAAATTTCATAAAGCGACACATGTGAACTAGACTAAGTCTCCTTTCGTTGGCAAATAGCCGTCCAAAATTGTTGCAGCATTTGACTTTCGAGTGCTGTAGTTATTTTTCACGACTGAAACAATTTTGATACTGAATTTGTCAAATTTTGATATAATCAAGTTTTCTGGTGAGTTTCTTCTTGTGTTAAAGCAAATTCAAATAATTTCTTACGTTGAAAGCTATAATAATTTATAGAATAGTATTCTTATTCAATTGACATCTCTTGAATGATTTTATTAAACGAATTTAGGTGATTCTGACACGTAACTCACGAATTGAGTTCAATTGATCGATTACAGTTTATCAACAGAATTTGAATATGCATTGAATCTGTTTTTGTTCACACATTTACAATAGGATCTGATCGTAAAAGTTTTAAATTTCCAACAAAATCAGTACAGGTTTGGTAAAAGATGAACTAAAGCTGTATTATTTAACATGAGCCAAAATCGTAGGAAATGTTGATTTTGAATGAGTCAATGGATCGTAAGAAGAAATTAATGTGGAGCCTTAAAAATATCGCTGAAGAAGCTAGCGTACATTGTGTATGACGGAAAAGTAGTTGATAAGTCGCTTCTCGTAACACCTACCAAATCTATATATTCAAATAGTTGTCGATATAGTAATTAAGGTATCAAGGGTGTTAAAAGGACAATAATGCCTGAGGTCAACATTGTACTTTCCAAGGGCCTCTGGCCCGAGGTGTGTACGTTGACCGTAGGCATTATTGTCTGTTCAACTCCCGTGGTGCCTTTAATGTTTAATGTCCGACTTTTGTTGTATTAAAATCAAAATTTTTTGCAATGTATGTCCTGTCATTATTCTAGTTACTTGTTTCTCATAAAATCATCAAATATATCTTGAAGTAACTGTAATTAGTGGATCCAAATGGACAAAACGAGCAGACCAAATGTGTGAAAGTGACATTTAACATCAGCACGTATGATTCTGATACATTCGACAAGTGCTCCATAATCTGACAATGACAGCTGAATCATTGGTAACCACTACATGCACAATAGCTGCATTGAACGCTAGATTAAGCAAATTTGAATGTACAGGAACAGGATGAACTCGAATGGGTGAAATCTAATGTGATATTCTGTTAACTGCAATTCGAATTGCAATTGAGTTATGATGATGTGTTTCATGGATGGGAACATGAATCCAAAGTTTTGTTATATTTCACTTTGAATGCACTTTTGAACAATTTACATTTATTTATAAAACGATTCATAAATCTTTTTGAACTTGTCAATGATTTTATCGTGTAAAATTCTTGTTTGGAAGAAATTGAGTAATAACTGCACATCTCTCACTAAATGGTACTAAAATATACGACTTGTTAATTGAGACCATCACTTATAGTTATTTTCCCAAATTGTACCACATTATTCTTCTTTTACTCTAATAGCCCTACTTCCTTTCACGCGATGGTTGTTTTCATAAGCGCCTTCTGAAATGACATTTTCTCACATTTATTGAAACGGTTTCATTAAGCACAATAACAAGAAGCTTATGAGGTTTACCGTTAGTAGTTTTATAGTAAAATTCAGTGATTATTCGTATTTATTATAACAAAAAGGTTGACGTACTGTCACTTCTGTTTTTTCGTCCTATACTCAATCCAGACTTTTTAAATTACGTCTCGCTTTTTGTTTTCTTTCATTTCTCAATATATCTAGCATTAAAGATGCAACAACAGCAACTCGTCTGCATGATAGCCTCCACGTTCAATGACATGCTACTTCCACGAGCACAGTATGAAACCAAAACAGCAGTGCATTCTGCCAATCATGGAGCGACATGCCATGCACTTCATTCCGCGAGCAAATCCAGCAGACGAACTAGCTCCAAAACAGCCTCGTGTGCACTACACCCTAGAAGCTGGAATCAATTCCGAAAAGATTGTTATTGTTAACCTTTAGTGCCATTTCACAATGTCCGTAAACATAAACGTAAGAAATTCATTGTCATTTTCAAATATCCTGTTGATTTAGATTCTGTTTCGTGTTTACTGTTTTTCTTTGGTTTCACTTTTAACAGTTTAGAGTTTAGTTTGTTTTGTTTTATTGTATGATGTCTGAAAAAGATCTTGCGATTCTTTCATTATTATTGGAACTGCGTTCTAAAAGTTGCCAATGAGAGAAATATTAAGACGAGGAAGAAATTGTTGTTTTTTCTATTAATAATTTTATGTCAATTATATTTAAAGCACGTTTTGATTCAGGGTGTTGTCAACTGTCAGATGAAAACATGTGTTTAAAGTTGACGCATGCGCTGTTAGTTGTTTCGCACGTAAACATAACATAAAGTTGAATTTATCTCAACTTTACGTTTTCATTACGTACTTCTTATGTCAATACGTAAACGTAAGAAATACGTAAGAGTATTGTGAACACGGGCATTGAAATACAGTAGTTCAACTTTATGTTTATGTTTACGGTTGCGTACTCCTTACGTTTACGCATATTGTGAATTGGCACTTAAATTTGATATGTATCTATATTCGCTTAGATCAAATTGTTGGGAAATATCTAATTTTAATGAATAATTGTTTAGAATCTCTGCTCTTCTGTTTACCGTTGCATAGCTCCAAAGCGCCGAGCAGTCGCCAGGCACTATCCATATATTAGGTCGGTAATTACGAGTCCCTGAGCCGTCGCGACGCCAACCGAACAATACCGTCCTAATAGAATATGTCGATGAAGCTACAGGGTTAATAATAATGCATGAGGCTAGGCGTTTCCTATTACAACACATTAATTTAATAGTTCGCACAATGGCGGTTTATACTATACCCTCAGCACAATGCGGCAATGCAGGTGAAATGGGGATTTACTGTCAAGCGGAAAACTTCCTGTTCAAGATTATTATTAATAGTCCTTACTAGAATGTTAATAATGAAGGAAGTTCTCTTGACTGGAAAATGTTGACACTGAACATAAAATGGAGATTAAAGTTGATGTGAGCATGTAAAACTTATATACTACTTGTGAAATTTCAAACTATTATTATCAAGGATCTCTACACAAGTTGTTGGCTAAAGGCACTTTAAATTAACATAAGTATGAGTACGCTGAACTAGAAAAGTTATTGCACACTGAAATAAAATAAAGCCACTTGAATAACAATAAATATAATACGGCTCAGCCCATTGATACAAAAATAGATGAATTTTTCCAATAAATCTAGAATGATCATCCATAGCATATTGAAATTTAATGTTTGAATTTGTTGTAGCATCAAAATACTTATCTACTATTTTTATATGAATCGGCTGAGCCGGAAGTGCAGTTTATATGTAAAACAGACATTCAGAATTTGCCGTATAAAACAATCAGTTTAATTGAAATGATTAGGCAGGCAATGATAATCTGTTGTCAATTTTTTGATTTTGTTTGACATTTTACGTGTCAAAATATTGTAAAAATTATATTAATTATAATCTGAAGTGACAGAAAACTTTATTGAATAAATTTGTGTGTATATCAAATGATGTACAAGTAAATCAGGTGATGATCACGTAAGATTTTTAGCGCATTTTTTGGAAAAAAGCGCTATTATATTCACTTTGGCTGTCTGGCTGGCTGGTTGGCGTGACGCTGAGTTCTCAGCAACTATACTATTTACAGACTTGAAACTGGTACTAAATAAAAGTTGCTATTTCGTAGGTTTGTACAAATTGCTCTAATTCAAGGTCAGTGATTGTGGAAGATTAAATTATTCAATTACTTGTTTCAAGTGGAACAATGCCCATAGATATATATATGACATTAGGGATATGACAACCAAAATTTATTAAAGTAGATAAGAATTTAGTTACAACTTTCGCCGCCAGTGTCACTATTATTATGTACAGTTGTCAAATCTGTCTGAGATTTATCCAATGACTTGTTTGACGCGAATTTGAAGCTTATTAGAATGAATTATTATTATTGGATGAGAATTTGTTTACTTTTGATGTATTTTTTTTTTATATAGCTTTGATAAAGATCAAATTATCATTTTAAGGTACAGCATTTGACCTCCCGTCCGTCAATAACCAAACAATGAAGATTAAAAGGTATTTTTGAGTTTGTACATGCATAAATTATGTACCTATGAAACTATCAACTTGAAACTAGTACTAAATGGAAGCTGCTGTTTTGTAAGTTTGCCCAAACTGCTTGATTTCAAGCTCAGTAATTGTGAGACATGGTAATTTGCGAAATCTCTGAAGTGACAAGCATTTATGAGCTGTCAAAAATGCGCTTCCATCATGTAGATGATTCTTCCATTTTTTTCAGTCAACAAGTGGGAATACGTACAATAGGATCTACTCATTGACAATATTCACCCAAAATGTCTCTGAAAACATACTGTTGAATTTTGTAATACAAGTCCTGGAAAAGGTAGTGAACCATCTTTTTTATCAGCTTGTGAAATCTTTATGGATTATAAAAAAAGTTATAACTTAAAAGAATTTTTTATGTATCTATATAAACGAGAAAATTGCAGCAACTGGAGATACGCATGTGACGTCATTGGCTCTTGACAAGGTTGTAGAATAGTCCGATCCAATTATTCTCCATTAGAAAAAGTATAAATCTGGAAGTAGTTCTCTTCTCGAAAAAATCTTAAAATATTCATTTTGAAATTCTTATTTGATACGATATTATGTTTTAACAGAAGAAAATTGTGTTCACATAGAACAACTCGATTAAAATAATCATCAAGCTCTCAACAGAACAAACAAATTATCTGCTTTTGTTTCATCAATATTTCACTAATAGCGTGCTTCACGCATGTTTCCCCAATATTTGTCTGCCTCTATTAGGTATCTCGAATGGATAATTTATGATGATGGAATGAAATTACCATTTCCAATGAGGTCTTTCCAAAAATTTAATAAAAAATAACGTGAGTACATGGAACTTTGAATTGACATTGATATTAATTTGATAATTCAAGTCAATGTACCATTATGTTTCAAAAAATTAATTTGAATGATAACAAACAAGTTTCCTAGTTACAGCAAGTAACTAGAGTAATTTCTCTGACAGAAATCACAATGACAGGACATACATTGCTAAAGATTTTGATTGAAATACAACAAAAGTCGGACATTAAACATTGAAGGCACCACGAGAGTTGAACAGACAATAATGTCAACGTACAAACCTCGGGCCAGAGGCCCTCGGAAAGTACACTGTTGACCTCGGGCATTATTGTCCTTTTAACACCCTTGATACCTTAATTACTATAAGAAACTTGAGGGGAATCAGATTATTCTTCTATGTTTCTTTGATATAGGAACTATAATAGACTATAATTCATGTCCTATTGTACATTGTACATTAACATGTAATGATTTCAAAAGGTTGACAAATTGGATTCAGATATATAGCACAGACTAAATTCTCCAGAGGTTATTGCTTCCCTTATTGTCCTTTTTGATTTAAGTATGTAAAAAAAGAACAGCTGAATTGACTCATGTATGTCTACACGCCGACTGGAAGTCACAATATCCAAATTGGTTTGTAGTAGTTTTCTAGAGGATTCATTTAATATTTTTAATGTAATAGAATCCAGGGTGAAACTTGAGTTCATCGTTATGATCCAAAAACAAACAAAAACAGTTGAAACTCACTGATTCACTTCAATTGACAAGTACTTTCAGTTGCTATATCAATCTTATTTAGATAATATTCCAGACTAAGATGACATGTTTAAATTCCTGTAAGGTTTCTAACGTCGTCCTTTTTCAACTTGACAGTTTCCTTCTTTTTGTAGCTTGGAGCTCCAAATTTTTTATCCCAAGGGCCATACTGACTCCTCTAAGTCTCAAGGGCCAAGACTTCAATTGATCGTGAAATAAAAACATCCGATTATTGTTATTCGGGCCGTAGTTTTAAAATCCCTGACTTAGACGATCCAGAAATCTTTCAGCTTGTGTTAATCCTGGAACTGTTTCCCAGTGTCTAGCTATAGATCTTTCCTCCCAAGAATTGACTCCCAGTTTTAAGTGACTCTCAAGGACCCTACAAAAAGGTTCTGGTGCCACAAAAGTGAGTTTAGTCCCTTTTTGCATTAGAATGTCGACCTGTTGAACTTGTTAAACGCCTTCGTGAACAAAATGTGGCTATATGTAGCCAATATCTTAAGGTTTTCGATACAAGTTTCACATGTGAATGAATCAAGAGCTTTTAGCGCTTCTTGACTGTCCGTCAGTCCTTTCTTGAGGTGAATGTAGGCGCAAAGGTTCATTGCGTACAACTGAGCCTGAAGGACAGTGTTAGTGACTCCAAGGATTTCACTTACCTTACAGTCAGGTCCGTGTACACTCACTTCTCTTGCTTTCTAACTTCATACCAGTTCAGGAAGTCATTTTTGTCACGCAGTATCTTTAGATGACCCACTAGGTTTCCGGATTTCATTCGAGCTTTACTGCAGAGTGATGGCGCACATCACATACTATCGGCTTAATAGATAACTCTGATAGCGCAAGAAATCCCTCTGGAGGTTTGAGATCATCGCACAGATTGAGGTTTATAATCAATCAAGATGATTCGATAACGAAACGAGTACACATGTATTTGGAGTCTTGTTCCTTTTAGGGCTGTTGTGCTACAGAAGAAGAAGATAGCGCACTTAGCGTTGCCCCTCTCTTCACTTGAATGTCGCGAAATATTGGGCCGAGCATGGCTTTGACATCGGATAAGGAACAACGCACAAGCGGGATCGATGAGGACTTTTGACATAGCATTCATAATGACGTATTTAAGACATTTAATGGGAGAATCATCTAGATGATGAAAACGCATTTTTGACAGCTCATGGATGCTTGTTACTTCAGAGATTTCGCAAATTACCATCTCTCACAATTACTGAACTTGAAATCAAGCAGTTTGGGCTAACTTACGAAACAGCAGCTTCCATTTAGTACTAGTTTCAAGTTGACTATTTGATAGGTACATAATTTATGCATGTACAAACTCAAAAATACCTTTTAATCTTCATTGTTTAGTTATTGACTGACGGGAGATCAAGTGCTGTATCATAAAATGATAATTTGATCTTTATCAAAGTTATACAAAAAAATACACCAAAAGTAAATAAATTCTCATCCAATAATAATAATTCATTCTAATAAGCTTCAAATTCGCGTCACAGATTTGACAACTGGACATAATAATAGTGACACCCGCGGCTAAAGTTGTAACTAAATTTTGATCTACTTCAATAAATTTTAGTTGCCATATCCCTAATGTCATATATATCTATGGGCATTGTTTCATTTGAAACAAATAATTGAATAATTGAATCTTCCACAATCACTGAGCTTGAATTAAAGCAATTTGTGCAAACCTACGAAACAGCAGCTTTTATTTAGTACCAGTTTCAAGTCTGTAAATAGTATAGTTGCTGAGAACTCAGCGTCACGCCAGCCAGTCAGACAGCCAAAGTGAATATAATAGCGCTTTTTTTCAAAAAATGCGCTAAAAATCCAGCTTGATGGGAATTAATGCAAACTGAAATTTCTATTTGTCTGGACTAATAGAAATTCCTCTTCTTCTTGTACCTCCTAGTTCCCATTTAAGCATTGATTTGATTGTGTCTTGTTCTTCTGCTCTCCATACATGTCCTAGCTATTTAACTCTCTGTTGTTTTATCTTCTTGATTAAATCTCACCCTTTCAATTCCTATTCTATTTCACAATTTATCAGCATCAGACTATTATCTATTCCCCAAAAAAGATGAAAAATATTTAAAATTACAGTGGTGAAGAAATAAAAACTCAAGAATAAAATATTGAAGCCGATGACTACTACAACAAACTTCAAAACGAAACTATTGGTTGAAATAATATTGGCAGTGAATTATTTGTCCACAATCAATAGTCTACCGTTCCTGCGTATGATATTATTGACATCAAATAATCTCTAGTATAGGCAGTTGCTTCTATTTGCTTGAATCGCTTCCAGTCCTGTTAAAATATCTGCTTTCACTTGTGATACAAATGCATCCTGTACTTTTTTGGTTGATTACTATGTCGTACCTCATAGTTGAATCTTGGATTCATTGATTTACAGTTTTACTACTTCAATCCAAGACAAAACTCAGTGGTTTGAATTGTGCAGTTTCCAACTGATTCTTGCTCTTTTAATTAACACAGAGATGCACTTTTATAATTATGAGTTGAGAAAATATTGCGGATTTCTATATCTTCAATGAGTCTTCCGTAAAAGCACTGTATACTTCCTTTCCCGTTCCTTCTTTTCAGTTTTTTAATGGCGAATAACGAGCAAAAGAGGGTCGGATAATTACAAACCAATACTTTATTCACATTGGTTTACTATCCACTTCTAGACATACTGAATTTAATGATGGCTGGGTATTCCGAAGAATAGTTTTATTCGCAAAAAATATAATACTTTTTGCGATTTTACCAGCTTTGATCCTAGCTTTTAAAGCAGGCAATTTGCAATGTTCGTCTGAAAGAATTTTCATATTCGGAACGGAAAATAAGCTAGCATTAAATCAACCATAAAATATGCACTTTCTATTTATGAGAATGTCGATTTTGTTGTAGAACTCAATCACAGCACAAAACAAATAAAGTAAACTATTCAACCATACACAATAAAATTATTTTTATTATCCCAAAGATTTAATATTAAAGTTTGTGTAAATAACACGTCTGGGATAGTCATTAAAATCTTGTTTTATTCTCGCAATGTTATTGGTCAAATGCGGAACCTGACATTCATCCAAGAATACGGTAATAACATAATTACACATTTATCGCAATTAGAGATTAGAGACATTTATGTGGCGCCTTGTGAAATGAAGTGCGAAAATCAAGTGTGGGAATATAAACAT
The DNA here is from genome assembly GCA_963989225.1 of Dromius quadrimaculatus. NCBI lineage: Eukaryota > Metazoa > Arthropoda > Insecta > Coleoptera > Carabidae > Dromius > Dromius quadrimaculatus. The sequence continues at coordinate 48,619,846 of OZ022332.1, read as the reverse complement.
ACTTGTATGTGCTTTAATTTTATGTAACATGTTGTACAATGTTTACCCGTGTAATTATTATGTTATGTGTGTAAACAGCTTGGTTCATTAACACTGTCAGGATATTCCAGTATGTGCAATATGACGAGCCAATTCACTTCATTCTCAATAAAACATTTTCACTTATTTGTACTAAGTACAAGAGAGTATTGTGAAACCGACAAAAATCACCTATCGAGATTTGATGGAAATATCCGTTTTGAGCATCCTTGAATCCATTTTGACTATTTTCGGCTTGATGTCGGTACGTATGTGCGTTCGCGCGTGCGTAACTCGCAAATCTCAAAACTGGTTGAACGTATAATCTTGAAATTTTGTATTCAAGACTGGTATAGGGTCAAGTTGTGCATCTCGCATTATGGTTCCAATCGTCTGTACCGGAAGTGCACTTTACTTGAAACTTTTTTTTATTTTTTTGCTTAAATCAAGAATGATCAGCCATAGCATATTGAAATTCAGTGTTTGAACTTGTTGTAGCATCAAAATAGTTATCTACTATTTTTGTATGAATCGGCTGATCCGGAAGTGCAGTTTATAAGTATAACAGACATTCAGAATTCGCCGTATAAAACAATCAGTTTAATTGAAATGATAAGGTAGGCAATGATAATCTGTTATCAATTTTTTGATTTTGTTTGACATTGTACATGTCAAAATATTATTAAAATTATATTAATTATAATCTGAATGGCCAGAAAACAATATTGAATGAATTTGAGTATATGTCAAATGATGTACAACGTCAGATCGGTAAAAAGTCTTCCTTCGTCTATCACAAAACAGTCTATTATAGGATACTAATATCTCGTTTTTACACGCCAAATAGCCCCTTGAATAAAACAGAATCTCAATCTGACATGTTTTCCAGATCAAGTTACTCTTATTTATTTAAAAGTTCGATATCTTAGCACGCAACTCTCTACTTGTTTATTTATCCTACTACCCTTTTATTCCAGTCAAACCAGAACCTATGAGCTCTTAAAGAGAATTATTAATGTATTCTCGTATAGGATAACATGGAGTTAGGATAAATTATTTAAAAGGTGAGAATTATTGAGAAGAATAAGATTATTGCATGGAATTTTGATAATAAAGATTATCCCAGGTTACGATATCACAAAAGGGGGGTAGTTAATTTTAAATAGGAACACAAATTCACTTGTACATGGTACTATTATTATACGAAATTGAACTCGATTTATAATCATTATAATTCAACGTCAGATAGTTTAGAAAAATATACCTTCACAGTTCTTTCATGTTGCATAAATATTGTTCACAGTTACACTTACTGAATGAATCTTTCCTAGCTCATGCTCTTATATACCTAATCCAACAATGGGCCAACATTTAATTGTCTAACAGTTGATGCCTGGTAATCACCGAACATCTAGTAACCATAGGCTGTCAATCACGTCCGACAATTGAACATCGACTTGGTCAATACTAACTAGGATTACAGTTACAATAAATTATTGGCTGAATAACAAATTGAAATGAATAATAATGTGAACTAATTACTTGGAATATTTTACATTTGTGACAGTATTACTTATTTTAGCGATTGATTATATGCAAGCCGGAAGTAGAAACGACTTTGCCAACCTGGCAATTACTTGTTCCACTATCAGAAAGTCTTATGAGAAATTGAAGCTTTGAGTATTCATGAAACATTACAATATTTCAATCATTCATAATCAATTTCTATTCTTTTATTTGGTTAATCTTAGAAGAGACAGCAACTGTCTATTAATGGAATAAACGAAGTAAACCATCATTTTGGTAATTAATAGCTTTTCAATTGCTTAAAATTAATAAATAAAAGTGCAAATTTAGCGAAAGAAATTTAAAGTTCTAAAACGCAACACCATTGGTTAAAGCGAAACGTGACGTCAAATACTATGCCAACAAGTGCGCACTGCTTACATTTGTATGGCATTGCAGGCTTTTGATTAGAAAACATAGTAATAACGTGTGTGTTGTAAATTCATTTATTGTTTAAGTGTAATTTTAGCATCCTAGTGAGATTATAAATCATTTAAGACAGTGGTTTTGTAAAAACACAATCGAATAATCTGTCAAGAATAAATCCATTCATGATGTCGTCTTATTTTCTTTCAAATCCAAATTTTACTCCCGCTGAAGTAAAAAGAGTGAACACTGCAAAGTAATTGTTCAATAATAACACATTATGTACGCTATTTTAATAAATACAATCCGAAAAACGATGAGCAGTGAACATAACCTGTAATTTTTATTTATTTTAAAACGAGCAAATGTTAAACGAAGCCGCATACATACACTGTATTTTATTGCTAAAACTAATCACATATAATGTTATTCATGATCCGTCAAATTTATTATGATACTTCATCTCTTCTGATAACCTTACATCATTTCTTACGTATTTTAAAACCTGTCTGGATTGGAAAAAAGACTTTATCAGGTACATTTCTGATAGTATTTTGCATTAAGGCACAATGCAATACTTATAAACTGACTTTTGAGCTTTTTTAATACTGAAATAAGTTGAGAACGAAAACACCTGTAGTAAACAATGGACTATAATGTCACTGGACATAGTATTTGACGTCATCAATAGAGCGCGCGAAAATGGCGGCGTTTAAACAGCTCAAAATTATTCTTAATTCTAAATATTTTTTTAACTAGATTACAGCACTTTCAAACATAATTTATATTTTTTACTATGTTATAACGATGTAGGCAGTGAATTTTTGATGAGAGTATTCAAAAATAGCACAAAACTGTAATATTTCTTCATTAGCCATAGAAATATAGAGGAACAGCATTTACAATCCAAACTGCTGTTAAATGTGCCGTCCTACATTCTTTAAAATTTCTTATTACCTACTTATATAAGGAAGAAATATCAATATAATAACTCTAGAACTAGTTGTTTATGTCGCTATTAATGTCAAGCCTCATACTGCGAACTATGTGCACTGTCACCATAGTGACACATAATTCACTGATCTCAAAATGTATGCTGAACAATTATTATAAAATGATTGTATCATTCAATTATTAGGACTGTTCGAGAAGAGCAATAATACAAAATAATTCTCAGTTATTATGAGGAAAAATGTTACTAGATGTTCGGTGGTTGCCAGACATCAACTGTTGGACAATTGAATGTTGGCCCATTATTGGATTAGGTATATAAAAGCGTGAGCTAGGGGAAAGAAGTCATTCAGTGAAAGTAACTGTGAGTGATATTAATGTCAAATTACAAATCGTGCATAATTTCAATGCCTCATAATTTGCTTACATTGCATTGCTCCTCTATAAAATTACGCCATCCTATTTCTGATTTGTTGCTTGACTTACAGTCTATGTTTTCCCTCTTTTCTCAAAAATCTTGCTTACGCTGTTGTTCCACGTTTTCATTTCTCGTCTTTCTCTATACTCTTCTTTATTTGTTTTCATTCATTCTAGTCACGTTTTTCTATCAATAAACAATAATTGTAGACTGATGTTCATTATTATATTACTAGTGTGGAACAATATCATAAAATCCCTCACAATTATTATAAAGAAAAATATCTTAAAATATCTATTTCGCACATTGATTTTCAAATTCCCAAACACAGAATTATTTTATTTGTACTTGAATTATTCATTTACCATCCATCGCATATCATTCTCAAAGCGAGATGGCAACTGGAAACCCGCATAGGCGGCATCCACATCTGCAGACAGAGGTCTAGCCGCAGTGTTGGCATTTGACCTAGCACAGAACTCAGACATGGTCACACATACCAACTCAGGATGATATGTCTTCATTAGCTGGTACGAGGATTAAAGAGCTACATAGCGGCTTCTACCTACATATAGTAAACTCCGAAGTAGGTAGGTAAGTCAGACGGACGACATTCCACACAGTCGACTTGCCACTGTGTTGAATTGTCATCAGATACTTCTACGCTTATTCCCTTCAATACGCTTGAGTGAATTTTACAATGCATAAAAATGTACTTGAAATTCAACTTATTTCAAAAGCGCATTTTTGACAGCTCATGAATGCTTGTTACTTCAGAGATTTCGCAAATTACCATCTCCCACAATTACTGAGCTTGAAATCAAGCAGTTTGAGCAAACTTACGAAACAGCAGCTTCCATTTAGTACTAGTTTCAAGTTGACTATTTGATAGGTACATAATTTATGCATGTACAAACTCAAAAATACCTTTAAATCGTCATTGCTTAGTTATTGACTGACGGGAGGTCAAGTGCTGTACCTTAAAATGATAATTTGATCTTTATCAAAGCTATATAAAAAAAATACACCAAAAGTAAACAAATTTTCTTCCAATAATAATAATTCATTCTAATAAGCTTCAATTTCGCGTCAAACAAGTCATTGAATGAATCCGGACAGATTTAACAACTGTACATAATAATAGTGACACCCACGGCTAAAGTTGTAACTAAATTTTTGTCTACTTTAATAAATTTTAGTTGCCATATCCCTAATGTCATATATATCTATGGGCATTGTTTCACTTGTAACAAGTAATTGAAAAATTTAATCTTCCACAATCACTGAGCTTGAATTAAAGCAATTTGTGCAAACCTACGAAACAGCAGCTTTTATTTAGTACCAGTTCACGGATATTGTTCGTTCTCCCATTATATAAATTACCTGTGAACTAGTATATATAGATAGGTACATTTCCTATAAATTTATTCCAATTCCAGAATAATTGGCTGTATCAGTCAACATCACTTTTGAACTGCAAAGAATCGATTTCCTTTAGCAGTGCTGGTAACATAGTGACATCATTAGAATCTTGTACGTTTCAGTAACTTCGGTATGGATTACGTTGATAATAGATTGGCGATCTCAATCACTTTAACATTATTAGTAACCAATCATGATAGCTGAATTATCATAGAAATCAGATGTCAGGGTAATTGTATTCCTGGCCTAATCGGCTAAATGATGGATATGGTGTTTATTGGAATGAATATATTAGTAGCAAATTATATTCACCTAACTTCTGATTAACATTTCTGCTGATTGTTTTAATTTGAAAAAAATTGGATTAGACTGGCGTAAATGCCCATTTTCTTGAATTACTGGTCGCGTCTCAATCAAATTTTGTGTACTGGCAGCTTTCATGCAGACAGTTGACACTGACAAGGGTGTACATGGTAGGATTTCCAAATGAATTAATTCATCAAACCGCAAATACCCTTCACTCCAATATTTGACAATGTTGTCGGTTTACATCCACCCTAAATACTTATTTATTTTCACTTACAATACGTCAGTCGGTGTTTAGTATTTATGACAACTTAATTTGGAACTTACTCTAAAATTTCCAACTCAAAAACAATGTCCTTTTTCAAGTGTATGAATGTATAATTAATAAATAAACCAAAATTGTCAAAACAACAAAAATACAAAAGGTGACTAGATGAAATATTAACTCCTAAGATCGTAGAGCTCTGCCTGTAGTTTAGCTTATAATTCAATGTCCACAGGTCTTCAGGAGATACAAATTTAGGTCTGAATAGGGAAATTGTCGACTCCTTGTGGCTCTAGGTCAATCTAGCTCTACTCTTTTTGGTTTGGCACATAACTGAACCATCCACAGATCTTCAAGAGGTGGTGTTGAAGTATCTCTTGCAAGTAGATTCATAAATAAAAATAACTTGAAATTATGAACAAATGATTGGTAACCACGATCGATTGAGTTTATAACCAGTATTCATATTCAAATTATTAGGTGATTTTTTATTTCTATTGCTTCTCTTATTAGCCTCTTGAACCAATTGTTCTCTTCAGCCAGAAGATTAGTATTCTTAAAGTCAATGCCATGTAATTCTTGAATAGCATGCTCAGCCACTGCAGACTTTTCTGGGTGGTTAAATCTTATATGACGAGAATGCTCTTTCAATCTTGTTTCCACAGTCCTCTTGGTTTGTCCAATATATACTTTGCCACATTGGCAGGGAATCTTGTATACTCCTGGATACTGTAGAGGAAATCTGTCTTCAGCATTACGAATAAGCATCTCTTGATGCCTTGATTGCGGTGTTTGAATTTTCTTTATTTGTTGCGAACCATCCGGATCGCTATCTTCAGTGCTGAAGATATAGTTTTGCGAGCCATTTAGAAGTATTAGCATCCCAGTATTCAGCATAATTTCTAGTTTCTTTTGTGATGTAAGCGAGCTGTTGTTTTTTGCATTAGCTTTGTTGCTTGTTGCAGGTGACGGATTGTTTGAGGCTATAGCAGTTGTAGTTTGTGTAGCAGGGATAGCTGTGCTTCTGGCGGACGCAGCAAATGATCGACCTGGCAGTACTGGGCGACCAGCAGTGGTCTTTGAGAGTTGTTGTTTTGGGTAGTATGGACAGCCTCTGTAGTTGGCAGGATGGTTACCTCTGCAATTTGCGCAGACAGCATCTTCGGAGCGTTCTTTGATGCATACGTATGAAAAAAGAACTAAGATCAAAGTTTAAAATATACTGATTACGTCTCTCATTGTGAAAGAGCGATAAAAAATGATCCAAATAAATTTTGGAATTTTGCAAATTCAAAAAGAAAATCATCTTTTCCAAATATCAACAACTTAGTTCTCTCTTCACCTGAAGAAATAGCGAATGGCTTTGCTAAACATTTTAGTTCAGTTTTTGAAACCTCCAACCAAAATTTACTCCCTGATGTATCTATTCCTAGTTTCTTGATCAAAGATTGTTCCTATCCTATATCGAATGCTCTCTTTTATATTATCAACTTGTCAATTCAAACTAAGTCTTATCCTGATGTTTGGAAAACCACACGCATCACACCAATTTTCAAATCTGGAGATAATAGCAAGTTGAGAAAAGATCTACTACTACTAATCTTATGTTTTACTCATTACACTTCCTCTGTTTTAGATACTAGAGGTCGAGTGGACTGCATATATTATACAGATTTTTCCAAAGTATTTGACAAAATTGATCATGGTATATTGATCAAGAAACTTCAATCCTTCTCCTTTTGTCCATCTTTGATTTCATTGCTCTCCTCATACCTTTCTAATCGCCAATTATTCGTCCAATTTCTTGGCTTCAATTCAGATTATTTTAAAGCTACTTCTGGAGTACCTCAAGGCTCCAATTTAGGCCCATTGTTTTTCATTTTATTCATAGACGACATAACCGCAAATTTACAGTGCAAGAAACTTTTATTCGCTGATGATCTTTAGCTATTTTATCCTATTGACACTAGCAATGATTGTCAGATTCTACAAAATGATTTAGATGTCATTTCTCAATTGTGCATATTAAACAATTTACATTTGAATTTGAATATGTGAAATTTTACATTTTCTGTATGACTATACAATAAATCGGAGTAAGCTTTCGCGCTGTGATACCATAGATGATTTAGGAGTTACACTCGATGCAAAACTGACATTCATCAACCACATAATTACAATCTACAAATCAGCTATTCGAATGTTAGGCTTCGTAATTCGCAGCACTCGTTCTTTCACAGACATTTCAACAATTTGCTCCCTCTATTATTGTTTCGTTCGATCAAAATTGGAATATTGTTGCACCATATGGAATCTAATATATGAGGTACATCAGAACCGTATAGAGAGTATACAAAGAAAATTTCTTAGGCTCCTGTATTTCAGAATTTACCGCTCCTATCCTGATTTCTCCTTCAATTATAATTCTCTTCTTGAGTTATTTGGTTTTTGAACGCCGTGAGTCTAAATCAATTTCTCATCTCTGTAAATTGATTCAAGGATATATTAATGATCCTTAATTTACTCTCCTTTTATACTCCGTTTATATCTACTCGTAATATTCGTACCTTTTACCTACCACCTTCGCGTACAAATGTTTTTATGGTATCTCCAATTTACAGAATGTGTTTAACTTATGAACTTAAATTTGGAAATATAGATGTTTTCTTTGTGAATCCTAGAGTATTGAACAAATAGTAATTATTTTATATAATTTCTTCAAGTAATTTTAGTATTTTTTTTTTGTAAGCTCTTTTGTTTCTTCCTGTCCTGTTTTTGGAGTTTTCTGTAGGACAGCGTACGTTAAATAAATAAATAAATAAATAAATAAAAATGACTTTCACCGCAGTTGAGCAGAGTGCCCGAAGCCCTGGCAACGGAAGCATTGACCAATCTCCCGTCTTCTTCTTTGTGGCTCCACTGATATGACTAGATTTAGTAGAGTTTCTAGCTCAAATATTTTGACTCCGTCCGGCTTCCTTAGCTGAACATACATCATGGCCAGCTTTATCTTATTGCGCTGCGAAATCATTCGTTTTACTTAGGTCAATGGATAGTTTTTCTGTAGAAGTTCTTGTAGGACTTCTTCTTCCTCAAGTCCTTCTGGGATGCCTTTGGCTTGTCTTCTGGTAGTGCATATGTATGATATGACACTTTCAGGACGTCGAGTTTTGAGGTAGCAATGCGGAAACTTGTGGCACTATCAGTTTCAACTACAATAGAATCGCGAAGATTCTTTGTTGACATCACAGTGACCTCACTAGCTGTTAGCTGCTGGTGGAGCTGCAACTATCTCTTTTTGGTGCAGCTGTGGATTGGTGGCACTCTAATTGACGGCTGTTCAGCGGCATCATTTGTTATTTTGCATCACTTTACTGGTTTGATGAGACCAGTCTTGTGTGGTGGATGACTGTGCACTTGAGGCTTGTGCCTTTGCCTTTGGAGCTTTGGATGAGTCCGAGGTTCTAGGCGTAGAGGACGAGTTGTGTTTGGCTGGCGGCGGCCAACTTATCTTCGTATTTTGCGCGAACTTGCACCCATTCACTTTTAAGCTCCTCGATGGTACGCACTGCAATAGCGAATGCTTTTTCAGTTTTCAATAGCCTCGTGGTGAGGATTTGAAAGAAGAGGCTCTCTGATATAAAATTTTTGAGTAGGATGGTGATTTGAGGACTCATGTAAATATTGATTGGTATGAGTTGGTTGTGGTACAATCAGCGACGAAAGCAACAGGAAACGAACAAATTGGTGGAATGAAGAAATTAAAGACAACATTAAGAAGAAGAAACTGATATGGAAGAAATATTTGAAAACAGGGAACGATAGTGACTACGAAGAGTACAAGAAACAAAGGAGATTAGTTAAAGAAAGTGTTAAAAAAGCTAAAGTAAAAGCATGGGAATCATTTGGAAAGACACTAGAACAAAATTTCAACGAAAACCAAAAACTATTTTATAGAACCTTGAAGAGAAGTAAAAGAGAAAAAGTAACAATTAAAAGCCTGAAAGATAAACAAGGAAATATATTGACAGAGGATAGTGAAATAATGACAAGATGGAGAGAACATTTTAAAGACTTACTAGTAAGTGACGAAAGTACTAATGAAACAGAGAGTGAGGAGACCCCACAAACAGAAAGTATAAATGAAAGCACAGAGATGATAACTGAAGCCGAGTTAATTGGAGTACTTAAAAAACTGAAGAATGGCAAAGCACCGGGACATGACTGTATGAAGGCCGAGCAATTGAAGTATATGGGCGAAGAAGGAGAAAGATTATTGCTGCTTATATTAAACATAATCTGGAAAACAGGGAAAATACCTTCAGACTGGGAGAAAGCAGTAATATTTCCCATACATAAAAAAGGAGACAGTAAAAATTGTGAGAATTATAGGGGCATATCACTTTTATGCACAACAGCGAAAATTTACGAAGCAATACTCGAAAACAAGCTTAGAGCTGCGATAGAAACAACAATGGAAAAATCGCAAAGTGGGTTTAGGAGGGGACATTCGACACAAGACCACATATTCACTATAAGGAACTTGATAGAAAATGCAATGAAAACGGACAAAAAACTGTATATCACATTTATAGACCTGGAAAAAGCGTTCGACCGAGTACCGAGGACTAAGTTGTGGAATATATTGAGAGGAAGAAAAATAGGAGAACAGTTATTAACAGCAATAAAAAGCATATACGAAACAACATCCAACTACATAAGAACCGGCAACGCAACATCAGAAGAGTTTAAAACATCCCAAGGATTAAGACAAGGTGGAGCTTTAAGCCCATTGCTATTTATTGTATTTCTAGACCAAATAATGAAGAATATTAAGTATAAAATAAAAAAGGTAGAGGTTGGACATTACAAGTTGAAAAGGATCTCATTATCAGAATGCGCGTTCGCAGATGACTTAGCAGTGATGGCAAAGAGTGAAGAAGATATGAAACGTAATTTAGAAATATGGAACGAAGAGCTAAGGAAACATAATATGAAGATAAATGTAGAAAAAACGAAAGTAATGGTCATATCAAAAGAGAATGTAAGGATAAACATAGTACTGAATGAGAAAGAAATAGAGCAAGTAGAAACATTTAAATACTTAGGGGCAGCAATAAATAATAAAGGAAGCTTAGAGCAGGAAATAAATACGAGAATCCAGCAAGCAAATAGGAATTTTCATGCAATCAATAAAATAATACTGAAAAATAAACATATAACGAAAAGGACAAAAATGACTCTATTCAAAACAGTGCACAGGCCTATATTAATATATGGTAGTGAATCATGGTTGATGAATAAGAGAATAAGAAGCAAAATACAGGCGGCGGAAATGAAATATATTTAAGAAGAGTGGAAGGAGTCACGATAATGGATAAAATAAAGGATGAAGATATAAGAAGAAGAGTACAAATAGAGAGCATTCATAATGTCATAGAAAAGAAACAGTTGGCGTGGTATGGTCACCTATTAAGAATGCCCGAAGATAAACAAACAAAAGCAGTGTGGAATGCAAGAATACAAAACAAGAAGAAAAGGGGAAGACCAAAACAGACATGGGAAAATAATATAGAAGAGATATTAACAAAAAACAACATTAGCGGCCAAGAAGCAAAGAAGTTAGCAAGGGACAGAAAAAAATGGAAAGAGATAATCAACAAGATAGAATAGTAATCAAATAATTGAAACAAGAACAATCTCGACACCCGAAAGGGTATTAAGAGATTTAAAAAGTTTATAATAATAATAATAATAATGAGTTGGTTTCCTATATACTGAATGGATGAGTTTACCATTATCTTGTTTCTCCAGGTGAACGTCCACAAAAAGAAGACAGTTATTTTCTTCAACCTCAATACTGAATTTAATGTTTCTATGTTGCACATTCAGATGATTCAAAGATACATTCAATTCACCTCTACCATGAGGCCAAACAACAAAAACATCATCAACATAACGTTGCCAAACAGTGGGTTTCTTCATAGCTGTGCTTAAAACTTTTTGTTCAAAATTCTCCATGTAAAAATTAGCAATAGATGGAGAAATAGGAGAATCCATGGCGACACCATCGATTTGCTTGTAAAAATCACCATTGAAGATAAAGAAACAGGAGGTCAAACAATGTTTGAAAAGCTTGACAATATCATCAATAAAAGAACTATTTTATGATTTACATTTCTATGAGACATACTGTATATAAGAAGGCGAAATACTTGCATTATTCTCCAGAATGTACCCCCATTTTTCTCGTAAATGCGATTAAATTATCTTCTTATTATCAAGTTGTCTACTAACATCTGTGTAGTTTCACGAACAGTTCTAATCTTGCCGTGAAAATATCGCTCCGGTTACGTGGTTGCAGGGTTCGTTCTGGTCACGAACATAGCACGACCAGAACGGCTTCGTATATCTCGATATAATTCTGTAATAACCATTTTATATGCATACTACTCAACCTTTCCATACATAATACCCCATTCTAGTTCTTATGTTCCAAGTATATAAAGATTCCATTACAGTGTAATGAAGCGTTGTCACCCGAGGGAAGTTGTAGTCTGATGGTGTTCACGGTATCCTGTCAGTAAATGTGAGTCTGATCGCTTCTAAATGATCCGAGTAGCATGCTTATTAACTGGTTTAGTGATCGAAATCAGCAAAGCTCAGTAAGGTAAAAAATAAATGTGATATTAAGTTATGATTCCTTATCAATAATGTTGCCGCCGGACTCAAGACTAGTCTTTGTTTGGCATATTCTTGTCGTTACAACAATAAAAATGGTAAAATTATGAACTATTAAAATAACGAATTAACTTCAGAGCTGTGTATTCCCACAGACACCATCAATCACTCCAAAATACATCCAAGTGCTGTTTCCTCTGTCCCCATTCATTACGGAAATTGCCACCAGGTGAATACATTCATCATGGCGGACATGAGCGTCATACAGAGACACACATTTGGGGACACGCAATGCCGCCACATTTATCTTCATTCTCTGGAAGACATTAGCAAGGGGACAACAGATGGACAATTAAATAAGGAACAAAAACAATACTTCTATCTGCCCCTTAGTGGTCATGTCGCAGAGTTGAGAAAACGTAAAGGAAAGATGGTTGACAGCGGAAGGATGCTGGGAGAAAAGGGGATCACTAACGATGTGAAAGCAACATCAGGATTTAAGGATTAAGGCGAAAAACATTTGTTCCGACACCACAAAACAATGACAGTTTCTGAACACGAGATATATGGTAGTAAGCACTAAAACTAGAGCTGAATTATCTGGCGGTTCTTAAGTTTCTTCATGACTCTTATCAAGTTCTTCCATTCATTAATTTCGAATGACAATAGTAATGAGTATCGAACCAACAATCAAGATTTGAGCTACAAACTCTATCCTTGCAAAGAATGACGGTATAAATTTATATGTTGCGCAGTAATATATTTTCTGTCACTTCAGATTAATAATATTTTGACATGTGAAATGTCAAACAAAATCAAAAAATTGACAACAGATTATCATTGCCTACCTTATCATTTCAATTAAACTGATTGTTTTATACGGCAAATTCTGAATGTCTCTCATACATATAGACTGCATTTCCGGCTCAGCCGATTTATACAAAAATAGTAGATAACTATTTTGATGCTACAACAAGCTCAAACACTAAATTTCAATATGCTATAGCTGATCATTCTAGATATATGCAAAAAATTGGAAAAGAGTTCCAAGTAAAGTGCACTTCCGGTACAGACGATTGGAAACTTAATGCGAGGTGCACAACTAGACCCTATACCAGTCTCAAATACAAAATTTCAACATTATATGTTCAACCAGTTTTGAGATTGGCGAGTTTCGAACGAACGAACGCACATACGTACTGACATCAAGCCAAAAATAATCAAAATGGATTCAGGGATGCTCAAAACGGATATTTCCATCAAAATTTCGATAGGTGAATTTTGTCGGTTTCACAATACTTTCTTGTACTTAGTGCTTCTGGGATACTATGTTTGCTAGGAGTGTATACTTTGCACTGACATATCACGTGTTCTTCTCAATCCCTTCATAGTGTTTCCTGTTTCAATCCTACTGTAGTCCGTAGGTAATAAGAAACAGGACTGATTTGACGTTTTACTTACTCATTAGGAGTTCTCATGGGTGGTTCATCCAGTAAGAGCCCTGCTTGCCTCCTACTTGGTAAATAAATCCAATAAACTCAGTGCTATTACCATTGCAATGTTTTAATTGCCTATTCAACTATAGTGAGTACATATAGTCTCATGATATATCAGTGAGCCTTTGTCCATCTTTTTTTTTTTTCGAAGCGGTCAAAAGAATGAATCTTTAGCACCACATTTCCGTCATCGAACGTCTGGTTTCCTTCAAGGAAGGATTTGAGTTTCAAGCTACCAACACTGTCCATAAATTTCATGGCCAGTTTCATCGCTATTTCAGATATTTAGAAGGTCGCCTCAATTAATTGCTTATTTCAAAGTGACATCTGTCATTGTCAAAGTGACAGCTGTCATTGTTAAAGTGACAGATGACGGTTATATTTTAGTCCTTACATGAAATAAGTATATTTGGGAATGAAGTGTCCTTTTCTAGATTTTCGGAGTCTTGAATTCATTGGAACATACAGTTTTGACATTTGATCGCTGGAAGTGTAATTTAAAGATAATAACGTGGATTTCACTGATTATTTATTTTTGATATTCACTAAGCTAATCTTTCTGAGAGCTTCAAATTGATACCAAACTAAATATTATTTAAATAATTTGTGAAAGAAACAATTGTCAATCGTTTGAATATCCTCTTTGACACTTCTACTACAGAATTATCACTGCAAGAGCTTCAATTTGATACCAAACACCTTACTGCTTCAGAAAAATATATCGAATTTTATAATAATTCAAAGTTTAATAATGACAAATGAACCACTAATAATTTTGAAGAATGTTTTGGGTGAATGTTGTGCCAAATTATTTGAGGATCAATTCAAGCTATTTCATATTTTGTGATAAATATTACCGGTTAAACAGAGTGATCAAAAATGATTGTCCGTGCCGCATTGTTCTGATTTTTTCTTTGCCGCTTGCTTGAGATAGTGACCTTCAAGTGACAGATGACAGTTCCTCTGGAAACACTATTCTAACCTGATAATTTGGTAGAATAATAACAAATTCTGAATAATCAGTCAATAATACAGCTATTTACTTACTTTTCTATTTATTGAATCAGATTATGGATGAATCCGTCATAAAATATACAAAATATACGCCATTGTGTTCTTGAAATGTCGGTAACGTAGTTTTCAAAATAGATTAATTTATACTAACTTTATTCCATGAAGATAGTTTAGATCATAATGCGGACTTTTGCCTGTCACCTGTCAGAAAATCATTATTGATCACTCTGTATAAGAAACGCATAAAACTAAAAAGTTTCATCGTTAAAGTTTTGGTACCACTGGTTGGAAAAAGCTCATCTACAAACTCAAACCCAGCTTTTTGATGAAAAATTTAAGTGTGAAATTTCAGTCAAAAATTCGTACGCGTTCTCAAGTTATCGTGCTTCCAGACAGACAGACTAACTTTTTTTAAATCATGTTTTGCAGGTTCAGTAGGATCTAAAATGTGGAAATGTGGAATATCAATCATAACGACTATTTTTTGTATTCAGTTGAAAGGTAAAAAATTCAATTATGTTCAAAAAAATACGAGATGTTCGATTATGAAAGTGAGGATCTAGAGGAGCACTATTTCTTTGCGATAACTGGGATAGCTGGTTGAAGATTGATAAAGAAAGATCATTATATCATAAAACTAATATTTATTAGCTTATATTTTGAACAAATTGTATTTGGGTCTTCTATGATGAAATGGAAGTACCCCTATTACTCCTGTGATCAACTCAAGCATGATAGATTAGAGATATACAAGTTGATGGGGACAGAAAATATTTTCGTAATATTTATTTTCATTTTCGGGCAACCATAAAAGATTTGAAATTCTTATTTATTATACCATAAGTAGTTGAAGTATTATCGATTATTTTTGTGGCGCTATCACGAATGTTTATTGTGCTTGCGTTTGAATACCACGAGTGAGCAGCACGAGTGGTACTCACAAGCACAATAAACATGAGTGATTGCACCACAAAAATAGTCTATAATACTTTAACTACAAAAGGTATATGGAGGACTATTCCAGGAGTCAAACTATTTTTTCAAATTAGTTTCCTATGAATCAATTAACAAGTCACGTAAAAAATAATAATACTCGTGGTATTCAAACGCAAGCACAATAAACATTCGTGATAGCACCACAAAAATAATCGATAATACTCCAACTACTTATGGTATAATAAATGAATATTTCCTGAATGTCATAAAATGAAAATCAAATTTATTAAAATGTCATAAACTGCCTCCAAGTACTGTTTTAGGATTTTACTGCGTTTATTGGTTCAGTTCTCATTATACTTTCGTCGATTTTGTCTTCTTCAATTGCAATCAATCTGAAATATCCGTGTACACAATGCACTTTGCGGTAGAGAAAGTAACTGTTTTTAGCCATAATTTTATAGTCGGCGCCTTCGAGAATCCGCAGACACCGCTTGTCGTCTAACGTCTGGCCGCTATACAATTGTTTTATTCTTCCTGTCAACAATTTTTACTACGTATGAAATTGTGGAGATAAACAATACATGTCGTGGGATGTCATAAACGCATCCAACATAAATGTAAGAATTTCTGGATAAAACATAGTTTTATTCAGCAATAAATGTTTTATTTAGACTACAAACTGCATTATGTAAATTCAATCAAGTCCCTCATCCAATGAACCCTCATTGTACCGAGTAATTTTTTCATCAATGTCTTTCTCAATCCTATAAGCTACTCTCCGATATTTTATATCCGTTTTAAAATATTAATTGAGGTATCAAGGGTGTTGAAAGGACAATCATTCCTGAGGTCAACAGTGTACTTTCCGAGGGCCTCAGGCCCGAGATGTGTACGTTGACCGTAGGCATTATTGTTCGTTCAACTCCCGTGGAACCTTCAGTGTTTAATGTCAGACTTTTGTACTATTTCAATCAACAATTTTAGCAATGTATGTCCTGTCATTGTGATTTCTGTCAGGGAAATTACTCTAGTTACTTGCTGTAACTAGGAAACTTGTTTGTTATTTTTCAAAATAATGCCCGAGGGCATTATTTCGAGAAATTATACCCTCGGGTAGATAAATTATATTGTCATAGAATTCAGTAGTATAACTTAACAAAAATGTAGCTAGTCACGTATTTCAGTTCAAGATTGTTTGTTTTCAAGTGATACTTAAATTTTACGTGACGGCACGGCGATGCAAATAACTTAAGACTATTCAAGTTAAATTTCTTGCATTCGTCCCATTTTGTTGCACTCTTAAACGTAAAACCAAAAAGCAATTGAAAATAAAAATCAAATAAATTCATTCTCACACTTTTTATTTACAATTCTTGGAATGTCTTAGCAGATGCTTTTTTTGCTACATAAACTTGCAAACAGTTGCAGTTTTCAGAAAAAAATGTACTTTCGTTTTATTAGTTCACGAAACTAATTTTAGAGCATTAAGAAAATTTGTTTGGGACTAACAACCTTATTTATTACCACTATTTTTGTTTATCGTTCGGCGCATTTAACGATTTAAATAACTTACTGTAATTTTAGAAGCCATAAATTTCTCATTTTATATATTGTAGTAATCAAGTCTGAAACTGGATTAATAAAAATAACTAAAAAAAACTCTAAATATACTAAATTGTAGTAAAATGTATGTAACCTTAGGAAGAAAAGGCAATGGGCTAACATTTAATTATCTAACAGTTGATGCCTGGCAACCACCGAACATCTAGTAACCGTAGGCTGTCAATCATGTCCGACAATTGAACATCGATATGGTCAAAGCTAACTAGGTTTACAGTTACAGCGAATTCAAATGAATAATTATATGAGCTAACTATTTAAATATTTCATTGAATATAAATTGCTAAAATCTATTAATAACTTGATTTTCTTGTTTCAGCACAATATCGTTCTCCACGTATCACCGAGCACCCTTCAGACATAATCGTGGCCAAAAATGAACCCGTGACTTTGAATTGCAAAGCTGAAGGTCGTCCTAAACCAGACATCGAATGGTTCAGGGATGGCGAACCAGTGAAAACATCTCCAAACGACAATAAGTCACACCGTGTCCTTCTTCCAGATGGATCGCTATTTTTTCTGCGCACTGTACATGGTAAAAAGGAACAAGATGGTGGTGTGTATTGGTGCGTCGCCAAGAATTCTCAAGGGTCGGTCAAGAGCAGGAATGCCACGCTGCAAGTTGCTGGTAAGTAAACATAGTCCTCACATTTTATTGAGCTTGCTAGTTTTGTCGAAAGAATATAAAAAAATGGAAGAATCATCTAGATGATGAAAGCGCATTTTTGACAGATCATGAATGCTTGTTATTTAAGAGATTTCGCAAATTACCATCTCTCACAATTACTGAGCTTGAAATCAAGCAGTTTGGGCAAACTTACGAAACAGCAGCTTCCATTTAGTACTAGTTTCAAGTTGACTATTTGATAGGTACATTATTTATGCATGTACAAACTCAAAAATACCTTTTAATCTTCATTG
Source organism: Dromius quadrimaculatus (assembly GCA_963989225.1). Classification (NCBI taxonomy): domain Eukaryota; kingdom Metazoa; phylum Arthropoda; class Insecta; order Coleoptera; family Carabidae; genus Dromius; species Dromius quadrimaculatus. Next base: position 48,601,863 of record OZ022332.1, on the reverse strand, counting down.
TTTAGTTATTGACTGACAGGAGCTCAAGTGCAGTACCTTAAAATAATAATTTGATCTTTATCAAAGCTATATAGAAAAATACACCAAAAGTGAACAAATTTCCATCCAATAATAATAATTCATTCTAATAAGCTTCAAATTCGCGTCACACAAGTCATTGAATGAATCCCAGACAGATTTGACAACTTTACATAATAATAGTGACACGCCCGGCTGAAGTTGTAACTAAATTTTTATCTACTTTAATAAATCTTAGTTGCCTAATGTCATATATATCCATGGGCATTGTTTCACTTGAAACAACTAATTGAATAATTTAATCTTCCACAATCACTGAGCTTGAATTAAAGCAATTTGTGCAAACCTACGAAATAGTAGCTTTTATTCAGTACCAGTTTCAAGTCTGTAAATAGTATAGTTGCTGAGAACTCAGCGTCACGCCAGCCAGCCAGCCAGCCAGACAGCCAAAGTGAATATAATAGCGCTTTTTTCGGAAAAATGCGCTAAAAATACCAAGAAAAGAACAACAATTCCTGAGAATATAAGTTCAAGTTACCGATTGTACGTAAATATTTCTATGTTAAAAACTTTTACGCAAGTACCAGCAACAACTTCACAATGTTTGAACATAATTGAATGAACGATACGCTTACGAATAAATACGACCCGTTTGTGCCACTAACTGTACATTGACGGCATCATGTCAAGTATCAACAACTGTAGAATTTTTCAACTAAATCAACTCTTCCGCGGTGCCTATTTATATTTTAGTGTACCTCAATTTTCTTATTCAATTCAAAGAACTTGATTTATTTTTCTAGTTGTTATTTTCTGATATTTTATTCTACAGCTATTATGTTGCAAATCCCCCACGGCGACTGGAGCGCAAACCTCAAGTTTAGACGATAGAAGTAATTGTAACTCGAGTAATTTCACAAGCAATCAACTTTTAATGTAGTTTTGTGGAATGAAGAGATCTTTCTCAAGTTGACGGTACCATTTTTGGTAGGATAGCAGTTCTTAAAAAATGGAACTTTCTAGTGGAACAAAGCTGTGTTTTTCTGATAAAATTGATATCATTGATCAAGCCCCATTTTTACTTTTTCAACCTGTAATATAATGGGAGAAGTATTGTAATCGTGATTTTGATGAATCTCCATGTTTTAGACCCCACTGAACCCGGAAAACAGTTTAAAAATTTTAAATTAAATAGTGGAATCCACATTTCCATCTTCAAATCACTCTTCACTCTCAAAAATACTTATTTTATGTGAGAACTAAAAACTATCCGCCATCTGTCACTTTAAAAATGACAGCTGTCACTTTAAAGGGTATGTTCCACTAGACGACCTCAACGCTCATGTCGCTTCAATATTTGTTCCACAAGACGATCGCAGTCTTGACGTTCATGATAAATACGTCATAGATGAGGTCATTGATCTTGACGTCTTCAAGCTCACAACGCCCGCGAATGAAAGGTGGGTCGAAGCGGTCGTTGTGTTAATTTTTGCAGAAATCGCCATAAAGTTAAAGATGTCTTTCCAATTTGTACTTTCGATTCCAAATTATGCCAATTGATTCAAGATTTTCCATTTGTCAATATGACAGATAGTTTCATGGTCTCTCATTATCATTATTTATTATTTAAGAGCGATTAATTTACACAGGCATATTGGATTCATTCCATTCATATATTCTTTCTGCTAAAGGTTAGTTTAATCTTATTAATGATTTGCTTTTGATCCTAATCACAAATCGACAGTTTATTTAACATTTAACAGACACTCGCATCTTTTTACTTGAAACATCAGCCACATTGACCATGAGTTAGTGGAACAGCAAAAACTGCGGTCGTGAGCTTGAGCGTTGCGGTCATCTAGTGGAACGTTATGACCTGAATATGTCTTTCAAAAACAACATGCATCTGCGTCCTTCTTTTGTTCACTAAAAACTAACTCTACGCATGACCGGTAGTAAAAATGCCGCCGAATGTCCGCTGCATCGAAAGTCCACACGGTGCTTCGTAACTAATTAGCGGACTGGCTTCGCCCGCTCTCACCAATCTCGATGTGCCGTTCTCAATGTTTATCAAACCGCTAGTACAGTCATTTCTTCTCAACGGACATTTACACAAAGCAGTAGTGAGGATAAATTGGCCGCAGTGGGTATTCGACGGTGTAGACTTTCGACGCGGCTAACATCTATTATAACAATAATAAGCATATAATTATGATACATCACATAAAATTTTCTTTCATTTATATCTCTGAACTATTTTATATATTACAATTAAAAAATCAATCTATATCTGATGTACGTAAAATAGTTAACAGGTGAATTGAACTACTGTTTATTTGCGAGAAGAATGTTCAAAATCACGAGCGCGTTTAGCGCGAGTGGTTTAATTCTTCGAGCAGATAAAGAGGTTCAATTCATATGATTGTATACATAATTTTATTTGATTTTGCGTAAATTTCCGAAACATAAAACTCAGGAACAAAATTTAAAAAATCAAATTGCAGTTGCAAGGGAGCTTCGTTGATACCGCGACGAGTGTTTGTTTTTCAAACATTCGGAAGTGTGACTGTCAGCAAACTGTCAGTTTTGTGAATTTTGAATTGAAGCGTTATAATTTTGAAAATGATGGAAGAAAGTGATTAAAACAATGTTCTCGTCCCCAATACCATTTGGAACGAAGCAGCCGCTGCAGCTGGAAAAATTATTCCCCAGAAATCGAAATATTTTTATGAAAAAAAATACCAACAGTGATTTAAATTTTTCTAAATCACTAATAATTAATTTTATATCACTAGTGAAGGAAGATTTACTTATGACTGTTGCTATGGATTTGATAATGTAGCTTTAGAACGTCAAAATTAAATAAAAATATTGATTATTTGGCTAAAAATAGGTCAATATATATTTGTGTATAAAATTATGAATTTTTACTCACTTGTATCAAGTACAAGGAAGTATTGTGATACCGACAAAATTCACCTATCGAGATTTTGATGGATATATCCGTATTGAGCATTCCTGAATCCATTTTGACTATTTTTTAAAAATTAGGAAAATTAACAGTACTTAGCAGAACATGAGAATCTTAGGTACCACTGTTTTTCATCTTCATATCCAAAAATATAAATACAATTTTATGTAATGTTCATAAACGTAGTCTATTTTAATGAATTTGAGATAATTAATCTTAAGAATAGCCATCAATTCAGTCTCCCGAAACCTTTCATTTATTTAAACCCTTTTTTAAAATGAAGAATTTCAAAAAAATTATTTTTGATTTATGATTAATACGCCAAATACTATATACCAATAAAGTTTGTTACATAGGTATAGATGCACCCTGTATAACCAATGTTTAACATAAAACTATAATCGAAATTGATTCTGTTTCAACAGGTTTGCAAGTCAAAACCTTCATTTCTCTTGATTATGCTGTAGTTCTGTTTTAGCTATTGAAGTAAAAGGTTTATTTTGCAGTGATATTGTAATGGCTAAGTTGTAAAAAATACTTTGAAGTGACAGTGAATTTGTGAATATGTTCTTATTAGTGTCAGGACAGATGAGACAAAATTTGTGGGTAGCAGCGTAATCATCCCCATCTTTGTGATGGAAGTTTCAGTGGTCCAGATTAGAAAAGAGATAGTCGATCAGAAAATACGAAGTAGGTTGAAAATTCTGTAATAATTTGTTCTAATACAATACATTATATGTATATTCTTGACCAATTATCATTTACAATTGAGAAGTAAACGATTCTAGTTTCAAGGAGCCCCTAGAACCACAAACTTTCATCAAATTTTGTTGGTGAAAACATATATACTAAATATATGTCGTCACAATATCATATTAGAATAATTGAATTGAACAGACGTTTAGACTAGTATATATACTTGATTTTTACTTACTTGTACTAAGTACAAGGAAGTATTGTGAAACCGACAGAATTCATCTATCGAAATTTTGATGGAAATATCCGTTTTGAGAATCCCTGAATCCATTTTGACTATTTTCGGCTTGATGTCGGTACGTTCGTGCGTTCGTAATTCGCAAATCTCAAAACTGACTGAACGTATAATATTGAAATTTTGTATTTAAAACTGGCATAACTCATTATGGTTCCAATCGTCTGTACCGGAAGTGTACTTTTAATTTTTGCACAAATCTAGAATGATCAGCCATAGCATATTGAAATCTAGTATTTGAACTTGTTGTAGCATCAAAATATTTATCTACTATTTTTGTATCAATCGGCTAAGCCGGAAGTGCAGTTTATATGTATAACAGACATTCAGAATTTGGCGTGTAAAACAAGCAGTTTAATTAAAATGAAGAGGTAGGCAATGATAATCTGTTGTCAATTTTTTGATTTTGTTTGACATTGTACATGTCAAAATATTACTAAAATTATATTAATTATAATCTGAAGGGACAGAAAACTTTATTGAATGAATTTGTGTATATATCAAATGATGTACTAGTAAGTCACTAAGATTGCACTATTATAGCTAGACGAGGGCTTTTTTATCGCTGCAAATCAAGTTTACAAGTTGTTGAAATGTTTCACTCCAAATAAACTCATTGATTTCAACGAATTTATTAAACTATATCACCCCAAAGCTTGGTGTATAAGTTTTGAAACATTATATATAGGAATATGTTCATTCTATTTATTCATGCTATCATTTGAATTCTAACACTGTTAAATATCTCAAATTTACATCATGATGTCCATTCTTTATTAAATTTGATGTAACATATTGCGCTGGAAGATAATTAAGGCTTATAATTGAAATCGTAATGAATTGTTATTGTTATTACGTGAAATACAATTTGGCCAACAATAATTGGAATATAATAATGCGAATTGAATATAAATTAGGATAATTACTAATATACGTCATGAGCACAAACTCTGTTTGCATTATTTTGCGATATTAATCGGATGAACGTGGGAAACAATTCGCTTATATCACAGTCAATAATTTTGTCAGATCTACTGCGAAACCGTATACAAAGAGTAATCTGATCGTATTTCTGTTTGTATTAATATTAATATCAGGACACTGAACACAAATGATCAAGTAATAATGTCACACACATGTAAATTAGAAGGAGCCCAAAGAAAAATTGGATTTCAACTGACGAGTGAACACAACGTCCATAATCTAATCACATACCAATGATTTAGAAGTTGGCAGTTTTGTCATTTTGCCAGGACTGGATATCTTTGAGTTGGAATCATCCATTTTCCAATCAATGTTTGCTTATAACCTGGATGCGTAATTAAAAAATAAATAATATATTCTTGAAGCTCAGGATTTCAACTTTAATTTTTTCTTTTTTAATAATTTTTTGAAGCTCAACTTCAAGTTGCAGGAATAAGAATGAACAAGGAACATGCATTTTCTTATATATTTCTTATAACGAAGATTACTCAAACATATCAAGTTGTATCGATTTCTGAATTATCACACATTATGAAATGTATTTTCAACTTCATTTAAAAAAGCAGATGTAATAATTTCTGATTCATATAAATTAATAAAAACCATTTTAAGAATGAAAATGTTGTCCAATGAACGCTACGAAAGAAAATGAGTATTTTAAAACATGAGTTTTATTAAATAGAGGCAATGTTCATCATTTTCATTATTCTTACATTAAAAGTGAAAGTAAAGTGATGATAAATGTACAAGGATTTAATTTTTTCATGCCTCTATTAATATATATCTTCAATTTCATAAAAGTCAGTGAGAGTTTTAGAAATTTCAACTTCCGATCGAATTTTCTATGAGAGAAAAAAAAATAATTGAAAATTAATATCTTTCCCAGAAAGCTTATTGATGGTCGAATAATTGTTACATGTCTGCTGCATATTTGTATTTTCCTACTAGCGAGCGATATTTTCCATCGTTCTGCCTATATATTTTCCATTTTGCATTTGGTGGTTCTTCGTTGTCTGATGCAGACTACCGTCCAGTGCTCTTGGTCGCTGATATATGGCCCGACGTCGATTGCTCTCCCCCCAAAGCTCTATTGACAATCTAGACGAGACAATGGTGGCATGCCGACATCATAAATCAATTGTGACCGCTGTCCGATCACGTTTGTTTGGTTCAACTTCGTTCCCGTTTTGCACTCCATTCAAGCGATAAAAAACCCGAAAAACTTATCCGCCATCTATTTCCGTTTTCCGCCACTCAGATTTCTTATATTCTGAAGTTTTGTTGGCGGTTTAAATTTTTTTCAAGTCTTCTGGTGGCATCAAAAGAATTTATGATTTTCCAAACGATGAATCAATGTATAGTTTTTTTTATTTGATGGAGTTACAAAATACAACCTAGAGAGAAAAATGTCTCTTGGACATGATCCATGCTCTTAGTGCCAATTCACAATGTATGTGAACGTAAAGAGTACGTAACCGTAAACATAAACATAAAGTTGAACTATTGTATTTCAATGCCCGTGTTCACAATGCTCTTAGGTATTTCTTACGTACACGTATTGACGTAAGAGCTACGTAATGAAAACGTAAAGTTTAGATAAATTCAGTTTTATGTTATGTTTACGTACGAAACAACTAATCGCGCATGCGTCAACTTTAAACACATGTTTTCATCTGACAGTTGACAACACCCTGGATCGAAACATGCTTTAAATATGATTGACATAGAATTATTAATACAAAAAACAACCATTTCTTCCTCGTCTTAATATTTCTCTCGTTGGCGACTTTTATAACGCAGTTCCAATAATAATGAAACAATCGCAAGATCTTTTTCAGACATCATACAATTAAACAAAACAAACTAAACTCCAAACTAATAAAAGTGAAATTAAAGAAAAACATTAAACACGAAACAGAATCGAAATCAACAGAATATTTGAAAATGACATTCAGAGAAACCAACACAATACATCAATAACCCTAATTTGTACCAACGTAAAATGAAAAAAACACTTTATTTCAATATTTTACGTTACGACCACTGTGATCATACATAATTTCTTACGTTTATGTTTTTACGTACTCCTTATGTTTACGCTCATTGTGAATTGGCACTTAAAGTTAACAACCAAAAATATTCATTAAAAAAATCTGTCAGTTTCTCATTTCAAATAAAGAAATAATGCGTTATTTTTCTCGAACGAAACTCAAACTTCAACATTTGAGGCATCGCGCATCGAATATCTTTAAGAGAGTACCTACACATCAACATATCTTTTGTGATTTGTGAAGTTCCGTAAACAAGATGCAAACATCAATTTCTAAGTTAAAATTGATGAACGAAAACACAGTATTTTCTTGTGTTCACAACGATTATTTGTTTCTGATTGCATATTGAATGAAACTTTCAGTAAGGAATAATTATTTGTTTAATTATTACAATAATGGAAGAATCATTTAGATGATGAAAGCGCATTTTTGACAGCTCATGAATGCTTGTTACTTCAGCAATTTCGCAAATTATTATCTCTCACAATTACTGAGCTTGACATCAAGCAGTTTGGGCAAACTTACGAAACAGCAGCTTCCATTTAGTACTAGTTTCAAGTTGACTATTTGATAGGTACATAATTTATGCATGTAAAAATTCAAAAATACCTTTTAATCTTCATTGTTCAGTTATTGACTGACAGGAGGTCAAGTGCTGTACCTTAAAATGATAATTTGATCTTTATCAAAGCTATATAAAAAAAAATACACCAAAAGTAAACAAATTCTCATCCAATAATAATAGTTTATTCTAATAAGCTTCAAATTCGCATCAAACAAGTCATTGAATGAATCCCGGACAGATTTGACAACTGTACATAATAATAGTGACACCCGCGGCGAAAGTTGTAACTAAATTTATATCTACTTTAATAAATTTTAGTTGCCATATCCCTAATGTCATATATATCTATGGGCATTGTTTCACTTGAAACAAGTAATTGAATAATTTAATCTTCCACAATCACTGAGCTTGAATTAAAGCAATTTGTGCAAACCTACGAGACAGCAGCTTTTATTTAGTACCAGTTTCAAGCCTGTAAATAGTATAGTTGCTGAGAATTCAGCATCACGCCAGCTAGCCAGCCAGCCAGTCAGACAGCCAAAGTGAATATAATAGCGCTTTTTTCCAAAAAATGCGCTAAAAAATCTGTAGATAATTCAACAATTCTGAACATACACAAAAATTCAAAGCTAAACGTTGTAGAAAAGGAAAGAAATACCAATTCCATCAGAAATTTCATTTCCGTGGTCGAGATTCAGAATCCATAATGAAAATGAATTTTATATTTTATCGTTTGGTGAACTAATTGAATACAGAAAATGTGACAGCCGAAATTGCAATCAAGTATCTAATGAAGTTAAATTTGTGAAACTCCAGCGACTGATTGATTTTTTTGATTCAAGATGTTCAACAGCTCGTTCATTCAATATTATTCAATTCTTGCATTTTAATTTATTCCATCGAGAACAATTCCTCCACAAAACCCTCACTAGAAACACATACGAGAGAGATAGCGGGAAAGTAATCAGTGCCCAGCAAAAGCCACCTTCATTTCACATTCATTCCCGACTTTCTATAGAGGGGCTACAATTATGGAGCCGGAAAAATAGCACCCACGAGTTAATTAGTTTTAAACATCGCATTCAGATTCGGTCATTGAACGTTGCACACTGAATTTACTCTCTATACTCGAGCCTACTTTTGTGTTTGATTTACAACAATGGCAGCTGTGGATAGTTAGTTAGAATAATGCAGGAATAGCAGGCCGGTAATGTTGGCGCATTTAAATATTCAGATTCATTATAACTCTCTTTGTTCATTATTCGTCTTTCAATATATACTCTCCTACTGTCCCTATTCTTCAAATTTTATACATAATGGCTTTTATCGTTTGTAGATTGACAAATTTTCGACTAAATTAATTTTGGATTTTCAATAGAAATCATGTAGCTGAATATAGGCATATTATTATGTGTTGCTGTATTGTAATAGCAGGTTTATTTCATATTGACACAAATTACTATGTTGGGTACAAATATACCTCATTCAATGGACAAAGTCTCTTATGAATCAACAAAATGTAACTAGCTGTTTACCGTTCAACAGCAATAATTTAGTTCCAACGATTCCAAAAACAATAAGTAAATACTGTCACAAATGTGAAATATTTTAAGTAACTAGGTCACATAATTATTTATTTGAATTCGCTGTAAGTGTAATTCTAGTTAGTATTGACCAAGTCGATGGTCAATTGTTGGACGTGATTGATAGCCAATGGTTACTAGATGTTCGATGGATGCCAGGCATCAACTGTTGGACAATTGAATGTTGACCTATTGTTGGGTAAGATATATAAGAGCGTGAGCTCCAGTATTTTGTGATGAGACTTGCGGATTTCGATGCAAGGTAATAATAATAACATATAACGGAGTGCATTTTTAAAAAAGATAGCTTTGTTCATTTGCAAACAAAAGTTATTCCATTCTGTATTATTTTTTTTCTGTATCGAGTTCCAAAAGTCTCAGCAAAGAATTTTTGAGTTTGATTCCACTAATTCATTTGCCTTTGAATCTATATCCACCAATCCTTCAATATTAAGCACACAACCAAACTTTTCCACTTTTTTGATATGAAAGATCTATAGGCGCGCCTCGGCAGTAAAATCAAACTGTTTGCCGTGACGACAAACGGCATGACGTTCTTTTGGCGTCACACAGAAAGAGTATTCCGTATTCAAGAAGAATTTGCCCTGTTCGTTTGGATGCGCCAAGACTGGAGACGTCGTGAGAGCATTCTTTAGTGTATCGAAAGCTTCTTGACTCTCACTGTTCAACTCAAATTGTCGATTATCTTCTCTGAAAGCAAACAGCGGCTTGGCAATCAATGAGAAGTTCTCAACAAATCGGTGATAATAACTGGCCAAACCAAAAAGCTTCTTAGTCTGTGGATGTTGCTTGGGATCTTCCAAATTTTCACAGCTTTAATTTTCTATGGATCTGTTTGTATTTCTTCGCTGGTTAACACATGTCCCAAATATTTGACTGTCTTCTGGAACAAGTGACATTTCAGGTTGGCTTCTTTCAACCGGTGAAACACTTGTCTCAGTTGGGTCATTTCTTCTTCAAAGTCTCTCCCATGAACTATCACATCATCAAGGTAGACAAGTGCAGTTTTCCATGACAACCCCTGAAGCACTCTCTCCATTAATAGCTCCAACGTATTTGGAGCATTGCAGAGTCCAAAAGGCATGACTGTAAATTGCCATAGACCTGCACATGACGGAAACGCTGTCTTTTCTTTATTCTTCTCGTTCATTCCAACTTGCCAGTATCCACTCTGCAAGTCTAAGGTAAAAAACCATTTTGAATCTCCAACAGCATCGAGGATGTCATCGATCCTTGGCAGGAGGTATGAGTCTTTCTTTGTTACTCCATTCAACTTCCGGTAATCCACACAAAACGGAGTAGAACCATCTTTCTTCTTCACCAAAACAATCGGAGAGGCCCACGGACTTGTCGATGGTTCGATGACTTCTCTCTTCTGCATGTCGGCTACCAGTTCTTGACCTTCGTCAATCCGGGATATAGGTATTCGCCTTGGGGGCTGTTTTATCGGCCGTGCATCTCCAACATCGATTTTATGCTGAACCAGATATGTGCGCCCAAAATCACTTGAATCCTTGGCAAAGATATTCTGATATTCCAGCAGCAAATCGCGTAGCTTCTTTTTATGTTCTTCTGTTAAGTTAGCGCTGCTTCTGTTAAATAAATCTTAATTGTGTGGCTCAGTATTCTCAACTTCTTTTCCTCGAAGGTCTTAAACTGATCATCCTAGAAATACAATCCACAAACTGCATAGCTCGTGGACCCTGTCAGCTGTAAAAAGCAGATTACTGCCTCGGATGTGGCCCTGACTATGGATTTGCGTTGCACATTACGGCAATTCTATCAAATATTTTATATATCAATCACGCTTTAAAAACAAAAATTGTAATACTCTTGTTTAGCTGATGATGAGAGCAGTAGGGCTCTCGAAACGTCCTAAGTTATTTTCTAATAAGTAACATATTAAATTATTGGATCGCTTAAGGCCTTATTTCAAATTCAATCTATCAGTAATAACAAAAGAGAATTTGATGGATCGCGTACAAGATACTCTGCAACAAGTGCGGCAAGTTGTCGATTGCCCACGAGAGCGAAGTGGGCAATTGAAAACACCGCAAGAGTTGCAGCTACTATTTTTTATTACGAATGCGGGATAAGTGTTATCTTGCGCTTGTTTTTCTGGGCGGTAAATGGCTTGCGTGCGAAAAGTTTACTTGTTGCACGCAAATTATACTTGGTGCTCTCAAAAGCAAAGAACCATTTTCCGCCCGGAAAAACGTGCGTAAAATAGTGCTTCTCCAGCATGAGTAATAAAAAAATCGAAGAATCATTTAGATGATGAAAGCGCATTTTTGACAGCTCATGAATGCTTCTTACTTCAGAGATTTCGCAAATTACCATCTCCCACAGAAACTGAGCTTGAAATCAAGCAGTTTGGACAAACTTACGAAACAGCAACTTCCATTTAGTTTTAGTTTCAAGTTGACTACTTGATAGGTACATGATTTATACATGTACAAACTCAAAAATACCTTTCAATCTTCATTCTTTAGTTATTGACTGACGGGAGGTCAAGTGCTGTACCTTAAAATAAAAATTTGATCTTTATCAAAGCTATATAAAAAAATACAACAAAAGTAAACAAATTTTAATCCAATAATGATAATTCATTCTAATAAGCATCAAATTCGCGTCAAACAAGTCATTGAATGAATCCCGGACAGATTTGACAACTGTACATAATAATAGTGACACCCACGGCTAAAGTTGTATCTAAATTTTTATCTACTTGAATAAACTTTAGTTGCCATATCCCTAATGTCATATATATCTATAGGCATTGTTTCACTTGAAACAAGTAATTGAATAATTGATTCTTCCACAATCACTGAGCTTGAAATAAAGCGATTTGTGCAAACCTACGAAACAGCAGCTTTCATTTAGTACCAGTTTCAAGTCTGTAAATAGTATAGTTGCCGAGAACTCAGTGTTACGCTAGCCAGCCAGCCAGCCAGACAGCCAAAGTGAATATAATAGCGCTTTTTTCCAAAAAAATGCGCTGAAAACTGTCACGAATATGGTGGTCTATCTTTGCTCAAAGAAAATATGCGTACTTCAGGACAGAATACTGACTGAGGTATATCATTTTTCATCAATAATTAAAGTTTACCGAAATATATTGGAAGAACGTTGAGGAAAAATGTTTAAAATATTGCTATTCTTGCTTTTTCTTTCAATGCTAGACCAAAAACTTTCCCTCGTATCTTACATATGCAGTAACTATCAGATGGAACTTTGTTCCAAAGTGGATATTCAATTTGAATACTGCACAAAACATGGTGTGAGGTTTGGTACTCCGTCAAAAGCACAAGAGTTAAGGGTGTAAAGTATTGCGTCCCGCTGAAGTTTATGATATTTGCAGTACGGCGCAAGAAATGCAGCAAAGTTATGACGATCACGTAATAGTTATTTGTATCATGAGTTCAGAAACTTTAGGTTCGCGAGTGTGTATATTTTGCCAGGATAAGCTGGAGAGCGATCCTCGCAAATACGAGTGATCAAAAACCATATTTGTTGAAATGTAGATTCCTGGGGTTATTTCACGTCAGATGCAATAGCATACAAATAAGTCTCTACTATATTTTTATCCACTTGTACAAAGTACAAGGAAGTATTGTGAAACCGACAAAATTCACCTATCGAAATTTTGATGGAAATGTCCGTTTTGAGCATCCCTGAATCCATTTTGACTATTTTTGGCTTGATCTCACAACTGGTAGAATGTATAATATTGAAATTTTGTATTTAAGACTGGTATAGAGTCTAGTTGCACATCTCGCATCATGTTTCCAATCGTGTGTACCGGAAGTGCACTTTACTTGAAACTTTTTTTAGATTTTTTGCATAAATCTAGAATGATCAGCCATAGCATATTGAAATTTAGTGTTTGAACTTGTTGTAGCATCAAAATAGTTATCTACTATTCTTGTATGAATCGGCTGAGCCGGAAGTGCAGTTTATATGTATAACAGACATTCAGAATTTGCCGTATAAAACAATCAGTTCAATCAACAAACAAAAATGTAATTAGTCTCGATATAAAAAGTATATTGTAAAGAATACTTCTTGTTGTTTTATTTGAGCTATGCTATGCCCGAAAGAAGTCAGTTATTAATTTCATCCTTATTTGTACAGTATCAGTCAACAGGAAACAATGATTTATTGCATTATACAAACATTCAGAGCAAAATTGGAGTAATTAGATCATAATTTCAAAACCAAATTTTAAAACCGCCGCGGTTAATTTCAATTAGAGTTCAATATCTATGGTAACAATTAACATGTTTCAATAATTGATACAATAGTTCAGTAATTATCTTCTATTGAAATTATCATATTGAAATACTTGGCCTCAATAAAGTTAATTGCAATTAGATCATAAATCAACAATTGAACAATGAATTTCATTACAAGCACAATAAAGACAATGAAAATATTTGAAATTGTATCATATAACCTTCACTTTACGGAGTGTTTCATTAAGTTTGAATTATTAGATAAAACTAAAAATCATTTAGACTAGTAGTCCAGATGTCAGAGACAAATTTAAACCAAAATCTCTCATAAAATGTGATATCGCTGAAACTAAGTTTCTAGGTACTTTTTTGGGTGTAGAAAACGATAAAAAAATCATTGCTGCTCTAAAGTGCATGCTAAGTTCATTAACCTCGAAAATAAAATCGAAAATTTTCATATCGAAAAGAATAATAAAGTTTAATAAAAACAATATGAATATTCTTTGTGAATGAGTACCCAGTGTTTTTTTTGGATGCTGATTAATAATTTGATATGAGATTTTCAAAATTGAGAATGGCGGATACAATATGTGGGCAATTTGGAACGTACCAAAAATTTTCAGTCTCTATATTTTAAAATTCAATTTATATATTTTGAAAGTGAGAACAGGTGATATGAACATGGGTTTTCTGCTTACTAAGATCATTATATATCAATGGAGTAAAAATTAAAATGGTGTATTCAATATGGAGGTTCTTGAAATAAGTGAGAATTTGTCAGCAAATGAACAAAATAATGAGATGTATTTGAAAAAACAATTGAAAAATTGATACAAATTCTGTTTCAAACTTGTACTTACTGTCTTCTTATTCCTTGGCATTACAAACATCTTCAACATCGCTGTCTTGCTCTAGCACAGAAATTTTAGGTAAATTTCTACACACATCACCTGTTAAACAAGAACCACATATTGCAGAACTCAGTAAGTTTGTTTATTTACAATTACAAGCTCTCCCACATCTTTTTTTGCAATAATTGCAAAAAATCAAATCCAAAAGAGATTTCGAAGTTGGCAGTTTTGTCATTTTGACAGGACTGGATATCTTTGAGTTAGAATCGTCCATTTTCCAATCAATGTTTGCTTATAACCTAAATGCGTAATCAAAAAATAATTAATATATTCTTGAAGCTCAGGATTTCAACTTTAATTTTTTCTTTTTCGATAATTTTTTGAAGCTCAACTTCAAGTTGCAGGAATAAGAATAAGCAAACAACATGCATTTTCTTATATATTTCTTATATTGAAGATTACTCAAACATATCAAGTTGTATCGATTTCTGAATTATTGCACATTTTAAAGTGTATTTTCAAATTCATTTAAAAAAGCAGATGTAATAATTTCTGATTCATATAAATTAATAAAAACCGTTTTGAGAATGAAAATGATGTCGAATGAATGCTACGAAAGAAAATGATTATTTTAAAACATGAGTTCCATTAAACAGAGACAATGTTCATCAATCTAATTATTTTTACATCAAAAGTGAAAGTATAGTGATGATAAATGTACAAGGATTCAATTCTTTTTGTCTCTGTTAATATATATCTTCAATTTCATAAAAGTCAGTGAGAATTTTAGAAATTTTAACTTCCGGTCGAATTTTCTATGAGAGAAACAAAAATATTGAGAACTAATGTCTTTTTCAGAAAACTCAGAGTCTCCACTTCAAGATGCTTTTTGGTTTTTTTGTTTTGCATATATTTTAGATAAAGAAACTTTAGTTTTTCCTCGAATGCCTCGCTTGAATATTTGTATTCAACGGCTTGGCGCGCGTGGAATTTTCGTGTTCGCTTTCGTATTTTTAATAATTTTTTATAATGATGCAGAATTTCTTTTCATATAACTTATAATATAACTTTGAGAGAAATTTTCTGCTCTTTCGTGTGATCTTATTAGTTTTTCGGTTTTTCTATTATATTTTTCGAAATATAGGGAAAAAACAAAATTTTCAATTTTGTTTTCGAGATTATAAATTGAGCATACACTTCAGAACTGCAAAGATTTCTCTATCTTCTACTACACCCAAAAAACTACCAACGAGCCAAATTTCAGCTATATCACATTTTATGAGAGGTCAAAATCTCTGACAACTGAACTATAGCTTCTCCACCCCAATCATATAGTACGGGAGGTAGCGTTGTGTTTGAACGAGTCATTTCATACCGACTGAAAATCATAATAATGATAGTTTTCCCCTACTACAATTGAGTTATGAGCGTCAGCTGCCGCACCCGCGGTGGAGCTGAAGGTAACAACATATGAAAGTGGTCAAAAAAAAAATCTGTTCTAGTGATTTCATACTATGCCAAAATTTATGATATGATTTTTCAGACGATTTCCAACTGAAAATTAATAGTCAGCTGTTTTGAAAGAGGGGGGTTATATGTCAGTCGTGTGTATGAACTTATCAAAATTTTTTGGAAAAAAGTTCATTTCATACCGTATGAATTTTTCACAGCTGAATATTCATACTTCTTGAAAAATAAAAACAATCGTCCGCTGTATTATTAACGGGGGTAAGACCGTCAGTCGGCGTCATGAACAAGCCGCGCGCTCAGCCCATCTAAGCGTTGCACGATTACTTTTGCAAATAAATTGACGATCTTTACACCAACATACATTGAGCTGACGATGATTTGTATTCTCATTACCAATGAAATTATATTATATTTCTATTTCAGGCAGAATTATAACAATTTATAATGGAAAATCAAGTTTTATGTGGTAACGTACAAGTTTTTATTAAATTTTCCATATTTATCAAGTCACGACGATTTTAGATAATATATATATTTATTTATTGATCGAAATCGTTCAGGTCTTTTTTAATAGACGAAGAGCTGGCCATAAAAATGTGAACTGATCGAATATAGTGGCGATTTTTCCTGATAAGATTCCTATGACGTCAACTAAGCAAGAGGCCAACTTGCAGAAGTCATATTTGCTGCAATCAAGGAGGGGAGACGGTTGAACGTGCAATTTTTACCTCAAAAAGGAATGATCGAATATAGTTCTGCAAATTGGTATACGGTTACATATCTTGCAAATATAAATTGGAAAAAATGTTCCCAGAAATGTAAGTGGTAAACTAACTTCTGCCAGAAGTGATAAAGCGGTATCAAAAGGGTTGAAATCAGCCAACCCAAAATATAGTTCTGCAACTTTGTGTTTATCAAGTTACCAGTACAAAAAACTCATATTTCAATTTGCAGAAACTGAAAATGACGATAAGTGACTAAAAAATTATTTAAAACCGTGCGCATGAGTTTTTCTAACTCTGTTGATCCTTAATGATGCGATTCTCTTTTAACTGATGAATAATCAAATGAAGCACTGCAAATCGTTTTCTTGGTATGTTAAAGTTATGGTAAAAATGTGATTTGATTTGCACGAATCAAAAGTAAGGATAACTAAACAGATTAGCCATTGATTATCGATTTTGTTACTGTTATCAACTATCCGAGCAAATATTGGTTTCAAGTACCTTTGGAATACTAATTATGTGATCCTAGAATAATACAATTATTTTGATAAAAATCTCAAACTGAGTACTAATGGTCGGCGAGCCCATGACCCATGTTTCATGAGGTGTTTGATTCAGATAGAAATTTTGTACAATGGTATCTTTAGGTAAGATATATAGGTAACTGAGTGTTTGCCTGACCTACCTGGGTACGCCAGGTACTGCGCATATGAGAAAAGTGAAAAAAAATTATTTTATTGCTCAAATTCCGAAAAACGTGTCTGCTTTCTCCCAATGTTTTTAAATATATCTGATTAAGATGCTATAAAAATTTCAGCGTGAATCAATCAATTCTTTTCAATTGGTTCATTTTCAAAGGTTTCCTGTAAGAAGAAATTATAAATATATATATATATATATATATATATATATATATATATATATATATATATATATATATATATATATATATATATATATATATATATATATATATATATATATATATATATATATATATATATATATATATATATTATTTCTTCTTACAGGAAGCCTTTGAAAATAAACCAATTGAATCACCAGACGATGTCGAACATGATGCTATTATCGACAGCTCTGAAGATAGTTGCGACGAAAATGATTACGGGATCAGACACTACAGGAGACCTGAACGATTTCGTTCAATAAATAAATATATGTATAATCTAAAATCGTCGTGACTTGCTAAATATGGAAAATTTAATAAAAACTTGTACGTTACCACATAAAACTTGATTTTCCATTATAAATTGTTATAATTCTGCCTGAAATAGAAATATAATATAATTTCATTGGTAATGAGAATACAAATCATCGTCAGCTCAATGTATGTTGGTGTAAAGATCGTCAATTTATTTGCAAAAGTAATCGTGCAACGCTTAGATGGGCTGAGCGCGCGGCTTGTTCATGACGCCGACTGACGGTCTTACCCCCGTTAATAATACAGCGGACGATTGTTTTTATTTTTCAAGAAGTATGAAGATTCAGCTGTGAAAAATTCATACGGTATGAAATGAACTTTTTTCCAAAAAATTTTGATAAGTTCATACACACGACTGACATATAACCCCCCTCTTTCAAAACAGCTGACTATTAATTTTCAGTTGGAAATCGTCTGAAAAATCATATCATAAATTTTGGCACGGTATGAAATCACTAAAACAGATTTTTTTTTTGACCACTTTCATATGTTGTTACCTTCAGCTCCACCGCGGGTGCGGCAGCTGACGCTCATAACTCAATTGTAGTAGGGGAAAACTATTATTATTATGATTTTCAGTCGGTATGAAATGACTCGTTCAAACACAACGCTACCTCCCGTACTAATATATTATTACTAGAAAAAAATATCAAAGAAAAACAAAACAAAATTTGTTCCACTTTAAGATTATGGATTATGAGTGGGTGAATTCAGGAAAAAACTTCTCTGTTTTCACTCATGAACATTCTGTATGCTTCACACTTTCTATTCAATGATTATTCCAATAAGAAAACAAGCAATTAATTCTGACTTACAAATAGTATCTTACCAAATTATTATTTAAACTAATGCCCGGTTTTATAAAGGGCAGAGTAATTTACTTCCAGAGTAAATAAAATTTACTCTGTTAAATGACAGTCGATTTTTTGACAGCAATGATTCTGTTGTCATAAAGAAATTCAAAACGATTAGAATTTGTTAGATAGAATAAATTCATTTTGAGAGTAAATTTACTTGGTCTTTTATAAAACCGGCCATATGATAGTTAAAATTTGAACTGTACATATAATACAATGTATATGGCATAATTTATTCCTTGTCGAATGAATAACTATTGAAATTTTAAACTGAGTGGTATAGGCAATGAGGCAGTACTTATTTCACAGATGTTAGTATTGTTTATATTTGATATACTTTCGAATTCTTCCTATAAAAGCCTACATGCTTTTCACATCAATAAAACATTATATGAATCATTTGAATTCAATGTTTATTACTCAGTGGGGAACCAAGTAAAAAAAACCATTGGATTTACTGTTGAAAAATCAACAAATTTGCTGAATTCATCGAAAAATATTCTTCTCTGCATTATTAAGTATTGATCATTTATTTTCATTCAATTTCTTAAACAAATAGAAGAATCATCTAGATGATGAAAGCGCATTTTTGACAGCTCATGAATGCTTGTTACTTCAGAGATTTCGCAAATTACATAGTCTCCTACAATTACTGAGCTTGAAATCAAGCAGTTTGGGCAAACTTACGAAACAGCAGCTTCCATTTAGTACTAGTTTCAAGTTGACTATTTGATAGGTACATAATTTATGCATGTACAAACTTAAAAATATCTTTTAATCTTCATTGTTTAGTTATTAACTGACGGGAGGTCAAGTGCTGTACCTTAAAATGATAATTTGATCTTTATCATAGCTATATAAAAAAAATACACCAAAAGTAAACAAATTTTCATTCAATAATAATAGTTCATTCTAATAAGCTTCAAATTCGCGTCAAACAAGTCATTGAATGAATCCCGGACAGATTTGACAACTGTACATAATAAGAGTGACACCTGGGGCTAAAGTTGTAACTGAATTTTTATCTACTTCAATAAATTTTAGTTGCCATATCTCTAATGTCATATATATCTATGGGCATTGTTTCACTTGAAACAAGTAATTGAATAATTTAATCTTCCACAATCACTGAGCTTGAATTAAAGCAATTTGTGCAAACTTACGAAACAGCAGCTTTTATTTAGTACCAGACAGCCAAAGTGAATATAATAGCGCTTTTTTCCAAAAAATGCGTTAAAAATTATTACTCCAAGTTAGCCGATATTCACTAAAATCTGTTGATTTGAGTTTGAAATTTATCGTTTTCGGTTCTGAGAACTCCAGCTACACAGCATCCAGACACATAAATATCAAAATAAAACTAGTCTTATCGTATTGTGGTGGTCTCAAAATGTACTTAACGCCCAAAAAACTGGAAATGTCAAATTTGGTGCGTTCACAATACCTTTTTCATATACACTGAGGTCGGTAAAAAATTCAACCAAATATAGATGTATCGTTTCCCATTATTTGATGCAGAATTTTTTGTACCAATCCAAGTTCGTTATTTGCGGGGGCTATGTTCTTGAAATGTACCGCGGGTAGCAAAGTTCTGTTCAATTTTGATTGTGTTTTATTGGATACATTCCAATCGTTAAGGAATTCGGTATTACTGGGAGAGGCAATTTATTTTCAGTTCGAGAAAACAATTAAACAAAAGAGAGAATCAATCGACCATTGTTATATAACGATTTGACATGACTGCCCTATTTTTTATGCTTGAATATCGTTTTTAATAATTTGCTCAAATCCTGGAAGTTGGCTGCTAGTGATAATAAAAGAAATATTGTAGAAAAAAATTAATTGACAAATTGTAAAAATTTCTTCCACATTTCGTATAATGCACCATTTAACACAGCCATGTGTTTCTAAATTAACCTCAAATAATTTTTTCTAGTAGCAATTATCTCCGATCAAGCCGTTTCCTAGCAATAGACATAATCCAATTGACTCTAGTGGTGAGCACACGCTCCATTGACCATCCAATGAGCAGCGCCTCCGCCCCTTCGAAAGCAGTTATTTTATAACTTCCTGTCAAATGTTTTATACGAAGATTTATGGCAAGTCGCGGTTATTTATTTTTACGCTTGATATATTTATCCGGAATGTGGTCTCTTTCAGTTAGTTAATATGTCATCAAGTGTCATAAGTGCGTTGAAATGTATCTTTATAAAAGATTTGAAAAACTTAAACCGGATATACTTAAAATTGATGAAGGGTATATTTATCGGAGAATTAATTATGTGAGAACATGACATAATATTTTTGGACTCTTTTTAACAACAGAATATTGTGAAACCGAAAAAAATCACCTATTAAGATTCTGATGAAGGAACTGATATAATCCTGACACGTTTTCAGTGTCGGACTGGGAAAAGGCCCCCGAAAATTTGTTGGACAAAATTACCAAATTTTAGAAAAAAATAATTGAACACGTCCTCAAAGTCTTGAACTAGCGGTAATCCGTTTTCATACCAACGTACTTTTGACAAGTGCGGCTTGTCGGACTCACCACTGGCCTCCAATATCCATGTCGAACAATATTATTGTTCATTTTATAATCAAAAAATTTTTCGATTAGTGTAAACATCAATATGACGGAAATACATTTTCAAGACTTCATGAAATTGACAAGTTCAATTAGCTCTCGCTGAAAAACGCCCCCAAATCAAGAATTTCGTCAAATGTGAAAGCTGTCGGACTCATCACAATGAAATCACTCATCATTCCAAAAAGTATATTATATACCCCACACAATTATCTAATGTTTTTGGGCATTTATCAACCTCTGTTCTCTTACAAAAATATTTGTTCCATGAATAAAGGAATTCAATTCCTATTCATTAGCATTATAAATGATTTTCATGGATATGATGAATTATCTGTTTTCTGAAGGTGTAGCAAAAGATAATAATTCATCCTATGAATCCTTTTAAAACATGTTTTTCTATTTTTAGTTCCTCCCCAAACAAAAGTAATATCTTTTGGCTTTGTAGCAGATTTGAGTTCTTCCTAGGTTTGAAAATCAAAAGCATGCTCATATATCCTTATTTCTCTATTTTCCAACAGCGTACACAGAGTTGGAAAATGAAAAGCATCAATTCTCTCTAAGGATATCTCTGGTATTGTTGCCAACAGCCACAAAATGAAAAATCCCCAAACAAATCACTGTAACTCTCTCCTGGAATAGGAAATTCACGCAAGCATTGCACAAATCCTAATAAAAACGCAGCTGTAATTAAAAATGTCAGAATGTTTTGTTCATGCGTAACATTACGCACAAAACGGAACGTTGAATTTATGTTTCTTAATTTGTTTCCACTGAAATTGCAGCTGCGAACTACATTGTGTTCATTCATTCGGTTTTGTATGAGGGTTGATTAATATTCAGTCGCACATGATCCTTCAAAATAACTATTTTTTTTTGCCAATAAAATCAATTAGCTGTCAAACAAAGATAAAATAAAATTAATTGAGAAAGTTAATATTTCCGTGAATATAGTATTTTTCAATTAAAACCAAGAATGATTAAGGAGAGAAACTATAAATGCGTACTTAATCACTGAAATTATAATATAAATGTGTTTTTTTTTATCGCTACTGCTATAAGTAATTAATCATAATCCACTACCATATCTGTAGATGTCACATGAAGTAAAATCGGTAATTAATATAATTTTGATATCTCCACGAAAAAATCAGAGGTTAGACGAGTTCAGTTATAATAACGTGCTAATTATTTTAGGTTCCAGTTATCGCTGGATCTCGCAAAAAGACGGAAACACTTTCCTAGAATAACCAAAAAGTCGCTTATAAATCAAACTGGCAGGAAATACTTGTCTGCGATAAAATCTGCTTGAGAATAAGCCCGAAATCTCGTCGCCCCTTCGGATACACGTTGCAAATTTTGCGCCGTATCAACAGTTTCTAATCTTACTCTAAAATGTAAGAACGTCTCCAGCCCGAAGCAAAAAAAGGGAGAAAAAGAAAAATTGTGGCTAGTCTGATACAACTCAAAGATTTTTTGTTTTAGTTGTACAGCATTCTCAGCTTGCTTAGTAGCGTTACCCGTCAACATGAGATGCAGAGAATGCGAGCACTGCCATCTTGTGGGCTTTGAGGCAATTAACAGCTGAAATTCGCAAGTTCAGTACTATTTTTTTTTATTTTAACACGTGTTGACCAACAAAAATTTAGGAACAGTTAACAAAACGGTTCCAATTCTTTATTTTTTTCCAACATTTTAATTTTAATGAGGATTAGTTGCAGCAAACAAAAAATAACAAGTGTTAAAAGAGACTGTTATCTTTCTTTACATGCGTAATTTATACTTGTAATGAAACACAGGTGTTGTTTCCAATTTATCAGATTAAAAGATATGCGACAAATTTAACACCAGCTGTGCAGGACAATTCGATTTATCACCAAATAATCCTACCAGAGTTATTTCTAAAAAAAATTTTTTTGAACATTAGAATATTATTCTTATTTTGAGTTATTATTTAAAAAAAGTACAACTTACTCAATATAAAACGTACGAGTTGTCGCCATATTCAACTTTTTCTATTTTCATTTCTAGCGACGCTTTTCTTGTTTCATCTAGACACGAACATCCCTACTATAAAAGTTTTACTTCAATGAATGGATGAATTAGTTTTTGCACTTTGCACAAAGTTTTATTGTGTGAGGGTCCGCTTATTTAATTGTGATAGTTCCTAATGCTCTGCAGCACCAGGAATTTTGGAAATAACGTACCTAACTACATTATTTTCCTAATTGGAATCTCCAAATTGGGTTAGAATAATCGATAAGTCATTTCATATTTTTAATTCACTGTTTACATCGTTATAACATAATACAAAATATAAATCATGTTTAAAAGTGCTGCAATCAAGTTTAAAAAAATATTTAAAATTGAGAATAATTTTTAGCTGTTTAAACGCCGCCATTTTCACGCGCTCTATGGATGACGTCAAATAACATGTCCAGTGACACTACAGTACATTGTTTACTACAGGTATTTTCGTTCTCAACTTATTTCAGCATTAAAAAAGGTCAAAAGTCAGTTTATAAGTATTGCATTGTGCCTGAATGCAAAATACTATCAGAAATGTACCTGATAAAGTCTTTTTTTCAATCCAGACAGGCTTAAAAATACGTAAGAAATGATGTAAGGTTGTCAGAAGAGATGAAGTATCATAATAAATTTGACAGATCATGGATAACATTATATGTGATTAGTTTTAGCATTAAAATTCAGTGTATGTATGCGGCTTCGTTTAACATTTGCTCGTTTTAAGATAAACAAAAATTATAGGTTATGTTCACTGCTCATCATATTTCGGATTGTATTCATCAAAATGGCATACATAATGTGTTATTATTGAATAATTACTCTACAGTGTTCACTCTTTTTACTTCAGTGGACGTAAAATTTGGATTTGAAAGAAAATAAGACTACATAATGAATGGATCTATTCTTGATAGATTATCCGATTGTGCTTTTACAAAACCACTGTCTTAAATGATTCTTAATCTCACTAAGATACTGAATTTACACTTAAACAATAAATGAATTCACAATACACACGTTATTACTATGTTTTCTAATCAAACGCTTGCAATGCCATACAAATGTAAGCAGTGCGCACTTGTTGGCATAGTATTTGACGTCACATTCCGCTTTAACCAATGGTGTTGCGTTTTAGAACTTTGAATTTCTCTCGCTAAATTTGCGCTTTTATTTATTAACTCTAAGCAATTAAAAAGATATTAATTACCAAAATGATGGTTTAGTACAAATTTCGGGCCAATAAAAATTCTGAATAAAGATATTCTAACCAAATTTAAATTTCATCTTTATTCCCTATTTATCTCTTGATAAGAAAGATAAAAACATCATTGACCGATTTACGTTTTCCGATAATAATGCAAGCTCCAATTACATTTTAAAAAAATTGGGATTTTTCGTAACAATATTTTGTATGCATTTGTAAGTGGAATAGTTGGAAGTGATTTAAAGTCTCATGTCGAAAGGCCTACAATTCGCAATAGCCCAAAAAGTTCGAAGGTTTGGCATGAGGATGAGAAATTTTGTAGAAATTTGGCACAAATGTAAAACTAATTAGCCGAGATCTCTCTTATTATATAATTTGTCAGCATTGCGCCAACAAAGAGTGTAAGCCAATATTTTCACAAGAGTTTTATGGTGCATACTTTCATTTTTTTCATTGGCATATGATTTGAAAACACGGCATTTCAAATTTATTTTGTTTACAAGTGCGAATTGCATGCCTTTTCGTATTAGGCTTTGAATCACTTCCAACTATTCCACGTTACAAAGCCATACAAAATACAGTCCCAGAAAGCCCCATTTTTTTGAGAAAATATAATTTGAGTTTGCATTATGACCGGGAAGCGTGTGAAGGTTAATAACCTTTTTATCTTTAATTTTCAACCCTCAAAAAGGCATGGGGTATAAAATCAGAGAGATCCAACTGTCAACATCGCATCTATTAATTCAAGATATAAATGTTAAAAATCTGACGAACATCACGTGACTTGTACATCATTTGATATATACACAAATTTATTCATCAAAGTTTTCTGTCACTTCAGATTATAATTAATATATTTTTTCAAAAGTACTTATTTTATGTAAGGACTGAAAAATAACAGCCATCTGTCACTTAAATAATGACAGCTGTCACTTTGACAATGACAGTTGTCACTTTGACAATGACAGCGTTCACCTTGAAATATGCAATTAATTAATGCGACACACTAAATTTCTGAAACAGCGATGAAACTGGCCATGAAATTTATGGTCAGGGATGCACTATATGATGGACACAGCGGATTTTTCTTTTGGATATTAAAAACGATGAAGTTCCAATAGCTACTCAGACTTTGTAAGTCAAATCTACAAAAAAACTTGTGTAAACTGTTCAACAATCCTACTTTCACCTAGTTTGAAATGATTATGGTCAAATAAACTTAAACAAAAATTGGAATTACTTATAATGACTATGTTTTAGTTGGTGCAGTTCTGTGTATATTTTGGATTATAAAGTACACTGTAGACTTTTTGACACTGCAGTTGTGAGCCAAACCAATAGCAAAGAGTAGCGCTACGCTGTCTTGTTGAAATGTCATGTATTTTGGGATGTGTGCGGAGCTGTACCAAGTAGGACATATTCTTTTGTTTGGGGTTTCTACGTGGTTTTCCAAAAGCCTTGGATGAATGCCAGAGGATTTTATTCTTTTTGTTTAGGTGTGATATCCACGTTATCACATCTAGTATTCTGTATATTTTTAATATCTTGTTACTCGCCTTGTTTTATTTTATAGCATTGTTTTCTGAAGAAGATCCTTGGTCAAAGGATCGAAACGTCAAAGTTTCAAATAAATATACAGAATTTAAAATCAAAAGTCGTTTTTATTAAATAAAATAGATTAAAATCCATTTCTGAAGATTCAAAGTTTTGTTTCTGTTAGTATTCAATCAGTTGTTATTCTGCAGCAATAATATTAGAAATATAATGTACATTGATATAGTTATTCTAACAAAAAAAACTATTCTGGTTTTCAATCAATAAATTCATATTTACTGAACAAACTTGAAGCTATAGGAGAATGAAATTCAATATCTTTTAATAAAATCGCATTACATAGGTAGACTCAGTTACAAATACACATTTCCTTTGTTTGTATTTGAAAGTTCCGGCTTTGCCTTGCTGCTAACAAAACAATACAGAAATGAAAACTACTAAAGAAGATTCTTCTGGCGTTTCATCTCGCGAACATGAAACATTTATTTGGTCGAAATGCATTCTTTGTTCTTCATGCATATCTGTCTACGAAACTCCAACTTCTAAGTCTAAGACATACATGAAGTTTTTTTAATAAATAAAGCAGCTCCTTATGAGAGAAACTTATTTTTTTTTTTTAATTTTTAAAATTGTCTGATCAAAGATTTATTGATTCTTTTTTTCCAGGTGAGTACCTCCACTATTGATTCCTATCTTAATGTGAAATCTTTCAACCAAGACCACACAACCGTAAGTCTTAAAATTTTAGTGAATTATTTTATCTCCATCAGTTATTCCGAATCTTGTTATGCTGTTTTATGTGTAGACAAAAACTTGGTTCATAAACAAGTATCAAATACCCGAATGTTTATTCATATGAGTTTTTTACCACATAATTCCTAACTGTAATCTCTAAGAGATATCTGATCGATATGGCACATAAATTTTTAATTCATTAGATCTCAAATATTTGTGCATAATTTATCTTGTAATAAAACATCTGATACTTATCTGCGATCAAATAATTTATTAATGAAAATAATAGAATTCTTCTCCATAAAAAATTGTACAATTCAATCACGTACAATGTCATATTTCTGCGGAATAATGCGTGACACTCACTGCTTTACCACCACATAAATTGAACACCTACATTCAATTAATTTTGATTTATTGCCACATCCCCTTTATAATGGGAGTCTCACTTCAGGCAATTTTCACCTTCCTGGGATCCTTAAAAGCAAGGCAAAGAATTTATGACTGTTGGCCGATTCTCGTGATGACAAAATATCCGGGCACTAGTTTTGGGCTGTATTAAATTTCAATAATACTTAGGTTCCATTTTTATTTAGTCACAGTAAGAAACATTTTAGTACAACAATGTGAAGACAAAACACGAGATACTTCATTCATGCAACATAAGAAACAAAAACAAAATAAGACATCGAAGCTCACATTCACAACTAATTGATAATTAAAGATGAATCACACTAAATAACATATTGATTGATGGTTAAAACTGCTTTATAGACTAGAATTTTGATGCTATGTTCTGCGTTTACTAGGAATTAATCCTTTGGTGCGGCTGGTCATTTTTATTTTTACCTGGTTTTGAGCGTTGGCGCAGATGTCTATGTGAGTACGTATAAACATAAACGTAAGAAATTATGTACGTTCACAATGGTCGTAACGTAAAATATCAAAATAAAGTGTTTTTTTCATTTTACGTTAGTACAAATCAGGGTTATTGGTGTATAGTGTTGGTTTCTCTGACTGTCATTTTCAAATATTCTGTTAATTCCGGTTCTGTTTCGTGTTTAATGTTTTTCTTTGGTTTCACTTTTAACAGTTTGGAGTTTAGTTTGTTTTGTTTTATTGTATGATATCCGAAAAAGATCTTGCGATTGTTTCATTATTATTGAAACTGCGCTATAAAAGTCGCCAACGAGACAAATATTGAGACGAGGAAGAAATTGTTATTGTTTTTTTATTAATAATTATATGTCAATCATATTTAAAACACGTTTCGATTCAGAGTGTTGTCAACTGTCAGATGGAAACATGTGTTTAAAGTAGACGCATGCGCTTTTCGCTGTTTCGTACGTAGACATAACATAAAGTTAAATTTATCTCAACTTTACGTTTATGTTCACGGTTATGTACTCCTTACGTTTACGCACATTGTGAATTGGCACTGAAATACAAAACAGCAAATTATATGATTGTGGAATTAATCAATCTGTAAATAGAGCATTAGATAGGAAATTGAATGTGAACCTGAACTAAATCATCTGCAAAGCAAATAATACTAACGTAATATTGCATCTAATATTTCAGAGAACAATTGTAGTACAGTCATTTGGTGGTTTTACCTGAAGTTTTGAAAATGGGTAATTTTATAGATTTCGATGTGCTCTTTCAGGATTTCAACTTTGTTACCTCGTATCTCTGCTGCTCGCGCCACCATATTGGAAAAATGGCACCTAAACGCAGTTCTTTGACAATATCTCCTTTCCTACTCATTCCACGACAAAAACATTTATATACAAAATGAGATTAGAAAAAATTTCCTACAGTTTCTGTACTAACCTTTTTTTTGTAAAATCAATAGTTTTGGCGTACGAGCGTCGCAAAATGTAGTTGAGCGCGTAGATCGAAGTTGTAGATGAGAAGTCGTGACGAAAATGTGACGAATTTTTCTCAAAACTCCGTCACAGTTGCACATTCTAGAACCTTCTGCTACCGTCCAATATTTTGAAGTGTATCACATCTAGTTTCACATCTTGTTTGTCCTATAAATGTTAAAAACCGTAATTTTGTTTGAACAAAGCACCACCGTTCACCTTAACATCACCAGCCATAAGCTGGAATAAATACGTTTTGATATTTCACAACACCCTGTACTGTTTGATCCGTATTTATGTCATCAACTCACCGTAATCTATCCTGAATGTAATCAACCGTTGTCCTGTAAAATACGTTGTACATTTCGTTTCTGATTTTGTTGTTGGTGATTCTTGACATAACAAATAAAGATCTGACACTTGACAGTTACAACATTACCGACTTTACCGACATAAAGAAAGAATTCAGAGTGATATTATTTTAAGGAAATGTGACCGACAAAAAAGTATATTAGCAAGAAAAGAAGTTAGGGAATTTGTTGGAAAGACATTTGTATTTGTAAAATGGCTTCTTCTTTATTCTATATCTCTTCTTCACATTATTGACAGCGCTAATATGAAATCAATTTAAAAACAAGTTAAGTAACGTTCCATTAAACTTTAAGTATAAATAAGACCTTGCGGTCGATTTAGGTCTTCTGAGTAGCCGTTCCAAAGTACGCTTCTAGTTCCGATTCCGAGTGTCATTTTCAAAGTGTTTACCGTCCAAGTGGAGTTTTGTGCTAAATCCGTTAGCACAACTGTACGACACGATCTGTTAGTCCGTTTGTTTTTTATAAGCCCGTAAAAGGAACTCAGATTTGTTTGCTTTTGCTGTTTTGAACTTGGAATATTTTTTCTGTTTTTAAACTTTTTTTGAATAATTTAACGTAGAGTCACCGCTAGAGAAGTCTTAATAAATTTCACAGTGTTAGATTGTTTTACCGTAGAATCACCATTGGAGAAGTCCTTGTTGATTCCACAGGGTTTGAATCATTTGACGTAGAGTCACCACTGGCAAAGTCTTTATTGATTTCACAGTGTTTGAATAAGTAAACGTAGAGTCACCGCTGTGGGAGTCATTGCTAGGCTGAAACTACAACGACTTGATATTGACATTGACATGATTTCTAATGTCAATTTGTCATGAAAGTTGGACATGTTTTCATTTAATATTCATCATAGGGACATGACAAGGACTATATCAGTTTATCCCTCTGAAAAAATAAGATCTGGATAATGATGACAAGGATTGGGAGATCAAGACAATATCGGAATATGTTAATGTCGACTGGATATGGTACCAGCCCTGGCTTCACAGTGTCAGAAATATTTAACGTAGAATTACTGCTGAATAAGTCATTTGGTGGCTTCACAGTATTGAAACAACTTAACATAGAGTCACTGCTTGGGAACAAGTTTGGTTCAACAAGTGTCGAAGATAAGTTAATCCACCGTTTGGGGAATCGCTTCACGATTTTTGTTTTAAAGTTTCTCGCCGTCTGCGACCGCTTGGGTCCGTACTGTGACCGCTGATGTCGAGTGTCATGTACAGCCGTCCCGTCACCGTCAGTCAGGCTACCTCCGTGCAAATTTCTGCAAAATATATGTTGTAAGTTCACCTTCGTCGTTATTTATGTGAAAATAAATCTCATTGTGACACCTACCTCCTGATGATCATTTTGACAACTCTAACCCTTTCTTTCTGAGCTATTCAACCGGCTGCCTTAGAAACTGCGTTACCGACCGCATTGGCGCCCGAGCACACCGTCAGCAGTTTTGACCGCTACGCCAAAGTTAACAGCCCCGCCAGCAGCGAAGTATCGTTACAATTATTATATCGTTTTCAACATACATCGTGATTTCAGTTAAAATAAATGTTACGGGTTGGCGTAGATGTATAATTGTTTGCGGCGCTCGTACGCCAAAACTATTGATTTTACGAAAAAAAAGGTGATTACATAAATTGTAGATGAATGCTTGAGCGACAAAGATACGAGGTGGCAAAGTTGCAATTTCGAAAGAGCACTTCCAAATCTATGAAACTACCCATTTTCAAAACTCCTGGTAGACTTTTCAGCTAACCTCTTTTTTTAGAACCAAATGACTGTACTATGAATTAACGTACCAAATTAAGTTCTACTATGCTTGTAACTTATTTGTTTCCTGAAGCTTCCAAAATTGTGGCAATATCTTCAATTGAATTTACTAAATTCATTATTTTATCTCACCTTTTTCCTGAAATAAATCATTGATTGATTTTCTTTCATTGTTTGAGAGTAATAGTTAGTTTATCCAATGTTGACAGATGGTATCACATATTTTGTCTCTTTGCCGCAGCTGTTATCTGTCAAAGTGCAATGAACTTTCTGACTATCTAATTTGTGAGAAATGTACTATTTGAAAAATGAAATCCCAAAATAAAAATCAGTTTACTTGAAAGTGAGATATATGACTAATAAATTGTAAAATTGATCTCAGAGACGTTCTTAATGACAAAATATTCATTTCGATCGATAGTTGTCAACTTCCAATAAATATTGAGCATTTAGCTTCAATCATAGCCGTAAAATGATTTTTATCGCATTTTTTGGAAAAAAGTGCTATTATATTCACTTTGACTGTCTGGCTGGCGTGACGCTGAGTTCTCAGCAACTATACTTTTTACAGACTTGAAGCTGGTACTAAATAAAAGCTACTATTTCGTAAGTTTGCACAAATTGCTTTAATTCAAGCTCAGTGATAGTGGAATATTAAATTATTCAATTACTTGTTTCAAGTGAAACAATGCCCATAGATATATATGATATTAGGGATATGGCAACTAAAATTTATTAAAGTAGATAAAAGTTTAGTTACAACTTTCGCCGCGGGTGTCACTATTATTATGTACAGTTGTCAAATCTGTCCGGGATTCATTCAATGACTTGTTTGACGCAAATTTGAAGCTTATTAGAATGAATTATTATTATTAGATGAAAATTTGTTTACTTTTGGTGTATTTTTTTTATATAGCTTTGATAAAGATCCAATTATCATTTTAAGGTATAGCACTTGACCTCCTGTCAGTCAATAACTAAACAATGAAGATTAAAAGGTATTTTTGAGTTTGTACATGCATAAATTATGTACCTATCAAATAGTCAACTTGAAACTAGTACTAAATGGAAGCTGCTGTTTCGTAAGTTGGCCCAAACTGCTTGATTTCAAGCTCAGTAATTGAAGGAGATGGTAATTTTCGAAATCTCTGAAGTAACAAGCATTCATGAGCTGTCAAAAATGCGCTGTCATCATCTAGATCTAGATGATTCTTCCAATTTTTTCTCATGGTTTGAGAGTAATAGTTACTTTATTCAACGTTTACAGATAGTGGTAGCACAGATTTTGACTATTTTCCGCAGCTGTTATCTGTTAAGATGTAATGAACTTGTAGACAATCTAATTTGTAAGAAATGTGCAACTATCTGGAGAAATACGTGAGATCCCTAAATAAAAATCAATTTAATTGACAGTAAGATATAGATATGATTAATAGATCAAATAGTTGATCCCGAAGACGTATTTCAGCAAACTCAATCTTTGTTGCAGAACACGCAAAAATTGAATTCTGTTTTAAAAGAATGAGTGACATGATTACGATCGTTCTAATTCACAAAATGCCTATTCTAATTGATTGTTGTCATTCTTTCAATAAATGTTGAGCATTTAGATTTAATCATAGCCCTATAATGATTTTTTTGACAAATTTTTAATGAATTTCAACTGAAGGATATGCAGTTTACAGAAGAAATTATTTTTAAAAAATTGTTATATTTGACGAACTGAAATTAAAGTATCTTTTACTTTTACAGCCTGTATTATCAGAATATGTTCTAATGAATAAACTGTAAATATTAAATAAAGTCAATAGCCCATCAGAACAATGGGATATCCTAAATTGTTTTATGTCTATATATTCAGTTACATATAAAATAAATTTTCTCCCTAAATCGATAGAATAAAATATCCACCTTTATGCTATTGAACCTTTTTTGCAAGAAGAATCCCCTACTTATTATTCTTGTCGGTTACAGTGCCAGAGAATGTATTTTTCAGCCACTTACTTTTATTTGCCCAAAATCAAACCTCAGCTAGTTCTGGAACGGACAATTCTTCGGAAAGAATACTTTATCGTGGGACATATTTTATACCGACTGTATCATCGAAATGTGAATAGTAAAATGAATCCTACAAACAGAAATCCCAAATTTTATGATGCCTTACATATTTTTACCGACAAAATTCATCCATCGAGATTAGGATGGAAATATCCGTTTTGAGCATCCCTGAATCCATTTTGACTATTTTCGGCTTGATGTCGGTACGTTCGTGCGTTTGTAACTCGCAAATCTCAAAACTGGTTGAACGTATAATATTTAAATTCTGTATTTAAGACTGGTATAGGGTCTAGTTATGCACCTCACATTATGGTTGCAATCGTCTGTACCGGAAGTGCTCTTTACTTGAAACTTTTTTCGAATTTTTCTGATAAATCTAGAATGATCAGCCATAGCATATTGAAATTTAGTTTTTGAACTTGTTGTAGCATCAAAATAGTTATCTACTATTTTTGTATGAATCGGCTGATCCGGAAGTGCAGTTTATATGTATAACAGACATTCAGAATTTGCCGTATAAAACAATCAGTTCAATGGTCTGAAAGTATTGTTTATATATAAACTGTAGCAAGAAATAATGGCTACCTACCTACTGTAGAAGCACTGACAATAACAGTAAAAGCAATCCCCGCTGCCTACTATCCTTGACTGATGTGATTCCAGACCCTCAGAGTACAGTTTCGCATTTTAGATCAATGCAAGCAAATCAGGTAATACATTCCCTTTGGAGTCTGTGACAACACCGGCCTCTAAGCAATTTGCATAAAACCAGTGAATACATTTGCACTGTTTGCTCTCCAAGAAATAGACAAGCAGTGAACCAAACCAACCAGCCGTGAATTGTCCTAATGTCTTGCACATAAATTTAACTATTGGCTGTTAGAAATCTTCACAGGACGATTTTGTTCGAAATATGGGAATTTCAAAAATGTTTTATTCTTCACAAGTTTATTTAAAAATTTCTGTAAGTACCCTTTTAGCTTTAATGAAATGAGAGTAAAGTACAAAAAGACGAAATACGCGTATTTCTCTCGAATTCTAAAGGATTGGACTTCATTAGCGTAATGTTTGAAAGAACGTCAAAAGAAATTTTCGAAATATTCTTTACATGTACTTTCAAACTAATGCAGCAGTAATGAGCATAATACGTCTAGTGCTTCAAGACGCAGACAGAACAGAAAGACTTGAAGAAAAGAAGTCAGTGTTGTGTGTTTGAAGTTTTTTGTCATGACTACAGGAAGGCACAAATGTCACGGTTTCATTTCCATTAACTTGTTTATTTTTTTGCCGTCGGTCTTCTTTGATGTGAATTAAATAGGGAGGCTCTCTGGCCTCTCCTGTAGTGAAGTGAAAGATCTATTACATGGAAACATATGGTGCGGCCTGCAAGATTTATATATACCTACACCTAACTACCATTTGCCTGTACGTCGACGTTTTAGATTGATGAAAAGAAAATATTATTTATTGGA
The DNA here is from genome assembly GCA_963989225.1 of Dromius quadrimaculatus. Taxonomy (NCBI): domain Eukaryota; kingdom Metazoa; phylum Arthropoda; class Insecta; order Coleoptera; family Carabidae; genus Dromius; species Dromius quadrimaculatus. Next base: position 48,567,678 of record OZ022332.1, on the reverse strand, counting down.
AGTTTCCAGAGTAACTATTGATTACTTTGCATGAACGAAGAATATTATGCTATTAATTTTCTAACTATAAATATTCAAAGACATGCAGCTTTGCTTTAGCATATTTATTATTATGGAAGGAATCTGTTGTGTACTTTCCGAGGGCCTCCGGCATTATTGTCTGTTCAACTCCCGTGGTGCCTTCAATGTTCAATGTCCGACTTTTGTTGTATTTCAATCAAAATTTTTAGCAATGTATGTTCTGTCATTGTGATTTCTGTCCGATAAATTACTCTAGTTACTTGCTGTTACTAGGAAACTTGTTTGTTATTAATCAAAAAACGATCATTAGAGTCTTGAGACTGCCTACAATAATCTTTTATTACGTTGTGTCATATAATCTTGTCCTTACTTAGAGTCTCTTAGTTGTTAAGTACAGTTTTATGAAGTTTGTATCAGTAGCTGTCAATTTTTGTTTATATAACACTTTATAAATCTCATTGGTGGAAAGTTTAGTTCGTCACATCTGTTCCACTCTGGTGGATTATTTAAAATCAATTTACATAATGCAAACATTTGTTCCTTACAGCCAGAATAGTAAGTTGAAGATTTCGGTAAGAACAATTTATTTCTCCAACAGTAATAATCCGAAAGTTGCCAACATTAATTCTCTTCTTGCACATCTTGTACGGCTAAAAGAACAAAGCAAATTTCTTTGTTCTCTTTTGTTAGATAAAATCGAACAAAAGTTTTATAGAAAACATGTTACCCTAACAACTTTCTTCCTGATTAAAAAAGTATTAGAACTTTCCTGCACTGTAATCCACAAAGTTATTAATGTAACATGAAAGACCGTCCTGAATTCTAAACATACTCGTGATTTTTTAGCGATCTACAAGATTAGCATAACTTGCATGAATTTCAAATTTCATGTTCTTTATTAACATTAAACAATGCTTCTTTTCAGCCTACAGTTAAATATTTGCATCTTAAGTTACAAGTGCATGCCTAATGTTGAGGCGAGTCATATGATTTTTTCTCATTCTTTTGTGTCACTGTATCTACATAATTCTCCTTGGAAATCAGAACAGGGAATATCACCTTTGATTCTTAATTTTTTATTGAACTCATCCTTATTTTCAAAATAGATCACAATTTCGCTCACAGTTACTCGTACTGAATTACTGAATCCATTCCTCTTCTAGCTCACGCTCTCAAATACCTAAGCCGACAATGGGTCAACATTCAATTATCTAACAGTTGATGCATGGCAACCACCGAACATCTAGTAACCGTAGGCTGTCAATCATATCCGACAATTGAACATCGGCTTGGTCAATACTAACTAGGATTACAGTTATAGCGAATTCAAATAAATATTTACGTGAGCTAATTACTTGAAATATTTCACATTTGTGACAGTATGTTTAAAATAAGTCTCGTGTTCACAAATCTTCGCAGGGTTACATACAAAAACTGAAAAATAAATCTTAAGATATAGATCTAGATTTTAGTTCCACTAAAATAAACATATGAATTAATTCTAAAGAATGCTACAATTTGAAATACAATCTGTGACGAATTATTTTCCAAAACTCCGTCACAGTTGCAGAGCCTTCTGCTGCCGTCAAATATTTTAAAGTCCATCACAATTAGTTCACATCTTGCACACCCTATAAATTTTAAAATCCGTAATTCTGTTCAAATATACACCACCGTTTACCTTAGTATTATCAGCCACCAGTTGGAATAAATACATTTTAATATTTCATAACATGTGGTGGAATTAAAGTTTGTTTGATGTTCTTTGTGACCTTTGACCATAAACAAATAAAGATCCAACATTTGACAGTTAACCTACAGAGGACTAAATCGTAACTACTCTACCGACAGACAAAAAAATTTAGGACGATTTTAATTTCAAGGAAATGTTTATAATGATGTGTCCAGTAGGAAAAGAATATGACATTTGTTGTTGTGAAAAAATTTGTATTTGTAAAATGACTTCCTTTTATCTGTATCTCCTTTTTACATTACTGACAGCACTAATGAGAAATTAATTTTAAGACAAATCAAGTAAGGATTCATTAAAATTTAAGTATAAATAAGGCCTTGTGGCCGACTTAAGTCACTTCTTTTGAAAGTTAGTTTTCCGAGCCGTCTTCCAAAGTTTCTTCTGTGTTTACCGTTCGACGTCCTTTCGAGGTTTTTGTGCTAAGTCCGTTAGCACGATTGTCAAGACAAATTGTGAGTTTGATTGTATTCTTTTGTTTTTTATAAGTCCGTAAAAAGAACTTAGTTTATTTTGCAATTGTTTTGCTGTTCTTGCACGTAGAATATTTTTTAACTTAGAATATTTTGCAAAGTACAACTTGGAGTCATTTCGTTCGACTTCCGCCGCCGTCCGCTTCGCGAACTTTGGATCAATTTAACGTAGAATCGCCGCCGGCGAAGTCTTTGTTGACTTCGCAATGTTTGAATAGTTCAACGTAGAATCACCGCTGGCGAAGTCTTGGTTGACTTCACAGTGTTTGAATAATTTAGCATAGAAGCACCGCTGGCGAAGTCTTTGTTGACTTCACAGTGTTTGGATAATCTAACGTAGCGTCACCGCTGGCGAAGTCCTTGTTGACTTCGCAGTGTTTGAATAATTTAACGTGGAGTCACTGCTGGAGGAGTCATTGCTGACTTTATAGTGTTTGAAATATCACTTGGTGACTCCACAGTATTGGAACAACTTAACGTAGAATCGCTGCTGGGGAACAAGTTTGGTTCCACCAGCATGAAACGAGTTGTAAAGTTGATCTACCATTCGAGAAGTCGCTTCGCGATTCTGCGAATGTTGATTGCCTAGGACAGTCGCCGTATCATCGTCGTCAGCCTTCAAACAAGCAATCTCAGTGCAAACCCCTGCAATATATGTGTGTATTCAACAGCTCAAATTTTGGGTTTAAATAAATATCATAATAATACTTACATCCTTGATAATATTCTCAAAAACACCCTCACTATTTCCTCTAAGCTATTCAGCCGTCAACCTTCAGAAACTGCGTCACCGACCGCATTGGCGCCCGAGTATACCTCCAGGGGTTTCAACAGCGACTCCAGAATTAATAACCCCGCCATCAGCGAGATTCTCTGTATCTACTGCAATTAAAATCTAGTAACAATGTTATACTCACAAAAGAGTTGTGAAATTTGCCACAACTGACTATTATGGACGCTGCTGACTAAATGCGTTTTGATAATAGTGAGTGCACGCGTGATCAAAAATTAAAAAATTCTCATACGTGAAAAATAGTCTGTTGTGGGGTCAGCCAATAAAAGCATACATTACCGAATTGTTAAAAACGCTAATAATATGTTTTTCCAGTAATATTGTGTTTTGTCATTTTTGTCATATAACATTTTTAGTGTGAGTGGTTTATTTAGAATAGTAGTTTCATAGTTTAATGAAAAATGGGGCATCCATATAACTTCAAACCATAGGCCCCAAAGAACTTAGATACGTCCCTGATTTGAGTACATATATCGTCACCAAACATCCACGAGTACATGTCCTTTATTTTCCTATGTGGCTGACAAATAGTCTCATGCATTTTTTATCATTTAGATTGAACTGTCCACAAAACTGCACAGTAGAATACTTTTTCAGTGTTTTTATGTATTCTACGAAAATTGATTTCAATAAATTAAAGCTCTCTGCATTTGTATCTCCAGTGGTTGTGGTTAAATTTCAAAAAAATTAGCATTTTTTGTAAGTTTTCTCCATACCAGATTTTCAATAATGGATTACACAAAAATTGGGCGTCCAATATAAAAAAAAATAGTGTCACAAATATGAAATATTCAAAGTAATTAGTTCACATAATTATTTATTTAAATTCGCTATAACTGTAATCCTAGTTAGTATTGACCAAGTCGATGTTCAATTGTAGGACGTGATTGACAGTCTACAGTTACTAGATGTTCGATGGTTGCCAGGCATCAACTGTTAGACAATTGAATGTTGGCCCATTGTTGGATTAGGTATATAAGAGCGTGAGCTAGGAGAAAGAAGTCTCAATACTGACAATTAATATATTGCTCAAAGGGTCAAATAATCTTGAGAAACACAATTTGAAAAGTAATTAAAAACAAAGGAAAAAGCGAGGTATTCATCCCACCGTAACATTTTAATCAATTAGTCAATAAAACGGTAATATTGTTCCGAATGGTGTGTGGAATAATAAATTGCAATCTCCAATCAGCATTTATACATTTGTAACACAAAATTCTTCTTCCACAATTTCTGCGGTGAATATAAGATCCGTAGGAAATTATCTTGTCAAAACAACAATATTTCATCGTTCTATCTTTTCGTGTATTTTGGATGAGTTGAGAGGAAGATAATGTCATTATGACTGGCGATGCTCCAGCGCCTGGTACAAGCGAGACGTGCGAGAAAAATCTCTTCGTTTAATATTCTGATAAATTGTGTGGCCTTTTTTCTTTCAACACATTCACATATGGTTTTTGGATCTTTGCCAGTCACTTTACAACACCCGTCGTATCTATCTCATGAATGCAAGGCCAATATGTTTGTGTAAAAATAACCCAATTCATTTTTATTCTGGAAGAAAATCCAAGAATTTGGAATTTAATGTGAGAAACGTTCTTTCAGTGACAATTTATTACATTCAAAACGGAATGAATTTCAAGAGAAATATCATAATTTAATTTGGTAATTCATATGTTTTGGGAAGGATTAGATTGAAAAATTTGTTCATCCAGCAAATTAGGAATAAAAATGTTGGAGTAAACGAGATTTCATGTACATGATAAAAAAATAACTGCTTTTTTCTCCCTTTCACCTTTTATTTATTTTCGCTGGGAGTTTCTCGAGGGGTCAGTGAAATGGGTCTCTGTAAAATTTGAGATTTGTGAATATCTCTCGGGGGATTTTACTGGGTACAGTCGTAACCAAAATAATCAAATTCAAATCCTATCTATTATATCTAATTTATATTTATCGTTTCTCAAATAATTCATAAATTGAAAATAACAAGCTAAAAAACTTGTTTTAAATAGAATTTATAATAAGGCTTGAAGTGAACTGAATCTGTTCATGTCTACTAATTAAAGCAATGCCTTAGTGTCGTATATATAGAAAATAACTAGAGATCAAACTAATCAACAAACAAAGGAAGCATTGGAGTCTAGAACGCTCTATACTTATGATACTCTGTAAACATTAATTGTATATGAGGCTTGGATTTACACTACACTAGTCCACTGGTGAAAAAAAAAACTCTTGGAATTACATATGGCAATGTTTGAAGTGAAATAATTCCGGCCTCGCGTTCAAACTAAATATAATATGCAAACAATGTTCAAGTTTACATAAACATGCATTAAAATGAGTAAACTTTCCAAATGACTGTGTCTGCAACATGATGGAATATATCTTCATTTATTTTTAGCTCATTCATGACTACAAAAAGAAATCAGTTTTGTACTTTTTCCTATTTCCAAGGTGGCAGTGGGAAATTAAAAAATGGTGATGTATCTTCACTATTTGGTAGCAAATACTTAATGTACTTCTGATTGACACTAAATTTAAGTATTGTAATATCCCACCTTGAAAATGAAGACCCAGGCTAGCTGTTAATAAGAGCACCGGAAATATTTTACCTGAGAAATAGGAAATGGGCGCCACTCCCAGGAAATGGTCTAGGAGACAATAGCGACAACAAAAAAAAAAAAATAAATAAAGCATAGACGTCGAAATCAATTATAAACAAAACTATTATTAATTCAAAGCGAATAATTCCAAAAATTATAATTAAAAAAAATTGGAAACTTACGAAAATGGTTGAAGCTATAATACAAAAAAATCTCACTGCAACAGCCAAAAGGGAGCTGGAGAGCACGTCACAGGCGTTCAAAATTACGTTACAAAAACTAGCTAAATATCCTCTTCAGGCGGAACTTAAGACTAGTATCGGCAGAGAAGGTAGATGACGAATTGTTAGCCACAAAAACAACGTCAGGCAAGAACGTTCCCTGAATTAAGTACAGTTGATCTTGCGTCTCATAGGGCTTTGATAAATACCCAACGGTCCTTGAAGGTGTTAAGATTGGCCGTGCGCCTGGTAATCAACTTCGGGACGTATTAATGTTCTTCTTAATTTCGTAGACGTATTAATGTTCTTCTTAACGTAAAGTTGGCCAGAAACTAGTCTCAATTGGCCACGGGTTCCTTAGATCCCTAGCAGTTTACACTGAAAACAAAAAACCCAACCAGTATTCAGTTCATCTGAAACAGGAGGTTTCTATAAAAAAATTGAGGAGCTCTCTTCAAACGTGAAGCGTTAAACTTGAATAAATAAATTTAGATTCAAATTGAAAAACGAATAAACTGTTAATTCAGTAAAAATTAAATAAAATAATCAGTAAAGTTTTCTATTCGCCTAATTTTAAATTGTGCACTAAAAATTTACAAAGTAAAAAAACTACGCTATTGACAAGAAAGACAAGAAAAACAAAGAAAATAAAAAGTCTAGCAAGACAAGAAAAAGGATTATTAGCGACGAGTCGATAAATTTACGAACGTGGTTCGGTACTAAAAAAATTGGATCAATCTTCACAAACTCGTAGGATTTTCCAGCTTAAAAACGGGAACTAAAGTCTACAACAAAATATTTTAAGCTTTGGAAACCAAAAACCACACAAACAACGTAAGAAACTAAACTACGAATTGTTGAATGACAAATGCGCAACACGTTGGATCCAAAATATATTCAAATTATGTATTATCAACCAATTTCACTAATCATCCATACATCAAACATACTTAGGTGAGGAAAGGTAAAGGGAGGAACAAAGATAGCCACAAATCTCATAGGTTTTTTACTTCAAATGTATATATAAATTTTGTGATGCTTTATTTGGAATTGATGTTGAAATCTCGAATTTCTGTTCATACTTTTACGAACCAATTTTTTTGGAATAAATAAGAATGACTTTATAAATTAAAAATCAAATGGTAAGTCAGTCATTAAAGAAGGGTAAATGTAACCACAGTTTCGGATATATCGAGGGAAAATAGCATTTGCCTTGCAAAACACAGACTTGTTACCCTCTGCTACTGACATGACAAATTTAAATCGATCAGTCAACCAGTTCAGTTTCACAAACTGTTCTTGCAAGCCTGTTTCTTTGAATTTGTCGCAAGGATTAATTGCGGAAACAGTGGAAACGTAATTTTTGCTCCTGATTCCTGGAAGAGAGGCATGAGATTGAAATAAAGTTGTTATAATCTTTTAGGTAGGGAATATAATTGATTTTTAATTGTGTTTGAACTGACGAGAAAGGATCTGGAAGACAATATTGATTTAGATGAAACTGATAAAAACGACTTTTGATTTTAAATTCTGCATATTTATTTGAAACTTTGACGTTTCTTCAGAAAACAATGATACAAAATAAAACAATGCAAGTAACTAGATACTAAAAATATACAGAATACTAGATGTGATAACGTGGATATCACACCTAAACAAAAATAATAAAATCATCTGGCATTCACTCAAGGCTTGAGAAAAACCACGTGAAAACCACAAACAGAGGAATATGTCCTACTTGGTTCAGCTCCGCACACATCCCAAATCACAAAATACACGACATTTCAACAAGACAGCGTAGCGCTACTCTTTGCTATTGGTTTGGCTCACAACTGCAGTGTCAAATAGTCTTCAGTGTACTTTATTATCCAAAATATACACAGAACTACACCAACTGAAACATAGTCATTATATATGTGTGTTATTGATTACAGAAAGCCAAACATTTGATAATTCAAAGCCATCAGTATGGTAAAAGTTATTTGGATGTTCAAGTATCTCAATTGCTTCTTTGACCAATCTACCATGAATTGATGAGCATCTTGCGACTATTCTTGTTTCTTCAAACTTGATTTCATGCAAAAAATCGATGGCATTATCAGATACAGAAGATTTATTCAGATGGTTTAATCTTATACATCTTCTATGTTCAGCAATGCGAGTGTTCACAGTTCGGCCCGTCTGTCCTACGTAGACTTTCCCGCAGGTACAAGGGATCTTATAAATACCCGTAGATTTTAGGGGAATCACGTCTTTTGCAGGTTTCATGAACTGCTTGATTTTCATTACCGGAGCGAAGGAAACTTTGAAAATATATCTTGACAAGATCTTTCCGATCTTCTTTGAAACATTGCTCACATAAGGTAGAGAAACATAATTATTACTCACGCTAGTATCCTCAATAGTAGTATTGATAAACTTGGGTCGAAGAACCTATTTAATGGAGTGATAACTAAAGCCATTTTCCTGGAAAATCACTTCTAAATAAACCATTCCTATGGCTTCGTTATGTAGATCATGTTTTTGCCATTTGGCCCCATGGTCGTAATACTTCAAATGGTTCAAAGAACCATTTGAATAATATTCATGGAAATATCAAATTCACATCAGAAATTGAAAATAATGGCTCTTTACCATTTCTTGATGTGAATTTAGAACGAACCAATAATAGTAGACTTTTGCATACTGTTTATAGAAAGCCTACACACACGAATTAATATATTCATGCTGATTCACATCACCATCCTTCACAAAAGTACTGAACAATTGAATGCTTATTCCGAAGGGCTAATGATATTTGTCATCCCGATGAACTTGATAATGAAATTAATAATCTAGAAGTGATTTTCCAGAAAAATGGCTTAGTTATCACTCCACTAAAAAGGCTCTTTGACCCCAGTCTACCAATACTACTGTTGAGGATACTAGCGTGAGTAAAAATTATGTTTCTTCACCTTATGTGAGCAATGTTTCATAGAAGATCGGAAGGATCTTGTCTAAATATAATTTCAAAATTTCCTTCGCTCCGGTAATGAAAATCAATCAGTTCATGAGACCTGTAAAGGACGTGATTCTCCTACAATCTTTGGGCATTTATAAGATCCCTTGTACCTGTGGGCAAGTCTACGTTGGGCAGACGGGCCGAACCGTGAACACTCGCATTGCTGAAAATAGAAGATGCATAAGATTAAACCATCCAAATAAATCTTCTGTAGCTGATCATGCCATCGAGTTTTTGCATGACATCAAGTTTGGAGAAACAAGAATAGTCGCAAGATGCTCATCGATTCATGGTAGATTGGTCAGAGGAGCAATTCAGATACTTAAACATCCAAATAACTTCAACTATACTGATGGTTTTGAATAATCAAATGTTTGGCTTTCTGTAATCAATAACACACATATATGATGACTATGTTTTGGTTGGTGTAGTTCTTTGTATATTTTGGATTATAAAGTACACTGAAGACTACTTGACACTGCAGTTGTGAGCCAAACCAATAGCAAAGAATAGCGCTACGCTGTCTTGTTGAAATGTTATGTACTTTGTGATTTAGGATGTGTGCGGAGTTTCCGCGTGGTTTTCCTCAAGCCTTGGGTGCATGCCAGAGGATTTTTAGTTTTTTTTTTGTTTTAGTGTGATATCCACGTTATCATATCTAGTATTCTGTATATTTTTGTATCTAGTTACTTGCCTTGTAATTTCATGTTGGAAAAGAACTAGTTTATAGTTACGTGAAATGAAACGCGACGGTAATGTGTGATCGTTTCCATGGACTTAAAAAGAATTAATTCTGTTGTGAAAAAAGTGTGCATAAAGTATAAAATGAAAATAGGTTAATCATAGTTTTACTCTCGGAATAATTCTTGAATGTATAAAAATGCACAGCTATCCAAATTGTTTTGATGTTAGATCTGCTTGATTAGGGTATCTCAGCGGAAAAAAGCAAGCAATCCACCATTAAATAAGCGTCGAGTGACGCGGCCTTGATGACTGGTATTGACGTTGAAATTAGCGTCCGTCCAAGGGCTCCTCCACTCGGGTTACAAATCGTTGTTTGGAATACGCAAAATTTCTTGTAGGGATTTCCAAACACCCAGCTGAGTGTTAACTCGAACGTGTTTTTGTTCTGGGTGTAGCAAATGTGGTACCCATGTCGTAAATACATTCGCATGATTTATATTTTATCATTAGTACATTTTCATTAATAGAAACCCTCCCAATACTTGTAACACAGCTTCACCGAAAGCAAATTAATTTCCCTCGTTTTTCTGCCGTATTGTCAATTGACCTGATCTTGTCGATATTTTCGCAGATTCAAGCAACCTTCTCAACCATTTTCGTTTAATAAATTAATGTTATTAGCTCTGAAGGAGAGAGCAAACTTTTGCCGTGTGTTTTTCACTAGAATAATGCTTTTATACTATTGAAAAATGAGATATTCACAAATCTCTGTAATCAGGACGAATCCAACATATATCACTTATTGATGTCATGAATGAAATCAGAATTGAATGATGTACTGTATTCCGATAAAAACATAAATATTAACACAAAAACATCTGTGCCTCAGGCACTCGTAAATCAAATCAATTATTGTTTATCTTTTGAAGCGGCCATATTTCACTTGACACATGATATTTTCAGTAAATCAATGTACTAGAATTTAGAATAAACTCTTCCAACAATTTCGATGAAAGCTTGTTCTGCTACCAAGAAATGATCGCAAAACTATTCTCCAACCAATCAAAAAACTTGAAACACTTAAAAAATTATGTGTTGCTTATATGGTCACTACAAGTATTCTTTATATCTCCCTTTTATTATTCCGTTCACCATAACGGTTTATATGTATACTTTCCTGAAACAAAGGCGGTAGCAGTTACTTAAACAAGATCATCAATCATTTTTATCTGACCGTGATAAACAATGAAGGATTTGAAAGTTTCCATTAGATAAAAGTTTAATTGCAATGACATTTTTCCTTCAGACAAGTTTTAGTTCACACCGAATTCCTACCGTTTTCATTTTAAAATATAATGTCAATAACACATAAGACTCCAGATCGTTTTTATAATTATAAATTATAAAGTTATCCAGCGTCATGGGGAGCAGTGCGTTAAATAAGAGTTTAATGGCGAAAATAATGAAGATAAAGTAATTATCATTTCAGAAGTTTTGATAACTTGGAACTGCTTTCCAAATTGTTCTTCTCTAGAAACAGTTTTGAAAAGTGGCACAAAAGCAACGTAGATTGGTAGAGCTTCTTGAGAATATCTGATTTGATTACTTCCGCAAATTGAGATGTTTCCGTTGTAAAACAATACGAGGCAGTTAATGGAAAAAGTTTGTGCAATTATTCCAGCTTTTAAGTGTAAAAGTACTCAGAATCACGCTCTTATTATTATTCTTCGAAGATGCTATGAATCTCGCTTTTAAACGAAGTGTACGAGAAGTAACAATTCTTTCAGCTTGTTAAATTATTTCTATCTTAATTAAAATATTTTTTAAGTTAGTATAGATCATATCCAAAGGAAACAAGAAAAACGAGAATATATTTTACTTGACTTTATTGCTCGTTCCCAGTTGGATTTATTTTTATTGCCGACCACCATCTGACCTTTTTCTTTATTTCCTAACCTACAGAATCTAGCAGAAGCTTTAGAATGGCTTTTCTTTTTCAGCACTAAGGAAAGGTAGGTTCTCTTGGCGTCGTTTTATAAAAAGAAAATAATGAATAGCACAGGCCGAACAACAGACTCTTTTTGTACATTAAAGAAAGAACTCGACTAGTATTGATTACAGAATGTGTGTCTATCTTCACTAATGCATTTTCTTTGATTCTGTTTTTGTAAAGAATTTTCTTTTTAGCAATACTCAGTTAAGTGTACCAGTTGTAGGAAAATGTCAGAATCAGAATACCCCTTAATATTTTATTTTCTTTATATACAGTACAAACTCTATGTAACGAAGCTCAAGGGACTGATTGTTTTTTCTCGTTACAAAAAGTTTTCATTAGATGGAGATTTGAAAAAAGACAGTGTAAGAGCACAATCACACTTTTTATATTCTTATAACTCGGTATACATGACGTCAATTTTTTAAATCGCCATTATTCTGTATAGTTCATTAGTTTGGACGTCTGTTGCTAAGCCAATACTTGATTTGTATTGTTTCATGAAATATATTCTATCTTTAAATGAGGTGGAATCTTTATACCCATTATAGTAATTAAGGTATCAAGAGTGTTAAAGGACAATAATGCCTGAGGTCAACAGTGTACTTTCCGAGGGCCTTTGGCCCGAGATGTGTACGTTGACCGTAGGCATTATGGTCTGTTCAACTCCCGTGGTGCCCTCAATGTTTAATGTCCGACTTTTGCTGTATTTTAATGAAAATTTTTAGCAATGTATGTCCTGTTATTGTGATTTCTGTCAGAGAAATTACTCTAGTTACTTGCTATAACTAGGCAACTTGTTTATTATTTCTCAAAATAATGCCCTCGGACATAATTTTGGAACATAATGCCCTCGGGTATTATTTGTTACGTAATTACCCTGAAATCAGTGTTATTATGACAAAAATAATAAACTAGTCGGACATTAAGAAATGTATATTGATGCTCCAGTCAAAAAAGTACACAGATGTTCAAACAGAGACGCATAGAGGATGACTTTTACGTTATAGAAAGTGTTAGTAAACCAACCAATTTCAAGCAATATCCATATTATAGAGAGTTTTTCGCTTGATATGAACAACTCATAGCATTTGGAAAACCGCGTTAGACAACATATAATGCTGTTGAATAGTCAAATTCAGTAGTTTCACATTCCTATTTTTGTTGGAGCCTAAATTCGAACTGAATTAATTCCTCCAGAAATTCAAAGAGTATTTGACAGTTCATTATTCTTAATGAAGGAAAAAACTTTTCGAAACTAATTTTTTTATAAATATGTTTTATTTGGAAAAATTCTGTATATAAAAATGATTAGAAACACAACGTTGCGACAGCAAAATGCTGCCTTTTTCAAGTGTAAAATTATAATCACAGAACAAAACTACTAAAGAAGAAGCGGAACGCCCACTTTATTCCAAACTTAGCATATTACTGTCAGCGCCATCTATCCGCGGTCCCATTGAACTACTGTAATAGCGCGCAAATACGAATCTAGGTACCTACTGTTAAATTTTACACAAAAATTCACTCAAGATTTTCATTTAGGATTCAAGTTTTTATGATTCAAATATGAGAAATATGAATTGAATCATGATAACTAGAATCACAAATCACAAATTGAATAAATACGAGTGAATCTAAATTAAATACAATCACAGAATTTGGAGTAATGATAATATTTTCGTATTTCAACATTTATATACAATAGCAAATAATCTTCCATCTTGAAATAATTCAATTACATTATTTGAAAAACTATATATGGATATAGTTCATCTTACAAAATCACAAAAATGATGTCTGCCTGTCTGCCCGTTGAGGATTCCCTTTTAATCTCGTGTTTCCTACATAGAGAAAATGAAATCGCGATATTGTATTACGATGCAGTTCTTGTAAAACATGACATTCTGCGTTGCAAACTAGTGTAGGTGTTTTTTCGATAAAATCCATAATTCTTGAGTTATGGGGTTTTCCTATAGTATTCATTTGGTGAATACGGATTTAATATTCGTTTGTTTCTCTCCAAGTTCCTGCATTATCAAAAGTGTATTCTCATGGAATTTAGAATTTTGTGTTGAAATGAGCTCTACACATTTTCAGATATGAATTAAGTTTCATATTTCATGGGATTTCTCTGGTACCCTGAATAGACGCTGCTTTGTTTATGAATTTTCATAAATTGAGACGTTCTGCGGCGGGAATTGTTCTTGACATTTCTCGATGAAATACTTCAAAGTTCAAGTAATTTTTTTGATGTCCATATGTATACATATCTATCTGTTTTTTCTTATGAAGGATCTTCAATGTGACATTTTATTTCTGTTTTTCAAGTTTGCCTTGATTTTGACGGTATTCTGCTACAAAAGAGTGATTCAAATTCCAGACCATTTTTCATTGAGGAATACAATGTAAGAATGAACTGAAATTTTCCCCTAAACAAGCAAGGAAACGGTACTAAAAATACACAAATTGTATATTAACATCTTATTTATTCATGTGACATTCAAAATCACATACCATCATAATTGACACATGACTCTTTGCAGCTCACTTTAAAACAAATTCAAGCCAAACAATTCAAAAATTCGAAAATGGAATTACTTGATCATAAATCTCTAATAGTTCCATGGGACCGCGTATAGATGGCAGGAGAATAAAATGATAAATTCAAATCATATTCTCGTTTCGCTAGCCTGATTATAATAAATGAATAAACAAAAGTTGTCAAGACAACAAAAATATGAGAGGTAACTAGATCAAATATTAACTTCTAGGATCGTAGAGCTCTGTCTATGCTTTAGCATATAATTCAATGTCCACAGGTCTTCAGGAGATGAAAATGAAGGTTTAGAAAGGGAAATAGTCAACTCCTTGTGGTTCTAGGTCAATCTGGCTCTACTCTTTTTGGTTTGACACATAACTGAACCTTCCACAGATTTTCAGAAGGTGGTGTTGAAGTAACCCTTGCAAGTAGATTCATAGATAAAAATAACTTGAAATTATGAACAAATGACTGGTAACCACGATCGATTGAGTTTATAACCAGTATTCAAATTCAAATTATTAGGTGATTTTTTTATTTCTATTGCTTCTCTTATTAGCCTCTTGAACCAATTGTTCTCTTCAGCCAGAAGCTTTGTATTCTTAAAGTCAATGCCATGTAATTCTTGAATAGCATGCTCAGCCACCGCAGACTTTTCTGGGTGGTTCAATCTTATTTGACAAGAATGCTCTTTCAGTCTTGTTTCCACAGTCGTCTTGGTTTGTCCAATATATACTTTGCCACATTGGCAGGGAATCTTGTATATACCTGGGTGCTGGAGGAAAAATCGGTTTCTAACATTACCAATAAGATTTGAATTTTCAAATTGGAAGTGTAAGATGTTTTTATGTCATATTTATATAAAGGTCTTCCAATTTTAGCAGTTATATTAGCTACGTAAAGCAACGTAACAAATATTTTCTTATTACTTGGATCTTGAACAGGAGGCATAGAATTCTTCTGTCTAACAGCTCTCTTGATCTGTGTTTTATTATAACCATTCTTCAAGAAAACATCATCTAAAAATTTGATTTTATCACACAGTTCACTTGGATGACATAAAAAAGAGGCTTTTTGATATAAAGTTTTAATAGTGCAAAATTTCTGAGCAGGATGGTGATTTGAGGACTTATGTAAATATTGATTTGTATGAGTCGGCTTTCTATATACTGAATGGATGAGTTTACTATTATCTTGTTTCTCCAGGTGAACGTCCAGAAAAGGAAGACAACTATTTCCTTCAACTTCAATGCTGAATTCAATGTTTTTATGTTGCATGTTCAGATAATTCAAGAATTCATTCAATTCATCTCTACCATGAGGCTAAACAGCAAAACCATCATCGACATAACGTAGCAAAACAGTGGGTTTTTTCATAGCTGTGCTTAAAGTTTTTTGTTCAAAATTCTACATGCAGAAATTGGCATTAGATGGAGAAATGGGAGAACCCATGGCGACACCATCGATTTGCTTGTAAAATTTACCATTGAAGATGAAGAAACAAGAAGTCAAACAATGTTTGAAAAGCTTGATAATATCAGTTGAAAAATGATCTTCTAATGATTCCAAAGTATCGATGATAGGTACTTTTGTGGATAAAGATAAAACGTCAAAACTGACAAGTGAATCATTATTGTTCAATGTCGTATCATTAATCAAATTCACAAAATATCGAGAAGCCTTATTCCTTATTCTTGTCCCAAGGTAGATAAAGCTATTACACTATAAAGTAAAATCTTGCAGATGGCTGTGTGAAGTATCAGACTTGTGTGAGTTAGATTCTACATTGAAAGAATCTGCTCTCGTATTATCGTCGGTTTAAAATTTGACGGCTGAATTTAAACGTGACCGTACGTCAATTCAGTATGACGAATCGAGGAGAAGCCTAAAAATCGTCTTAACTGACAAAATCATCGCAAAAATCCACAATTTCATATTAGATGACCGTCGGCATCTCGATAGATCACTTCCAATAAATTTTTCGTGATGTTTTGGGCATGCGGAAGCTTAAAAAAGGATGATGGACGCACGGTATACCCGAGATCTTTTTGGACTACTCTTGTACCATAAACTTCAAGATCTTGGTATATTCACATTCTATCAAATTGTAAAGAACCGTCAGGATAAAATAAAAGACGGCACACTCACACTCCACTAAAATAAGAACAGTACGAAGATAACTTTCATGATCTGTGAATCTATATCCGTTGCATCTACATTTACTAAAGATCATAATGAATTGAATACATTTCTGTGATTCTTTCGTTGTCCTTTTATTCCTATAATTTTATCTCAGGATTCCGGTAGTTGTCCTATTCGTCTTATATTTTTTTCCAGCTGTATCCCGAGTCTAGCGGTTTCCATCCTCTTTGCTTTGAGTCTCAGTTTTTGTAGTGCATTCTTTTGTGGTTTTCTAAGAATATCCGTTCACCACCGAATTCTTGTGCTCTGTATTCTTCTATTCAATATTCCGTCATCCACATAAATGTTTGTCGTAAGATTGGACATTATTTGTTTGTTACTGATTCCGTAATTTTTATATATATATCGACAATCCCTCAATGGAAAAATCTTTGAATAAAATCTTGTCCAGAAGTTTACTGCACAAAAAACATGAAGGACTCAACTCATATATCATTCTTTGTTCATCTTCGCCATTTCTGTACGATTCCAAAAATATAGAAAGAAAGAAAGATTTCTGTAGTGTCTATTCTGAAACCATAACGTGTAAATATTACATCACCGAGATATCTTTCATTATTATACGAAAGCGAAAATTTCGCAGCGAACCCAGATCACGCACATTCTTCCTGCTCCAGTCCATAAAATAAATCAAGCATCCACCGTGTTCTCTCATCTGCTGACCATTGCCACATAAGTTCGCTTCACAACATTAAGCAGTAGTGGACTCAACATCGCCCTAACGCCCTAACCTTATCAATTTATGACCTCGCTCATTCGTTCCCATCTCGTGTCGCCCTAATGTGCAAGTTATGTCACACAAATACACACGAACAAATACGGAGACACTTGGAGGAATCCGAGATAGCTGAGCTCAGGTACCACACACAGACTAAACAACCATAAAGAACAAAAAAGATTGTAAATGTTTTTTTACGTAAGAAAAAAGGTATGGAGGTTTTTACTGTTGGAAAGAATTTCGTGTTGTTTATTAGTATTAATTAAGATAAATAATTCTTTTACGCTGATTTATCAGACATTGTAAATCATATATCAAACATGTTGCGCTTCTATTCCAGAATAATAAATGCGACTTTATTCGCCGATTGCATGGAACACAATTCGAAAAAATCCTTGTCTTGTCCTTATCTTGTTCTATCTCAGGGATTACTTCATTCGTTCCGATAATATCTCTTTGTATCGAACATCTGTTCGAGATAGTTTTTCGAAAGAAATTGTTTCAGTTTATTGATCCGACTAACGGATAAGAGGTTTAAGTGTCAGTCTGTCAGTAACATTTATAATGATGCTATACGTTAGATACCAGAACGTAATAATCGTATATTCCCTACGGATTCATCTCGAAATTGATACTTTATCAAGAAAAGTTTGAACTCAAACTTCAAAATGAGGTATGAAATTTGGCATTTAAGTAAGAAACAGAAACTGTGATGTGATCCCTCATACGTAGAGACTCATCTTAACAAGTTTGGACAAAGCAAAACTAATTCCAACTGAAATTGAGTTTTTACGATAACACAGTTAATCTTACGCCCTTTGAAACAGACCCATTTCGTGCTAACGACCCTAACACACCTAAAATCTTACAACCAACACACTTTTCTCATCAAATTCATTCAGTTGTTTTTACGAAGCAGACCGGAATATATTATGATCCAACCACGATTTTTTTTACTTTATAAAATGCATGTCATCTTCCAACAATGAAAATAGGTCATTATATATCCCAAATTAATGTTTCAACGCCTCAGTGGGAAAAATTAATATTCGTTAATTATTTTTGATCATCAATCAATCTGATGAAAGAGGAAATGTGTGGAAAAAAGTAATTCATAACCATAAAAGATAGCCTGCGAAACAAGGCATTCGTTTATCTTCGCTACATTATGGTATAATTAAAACTGCAAATTTGGACATCACGAAAATGAGGTTCTTCTAGTCCAATTGCAATAGCGTAGACTACTTTAGCATATTGACAAATCTGTGGCTCCAGTCATTTAAAAATCAATTTGTGCTGTCTGAATTAGTGCTTGTGAAAAAATTGGAAGAATCATCTAGATGATGGAAGCGCATTTTTGACAGCTCATGAATACTTGTTACTTCAGAGATATCGCAAATTACCATCTCTCACAATTACTGAGCTTGAAATCAAGTAGTTTGGTCAAACTTACGGAACAGCAACTTCCATTTAGTACTAGTTTCAAGTTGACTCGTTGATAGGTACATAATTTATGCATGTACAAACTCAAGAATACCTTTTAATCTTCATTGTTTAGTTATTGACTGACGGGAGGTCAAGTGCTGTACTTTAAAATGATAATTTGATCTTTATCAAAGCTATATAAAAAAAATACACCAAAAGTGAAAAAATTTTCATCAAATAATAATAATTTATTCTAATAAGCTTCAAATTCGCGTCAAACAAGTCATTGAATGAATCCCGGGCAGATTTGACAACTGTACATAATAATAGTGACACCCGCGGCTAAAGTTGTAACTAAATTTGTATCTACTTTAATAAATTTTAGTTGCCATATCCCTAATGTCATATATATCTATGGGCATTGTTTCACTTGAAACAAGTAATTAAATAATTTAATCTTCCACAATCACTGAGCTTGAATTAAAGCAATTTGTGCAAACCTACGAAACAGCAGCTTTTATTTAGTACCAGTTTCAAGTCTGTAAATAGTATAGCTGCTGAGAACTCAGCGTCACGCCAGCCAGCCAGACAGCCAAAGTGAATATAGTAGCGCTTTTTTCAAAAAAATGCGCTAAAAATTATGTGTGACTTGTTTTATAAAATCTTCTCTTCGGGCCCGAAGATTGACAGATTATTCTACGATTATTATTTTGGAAGATATAGGCTTTTAATGTATAACAGATTTATCCTATTATGTTACATTATTTGCTGTTTCATACATACAGGGTTGAACAGTTGAAAGATGAAAATGATTTCAATATAAAGTGGATTGTATAAGCTTCTTACAAGCGTTCAGCTAATTGTTCTACGATTATAATTTCAGGGGGAACGAGCTTTCAAACTGTGATATATTTTGTAGCATTATTGCTTCAAAATAATTGAAATCATTCATGCTTTCTACCTATTTTCTGGAAAATTAGGTTGAGATAAAACTAGCCGTCAACCAACAATATGGTCTGCTTCGCTTGTTTGGAATTTGAGCCATTGGCTCTCCTGCTCCGATATCAAATATAGTTTATTGTTCTGTTCTATTTTATGCTTCTCATGAAGCCTTTCTGGTTTGTTTCACTCTAAATGGTGCAGAGTGTATGTTTGGGGCGCCTGTATGTGACTCATTTTCATCGAAAGCTGCTGCCGCTTTCACGCTCTCGTTTGGGTGTTGCTCCATCGATGTGAAGCAGTTTGTCGCTATTTGTAGCATGTAGTCTTCTATTAGGGGAGTCTTCGTGTCATTTTTGATGGTTTCGTTGAAGACGTACCATTCCCAACTAGCACAAATAGTCGTCGGAACATGACAGCAACTACATCAGAAACTTTTATTGGTATAGGCACTTATTAGGAACGTTCCTATTACGAAAGTACGACCAAAATGGGGAATAGTTTTAGGTCCTGCCTACGTTCCAACTAAGTTCCTGGAGCTTATTCGGCCACGTTCCAGAAATGTAATGGCTCCGTATTAGCGTCGTTGCTGTGTAGTTTTCGCGACTTTCTTGGAACTTTTCTCCCACTATTCCAAACTTGTTGCTTGCTTTGTCTTGCAACTGATTTTATTTTTCTCATTTTTCACTCTAGTATAAACCTGTCTATAACATTTGTTCAACTTAGAAAGAAAATGAAAGGAATATACGAACGCAATACATTTTTGATAATTCCCTATTATCTAATCTAAGTGACCGAAAAATTGAAACAAATGCAATTTTACTGTTAAACATGATGATTTTGAATCTGAGTCTGACACGCGCCCTCAAATTTGTCATTTTTTAATTAAAATATTGTTTTTCAAATTTTTTTGTCAAAGAAAATGACGCTTAAACGCATACTTTCCTCCATTCATTATTTGAAGCATATAATTAATTATTATCCAATTATTTGTTGTACGTAGTGCTAAATTAATGAGCTCGTCCAAGTTTTTAGTCATTGTGGTGTACAAGTTCTCGTTTTGTAGTAATGATGTCGCATATTTTGCTAATAAAAATAGCGAAGTTTGGGAGAAATTACTTTCAAGTCAGAATTACTAAAAAATGCAACTTGAAAGTAATTACGACTGAGCGATAGTTGTAGGAACCGAACAAAAACTGGAAGTGTGGAACTATAAAGTTTATTTACTTCAAGGTATTGCAGTGCCACTTCCAAGTTGCGACAAAGTTGTGACTATCACTGTGTCCGCTCAGTGTTGTCAGGTTCTAAAGTAACAGAGCATGAGATTCAGAAAAAAGAGACATGAAATTGCACAAATGTAGCCCTAGCTTCAAGCAAGGTGCATTTTTGATCCAATTTTAAATATTTTGGTGGATCTTCTATGAGAATGTCACTATGTTCTTAGCTGATCTACTAGTGAAATTTGGGATATGATAAAATTATTAGGTTCTCCATCCTCATACGAGGGAGTGAAGTTGCCTTCCGTAGCATATATAACTCATGGAGAATATTGATTTTTGATGGTGACGATTGCACAGCACCAAAATACTCTTTCAGTACACCATTCGCTCTCAAGCCTTTTAATTTCTCGTGAAATGCTGTGGAATGTCAATTTTTTTTTATTCTATGCTTGCCCTCAATAACAGACGCCATTATGAACCAACGATCCCTCATACAACTATACGAACACTAAGCAATGATGCAGAGCATATGAATGTTTTGGGAACTACATGGTGAAATTTTCTTCATGGTTATTCTAAGAGGTGATACAAACTTTGTAGTAGCCATGCACAATGACGTTGAATTTTGCAGGTCGCAGTCACGTTACTTACACGCATAAATATCACTTCAAAATTTGAAGAATTTAAAGTGATCCTAAAGATTCCCAAAACGTTATGGGAACTTTCAAAGTTACTTGAAAGTAGTTGCAACTTCTAGGTTGCATTGTGGTAGCATTGAATAGTCGCTGCTACGATTGTTGTTGCTGTCAAGTTATTGGAGCTTTGGAGTGGTATCATTGGTAGTTACGACGTTCCTAATACCAAAGAAATCACATAGAAGTAATATAACTATAAAGTAAATATTAGTGGTAAATTTTACGTGATTGCGATTCTATATTTGTAAAATGAAGTTATCCACACATTGAAATTGAAAAATTAGTAGTTACGTAACAATTCCGTCTCGGTAACGATTACTTTGGTGCTAGTTGGGTTAGGCGCCGGTTACAATTCATAGAACTTTGTTCTGGCAAACTTGGATTTCAGATTTTTGCCGTTTGGCTGCTATTTTCCAGGCTGGAGCTGCATACAACAGTTGTGGCCGTATCACTGCACAGTTTGTTGCGTAGCGATAGGACACTTTTTCTGTCTAGTAGTGGTATCAATTGGCAGCATGTGGCTTTGGCCCTAGTGATTGCTTCGGATATGAGTTCCACAAAACGAAGTCTGCAGTCGAGAGTAACTCCCAGGTATTTGACTTTGTCCCGCCGAAGAGGCGGATGGCGTCTGTTGGAAGAAGTCTTCTTTTTGAAAACAGAATTGCGGTACTCTTTTCAGGGTTCACGCTGACTCTCCACTTCCTGCACCAATCTTCAATGTTGTTTGCGTCTTCTTAGAGCCTATTGGTGATGATTGTTGGATGTTTGTTCTTGTATAGGAGAGCCGTATCGTCAGCGTATTGGGCGGTTACGCTCTGGTTTTTTGGTGTTAATCGAAATATCGCTGACGTATATATGGAACAGAAGCCCTGATGTCTAACTTAAAAACTGCGTCTTTTAAGATAAGACGCTATCGTTTTGATGATGTTTAGTGGAACCTTTACTTGAAGTAGCTTCCATAGAAGCCCCTGGTGCCAAACTTTATCAAACGCCTTTTCGACGTTGAGGAATATTGCGCCTGTAGCCTTGTTTTCTTGGAATCCTTTGGTGGCGTAGTCTACGACTGCTGGGCGTCAAGTATTATGTTTATTTTTTTAACTTGTTTCTTTAGCTGCTGTAGGATGACATCCTCAATGATTTTCGCTAGCAGGTTGAGCAGGCTGATGGGGCGGTGGTTTTGAGGAAACTTAGAGTTCTTGCCTGGTTTTGGAATGGCTATTATGATCGACTTCTTCCATGCTGTCGGGAAGTAGTCGAGGCACAATTTGGCGTTGATAATGTTTGTGATCGCTACCACGGCCTTTTTCAGCTTGACGTGTTGAAGCAGATGGTGCACGTTTTTTGATGTTATGAACTCAATTTGTTCAGAATGCTGCTCTTTCAATTGCTTTCGTACGGAGCGGTTTATTGATTCCACGAAATCTAGGTCTGCGTTTATAAGGTTTGGCGAGCATTGGGTTTCCAAGCTCTCGGCCAGAGCTTTTGCCTTATCTTGGGTTGTGTAGGCCAAGTCGCGGGTACTGTGCAGCACTTTTGATGCGGCTCTTCGGGTGCGAAGAGCTTTTGTCTGGCTGCGTCCAGAACTTCTGTCCAGCGTTCGTTTTTGTGTTTTCGAATGCTGTCACGGAGCTGTGTTGTATATTGATTGTACAACCTTTTGTCGTTTGGATTCATGCTGCGATGCCAGGTTCGTTGTTTTAGAATATTTTCTGGCAATTTGGGTCGAATCTCTCGATTGGTTGGTATTGGACGGGTGACTGTTTTGATTGCTGATTGAATTTCTGTTGTTATATAATCAACAGCTGCTTCCAGATCGATTGGGCTCTGGATGACTGGCAGAGTTGCAATGGCTTCTTCCCGGAGTTTTGGGGAATAAACTCCAATATGTTACTTCTACCTTTGGTTCGTCTTCTGTAATGTTTTCGATAAGATCGATCGTGATGGGATTGTGGTTCGCTGATAGATCGCTGATATTGCAGAAGTATACATCACCGCAATATCAAGAAGATGGGGGGCGTGGTCCATCCTGCTGAAGTGGATTGGTTCACCAGGCCCTGCAACTGTAAACTGGTGATCCGCAGCAATGTGAAAAAGTGTACGGCCTCTGCCGTTTGTTGCCCAGCTGCCCCAGGCTGGATGTTTCGCGTTTAGATTTCCAGCGATGATCCTGTTGTAGAAGAAGTTTGAAGTCACTCGGCAGGATAGTCTTGCTTGGAGGGTTGTAGCCGGGAACTATTCGAATCGGGCCCTGCTTTGTGGTATTGACGATGATCGATTAGGCCTCGAGGTTCAATAGGTTTGGAGTGTCTATCACGGCATAATCGATTGTACGACGCACTAGCACTGCTGTACTGCTGCGGAGACCGTCGCGATCCTTTCGAATCATCATAGAATCAACAATTATTTCCAATAATATCAAATAAATATTTCAAATTCAAGAGAAATTTCCTCATGTACTTATACGTTGTCGAATATACAAATTTAAAACGCCATTTTTTAGGCTGATTTTTCGTATTATTGCAACAAATTTGAACTAAATCAATTAAAATTATATGTACTTATCTGAAAATCACGGAAAAACTGCATTAAAATTGCTTAATAATTTAAAAATTGAGGAAAATATATTTTAAGTGTTCTCTCTTCGGTCCGATTACAAATATTAGTATAGCATTATTCTAACTATGAACATAAATATTTTAATAATCATTTTTTTGGGTTATTCTCAACTTTTGGGCCTTATAATGCTACCATTACGTTAAGAAAGCTTCAAAATTACTAATTCAATAAAAAAATTACATATTTGAACTCTCTACTATTACAAATAAACTCAAAAGTTTTACCATACTTCAATACTACATTTCATCCGATTTGAGTGTAGAAAAAGTTCGGATTAAGTTGAAATTTCAATTTTTTTTCATAGAGGTTACTATTCTATCAATATTACTTACTTTGAGGTATTTTATGCTAGCTTTTATGTGCTAAACATATCTTTTATTTGACTGACGACTTATTACTTTTCAACGGGCGCCTCAGGCGCCTTGCAAATTCCTAGTAATTATAGATTTGCTGTAATCTTATGTTTATACTGTTATTGGTAAGAGAGTTGATGGAATATCTAGATAGGTATATCAAAAAGAGATATTTTAGCTAGATTTAAAGTGAATTTAACTGAGCAGAATTTGCATAGCCAGCGCTTTATCTGCGAAACAATGCAAACAGCTCTGCAACAAAGTTAAGTTTATAGACAAGTAAATCCTTTTAATAAAATGCTTTATAATAAAGATAAAATAATGACAACCAGAACAAGTTAAAATATTCGAGCACGCACGCCATTAGAGAGGAAAAGAACAATTTTGTTTTACGATAGTACGACGATTTCAGATAAGCCGTAAGTAGAGTTTTAGTGCTCTAATAAATTAGAAGGCAACCAAAATCTATTATAAAAACGTTTTGAATCCTGTAAATAAAATGATAATGTCTGCATGGTATCTAAATGATTCAAATTCTCTTTCAATATTGATTTCTGATGAAATTTTATTTCATTTGGTCTATCTTTTTTCATCCATAAAAATTTCCAAGCATAAATACGAGTAGTCTAGTTCAATTTTATATGGTAATAAATAAGAATAGTGCTATGAGATCCGGCCGGATAGAAAAGCTTAACATTTAATGTTTGTAATAGATTCAGTTTGCATTATATTCGTATTTGTAAAAAAAGTGTGTAGTGGTTTATTAGGGCTTTATATTCCGTGCAATAATGCACGAACATTTCAATTTCACAATGCGGAAAACACATAACATCAACGTATAAACGCAACTGATGTTGCTACCCATTTAATTTGCTTATCTGGCACGACCCATCAAAACGATAAGCATTTTACATACACGCAAAATAATGTTTTACAGAGAGACATTAATATGCAATTGAAACTGATCCTGTTTTATCCCTAGTAAACTAGAGGAATCTACTAATTAATTCCTGTAGAGAGTGCAGCCTGGATCGATCTACAATATATTTTATCTTCTGTAAAATATGCTCCGTTAAATTTCAGAGCAATAGTCTACATCGATTTGGTGCTTTGCAAACTTTTATTGCGGATGCCATGAATTTTTAAAGCAGATTCTTCGAATTACTCTTGCGCTATTCTGTCGAATAAAATGATTATTTCTGTATCGCGTTCCTCCTCCAAATGGCTCATAAATTTTAAAATATACTTCCCTAAATTAAATTTTATCTACGTTTCTTTATTTCATATACCATACTAAAAATTTATATCGCAACACAAGTTGAACAAAATTAAATTATAAAAAACAGAGTGGTGACTTTGAATAGCCTGTATGTGTATTTATAACGGGACACGGAGCCTTCTAGGTTGCAATTCACATGTGTATCACTCTCATTTACCAACATTTATCCATCCGACAGTTATAATTCGTACCAAGATTTGCTGGTATCAACTTCTATTCGTTACAATCTTTCATCATCCATATAGATGAATAAAATTGAAGTGTATGTCTGTAGTTTCAAAATAAATGCAAAAATTCAAGCTACAACTGCTATTTAAACGATACCTCACTGCTGACGGTATGCTCGGGCGCCAATGCGGTCGGTGGCGCAGCTTCTAAAGGCGGACGGCTGAGTAGCTCAGACTGTCAGTCGAAGATGTTGAGGAGCTTTAAAACAAATAATCCTCGACGTTTGCGGGATCGTGAAGCGGTGCCCAAAACGGTGAATTAACTTTTATATCGTCTTCAACGTTCGGGCAACCAGAATGATTTCCGAGCAGCGACTCTACGTTAATTTACTTCAACACTGTGAAATCAACAATGATTTCCAAATGGTGACTCTATTCTAATTTATTTCAACACTGTAAAATCACAAGGATTTCTTCAGCGGTCATGCGACTTCAGTTAATCAAACGTTCGTGAGGCTAGTCTTAGCTCCCAGACGGCAAAGTGAAACAAATATTGCTCTAAAATAATTCTAACTTCAAATAGCAAAAGAAAACAAATTCAAGTTCCTTCTACGGACTCAGAAAAACAATCGGATCCACCGTTCGTGTCGTACAATTGTGCTAAGCGGACTTAACGTAGAAACTCCATTTGGACGGTAAAACGGTAAATACTTCGAAGATGACCGTCGGAATTTGAACTAGAAGCGCACTTTGGCACGACTTGACTTTCAAAGAAGTGACTTGAATCAGCTAAAAGGTCTTATTTATACTCAAAAATTATTGAAACATCACCTAATTTCATCACGAACATTTTTTAAAAATCACTTCATAGTGTCCTGCATTTCTTTAATTTTTAATATATGATAGTACTCAGTCCAAAGTGTGTACACACAGAAAAAAAGGAAAGTGATTGGGTTGCCATCAAGTTCCTTCAAAATTTAGCAAGGCGGCGCTGTTCCTTCCAAAGACCTTAATTAATTTAATGTAAGTTTGCAGCCTCAACTTCATGAGGTCAGTAACTAAACCAAGATTTGTACTGCAAATAGGACTCCTCCGCCGTCAGATAAGTTTCTCGTTGGGTAACCAAGAGAAGTAATTTGATTTGCAATTCACACTGACTTTATAGCTTCACAATACTACTTGCGAAATTTCAAATGGTAAAAGTGATTAAGCTAGTGTTGCAATTCAGTATAAGTCTTATATATTCATAAATCTGTAAAATAAACCAAATTGCAATGCAGTTGTTAATAACCCCTTAACGAGATTGTCGCTCCGTGTAAAGACGTAACTCCACGACAGCATTGTCAACAAGTGAAGTCCAGCTTATCTGCAGGAAATGCTATGCAAATGTATGTGCTTATAATAAAATTGTTCAATAAATATGTTTCATTTGGAAAAGTTCTGTATATAAAAATGATTAAAAACACAACTTTTCAACAGCAAAGTGCTGCTGTATAAAATATCAACTCCCAGGATCGTAGAGCTCTGCCTGTGGTTTAGCATATAATTCAATGTCCACGAATCTTCAGGAGATAAAAATGAAGGTCTGAATAGGGAAATTGTCAACTCCTTGTGGTTCTAGATCAATCTGGCTCTACTCTTTTTGGTTTGATAACTGAACCATCCACAAATCTTCAGGAGGTGGTGTTGAAGTAGCTCTTGCAAGTAGATTCATAGATAAAAATTATTTGAAATTATGAACGAATGACTGGTTTGAGTTCATAACCAGTATTCAAATTTGAATATAGGTGATTTTTTTATTTCCATTGCTTCTCTTATTAGCCTCTTGAACCAATTGTTCTCTTTAGCCAGAAGCTTTGTATTCATAAAGTCAATGCCATGTAATTCTTGAATGGCATGCTCAGCCACCGCAGACTTTTCTGGGTGGTTCAATTTTATATGACGAGAATGCTCTTCCAGTCTTGTTTCCACAGTCTTCTTGGTTTGTCCAATATATACTTTGCCACATTGGCAGGGAATCTTGTATATTCCTGGATACTGTAAAGAAAATCTGTCTTTAACATTACTAATAAGATTTCGAATTTTCAAATTTGAAGTGTAAGATGTTTTTATGTCATATTTGTGTAAAAGTCTTCCAATTTTATCAGTTATACTAGCTACGTAAGGCAACGTAACAAATATTTTCTTATTATTTGGATTTTGAACAGGAGGAATAGAATTCTTCTGTCTAAGTGCTCTCTTGATCTGTGTTTTATTATAACCGTTCTTCAATCATCTAAAAATTTGATTTCTTCAGACAGTTTACTTGGATGATATAAAGTAGAGGCTCTCTGATATAAAGTTTCAATAGTGCAAAATTTTTGAGCAGGATTATGATTCGAAGACTCATGTAAATATTGATTTTCATGGGTCGGCTTCCTATATACTGAATGGATGAGTCTACCAATATCTTGTTCCTCCATCAGGTGAACGTCCAGAAGGAAGACAGTTATTTTCTTCAACCTCAATACTGAATTTAATGTTTCTATGTTGCATGTTCAGATGATTCAAAAATACATGCAATTCATCTCTACCATGAGGCCAAATAGCAAAAACATCATCAACATAACGTAGCCAAACAGTGGGTCTCTTCATAGCTGTGCTTAAAGCTTTTTGTTCAAAATTCTCCATGCGAAAATTGGCAATAGACGGAGAAATAGGAGAACCCATGGCTACACCATCGAATTGCTTGTAAAAATTACCATTGAAGATGGAGAAACAAGAAGTCAAACAATGTTTGAAAAGCTTGATAATATCAAATGAAAAATGATCTTCTAATAATTTCAAAGTATCGATGATAGGTACTTTTGTGAATGAAGATGAAACGTCACAACTGACAAGTAGATCATCATCTGTCAATGTCATATTACTAATCAAATCCACAATTAAAATTGTTTAATTTTTGTCGCCCTTACCTCTACAATTTCTTGGTGTTTAACTATAGAATATGAAAGTTTACGGTACCATTGAATGTACAATGAAAAGTGAGAGGGTAAAGCCATCAAATAGATGTCCTAGACTTTTTTCTTCAAGACGTCAGAAAACCATCCTACAGAATTTTTTGAAATTTCTGTAAGACCGTTAAAAAAACTAGTCTCTAACGTTGACGCCCTAGGCTCAAGCTTACTCATCCTGCTGATAAATCCGCCACTGTCTTTCTGTCTTGTTGAAACCGGTTCCCACGACGCAGTTTTCAACAAATTTTTAATTGAATTTAAGCGAGCTTCGCGTCATGTAAATAACTATGCTCGAGACTGGTACTCTAAATTCAAGCGATAAATTGTTCGCAAGTGGAAGTAAATGCCTCATTCGTCTATAGTCTAGACAGAACCATTCAAATGAGCTGTACAAAGCAGATCCATAGTCAGTCAGAAAAGACAAGTTGCATGTAAGAACAATTTCTACTTTTGATCTAAATCGTTATCCACCAACGTTCTCCTTTTTTTTAGTAAGTCCTAAATATTCAGTGCACAAAGTGAAATATGTAGCTGCATAAATAGCCGCTTTTTCTATGTTTATATCTTGTTACTGGCTTGAACAAACTCAATTCGCATAATTTGCCGAACCACACGCCGTGGGAATTGATAATACACTTTTCAGCTCCGTCCCCTTCTATCTATATTCACCATCCGCACGGTTGTCATATAATCTGTAATGTTCACGCACGTTAGTGCCAATTCACAATGTGCGTATGTAAAAACAGAAACGTAAACAGTGGTCGTAACGTAAAATAACAAAATAAAGTGCTTTTTTCATTTTACGTTGGTACAAATTAGGGTTATTGATGTATTGTGTTGGTTTCTCTGACTGTCATTTTCAAATATTCTATTGATTTCGATTCTGTTTCGTGTTTACTGTTTTTCTTTGGTTTTACCTTTAACAGTTTGGAGTTCAGTTTGTTTTGTTTTATTGTATGATGTCTGAGAAAATTTTTACGATTGTTTCATTATTATTGAAACTGCGTTATAAAAGTCGCCAACGGGAGAAATATCAAGACGAGGAAGAGGTTGTTGTTTTTTTATTAATAATTTTATGTCAATCATATTTAAAGCATGTTTCGACCCAGGGTGTTGTCAACTGTCAGATGAAAACATGTGTTTCAAGTTGACGCATGCGCTATTAGTTGTTTCGTACGTAAACATAACATAAAGTTGAATTTATCTCAATTTTACGTTTTCATTACGTAGCTCTTATGTCAATACATAAACGTAAGAAATACGTAAGAGTATTGTGAACAGGGGCATTGAAATACAGTAGTTCAACTTTACGTTTATGTTTACGGTTATGTACTCCTTTGTGAATTGGCACTTAATCTTGATTCCTTAACATTCTAATCAACAAATCATACAAAAATTGCTAGAAATCTGTTTGTAAAATCAATAAAATAGTTTCAATTCCCCCTTGACTACGCTCTGAATTCCTCTATGATTATCATTTGATGTATATTATATATCACATTCGTTTTTGACCAGTTTTTTTTTTCAATAAAGTAATGAACTCTTGCTTTGTTTTGAACGTAAAACATTCCAATTATCAATAGCAATGTTTTTCGGAATGAGTTCGTTATTAAAAACAACCTTTTGAAATATTTTCCGGCATAAGCTACGCAATGTACTGTTGAATTATGCATTCATTATTTTAATTACGAATATTTCATGACTAAAACTAGTGCACAATAATAATGATTAAAAAAAACATGTAACGGATATGTTTTTGAAATAAATGTAATGAAAAACTACATGCGAAATATGTATAAGTAATTAAAATTTTCGAATAGAAATTAATATTCATTGACGGATATCTGTACGTCAGAAGAATATTTCAAAACTTTGTATTTGTACCAGAAAAGTTTAGTTCGTTATTTATATTCCTGCAAATGATGCACAAAAAAATAAATATCAATAACGTTTTTTACCCGATGCAGTATTGACAGACACCATTTCCAATACATATTATTTGATTGATTATATTATTAATTATACCTACCTGAATGTTTGTTATTTCGAGTTGTATCAGTCCAACTGATTTATTTATCAGCATGAGTAGAGACAAAGGTTGTATTTCAACATAAAACTTTTCAGTGTTTACAAAAACATTTACAACATTAACTTTATCTTAAAATGAATAAGAAAATAATAAAAGTCCTCCCACTTTGGACGAACAGTTTTGCTGAGGCCATCGAAAGCGAAACTAATTCTAGTTCTCGACTTGAAGACACGATTGCAATCTGAAATTCAAGTGCTCCAGGCCGAGAAATTTATTGCGACGATGCAACACAAGAATTTATTTTACACATGTTGTAACGGCAACGATCAGCCTCTCCAAATAAAATGTCTATGAAATTGTGACTTAATTATCGGCAAAATAGCAGGAAAGGGGATATAATATAGCGGAATTTACTGCTAACTGGAGTTTAACAGAAAATAACAAAATTTTGCCTCAGTCATACAGACAGCTATACTTGGATAGAGTGGAACATTCTGAGCAGAAATTAGTATTAAATTATATTAAGTAGATGGTTTGTTGCGAAAAAGTTTCCGAGTAGGTAAAAGAGTTTATATTAATAGGATCACGATCATTTCGAGGTGTGATTTATATGTAAGTATGTATGTTGGTATGCATGCTTTTAAAAATTCACTCAAGTCACAGCAAAAAACACATTCATGTAAGTGTTCGAGAATGTTTGAGAATCTCTGTGAGGAATCTAATGAATTTTGAACGACTATTCATGACTTGGATGCACCATGACTTACCAGAATGAAAAACAGTAAAATATACACGGTGAATCGATTTGGTTGAAGGGGAACCGTTCAATCAGCTGTTAAGATGATGATGTGAGTTTCTTTGGGACGGTACGGGAATTTTATTGAAAGATTATTCGAATGCGAGAAAAACTATTATTGTACCAACAATTTTACAGTAATATTGACCAAATCGAGCAGCAAATTCTTACGGTCATTATTTTTGTTTTGTTCTCATTGATTTTTAAGCCCATTTTGTCTCCTTCTGTTACTATTTCTTCGACCATTTCTTTCAATATTTTCCTATTTTTTGTTGGCAATACTATATCATCTGCATATGCTATTATTTGTCCGCCTTTAGTTTTGAGTGTTCCTTTGTTCAAATTCCTCATCACATATTCTAACGCTATGTTGAACAGAGTTGCCGATAATGTATCTCCTTGTGTTACTTCTTTGTTTATTTCGAATTCCTGAGTTTCTCCTTTTTGTGTTTTAATTGTGGTTGTTGTTTCACTTAATGTCATCAAAATCAATCGTCTTAGTTCAGCTGTTATTCCAAATTCTTCTAGGGCTGTCATAAATTTTTCTCTTTTGATCGAGTCAAACGCTTGTTTGAAATTGATGAATAATAAATCTATGTTCATTTTATATTCATGTGCTTTTTCTATTATCTGTTTAACTGTATGTATAGCGTCTGTTGTTGATCTGCCTTGCTTGAATCCGCACTGATGCTGTCTTATTATGTTTTCCGTTTCTTTCTGGACTCTTTTTTTGTATTAGTGTTGACATTATTTTATATGTCGTGTTCAGTATGATTTTCGCATGCTTATTCATCTCCTTTTTAGTGAATTGTGACTATTAGTCCTCCTTCCCAATCCTTCGGCATTTTTTCTGTTCTCCACACCTTCATTATAAGTTTATATATGTATTCGTGTTGTTCATCTCCTCCATATTTTATCAGTTCTGTGTTCATTCCATCTTTGCCTGGAGTCTTCCCATTTCGCCTGCTTCTTATTATTTCTCTGACTTCTTCTTTTGTTGGTTCTTCTAATACTCCTTCGTCCGCAATTTCATCTTGTGTTGTGATATCCACGTTTTGTTGCGGTTCTGTTAGCAGGTTTTTAAAGTATTCTATCCATGTTTTCTTATATCGTTCATCGTTTTCTGTTTTGTTGCTCTTTGCGTCTTTTATACAGTAGACTTTTGGTTTGTATGTTCTTTTTTGTTCATTTATTATTTTATAGAATTGTTTTGAGTTTCTATTCACACTTTCTGTTTCAATATCTGTTATTTTATCGTCTATCCAATCTCTCTTGTTTTTTCTTAGAATTTTACAACATTTCTTCCTTATTTTTTATAATCTTCTCTGTCTTCTATTCTATTTGTATTCATTCACTACAGTCTTGCATTTTTCTTTCTTAATACTACTTCTTGGCACTCTTTGTTGAACCATGTTTTTTTATTTTCTTGTTTTCCTTCTCCTATCCATTTTTTGCAGCTTGGTTTATACAGTTTTGTATCTCATGCCACTCCTTCTCTACATCGTCTTCTTCATATTTTTCTTTGATGTGTTTCTCTATTTCTTCTTCGTACTTCTCCCTTGTGTCTCCATTGCTAAATTTTTGTATGTCCCATTTAGTTCTCTTGCTTCTGTCTTTCTGATTTTTTCTTACTTTCTGTTTAAGACTTGCTATTACCATAAAGTGGTCTGAATCCGTGCATGCTCCCCTGTATGATCTTACATCTGTTATATCTGTTTGTTTTCTTTCTGTGATTAGTACGTGGTCTATTTGTGTCTGGGTTACTTGGTCTAACAATATCCAAGTTATTTTATGTATTTTTGGATGTTCATGTTTGATACTACTTATAATCATGTTGTTTCTTGCTCCTATTTCACATAGTTTTTGACCGTTGTCATTTGTATTTTCATGTATTGTATATTTTCCTGCTATCTGCTTTAAATGATCTTCTTTTCCTATTTGAGCGTTGAAATCTCCTAATAGTAATAGGGTGTCTTCTTTTGGTACTTTTTCTAATTCTTCTTATAATTTTTCATAGAATTTTTCTTTTATTTCCGTTTTTGCGTTTTCTGTTGGTGCATATACGTTTATTATTGACAACTTGAAAGGAGTTGTTTCTATTCGCACATAGCTGAATGCATTCTGACTATTTTTGGCTTGATGTCGGTACGTATGTACATATGTATGTGTGTATGTGCGTAACTCGCAAATCTTAAAATTCGTCAAACGTATAATGCTGAAATTTTGTATAAAAGACTGGTATAGGATCTAGGATCTTGATGTGCACTTCGCATAATGGTTGCAATCGTCTGTACTGGAAGTGCACTTTACATGATACTTTTTTTTAATTCTCCGCATAAATCTAGAATGATTAGCCGTGGAATACTGGAATTCAATATTTGAAATTGCTGTATAACATCCAAATGATCATCTCCTATTTTCGTTCCAATCAACTAAGCCGGAAGTGCACTCAATATTACAGACTTTTCAAATTTTTCTCATAAATTTAAAATAATCAGTCGCAGAATATTGAGATTTTGTATTAGCACTTTTATAGCATCTAGTTGTACACCTTGCATTATGATTGTGATCGGCTAAGCTGGGAATGCAGTTTACTCGAAACATTTTTCAATTTTCCGCATAAATCCAAAACGATTGAACGTATAATATTAGAATACAGTATTCGAGATGATAGCACTGTCTAGATGCTCATATCCTATTTTCATCGAGATCGACTGAGACGAAAGTGCACTATACTTGATGATCTTGGAATTTTGCGCATAAATTCAGAACTGTTAGCCGTAGAATCCTGGAAATCAGTATTTAGGAATGTTGTAGCATAAAAATGATGATCTACTGTTTCCATAGCAACCGACTAGCTGTGGAATGATGAGATGTTGTGTTTGATTATTTATATCTAATGATGTACAAGTAAGTCACGTGATGTTCACGTCAGACTTTTTTTTATTGTTATAATAAACTCTGGGTGTGCAAGCATCATTTAACACAATGAAGTAAATTGGATTGCATGACCGCTAGATTCTACTTATAGTCGAATAAAATTCTCTAAGTTGTTAGAAATCAAATTATTATAGACTCTTCGCTCAAAGGCAATAGTATTAAACAAGGAATCAAGTGTAGGAGCTATAGTTCCGCTAGAACGGTAAAGTTATATGAAGGCGAAATAGGAATAATTCAGTCAAGTGGTGTTTATAACTCAACAACAGCTCTATAGTAGAATTTTATAACTTGTGTAATTCAAGTTGTGTGTTTCAAGTGGTAATTATAATTTTAAGTGCTGTGTTCGACTTCTGTTTCGTTTGATTAGTATTCGCATTTAATAAATTGAGAAGTAATTGTTGGTACAAATAGTGATTAAAGCTATATATTTTTTTCCATTTGCTTTAGGTTTTATATGCGATCAGAACGAGGGAGTGATTTGCAAATTGAAGTTGAAAGATGAATTTTTTGGCACTTCTTCAGAATTATAAAGTTCAAAGTGAAATTCATGAATTGAATTAGTGGAGTGTAATTGAAACTGATATTGATTCATGTTGAAATGTAAATGAACAATTATAAAATTCATAGCAACATAAAACATTCTATTTAAATCTTTACATAAACAGATAATAATTCTTCGAACTCGAACCAAAGACTAAAGCAAGAAAGTAAGAAATAACCATTAACCAATCAATTAAAATAAACTGCCAGAGTGTAGATAATTTATTGGCGCTCTATAAATGATTGCAATTACTAAACGGTCTTATCAATATTCTTAGCCACAATTATCTGTTCATAAAAACACCTAATTTAAATATTTAACACGTCTGCATGTTAAAGCAGTGACCATTACAAATTATATGAAATAGTACACGTGGGTTTTAACTTAGATAATGCATTCCAATTTGTGCAAACGAATAGAATAATTCGCAGGAGACTTAAAAATAAAGGCGCCATAATAACCAGCATGTCTGAAACGTGGCAGACTTCAATATTAATTTATGTTACTTGCTTTTTACCTTTGGGACTTGGCTTCATTAACTTGACACGCATAATTCATTCGAAAAATGTTGATATTTTAATTTTTACATATACAGGTTACAGTGTAAATAATTATTCAACAAACTCGTATGTTCACAATATCGCTCACAGTCACTCGTACTGAATGAACTCTCCTAGCTTACGCTCTTATATACCTAAGCCGACAATGTCTAACAGTTGATGCCTGGCAACCACCGAGCATCTAGTAACCGTAGACTGTCAGTCACGTCCGATAATTGAATATCGACTTGGTCAATACTAACTACGATTACAGGTATAGCGAATTCAAATAAATAAATGTGACAATATATACTTTAAATTATTTGAAAAGGTTTTCTTTACTTGTGTTATGCACTTTTAAAATACGACCTTTATGTTGTTTGCAACATTAATAAGCAAAATAATTGGTTGCGGCACTAAACTCATGCAGATATATTTATACCAATGAATAAATGCATATTTCTGAGTCATGCGGGATGAAATATACTAATGTAAATAGGTACTTCAAGTTGACTTACATTTTGTATTGAAATGGTAATTTGTGCAGTTTCTGATACAAGAATTGAATGCTGCAGGATATAAATTAGTGGACACTGAGAAATGTGGTTCTAAACCAGTTATAAATCTGCTAACTTATTCAGGATTATAAACATGTGTTTCGCAAGTGAAAATTCCTGCTTGATTTTTTAATATGAATATTGCTATTCTATCTTATATAAACTTTAGCTTCATTAGATTTAACAATATTCTGTTTTCCAATTACCATTCGACTAACAGTGATGTAAAAATCAAATTTTCTGATTTAAAATGACCGCAAGGATATATAGTTTCAGATTGACGTCATATTGCGGTATTTTGCTTTCAAAAATTCAATCTGTTCACTTCAATCAAAAAAACATTTGAATTCAAAGCAAAACTATTATGATGTTTTTGACAGAATTGTCTCAGTGTTGCAATACGTACATCATTCAACATTTTCCTATAATAAACCAAAACTCTAATGACATTAAAATTCCTCCTAAGCTGCTGTCAAAAGTGTCTGTTAATATCTTGACTGTGTTCCATTCCAGTCGCATATATCTTAAGTTGGTGTACCAAAATAGATTCTGTTATTTTGGATCATGATGTTTTGTAAATAAAGAGAACTTTTCATTCGGAATAAACATTAGTTAAGATTTTAATGTGATGTTAATGGTGGAATGGGATTTTCGGCTGACGTTGTTTTGAAAGTTTCCACTTGTTAAGGATTTGAAGGATTTATAAAAATTATAAATATTTTAAACCATTACATTCTATACTTAAATTCATTAGAATCTTTTGAGGCTCATAATAGACGCAATACTAATAATGTTTTAATAAAAACGATTTTTGATTGAGGATCTTCTTCAGAAAACAATGATACAAAATGAAACAAGACAAGTTACTAGATATTAAAAATATACAGGATACTAGATGTGATATCGCACCTAAACAAGAAGAATAAAATCCTCTGGCATTCACCCAAGGCTTGAGGAAAACCACGTGAAAACCCCAAACAGAAGAATATGTTCTACTTGGTACAGCCGCACACATCCCAAATCACAAAGTACACGACATTTCAACAAGACAGCGTAGCGCTACTCTTTGCTATTGGTTTGGCTCATAACTGCAGTGTCAAATAGTCTTCAGTGTACTTTATAATACAAAATATACACAGAACTACACCAACTAAAACATAGTCATTATATATGTGTGTTATTGATTACAGCAAGCCAAACATTTGATAATTCAAAACCATCAGTGTGGTTAAAGTTATTTGGATGTTCAAGTATCTCAATTGCTTCTCTGACCAATCTACCATGAATCGATCTTGCGACTATTCTTGTTTCTTCAAACTTGATGTCATGCAAAAACTCGATGGCATGATTAGCTACAGGAGATTCATTTGGATGGTTTAATCTTATGCATCTCCTATGTTTAGCAATGCGAGTGTTCACAGTTCGGCCCGTCTGTCCAACGTAGACTTTCCCACAGGTACAAGGGATCTTATAAATGCCTGAAGATTGTAGGGGAATCACGTCCTTTACAGAATTTAAAATCAAAAGTCGTTTTTATTGAATAAAATTCTGAAAAATTTATAGATTATTAATAATGTTTTATTTTATTTCAGGTGAGTGTTGATCTTCATTCCTTGAAATTATGACTCCAATTCTATCGTAAGTACAAGTAAAGAATGATCACAAATGTATTTGTAACAGAATAATTAATGCCTTTCTTAATTATCAACTGAAAGCTTCCAATTATTTCTAATTTTCAACGTCCCTTTCTCTAATGTTCATGCATACATTATTTACAAGTCTCATCTAAATCCAACTGCTCCATGTTATGAAAGAAAAAAAAGTTTGACTGATCACCAAAAGACAATTGAAAATAATCTCTCAAATCTTCAAACTTCATTCCGCAATCCCCTTGACTTGTTTCTCCAAGTTTTTTAATAATAAAAGTTACAAGGAAATAAAGCGGTACTATAAGGTAGAAGTATTAACTGAATAAAGTTGGAATTCAATATATTTGATTGAACTTCTTCACAGAGCGGTTTTTACTGAACGAAATGTCTGTTTATAAGAATATGGTTGCTTTCCTCGAAAAGCTCTTTTCAAATTAAGAATAATCTGGCCGATCATTTGAATTCATTATTAATTGGCAGCCAAAATGGTTATTGTTCATTAATTGCAATTCAACAAAAGCTACATAAAAAGCCGAAACTAAAATTGATCCTCGAATATTATTATTGTTGTTCTAAAAAATATTGAAAATAACAAAAATATCTATAACCGTCTTATAGAGAATTGAATAAAAAATACAAGTTGTCTTTTACATTTCTTTGATTTATGCAGCCGTTTGGCTGAAAAAAATAGAATCAATTATGAATGCTCGAAACGAGCTACATGCTGCCATCTCTGTAGCCACCGTAGAACTAACGGTTAGACTTTACCGTATTTATGAATCTCAAGAAACTGAAGGCCTAAATAAAGAAAATGTTTCAAATAGAATATCAATATTTTTTGAAAATAGTTGGGGTTTTTTATGAAATATTTTGAAGTGAACTATATTTATAATAGAAATACAGTAGGAATTCTCGGAACAATTTTTTGCCAGTGCCTTAATGGATCGCAACCTGAAACCTAAAAAGGAACCTGAAAGCCACAAAAGATCAGCGGGAGAGCAAGTGTCTCTCAATTATGTTCCTGAACCAAGACCGTGCGATGAAACCAGTGTGAAGCACCGATTCGATCCAAAATCTCTACCTAATAATTCAGAAACGCCTGAAGTCTGAGGATGCAGCGAAAATACCGTGAACTGCTAAAAATGACCATAGTGCAATGCGTAGTACCAGGGTCGTACTACGCTACAGTCTCTTTGAAAAGTGATGAGTCCTCAAAATCACAAATATTGCTCAATTTCTAAAATATGAGACCTAAATATGCTAAAATTTGTATATTCTAAGATGAAATATATCAAGAAGAATCGATTCTGATAATTTTTGTTGTTATAAACATTATAAAAATGCTACGATCGCACGCTGTATTACTTGAGTAACGGACGGAAGAGAGAATAGTCGAATCAGAAGCACACACTGTTTGACTCTGTTTCTCCTGAACGAATTGAGATAATTGAAGTCTGTAAAAAATATCGTATTCTGCACGATTCATTCTAATGTAATAAGAATTATTATTGAAATATCTCAAAAAATACAAATACCATTACCTAATGAATAACATTTAGAATTTGTAACTGTATTTTTCGACTCAATAGAGATAATCAAAATGTGTGGGAGGTATTGTGATCTACATACTTAGATGTAACACGATGGAGAGTTTCATCAAAATATCTTCAGAAATACAAATATGATCGATAGAAATTCAATACTCAATAATATTTCTAAGATCCACTATTATAATTAAAATCTGTAAGGAACATATTGCCTAACACATTTGATAAAATCAATAAAAATGTCTTAGAAATTGAACTGACAAGATATTTTTGTTTTAAAAATGAGGATAAAAGATTATCAACAATAAC
Organism: Dromius quadrimaculatus; assembly: GCA_963989225.1. NCBI lineage: Eukaryota > Metazoa > Arthropoda > Insecta > Coleoptera > Carabidae > Dromius > Dromius quadrimaculatus. Next base: position 48,528,077 of record OZ022332.1, on the reverse strand, counting down.
AGAATTCGATAGACAATGTAAACATTTGGATTTTCATTCAAGTTATTTTCTACTATGTATTCTTTCACATCTTTAATGAAGTCTGGTGCATTTAGGATCATAGTTCATAACTCTTCATACAATACACTCGCGCAGGACTGTGTGTAAATCTTGAAAGTTTCCTATTATTTGCTCTTTTGGTATATTTTTGAATTTTCTCAAATCATAGGAAACCAAAGTTTTTAAAAGGTTCATTCAATGACATAATCTCGAATCAATATTGCTTATTATAGAATCAATCATTGTGTTAGAAAAATTTGACTCATCGGCTTGAGGTGCGACAATCCTCGGACCGCCTCGGAGAATACGAGCCTTCATTTTCTAAAATTGAGCCTACAGTTTTCGTCCTTATGGTGTTATTCAATCAAGCGTCTGAACTGTCATAAAGGCGATTTAATAAGGGCTATATTCCTTTGCTTGCGTTGCGACTAGACCTAATTAATATAAAGAATTGGGTTCAATTCACTTTAACTTGCAAACTGTATTTGTATACTAAAATTAACTGTACGGATCCCGTCCAGAGTCGATAGAGCGGTCGTCATGCCAAAGGAAGTGGAAGAAGTTGTAATATGCTCAGCTCGCGGTTTTTATGTAGTCCTCCTCAGCAAATTGTAAGAAATATTTTTCTTTTCACAATTTTAAACTAAAAAATCTGACGTGGACATATAATAATATGATAATCAAATACAGAATTCCATCGTTCCATGAATAAGCGTTTCAATATTTTACAGCCGATCGTTTCGAATTCATGCGCCTTCTGAGAAAAAATTAATAAAGTTCAGATTTCTGTAGCTGAATTTCATGTTATGGATGGGTGTTTAGCTTTTGATGCTTCATGATTGACCTATTCAAAATTCTCGTATCAATAAATTGTGCTACCAGTATTAAAATATCAGCAACATATCGGTGAAAATGTTTAGTTGACATGCAATTACAAAGTATGAAATAATAATTATTCTGGATGGAGTCCATGTAATTCAAATTGTCAGCTCCTAATCCTCAACTGACAGTTTTATACAAATTTCGTGTTGATCAATTTGCGTATTTCATGCTGATTGGATAAAAATTGTACTCTAATATGGGAATCTGTACCTGTATATTTTTTGTTGGTGATTAACGCTAATCAAATTATTCCATTCGTAAAATACAAGGATGTAATCTGCAGCGAAAAAATAACAGTGTTATTGCCACTTAATTTTCTACTTTTGTTTAGTTATAAAGACATTTTTATGGTAAATAAGGCTATATTTTCATTAGAAAGTAATACAAATAAAATCGAATATTGATAATCAACATTAAATTGTGCCTTGTATCAATATTTATCTGAAAACGTACATCACTCTCTGAGGAGTTCATAAAAGATACAATATTATAAGTAAATACTATTTTCATTTAAATTTAGAACATGTTCTTGATGTGTTTGTCGAAAACAAACAATATGGAGTTATTTCATTAATTCATCCAGGAAGAAGCGCTGTCAGTATTTTATTGACTTTAGAATATTAATTCTAGCAATTTAAATCACAAAGTGCCTACACTTCAAATCTACCAATTAATTAAAAGTGAATCTTTCCAAAACTGTCTTCGTCGTTCAATCAGCTTTTCCTGGATCCCGCGTCGTAAAGGCGCAATTTTATGATCACAAAAGGAGAATCACCATTAAATGAAGGGAAGTCATGAACCCTCTCTATTAAATATCCTAATTAATTCAGTTGGGCTGGGATTGAAGATGGCTGGGAAGAAATGGTTATGAGATCGTTCAAGTTTTGAGTCAATAATTACATTTAAGAGAAGTTTTGGTAGAGTTCAAAGTTATTCAAGTTGCAAATTCAGCGTCTTTGATGAGCAAAAATGAAAATACGAGTAGTCGCATAATTAATTCCAAATCCATTCGAACTTATTCTGTTGTTATAGCAGTTTTCTACTAACTACACCACTGCACAAAATGTATCCAAAATGCTGTTGTAAAGAGTGTCATGACTGGCAAATTAATGAATAGAGAGTAATATCAATAATGCTCAAATTGAGTACTCTATTATTTGTTCCACAAACGATTTTCCACTCCTTTTTAATTATATCCATTTGTTTTCACTCATGGCGTGCTCTAAAATAACATTTTGTATCTGTGTAGACTCGAATTACATTTTACAATAAATTGAACAACTATAATTTGTGCCACGTGGTTTAAAGTTGAAATTTCAAATATAAAGTATGCGAGAATAATTTCCATGTCCCATTGTAAAATATAGCTGTTATTTTTTATCTTCTTTTCTTACAAAGCTCGGTAGTATAACTGTCAGTTCGGCGAACAAAGGCCATCAAAGTAAAATTGCTACAAAGTTTCAAAAATACAAAGGTTGTGAAAATATTCAAAAATAACAACGTCCCCACACAACTCGTAACATTCTGTCCAGTGATGAAAAATTATTGTCGCTTTTGCAAGCCGGTAGGTCGCTATGTCAAAAGCACAAAAAAACTGATTCATCGCAAAAATTGTTTGTGAAAAACACGCCCTCATGTACATACGCCTTCGTTTGTACACATAAATTTAACGCATAACAAATCACTGTATACTAATAATAAACAAAAATTCGACAAATACAAACCATTGCTGCCATAACAAAAGAAACTTGTTTTTGATTCCTAGTTGCTTCACTAAGATGTTGTTATTCTTATGCATTTATAATTTTATCTGAATTCTTTTCACTCCCTGCTTATCACTGTTGAATATCTTAGACTATTCAATTCGTAGTATCAAAAACAATGTCAACAATGCTAAATCACCATAAAAACGGTGCATATTAGTGAGTATTTTGTAGAAATACCACCGGGTATTACACTAGTGGTCAAAGTTAGCACTTTACTCGAAGATGTGGATGCCTTCAAATTGTAATCTCGTGCTTTCTTCGCATATTTTTCTGAATATCTTCATCAATTTCATCTTCTGATTTATCACCAAACCTTTTTTAATTAGTTTCCATATCAGAACATAATTTATTTCTCTATTATTCGTCAAAGAAAATCCAAGAAATTCTAATTTTTCAATTTGACAGAAATTTGTTTACTCGTTCTTATGAAAATTACGTGACTTGTTACTTGATTCATAGGAAACTAGTTCAAAAAAATGGTTTGACTCCTACAATAGTCCTCCATATACCATTTGTAGTTGAAGTATTATAGACTATTTTTATAGTACAATCACTCATCTTTATTGTGCTGCACACTCGTGGTATTCAAACGCAAACACAATGAACATTCGTGATAGCACCACAAAAATAATCCATAATACTTTAACTATTTATGGTATGATAAATGAGTATTAATAAAAATATTCGGTTCCACGAAAACATGTTCAAATCTGATGTAAGATAACACTTTTGATAAAATAACAAACTGTTGAATTTTTCCTATGTTTCATAAAAACAGCTTGTCAACTTTTAGCACCGTTACTCAATATCTAGAATGTTGAATCAAAGATAATAATTCATTTATTCTGATGTTTTGCTCCTGATTAAATTTGTATGTATGTATTAAATTTTGGGAATTCAGTCAAAGGTTTCAATATTACTTTCTATTCTACAGTTTCGGTCCCACTTGGACCATCTTCAAGTGTGAGAAGAATTTGTGAATTTACAATTGAACAGCATATATTCAAAACATTGAAGAATTATCTTGATGATTTTCAGATTTCAAAAAATCAAGCAGTTTGTGCAGACCTACCAATCAGCAGTCTTCATTTAGTACCAGATTCAAATCTATAAGTGCTGTAGTTGATGAGAATTGAGCGCCACGCTAGCCAGACATTCAAAATGAATATAATAGCGTATTTTTTTGCAAAAATGCGCTAAAAAATGTAGAAACATATTGACTTTATTTCGAAAACTTCAACTGTTTCCAGTTATAAATTCTGTATATTTATTTTTAAACTTTTGATGTTATTCCGAGGCTCGTTTGGGTTCTGAAAGTTATTTAGATTTTTCCGAGAGATGGTTATTGGCTATTTGCTAAACCTCAATACTAGGTGGACTATATCTTATTTTTCAACTTGGACATCAAGAAAACAAGAAAGTAGAATTCAGGCGCAGGAAATGAAATTCCTCAGAAACGTAAAAGGATGTAGCCGAAGTGATAGATTTAGAAACTAGGACATTAGGAACGGAATAAATATTTTTAGCCGAAACGAAAAGATAACGGAATATAAAAAAGGATGGAAACATCATTTGGAAAGAATGAACAGTAACAGATTACCACTAAAAGCAAGTAAAGAAGAAATGTTGGAGTTGGACGTCCAAGAAAACGTTAGCTTTCGTAACAGGCTTTCAAAAGCCTAGTACTTGAAGCGAAGAAGAAGACTTTTGACGTTTAGATTCTTTGACCAAGGTTCTCCTTCAGAATACTATTAATAATATTAAGTAATATTGAAAAGAAAGGTTCAAAATGCTTCCTTTTTTCAAAGGCACTTTTTTTTAGTATAAATTGAGAAATATTCAATTCCAAAAATATTCATCCAACAAATGAGAGACACCAAAATTGAAGCAGTCGTCGACTTACGTACTGCCTCTTCGACTTGTGTATTAAAAACTTTATTATATTCCATTCAATAAAAATATCAACAACAACACCTCCAAATAGGTGTTGTCGGTTTGAGTTGCCGAACTGAACATTTTCTTATTTTATATGTAACCTCTCATAGTTACGGTTACATTAATTTTTTATGTTTTTCAAAATAGATTAATTCAAAAATAATTAAACCCAAAACATACCAGATTAAGGAAAGTAGTAAACTTTTCCTTCACCGGCCTCAACAAATATATAGTCACAAAATTTAAATTTTCCCTTTCAAAATATTTCTCGGTTCTTCTGTAATAATTCTAGTTCCATATTTTTTTTTTTACTCATGCGGGATAAGTACTTCTTTGCGCACGTTTTTCCGGGCGACAAATTGCTCTTTGGCCATTTACCGTCCAGAAAAACAAACGCAAAATAGTACCTGTTACTCCTGTGGTATTGTCAATTGCGAAGTGGGCAACCGACAATTTACCGCACTTGTTGCACAATATACTTTTTTTTGTCTAGGCTAGTATTCATCAATAAGTTACATATGTTTAATATTTTCACTTGTATCTTGGAAGCATTTTCTGCACTAGAAAATTTATGAGTTATATTGATTAAAACTGCTGAGTTACTTATAATTAAAAAGGTCTAGACATCAGACATCTATTAAAAAAAATATGTTTGTAAATTTTATCATTATTCGTACTTATATCTTTATTGGTCTTTTCCAAAACACTCCATTTTATTATTGATACATTTGTCTCAGTGGTGTTTTCACTTTATCATGCAGCTCTGAAAAGTTTCTTTTGCCAATGAAAAATTCGCTTTAATGTCATCAACATTGATTTCAGGTCTGGGAACAAGAAAAAGTTGCAGGAATTAAGGTTTAGAGCAACGATTCGTAACCTATTGGTCGAGACCCAAAAGTTGGTCGTGAAACATGCTTCTTATGCCTGTATTACACGATTCAATTTCTTCATCAATAAATTCACAAAGTTTTATCTTGAATTTATTGGATCGTGTAATATGAGACACTTCGTGAATTCTTTCTTCATGAAGAAATTCATGAATTTATTGACGAATTAGAACGTGTTCTATTTTTCGACAATTTTTTAGGGAATTCTAGAGTGTTTTCTCCATATTTTGTCGTTGCCAACCTTTAAATTTGACATTGTCCCCCAACCTTTTTTGCGATTAAGTTTGTTTGATTCTAAAGAGATACTGTGAAAATTAAAACTTGCAAGAAACAATACAAAAATTAACGACAGTAAAATGACAGTTGATATTTAGGTTGGTATTATTGAATTCTTCACAATAAATTGATGGAAATCTTCATGTGTGTGAAAACGAACCAACATTTTTCTGCTTGACAATAAATTCACGAAGAAATTCAAGGACAACTTCATGAACATCTTAATGAATAAATTGAATCGTGTAATACAGGCATTAAGTTGCGCAAATTCGAATGGAAAAAATCTGACGTAAACATCACGTGGCTTACTTGTACATCATTTGATGTATACACAAATGTATTCAATAAAGTTTTCTGTCACTTCAGATTATAATTAATATAATTTTAATAATATTTTGACATGTACAATGTCAAACAAAATCAAAAAATTGACAATAGATTATCATTGCCTACCTTATCATTTCAATTAAACTGATTGTTTTATATGGCAAATTCTGAATGTCTGTTATACACATAAACTGCACTTCCGGCTCAGCCGATTCATACAAAAATAGTAGATAACTATTTTTATGCTACAACAAGTTTAAACACTAAATTTCAATATGCTATGGCTGATCATTCTAGATTTATGCAAAAAAATGAAGAAAGGTTACAAATAAAGTGCACTTCTAAATTTAAAAAAAAATAGAGCCCCAGGACTGAGACTAACACCTCGGACAGAAATATTGAAGAATTATGAATGTTAACAAACTTTATTTGATTATTAGATTATCCAGAAACTGTTTTATTCTCATATTTTTACCCTATTGTTTTTTTTTTTCTAGGTAAGTAGGTAGTTGCTATGTGCAATTTACAAATTAATATGAGAAAATTATTATTTTTTCATAATTCCGATTAAAACTGTAATAAATTAAATTGATTTATTCGACTTTACAGTCATCCCTGCAAGCTAAATATTTATTGAAATAATTCCGAAAGAGGATTACGTATTTTTAGTCCAACAATTTACGCTCGCAACTGATACAAATAAACAGGAATAAATTTTTGTTGAATCATTCGGATAACAAATTTCATTTCAACCATGAATAATTATAATGTGCACCTAATTATGTATTATTTATTTAATTGCATTTTTCGACATTCATGAATTAATAAATTATGCGAGTCTATCCAACAGTAATATTTTAATGAAAATGGAAATTTGTGATAATTTAAGGCAATATTTTGATTTCCAGTCATCAATCATAATCCTTTTATATCACGTGGTCCAATGTTTTGTTGATATTATATTCATAATAAAATCAATAATGCCTGAATATTTTATAATATGATAGATGTCAATACTGAATCAATATGAAAATTTATTACATCACAGACAGGAACAAGTACACGTAAATTTTCGAATTTCTTTTTTTTTGACATCTTGAAATGTTACTAAATCGAGATCTGTGAGAAACGTGATATCGAAATGAATGAGAACAATAGTTCCTTCATTACTAGAGTCGTTTAAAAATAGAAAAGATTAATCAGGTAATTTTGTTAGCTGTTTCTGAGAATGAACAGTCTGTCACCCCAATTTTTAGAAATTTACTCAACCTATCTCATTCCACTTATGAAATCTAATTAAAATTTTAATTAAAAATTAAATTTATTTCTCCAACCGGAAATTATATGTTTGAAGAGAAAGAGTTTTTTGTAATATTTACGATTTAAAAAGCCAATAACCGAACTCAAACGCATGATTAACTTGTTCCATTTAGAAGTACCATAACAGTTTGAAAAATTTATTATTTCATAAACTTTAACGATAGCCAATAAGTGTCCGGAAAAAGCAGATACTCGAATGTATTTCGACCACGAACGACGGTAAATAAAAGTAATGAATATGTCATGATTGATTGTTATATTAGGAATAGTAAACAATATAACTTTATTTGGCGTTAAAATTGTATTAGTTATGACTTTTCCGAATATATTGAGACTAGTTAATTCTCTTAAACAACAAACTTTTAATACAGTATTTCTCCTACGGCCCTCAACTTTTGTATTTTGACAATAATAAAGCACACAAAATTTAAATCAATTGTCACATATTCGAATTCTGGTGCAGCTGGGATGCATAATCGCCCAATTTTGCAAAGAAAAAGGGGCTGAGATTAATGTAAGAACATATGTACGATTCACACCATGAGGGAAGGATTTCCGTCATTCCCTGTAATGTCTTTTGAGATACGGAATCCTGAAAAATGCTTTTGCAAAAAAAGATATAAAACAATCTTGTAGATATTTGTTCCACGTTGTTCGGAAATAGTTCTTCCATTTCAACATGTTCTCATGTGGGCTCTGAACGAGTTGAAATAATAATTTATTCTTGTATCTGATATCAGATTACGATATTACAAATAACCAACTAATTCTTAATCTGTATAAACGATAAATTTTCTATAACATTCACGTTGTTTTAAGTACAAGCAAGTGTTAATTTCATTTCTTGTCTACTCCCACAGTTGCGTTGTTGTCAGTAAAACGCTGGTTATTAATGTAAAATGACTAAAATAATCATTATACTTACACTTCAGATCTTTCTGCACCAACACAACATAAAAAAAATCGGACGTGAACATCACATGACCCACTTGTACATCATTTGATTTCATTCAATTAAGTATTGTGTCACTTCAGATTATAATTAATGTAATTTTAATAATAATAATAGTTGCATGTTTGCTGTTTTTGGCATCCTGCAATCTCTAGTTATCACTAAAAGTTGAAATTACTATAATGAAACAACAGATTGACTCAATAAAAGAGGATATAGCAGTCACGATGAAGCCGACAGAAGCAAATTGATCCTCAGAAAAGTTTTGAAAAGTTTTATCAAGTTGGATTACTATAAGTCTGAAGGAAACACTTCAGGAAATGAAGTCGTAGTGGATATGTAATTCAAAGTTCTTCGAATATTTATTTTGCTCATTGATCACGTCGTGTTACAAGTAACAAAACTAACAAGGCACACCTGCGGAAGTTTCCTTGCTTGCTGCAATATATTCTTAAGAAAATAGCATTGAATAAAGCATAAAAAGTGGCAAAAATTTTACTTTCATGTACTATTTTCATTGAGATCGACTGAACCGAAAGTGCACTTTATTTGATAGTCTTTTTCTCATAAATTCGAAACAATTGGCTGTAAAGTACTGATATTTAGTAATTCAGTCTTCTGTAGCATCTGAATGATTGCCTTTAATTCTCACAATAGACTGAACCGAAAGTGCACTCCAGTTGGATTTTTTTTTTAATTTTGCTCATAAATCCGTACAGTTAGCCGTAGACTATTAGAAATTTTGTGTTTGATTATCGTATTGGTAAATACAAAAAAATATATCCAATGATGTACAAATCAGTCGCGTGATATCCACGTCAGATTTCTTAAATTTATTATCCACCTATTTTGAAATATCTTGAGGTGGTTTCTGGACTAGTTGAAATAATAATTCATATCTTTATCATATTACAAATAACCTACAAACTCTTTATCTGTATAAACTATAAATTTACTATAACATTCACATTGTTTTAAGTTCTAGTGAGTGTTAATTTCATTTCTTGTCTACTCCCACAGTTGCACTGTTGTTTGTAATGCGTAGGTAATAATATATTTATGACTATAATCACAACACCGAAAAAATCATCAACATAATCATTGTTCTTACACTCCAAATCTGTTTGCACCAACACAACATGAAAACAGATAAGACTGTATTTAAATAAATAAAAAAATGACACTTTGTCTTCACACCAACGTTCATTAGATATGCAGAATTTATTACAATCTATCAATCATCATGCAAGAAATGTATTCATTTATTTCTTGATAAGATTTTGATGAATTCTTCAATACATTTTCAACATAATATGCAAAATCCATTCTTCATTTATTAATAAAAAAATTAGGTTGGTAATAAGGAGACACATTTGAATTCTTTAATTTATCTTGATATTATTGTGCTTTATTTCTATTCATACTTCCATCGTTTTCTTATCATATCACTAGCCTTTTCTGCGATCATGTAAGTAGGAGCGTTCATGTGAGCAGCAATAGGAAATGGCATAACGCTAGCATCAACCACTCTCAAATTTCTGAATCCTTTGACTCTCAAAGTATGGTCAACAACAGCACCTGGATCAGATGAAGGACCCATTTTACATGTGCCTGCTATATGATACAGAGAGAATGCCAAATGACGTAACAAACATTCTAAATAATCATCTGACATAAATTTTTGATGACATTGTGGGATTGGATTATAAAGAAATCTAGAGTTGAATTTTTGCATGGCTGTGGTATTCAAAACTCTTTCAAAATCTCTAATACCTTCAATCATAATTTTGATATCATCCAAGTCATCGAAAAAGTTCAGATCAATTAAAGGATGATCAAAAATATTTTTGGATTTCAATTTTAATGTTCCTCTCGATTTTCCATGACTTAAAAGCTGGAAATATACTGGTGAAGCCGTACCATATGGTTTTACATATGCTTTGGTCAATTCATCATAATTGAACAACTTGAGCACACCATCATCAGTCAAATCGAATTGATTATTAATAAACTGTTCTGTATTGGGCGGAATGGAAAATTCATTTTTAGTATTTATGAAACCAACTGACTGTATATCTCCAGCTGTTGTAAGAAATCCAAAACCTTTCAAGTATTCAGCAACCATTTCATTCATCGGTTTAAAATTCGTTTCTGTGAAATTTGTAGCAAGAGGAAAAATTATTGTGGGATGATCGTGTAAATTTTTTCCAACCGATAAGTCTGCAATCACATTGATTCCTAGAGCCTTTAGATCCTCCTTAGGCCCAATTCCAGAATGCATTAAAATTTGAGGACTACCAACTGAACCAGCGGACAAAATTATTTCCTTTGTTGCCTTCGCGTGATACTTTTTATCTCTTATTAGAAACTGAACGCTTGAAGCCACCTTATCATCATTTTCTGTCAAAATTCTAGTAACAAAAGCCCCTTTAACGATGGTCAAATTCTTTCGTTTTGAAGCTGGTTTCAAGAATGCTTTATTTCCGCTACATCTTCTACCTTTAATTGTATTATATTGTAACTTAGAAAATCCCATTTGATCTTTTCCATTGTAGTCTAAAATCTTTCGTCCTAATTCTACTTCTGCGTCTAAAAATGCTTGACCAAGTCCACCGAAATTTATCGTATGTTGCACACTTAGCGTTCCATTATGGCCATGGTAATTCTGATCAACATTTTCAGTCAAGGAAGAGTTCTCCATTTTGATGAAATAAGGTAGAACTTCCTCGTAGGACCAGCCAGAATTTCCATCTGATGATAATTTGTCAAAATCAGCTTTGTTACCACGAATATACATCATGAAGTTGATAGTTGATGAACCACCGAGTCCTCTGCCTCTTGGCATGTAGCATTGCCTATTTATCATACCTGAATAAGTTGTTGAAAATAAAAAACCTAAATAGTATTTATCTTCCATTCCAATCACTAACCTAAACAGCAGTTCTTCTGGGGCACTGTCTGGTATCCCCAATTATATTTTGAGAATTGTAGTAAACCGGCCATGCCCGGTATATCTGTGACAAGACTGTCGTCTCCTCCTGCTTCCAATAGCAAAATTTTCCATTCTGGTACATCAGACAAACGATTAGCTAGAAGTGTACCAGCTGAGCCTGCTCCAATTATAATAAAATCGTATGTTCCATAACAGCCTGCAAAAAAAATCTAACTAAAATCAAATGAAATTAGTGATTTTAAAGCTTTTCCAACGTAATTCCAGAAGTTTAAAATAACCCAAAAAATGATCACCAAAATATTTATATTTATAGTTAGAATAATGCGAATGTAATCGGACCGAAGAGAGAACACTTAAAATAAATTTTTCTTAAAGTTTTTAATTATTGAGCAATTTGAATGCAGTTTTTTCTTGATTTTCAGATAACTACATATAATTATCATTGATTTAGTTCAAATTTGGTGCAATAATACGAAAAATCAGCCCAAAAATGGCGTTTTCAATTTGTCTATAGGACAACGTATAAGTATATAAGGAAATTTCTCTTGAATTTGATATATTTCTTTGATATTATTGGAAATGCTTGATGGTTGACGGCTAGTTTGATCTCAGCTTAATTATCCAAAATTTGGGTGTGTTACACCCACTTATTGGTAGAAAACATGAATGTTTCTAATTATTCTTAATATATATTAAGTGAAGTAAGCGTTTTAATTTTCAATTTTAATTCTTATAGCTTTCAATATTTACCTGCGTTAATAAATGAAGGATATTTGTATTCGTTATAATTTTTTGGATGTTGATAATCTTTCACTTCTTGGATGAGAGCATCAATACTTTCCAGAACTTCATTCGTAGTTTGACAAAGTACTTTAGGTAGAAGTAGTAGAAAAAGTTGGAGTATTCTATATCTCATGTCTGCGAATAAAAAATCAAATTCAACTCGTACAGCCTGTAAACAATATATTGATAAACAATTTGGTTCTTACTGATCTACAAACACCCCTGAAGTTCTTTGTCCTCCACAGTTTAATACTTGATATCTTCAATTATATTTTGAGAATTGTAAAACCGGCCATGTTCGGTATATCTGTGACAATGATAAAAAAATACTTTTACATCGACCTTATCTACTATTTTTATCTTGATGAATAAATTAAAGTTAGATAATATGTGCTAGAATTTATTAGCCTTTATAGTCCGTGAGATAAGCCATAAATTTTTTGTTGATTACCGCTCACTTCAAGCTTTGTGAGTGGCTTCATTGTGATGAGTCCGACAGCTTTTAAAGGCAAAATTCTTAATTTGGGGGCGTTTTTAGCGAGGGCCAAATAACCACGTCAATTTCATAAAACTTTGAAAAAGTATCTTTACACTAATCGAAAGATTTTTTGATTATAAAAAAAGAAAAAATAATGTCCGACATGAATATTGGAGCTAGCGGTGTGTCCGACAAGCCGCACTTGTCATAAGTACGTTGGTATGAAAACTTATTTTCGCTAGTTTGAGATTTTGAGGACGTGTTAAATTATTTTTTTGCAAAATTTGGTTATTTTGTCCGACAAATTCAGCGGGGTGTATTAAATCAAATACAGCGTTCAGTCAAATATTGAAACTTACATTTATCATACCTTGGGAATGTACTTGCGAGACAGCATCTGTGTAAGTCACTCCCTGAAAAAATTAAATTACAACAATTTTTGTTCGAAATATTCTCCCCATAATTTAGTATTCTATAGTTTTTTGAGGAAGAATAAATCGGTGGAAGTAAAGTTTTAATATTATTATATACATACCTATATATTTATACATAGTATTCTCTCAAAAAAAATGTCTATATTCATGTCTGATTATTATTTATCTATACTCAATGTTTCAAAGTAATTAATATTCTGTCACAGTTTTCCATATTTCTTATCAATATTCATTTAAATATGCCATTTGAATATGAATTATTCATTATTAACTAAACTTATAGATTTAAGGCCAAGACACACAATATTGCACCGTATCCGATCCGTTAGTGCCAATTCACAATGTGCATAAACATAAGGAGTACGTTAAAGCATAAACGTAAGAAATTATGTACGTTCACAATGGTCGTAACGTGAAATATCAAAATAAAGTGTTTAATCCATTTTACCTTGGTACAAATTGGGGTTATTGATGTATTGTGTTGGTTTCTCTGACTGTCATTTTCAAATACTCTATTGATTTCGATTTTGTTTCGTGTTCACTGTCTTTGATTTCACTTTCATTAGTGTACAGTTTGGTTTGTTTTGTTTAATTGTATGATGTCTGTAAAAGATCTTGCGATTCTTTCATTATTATTGGAACTGCGTTATAAAAGTCGCCAACGAGAGAAATATTAAGACGGGGAAGAAATTGTTGTATTTTTTATTAATAATTCTATGTCAATCATATTTAAAGCATGTTTCGATTCAGGGTGTCGACAACTGTCAGATGGAAACATGTGTTTCAAGTTGACGCATGCGCTATTAGTTGTTTTGTACGTAAACATAACATAAAATTGAATTTATCTCAACTTTACGTTTTCATTACGTCAATACATAAACGTAAGAAATACGTAAGAGTATTGTGAACTTGAATATTGAAATACAGTAGTTCAACTTTACGTTTATGTTTACGGTTACGTACTCCTTACGTTTACGCACATTGTGAATTGGCATTTAGTCGGCCGAATGTTGGCCGTGCCACGGCTCGTTCACCTGAACACCACATTTGTCCGTAGCGAGTTCGTTTTTAATAAATCAATAGGCTCTTTGCGCAAACGTTGGAGAGCGACACTAGCGCTCGGAGTGTTTCATTTTGAAAGTAGCTGCAGGAAAAAATTTGAACTGTCATTACGTGGAATAAGTGAATAAATGTTAAAAAGTTTATATTGAAGCTTGAAATAAGTTTAAAAACACAAGTGAATGATGACTAATGGAGTTATAATAGGAACAGGATTCCAATTCATATAACCTGGTTGTATCCGGAGTACAATATTAGAAAGAGGAAAATTAGTGCAAGAAGTAAGCATGTGTTTAATGTTGAAGAAAAACTGTTTTTGGATAAGAGTTTGATTTTCGCGCTTGTTGTAGAGCAAATGTCGATTAATTCTTGTCCGTTTAAAGTTTTTATCGAAGTAAGATATGTTATTTTGAAGTAATTAATTATAGGCTGCTAATATGTCTGTCAAACGAATCAAAACATGTCACATGAAAGTATATTTTTTCACATTGCCTTAGGTTGATGAAACGCGAGATATTTTGCATGAATTTCCAAAAACTTATCCGATACATAAAAATAATACATACAAAATTTCTATAGCTTACAATGGTTTAACCTAACTTCTTACATAAATTTTCTAGTTTTATCAAGTAATTTCTACATTTAATACATATTTTATAATTATTATTGACTTCTTTTTACTTTTTTACTCGTTTAATAGCCTGAATCCATTTTTTCCCATTCCTATTTCATGTTCTCTGGATGGAAACTTGTAGAAATGTTTATGATTTTTTGTATTTCCGTAACTGTTTTACAGTTTGAAACGCAACAATTTGTATAACCAACACGTAATATTTCAATTTACTGTTTAACTGGCTTATAAATTGCTTTATAATTTAAATTTGGTACATATATTCTGAAATCATGTACAATGATAACGTTTTGTTTTCCTGCTAGTACTGCCAAAATTAACCACTACTGGCGCTGCAATCTATTCGCAAAGAGCCTATAGTCTTACCGGTGACCTCCAAAGTAATGGATATATTATTCCAGATCTTATCCTTGTATCTGAATTCATATATTTATCACTCTTTTGATCGTAAAGAACCGGAAATTTCAAACTTTTCCATTTCGACTATCATATTTTGACATATATGTTTTTAATTGTCAAACAAAATAAAAGCCGCACCGTCACCGACAAAAAGTAAAAATTTTGAATCGGTCTCGGCCGAGTGTTGCTTAATACATGGTGCAAATTTTTTACCGTGTGATGATCACCACTCGGTCGACTGACGGATCGAATACGGTGCGGTATTGTGTGGCTCGACCTTTATTCATAAATTTCTCCATTGTAAAAGTAAACTATATTGTATAAAAAGGTATCTAGATAAAATATAAGTATTCAACATGATTCTAGACAATATCCTTGAGTTTATCTACCATTCAAATAGTAGTAGAGTTGTGGCGCATTATACATTGTTTTAATGTGTCAATCAATAAGAAGTTTAAAGTTGATCGTAGAGAAAAGCTTCATAATCAATAAAATTCCGAATTGATAAACTATTTTTCTCTAAGAGAAAGTGCTCGAGATTTATAGAAGCACAAATTTATTACTCGATAGAAAAATATCAGATACATATTTATTCAATTTTTTTAATTCATTGTCCATTTTGAAATATCTTTATGTAATCTCTGAACAAGTTGAAATAATAATCTAAACTTTTATCAGATATCAGATAACGAGATTACAAGTAACCTAGAAACATTTTATCTGTATAAACTATATAATTACTATAACATTCACAATGATGATCAACATAATGTCACAAATATGAAATATTTGTAGTAATTAGGTCACATAATTATTTATTTGAATTTGCTGTAACTGTAGTTCTAGTTAGTATTGACAAGGTCAATGTTTAATTGTTGGACATGATTGACAGGCTATGGTCACTAGATGTTCTGTGGTTGCCAGGCAACAACTGTTAGACAGTTGAATGTTGGCCCATTGTTGGTTTAGGTATATAAGAGCGCGAGCTAGGAGGAGGATTTATTCAGTCAGTAATTCAGTGCGAGTAATTGTGAGCGATATTGTAAAAATACGAGTTTGTAAAGTGAAAATTTGTATTGCAATCTGTGATTATGAATTATTTGTGACAATATTTATTGTTCTCACACTCCAAATTTGTTTGCATCAGTATAATATGAGAACACATTATACTCTTGAAACTGTATCTGAGTTAAAAAAAAAATTGACACCTTGTCTTCACACAACGTTCATTAGATATGCAGAATTTATTACAATTCATCGATTTAAGTATCATGCAAGAAATGTATTCATTCACTTCTTGATGAGATTTTGAATTTTAGAATTCTTTGATATATTTCCAACATAATATCCAAAACTCATTCCCCATTTCTTAGTAAAAAAATTCAATTAACTGATTTGAAATACTATTAAATTGAATAATATTGACTAACTAGTAATGACCCCTCAAATATTATGAAGGTTTTTCAAAACTCAATGAGTTTAGTAATCTAAAAAGCTCTAGTTGAAAAGTAAGTGCCAATTCACAATGTGCGTGAACGTAAGGAGTACGTAACCGTAATCATAAACGTAAAGTTGAACTACTGTATTTCAATGCCCGTGTTCATAATACTCTTACGTATTTCTTACGTTTGTGTATTGACATAAGAGCTACGTAATGAAAACGCAAAGTTGAGATAAATTCAACTTTGTGTTATGTTTACGTACGAAACAACTAATAGCGCATGCGTCAACTTTAAACACATGATTTCATCTGACAGTTGACAGCACCCTGGATCGAAACGTGCTTCAAATATGATTGACATAGAATTATTAATAAGAAAAACAACAATTTCTTCCTCGTCTTAATATTTCTCTCGTTGGCGACTTTTATAACGCAGTTTCAACAATAATGAAAGAATCGCAAGATCTTTTTCAGACATCATACAGTAAAATAAAACAAACTGAACTCCAAACTGTTAAAAGTGAAACCAGAGAAAAACAGTGAACACGAAACAGAATCGAAATCAACAGAATATTTGAAAAAGACAGTCAGAGAAACCAACACAATACATCAATAACCCTAATTTGTGCCAACGTAAAATAAAAAGAACACTTTATTTTGATATTTTACGTTACGATCACTGTGAACATACATTATTTCTTACGTTTATGTTTTCACGTACTTTTTATGCTTACGCACTTTGTGAATTGGCACTAAAGTTATCTTCTAGGGTTAATACGACGGGTTCAACGAAAGATTGTATTAAACTTCAATAATATTTGGATTTCATTCTCACTTCATTTAATAAAAACTATAACAAATCATAAATCCACCTATGTCAATGAAGAGAAGTTTCAAGAAGTTATATTAATGTGGGAATTAGTATGTGACAAGCCAAAGGATATACTTTTAAGAATCAAATCATATTCGAAAATAATTCAAAGTTCCTGGAAAACTCGTTTTACTAATTTATCACATATTACAAGCAAAATGAATTTTACTTGTTAGCTCACAACTTTAAGACTACAAATATACGAAATGTATGATGGGTGACAGATACTGTATACATTATCACTAATATAAATTACCAGATAAACCAAACTTATCTAATGAGAAGTAAGATACATCTAAAGAACCTTAATCGTACTTTGGACAAGAGTCAATTGTATTATCAGTGACAAAAATGTTATACTTCCATCGTTTTCTAATCATATCACTAGCCTTTTCTGCGATCATGTAAGTAGGAGCGTTCATGTGAGCAGCAATAGGAAATGGCATAATGCTAGCATCAACCACTCTCAAATTTCTGAATCCTTTGACTTTCAACGTATGGTCAACAACAGCACCTGGATCAGATGAAGGGCCCATTTTACATGTACCTGCTATATGGTACAGAGGTACTGCTAAATGACGTAACAAACATTCTAAATAATCATCTGACATAAATTTTTGATGACATTGGGGGATTGGATTATGAAGATATCTAGAGTTGAATTTTTGCATGGCTGTGGTATTCAAAACTCTTACAAAATCTCTAATACCTTCAATCATACTTTTGATATCATCCAAGTCATCGAAAAAATTAAGATCAATCAAAGGATGATCAAAAATATTTTTGGATTTCAATTTTAATGTTCCTCTCGATTTTCCATGAGTTAAAAGCTGGAAATATATTGGTGAAGTCATACCATATGGCTTTACATATGCTTTGGATAATTCATTATAATTGAATAATTTGAGTAAACCCTCATCACTTAAATCAAATTGACTACAAATAAATTGTTCTGTATTAGGAAGAGAAGAGAGTTTATTTTTAGTATTTATAAAACCAACAGTCTGTGCATTTCCAGGGGTAGTAAAATATCCAAAACCTTTCAAATACTCAGAGACCATTTCATTAATCGGCTTAGAGTCTGTTTCTGTAAAATTGGTAGCAAAAGGGAAAATCAGTGTTGGATGATCGTGTAAATTTTTTCCAACCGGTAAATCCGCAATCACATTGATTCCCAGAGCCTTTAGATCCTCCTTAGGCCCAATTCCAGAATACATTAAAATTTGAGGACTACCAACTGAGCCAGCCGACAAAATTATTTCCTTTGTTGTCTTCGCGTGATACTTTTTATCTCCCACTAAAAACTGAACGCTTGAAGCCACCTTATCATCATTTTCTGTAAAAATTCTAGTAACAAAAGCCCCTTTAACGATGGTCAAATTCTTTCGTTTTGAAGCTGGTTTCAAGAATGCTTTATTTCCGCTACATCTTCTACCTTTGATTGTATTGAATTGTAATTTAGAAAATCCCAGTTGATCTTTTCCATTGTAGTCTAAAATCTTTCGTCCTAATTCTACTTCTGCGTCTAAAAATGCTTGACCAAGTTCACTGAAATTGATCGTATGCTGCACGCCTAACGTTCCATTACTGCCATGGTAATTTTGATCAACATTTTCAGTTAAGAAAGAGTTCTCCATTTTGATGAAATAAGGTAGAACTTCCTCGTAGGACCAGCCAGAATTTCCATCTGATGATAATTTGTCAAAATCTGCTTTGTTACCGCGAATGTATATCATGAAGTTGATAGTTGATGAACCACCGAGTCCTCTGCCTCTTGGCATGTCGCATTGTTTATTTATCATCCCTAAAAAGAATCAACTAGTCAAAAAAATTAAAATCCATTGTGACATGAGGCTATAGAGAATATAGAAAATTGTGAACACACCCAAACAACAGTTCTTCTGGGGCACTGACTGATACCCCCAATTATATCGCGTGAATTGTAATAAACCGGCCATGTTCGGTATATCTGTGACAAGATTGTCATCTCCTCCTGCTTCCAATAGCAAAATCTTCCATTCTGGTACTTCGGACAAACGATTGGCAAGAAGTGTACCAGCTGAACCTGCTCCAATTATAATGAAATCGTACGTCCCGTGGTTACCTATAAAAAAAATTCTATAATATCCATTTATATGTCTAGAATAATTTAGGAAGCAACTAGCATGGAAATACTTGGCTACAGAGGTATCAACTACTGTAAAATGGAATTTTCGCGTGGTAAGGATCAAAATGAAAATAGTTTTTGGATGAATAATGTAATATTTGGAAAAATATAGCTCAGAAGGTGAAAATTGTCAGTTACGTTGGTTATTTAAAAAGAATATATTAAGAGTGAACTATTGCGACCACCATTGTGAGTACTGTGAGTAAATTATTATAATTGTTGATGTGTAGTGTAAGACCGAAGTGTTTAGGTAAGAATAATGAACAAGCTTAGATGAACAGATTTATCAACGTGAATGAGATGAATAGAGATATTAAGCGTTGGTTTTGGTAGATTGGTTTTTGTTTGAATGATACTTTGGTAATCGCATTTGAGAAAATCTAGTTATTCTTGTACATTAAAAAAAATCACGGGAAATTTTTTTTTTTTGAAATTGTATTAGAGATATCCAAAAAGAAATTAGTGGTCTAAATAAATCAAGCATGAGTTATAAATTGCAAAATAAGTGTCTGGCTTATTTAGATAACATTTTTGTTGACCTCATATTTTGAAAAACATATTTATTACACAATTCACTCGACTTTTTCATGACGCTCTTCAAGTAAAACAACAAAAATAGCTCCTTCAACCATTAGTACTTCCAATGATTCAGGAACATTCATTTGTTTTACGATGACATTCTACAAGCATATACTTGAAAATCATCATCCAGCGAGTGTTCAGGAACTCGAAGAAAATTTCGACAACATTGAGGAAACTCACTAGATTCAGGAACAGAAGATCATTGCTTTTGAAATGTAAACACATGAATATTATTCTTCATTGTTATAAAAATCAAGACTTGAAAATAACCGCAATCGTATTGGTCGAACCATAGTCTTATTAATCAATTATGAAATAATAAAGCCAGTAATCCTGAAAATGGAAATTTTTATCCATCTTTCCTGCAATTATCTTATAGTATTTTAAACTTTTTCAACCAAAAATTAATAACGTAATCTTTCTTTAAAATTTTGTCACTTATTATTGAAAAAAGCCTTGCTTCGAACGAAAAGAGCAATCTTCAATTGGAAAGTTTCTATCTAAAACGTCTAATTTTCACTTTCCCAATCCCCGATCTATATTTGATATGGAAAGTATTGAATTCCTGATTTTTTACAGTCCGATATTCTAATGAATTTTTACGTTTTACTGAGCCCAAAAAACATAATATAGAGAAAAATCGGTCGGCCTGTCTGACAGCACGGTAACTTAAGACAGTGACAAATTTTCGAGTAAAATTTTATATTTGAGTTTTTTATTGAGAAGATAGCCTCAAGTTTGTAGATGAGCTTTTTTCAACCTTTTATATTATTGATGGAACTTTGTAGTTTTTTGCATTTATTTTATAAACGGTAGTAAGTATTTATCATAAAATATAGAATCATTAAAATTGATTCTTGAATAACTTGACTCAATATTTACCTGAAACATTCTTCAAAAATATCAGTGATTCATTTGTTATTGTTAAAATTTGAATTGCTATAAAATTTCCTAAATTTCTCTGAAGAAAAGAAATAATGGGAATCATAATTTGTAATTATATAGAATTATTATCACTCATATTTAACTAATAACCTTACATCATTTCTTACATATTATAAAATCTGTCTGGATTGGAAAAAAGATTTTATCATGTACATTTCTGATAGTATTTTGCATTCAGGCACAATGCAATATTTATAAACTGACTTTTGACCTTTTTCATGCTGAAATAAATTGAGAACGAAAACACCTGTTGTGAACAATGAACTGTAATGTCACTGGACATGTTATTTGACGTCATCCATAGAGCGCGCGAAGATAGCGGCGTTTAAACAGCTCAAAATTATTCTCAATTTTGAATATTTTTTAAAATTTGATTACAGCACTTTGGAACATAATTTATATTTTTTATGTAATTCATGGTTGGTAAAATACTGTGAAGCAGAATTTTACTCACCGCATGATGCTTTATCCCACCGTATTTTTAAATTTTATAATTTTCTATATTTACCTGCGTCAATAAATGGAGAATACTTGTATTCATTGTAATCTTTTGGGTACCGGTAATCTTTTGACTCTTGTATAAAAGCATCAATATCTTCCAAAACTTCATTAAGGTTTTGACATAGTACTTTCTGTAAAAATACCACCAATAACAATTGAAGTATTCTGTATTCCATATCTGCAAATAAAAACATTAAATAAAGTAGACTTTTGATAGGCAACTTTCTTTGGACTGAATTGATAGATTGTACTCTTTAATTTCGCTTACGATACAACGAAATTTATAACTTTCTTGAAATATGCAACTAAATTCACTTTCTTCAAGAGTTGTTTTCGATTTTTTTTCACTATACTTGTCCACCCGAAAATAGTACTCAATTTTTTTCATGGATTCCAAATGTACATTTATATATGGGCAGAGTCGCGGGTAGTTACTAGTTTTACTATAAAATTTAGTGTGATTTTCAAAGCAAGCTACCAATGAAATCTTCAATCTTCTACTCATGCACATGATTAATTGTGATACACTTGAAATATCTAAAATGCATTGTTTATTTTCACTTCATACATTTGCTGCAATTTCAGTTCTTTAATCAATTGGATAACTTCTTTATCTTATCTGAACTTGAGGCCAATAAACTCGCAATCAAGAGTTAAATTTTAATTCCTTCAAAATGACTTTTTATTATAGAATTCAATTTTTAAATCAAATTTTCAATTCTTAATGGCAAGTAGTCCAACATTGGTTTGAAATTTTTGAGAGCGGTGCACGCTTCACAAATATCAGATATGCAGCTAGCATATAAAACGGTTATTCTATTTCACCACGTAGGGTAGGAGGAGATTTTTTCTCAACTGGTGCAATTTAAAGCACGAACCAAAGTGTACAAGGGACAAAAAGGTGTTAAAATAATATAATAAAGTTGAGTTATACCTGTTTATTATTTATATCCCATTTATGATGCAATATTTGTTGTTTTTGTCTGCAATTATTACAATGTTCAGTTGAAATAATTATTTTCAGTCGAATACAACTATGGTTTTGTTAGAAGTAAATCTACAACAAAAAATCTAATAACTTTTCACTCCATGATAATTCACAAATTGTAGCACATACTGATTTTAAAATTAATTTGACACTGTCGATCACTTTGTTGTTCTCCAAAAACTGAATACCAATTACAACGTTTCTCCAAGACTCCTTGTTTTTTGTTCGTAGCTACAAGATAACTTTTAGAGTATCTCAGTGTTCTAACCTTGAGCCTTTTTTATTAATTTATGAAAAATATTGTTGATGTTATAGAGTATTCTAAAATATTGCTCTATGCTGATGATTACTAATTATTATTTACATAACTGGATTGTTATAGTAAAGCATAATAGGTTTGTTATCAAAATACTAAATTATTTTTTAACTTTAGTAAATGTTGAATTAGGAGTTACGCAAATAGAATTGACAACATTTACCTTGGCTGAGTAAAGCAGTTGAAAGACCTTGATGTGATTTGAATACATTTTTTCCACTAGTGTGATCGAAATTGAAATATTGTCTCCAAGTTTGGTATATATATATACATATATATATATATATATATATATATATATATATATATATATATATATATATATATATATATATATATATGTATATATATATATATATACTTATATATATAAATAGTATCGCTATTTGAATTTAACATTATTTTGCAAAGAACATAAGGCATCATCACTATGGTAAGGGTAACTAAATCACATGAAATGAACGTTAAAATTTCTTGTAATTGTAATCAATTTTTAAAAAATATTTAAGGGATGAAACACCCCTCAAACTATTCAAGGGCACTCAGTTTGAGAACTATAAGGTGAATTGAGATTTATTTCTTCATATTCGGATTGTATGGATCTTAATTTATACGAAATTATACTTTTCATCTCTTAAAACTATCAACTAGAGGGTTGAATGAACAAATAAATATGTCTCAAAATTGGCCTATGAAAACGACATATAAAATGCAAATTACATGTGAACTAGTGCTGATATTCAAATTTAGATTGCAGATCCAGATTGTAGAGGGTCCAATTAAAGGGATGACATGTGTCAAACATATTTCTCAATTTTTTTTTTTTATTTCAAAATCGTGGGTTTTTTCAATCAAAAAGAGACTTTCTCTTTGATTTTGTTCAAATTTTGTATACAGCCTCTAAAATAGTCAATTCATTGATAAATGTAGTCAAATCAATTTTAAAAAAATATTCAAGGGATGAAACACTCTCTCAAACTATTCATGGGCACCCAGTTTGAAAACTATATGGTGAATTGAGATTAATTTCTTCATATCTGGATTGTATGGACCTTAATTCATACGAAATTATACTTTTCATCTCTTAAAACTATCAACTAGAGGGTTAAATCAACAAATAAATATGTCTCGAAATTGGCCTAAAAACGACATATAAAATGCAAATTACATGTGAACTAGAGCCGATATTCAAATTTGGATTGCAGATTCGGATTGTAGAGGGTCGAATTAAGGGGATGACATGTGTCACACATGTTTCTCAATTTTTTTTTTTTAATTTTAAAATCGTGGGTTATAGTCTAGGGTTTTTTCTATCAAAAAGAGACTTTCTCTTTGATTTTGTTCAAATTTTGCGTACAGCCTCTCAAATAGTCAATTCATTGATAAATGTAGTCAAATCAATTTGAAAAAAATATTTAAGGGATGATACACCCTCTCAAACTATTCATGGGCACCCAGTTTGAAAACTATATGGTAAATTGAGATTAATTTCTCTATATCTGGATTGTATGGACCTTAGTTCATACGAAATTATACTTTTCATCTCTTAAAACTATCAACTAGAGGGTTAAATCAACAAATAAATATGTCTCGAAATTGGCCTAAAAACGACATATAAAATGCAAATTACATGTGAACTAGAGCCGATATTCAAATTTGGATTGCAGATTCGGATTGTAGAGGGTCGAATTAAGGGGATGACATGTGTCACACATGTTTCTCAATTTTTTTTTTTTAATTTTAAAATCGTGGGTTATAGTCTAGGGTTTTTTCTATCAAAAAGAGACTTTCTCTTTGATTTTGTTCAAATTTTGCGTACAGCCTCTCAAATAGTCAATTCATTGATAAATGTAGTCAAATCAATTTGAAAAAAATATTTAAGGGATGATACACCCTCTCAAACTATTCATGGGCACCCAGTTTGAAAACTATATGGTAAATTGAGATTAATTTCTCTATATCTGGATTGTATGGACCTTAGTTCATACGAAATTATACTTTTCATCTCTTAAAACTATCAACTAGAGGGTTAAATCAACAAATAAATATGTCTCGAAATTGGCCTAAAAACGACATATAAAATGCAAATTACATGTGAACTAGAGCCGATATTCACATTTGGATTGCAGATTCGGATTGTAGAGGGTCGAATTAAGGGGATGACATGTGTCACACATGTTTCTCAATTTTTTTTTTTTAATTTTAAAATCGTGGGTTATAGTCTAGGGTTTTTTCTATCAAAAAGAGACTTTCTCTTTGATTTTGTTCAAATTTTGCGTACAGCCTCTCAAATAGTCAATTCATTGATAAATGTAGTCAAATCAATTTGAAAAAAATATTTAAGGGATGATACACCCTCTCAAACTATTCATGGGCACCCAGTTTGAAAACTATATGGTAAATTGAGATTAATTTCTCTATATCTGGATTGTATGGACCTTAGTTCATACGAAATTATACTTTTCATCTCTTAAAACTATCAACTAGAGGGTTAAATCAACAAATAAATATGTCTCGAAATTGGCCTAAAAACGACATATAAAATGCAAATTACATGTGAACTAGAGCCGATATTCACATTTGGATTGCAGATTCGGATTGTAGAGGGTCGAATTAAGGGGATGACATGTGTCACACATGTTTCTCATTTTTTTTTTTAAATTTTAAAATCGTGGGTTATAGTCTTGGGTTTTTTCTATCAAAAAGAGACTTTCTCTTTGATTTTGTTCAAATTTTGCGTACAGCCTCTCAAATAGTCAATTCATTGATAAATGTAGTCAAATCAATTTGAAAAAAAAATTTAGGGGATGATACACCCTCTCAAACTATTCATGGGCACCCAGTTTGAAAACTATATGGTAAATTGAGATTAATTTCTCTATATCTGGATTGTATGGACCTTAGTTCATACGAAATTATACTTTTCATCTCTTAAAACTATCAACTAGAGGGTTAAATCAACAAATAAATATGTCTCGAAATTGGCCTAAAAACGACATATAAAATGCAAATTACATGTGAACTAGAGCCGATATTCACATTTGGATTGCAGATTCGGATTGTAGAGGGTCGAATTAAGGGGATGACATGTGTCACACATGTTTCTCATTTTTTTTTTTAAATTTTAAAATCGTGGGTTATAGTCTTGGGTTTTTTCTATCAAAAAGAGACTTTCTCTTTGATTTTGTTCAAATTTTGCGTACAGCCTCTCAAATAGTCAATTCATTGATAAATGTAGTCAAATCAATTTGAAAAAAAAATTTAGGGGATGATACACCCTCTCAAACTATTCATGGGCACCCAGTTTGAAAACTATATGGTAAATTGAGATTAATTTCTCTATATCTGGATTGTATGGACCTTAGTTCATACGAAATTATACTTTTCATCTCTTAAAACTATCAACTAGAGGGTTAAATCAACAAATAAATATGTCTCGAAATTGGCCTAAAAACGACATATAAAATGCAAATTACATGTGAACTAGAGCCGATATTCACATTTGGATTGCAGATTCGGATTGTAGAGGGTCGAATTAAGGGGATGACATGTGTCACACATGTTTCTCATTTTTTTTTTTAAATTTTAAAATCGTGGGTTATAGTCTTGGGTTTTTTCTATCAAAAAGAGACTTTCTCTTTGATTTTGTTCAAATTTTGCGTACAGCCTCTCAAATAGTCAATTCATTGATAAATGTAGTCAAATCAATTTGAAAAAAAAATTTAGGGGATGATACACCCTCTCAAACTATTCATGGGCACCCAGTTTGAAAACTATATGGTAAATTGAGATTAATTTCTCTATATCTGGATTGTATGGACCTTAGTTCATACGAAATTATACTTTTCATCTCTTAAAACTATCAACTAGAGGGTTAAATCAACAAATAAATATGTCTCGAGATTGGCCTAAAAACGACATATAAAATGCAAATTACATGTGAACTAGAGCCGATATTCAAATTTGGATTGCAGATTCGGATTGTAGAGGGTCGAATTAAGGGGATGACATGTGTCACACATGTTTCTCAATTTTTTTTTTTTAATTTTAAAATCGTGGGTTATAGTCTAGGGTTTTTTCTATCAAAAAGAGACTTTCTCTTTGATTTTGTTCAAATTTTGCGTACAGCCTCTCAAATAGTCAATTCATTGATAAATGTAGTCAAATCAATTTGAAAAAAATATTTAAGGGATGATACACCCTCTCAAACTATTCATGGGCACCCAGTTTGAAAACTATATGGTAAATTGAGATTAATTTCTCTATATCTGGATTGTATGGACCTTAGTTCATACGAAATTATACTTTTCATCTCTTAAAACTATCAACTAGAGGGTTAAATCAACAAATAAATATGTCTCGAAATTGGCCTAAAAACGACATATAAAATGCAAATTACATGTGAACTAGAGCCGATATTCACATTTGGATTGCAGATTCGGATTGTAGAGGGTCGAATTAAGGGGATGACATGTGTCACACATGTTTCTCAATTTTTTTTTTTTAATTTTAAAATCGTGGGTTATAGTCTAGGGTTTTTTCTATCAAAAAGAGACTTTCTCTTTGATTTTGTTCAAATTTTGCGTACAGCCTCTCAAATAGTCAATTCATTGATAAATGTAGTCAAATCAATTTGAAAAAAATATTTAAGGGATGATACACCCTCTCAAACTATTCATGGGCATCCAGTTTGAAAACTATATGGTAAATTGAGATTAATTTCTCTATATCTGGATTGTATGGACCTTAGTTCATACGAAATTATACTTTTCATCTCTTAAAACTATCAACTAGAGGGTTAAATCAACAAATAAATATGTCTCGAAATTGGCCTAAAAACGACATATAAAATGCAAATTACATGTGAACTAGAGCCGATATTCACATTTGGATTGCAGATTCGGATTGTAGAGGGTCGAATTAAGGGGATGACATGTGTCACACATGTTTCTCATTTTTTTTTTTAAATTTTAAAATCGTGGGTTATAGTCTTGGGTTTTTTCTATCAAAAAGAGACTTTCTCTTTGATTTTGTTCAAATTTTGCGTACAGCCTCTCAAATAGTCAATTCATTGATAAATGTAGTCAAATCAATTTGAAAAAAAAATTTAGGGGATGATACACCCTCTCAAACTATTCATGGGCACCCAGTTTGAAAACTATATGGTAAATTGAGATTAATTTCTCTATATCTGGATTGTATGGACCTTAGTTCATACGAAATTATACTTTTCATCTCTTAAAACTATCAACTAGAGGGTTAAATCAACAAATAAATATGTCTCGAAATTGGCCTAAAAACGACATATAAAATGCAAATTACATGTGAACTAGAGCCGATATTCAAATTTGGATTGCAGATTCGGATTGTAGAGGGTCGAATTAAGGGGATGACATGTGTCACACATGTTTCTCAATTTTTTTTTTTTAATTTTAAAATCGTGGGTTATAGTCTAGGGTTTTTTCTATCAAAAAGAGACTTTCTCTTTGATTTTGTTCAAATTTTGCGTACAGCCTCTCAAATAGTCAATTCATTGATAAATGTAGTCAAATCAATTTGAAAAAAATATTTAAGGGATGATACACCCTCTCAAACTATTCATGGGCACCCAGTTTGAAAACTATATGGTAAATTGAGATTAATTTCTCTATATCTGGATTGTATGGACCTTAGTTCATACGAAATTATACTTTTCATCTCTTAAAACTATCAACTAGAGGGTTAAATCAACAAATAAATATGTCTCGAAATTGGCCTAAAAACGACATATAAAATGCAAATTACATGTGAACTAGAGCCGATATTCACATTTGGATTGCAGATTCGGATTGTAGAGGGTCGAATTAAGGGGATGACATGTGTCACACATGTTTCTCAATTTTTTTTTTAAATTTTAAAATCGTGGGTTATAGTCTTGGGTTTTTTCTATCAAAAAGAGACTTTCTCTTTGATTTTGTTCAAATTTTGCGTACATACTCTCAAATAGTCAGTTCATTGATAAATGTAGTCAAATCAATTTGAAAAAAATATCTAAGGGATGAAACACCCTCTCAAACTATTCATGGGCACCCAGTTTGAAAACTATATGGTGAATTGAGATTTATTTCTTCATATTCGGATTGTATGGACCTTAATTTATACGAAATTATACTTTTCATCTCTTAAAACTATCAACTAGAGGGTTAAATCAACAAATAAATATGTCTCGAAATTGGCCTAAAAACGACATATAAAATGCAAATTACATGTGAACTAGAGCCGATATTTAAATTTGGATTGCAGATTTGGATTGTAGAGGGTCGAATTAAGGGGATGACATGTGTCACACATGTTTCTCAATTTTTTTTTTTTAATTTTAAAATCGTAGGTTATAGTCTTGGGTTTTTTCTATCAAAAAGAGACTTTCTCTTTGATTCTGTTCAAATTTTGCGTACAGCCTCTCAAATAGTCAATTCATTGATAAATGTAGTCAAATCAATTTGAAAAAAATATTTAAGGGATGAAACACCCTCTCAAACTATTCATGGGCACCCAGTTTGAAAACTATATGGTGAATTGAGATTAATTTCTTCATATCTGGATTGTATGGACCTTAATTCATACGAAATTATACTTTTCATCTCTTAAAACTATCAACTAGAGGGTTAAATCAACAAATAAATATGTCTCGAAATTGGCCTAAAAACGACATATAAAATGCAAATTACATGTGAACTAGAGCCGATATTCAAATTTGGATTGCAGATTTGGATTGTAGAGGGTCGAATTAAGGGGATGACATGTGCCACACATGTTTCTCAATTTTTTTTTTAAATTTTAAAATCGTGGGTTATAGTCTTGGGTTTTTTCTATCAAAAAGAGACTTTCTCTTTGATTTTGTTCAAATTTTGCGTACAGCCTCTCAAATAGTCAATTCATTGATAAATGTAGTCAAATCAATTTGAAAAAAATATTTAAGGGATGAAACACCCTCTCAAACTATTCATGGGCACCCAGTTTGAAAACTATATGGTGAATTGAGATTAATTTCTTCATATCTGGATTGTATGGACCTTAATTCATACGAAATTATACTTTTCATCTCTTAAAACTATCAACTAGAGAATTAACTCAACAAATAAATATGTCTCGAAATTGGCCTAAAAACGACATATAAAATGCAAATTACATGTGAACTAGAGCCGATATTCAAATTTGGATTGCAGATTCGGATTGTAGAGGGTCAAATTAAGGGGATGACATGTGTCACACAAATTTCTCAATTTTTTTTTTTTATTTCAAAATCGTGGGTTATAGTCTTGGGTTTTTTCTATCAAAAAGAGACTTTCTCTTTGATTTTGTTCAAATTTTGCGTACAGCCTCTCAAATAGTCAATTCATTGATAAATGTAGTCAAATCAATTTGAAAAAAATATTTAAGGGATGAAACACCCTCTCAAACTATTCATGGGCACCCAGTTTGAAAACTATATGGTGAATTGAGATTAATTTCTTCATATCTGGATTGTATGGACCTTAATTCATACGAAATTATACTTTTCATCTCTTAAAACTATCAACTAGAGGGTTAAATCAACAAATAAATATGTTTCGAAATTGGCCTAAAAACGACATATAAAATGCAAATTACATGTGAACTAGAGCCGATATTCAAATTTGGATTGCAGATTCGGATTGTAGAGGGTCGAATTAAGAGGATGACATGTGTCACACAAATTTCTCAATTTTTTTTTTTATTTCAAAATCGTGGTTTATAGTCTTGGGTTTTTTCTATCAAAAAGAGACTTTCTCTTTGATTTTGTTCAAATTTTGCGTACAGCCTCTCAAATAGTCAATTCATTGATAAATGTAGTCAAATCAATTTGAAAAAAATATTTAAGGGATGAAACACCCTCTCAAACTATTCATGGGCACCCAGTTTGAAAACTATATGGTGAATTGAGATTAATTTCTTCATATCTGGATTGTATGGACCTTAATTCATACGAAATTATACTTTTCATCTCTTAAAACTATCAACTAGAGAGTTAAATCAACAAATAAATATGTCTCGAAATTGGCCTAAAAACGACATATAAAATGCAAATTACATGTGAACTAGAGCCGATATTCAAATTTGGATTGCAGATTCGGATTGTAGAGGGTCGAATAAGGGGATGACATGTGTCACACAAATTTCTCAATTTTTTTTTTTTATTTCAAAATCGTGGGTTATAGTCTTGGGTTTTTTCTATCAAAAAGGGACTTTCTCTTTGATTTTGTTCAAATTTTGCGTACAGCCTCTCAAATAGTCAATTCATTGATAAATGTAGTCAAATCAATTTGAAAAAATATTTAAGGGATGAAACACCCTCTCAAACTATTCATGGGCACCCAGTTTGAAAACTATATGGTGAATTGAGAATAATTTCTTCATATCTGGATTGTATGGACCTTAATTCATACGAAATTATACTTTTCATCTCTTAAAACTATCAACTAGAGGGTTAAATCAACAAATAAATATGTTTCGAAATTGGCCTAAAAACGACATATAAAATGCAAATTACATGTGAACTAGAGCCGATATTCAAATTTGGATTGCAGATTCGGATTGTAGAGGGTCGAATTAAGAGGATGACATGTGTCACACAAATTTCTCAATTTTTTTTTTTAATTTCAAAATCGTGGGTTATAGTCTTGGGTTTTTTTATCAAAAAGAGACTTTCTCTTTGATTTTGTTCAAATTTTGCGTACAGCCTCTCAAATAGTCAATTCATTGATAAATGTAGTCAAATCAATTTGAAAAAAATATTTAAGGGATGAAACACCCTCTCAAACTATTCATGGGCACCCAGTTTGAAAACTATATGGTGAATTGAGATTAATTTCTCCATATCTGGATTGTATGGACCTTAATTCATACGAAATTATACTTTTCATCTCTTAAAACTATCAACTAGAGGGTTAAATCAACAAATAAATATGTCTCGAAATTGGCCTAAAAACGACATATAAAATGCAAATTACATGTGAACTAGAGCCGATATTCAAATTTGGATTGCAGATTTGGATTGTAGAGGGTCGAATTAAGGGGATGACATGTGTCACACATGTTTCTCAATTTTTTTTTTTTAATTTTAAAATCGTGGGTTATAGTCTTGGGTTTTTTCTATCGAAAAGAGACTTTCTCTTTGATTTTGTTCAAATTTTGCGTACAGCCTCTCAAATAATCAATTCATTGATAAATGTAGTCAAATCAATTTGAAAAAAATATCTAAGGGATGAAACACCCTCTCAAACTATTCATGGGCACCCAGTTTGAAAACTATATGCTGAATTGAGATTAATTTCTTCATATCTGGATTGTATGGACCTTAATTCATACGAAATTATACTTTTCATCTCTTAAAACTATCAACTAGAGGGTTAAATCAACAAATAAATATGTCTCGAAATTGGCCTAAAAACGACATATAAAATGCAAATTACATGTGAACTAGAGCCGATATTCAAATTTGGATTGCAGATTCGGATTGTAGAGGGTCGAATTAAGGGGATGACATGTGTCACACAAATTTCTCAATTTTTTTTTTTATTTTAAAATCGTGGGTTATAGTCTTGGGTTTTTTCTATGAAAAAGAGATTTTCTCTTTGATTTTGTTCAAATTTTGCGTACAGCCTCTCAAATAGTCAATTTATTGATAAATGTAGTCAAATCAATCTGAAAAAAATATTTAAGGGATGATACACCCTCTCAAACTATTCATGGGCACCCAGTTTGAAAACTATATGGTGAATTGAGATTAACTTCTTCATATTTGGATTGTATGGACCTTAATTCATACGGAATAATACTTTTCATCTCTTAAAACTATCAACTAGAGGGTTAAATCAACAAATAAATATGTCTCGAAATTGGCCTAAAAACGACATATAAAATGCAAATTACATGTGAACCAGAGCCGATATTCAAATATGGATTGCAGATTCGGATTGTAGAGGGTCGAATTAAGGGGATGACATGTGTCACACAAATTTCTCAATTTTTTTTTTTTATTTCAAAATCGTGGGTTATAGTCTTGGGTGTTTTCTATCAAAAAGAGACTTTCTCTTTGATTTTGTTCAAATTTTGCGTACAGCCTCTCAAATAGTCAATTCATTGATAAATGTAGTCAAATCAATTTGAAAAAAATATTTAAGGGATGAAACACCCTCTCAAACTATTCATGGGCACCCAGTTTGAAAACTATATGGTGAATTGAGATTAATTTCTTCATATCTGGATCGTATGGACCTTAATTCATACGAAATTATACTTTTCATCTCTTGAAACTATCAACTAGAGGGTTAAATCAACAAATAAATATGTCTCGAAATTGGCCTAAAAACGACATATAAAATGCAAATTACATGTGAACTAGAGCCGATATTTAAATTTGGATTGCAGATTTGGATTGAAGAGGGTCTAATTAAGGGGATGACATGTGTCACACATGTTTCTCAATTTTTTTTTTTTAATTTTAAAATCGTGGGTTATAGTCTTGGGTTTTTTCTATCAAAAAGAGACTTTCTCTTTGATTTTGATCAAATTTTGCGTACTGCCTCTCAAATAGTCAATTCATTGATAAATGTAGTCAAATCAATTTGAAAAAAATATCTAAGGGATGAAACACCCTCTCAAACTATTCATGGGCACCCAGTTTGAAAACTATATGGTGAATTGAGATTAATTTCTTCATATCTGGATTGTATGGTCCTTAATTCATACGAAATTATACTTTTCATCTCTTAAAACTATCAACTAGAGGGTTAAATCAACAAATAAATATGTCTCGAAATTGGCCTAAAAACGACATATAAAATGCAAATTACATGTGAACTAGAGCCTATATTCAAATTTGGATTGCAGATTCGGATTGTAGAGGGTCAAATTAAGGGGATGACATGTGTCACACAGATTTCTCAATTTTTTTTTTTTATTTTAAAATCGTGGGTTATAGTCTTGGGTTTTTTCTATGAAAAAGAGATTTTCTCTTTGATTTTGTTCAAATTTTGCGTACAGCCTCTCAAATAGTCAATTTATTGATAAATGTAGTCAAATCAATCTGAAAAAAATATTTAAGGGATGATACACCCTCTCAAACTATTCATGGGCACCCAGTTTGAAAACTATATGGTGAATTGAGATTAATTTCTTCATATCTGGATTGTATGGACCTTAATTCATACGAAATTATACTTTTCATCTCTTGAAACTATCAACTAGAGGGTTAAATCAACAAATAAATATGTCTCGAAATTGGCCTAAAAACGACATATAAAATGCAAATTACATGTGAACTAGAGCCGATATTCAAATTTGGATTTCAGATTCGGATTGTAGAGGGTCAAATTAAGGGGATGACATGTGTCACACAAATTTCTCAATTTTTTTTTTTTATTTCAAAATCGTGGGTTATAGTCTTGGGTGTTTTCTATCAAAAAGAGACTTTCTCTTTGATTTTGTTCAAATTTTGCGTACAGCCTCTCAAATAGTCAATTCATTGATAAATGTAGTCAAATCAATTTGAAAAAAATATCTAAGGGATGAAACACCCTCTCAAACTATTCATGGGCACCCAGTTTGAAAACTATATGATTAATTGAGATTTATTTCTTCATATTCGGATTGTATGGACCTTAATTTATACGAAATTATACTTTTCATCTCTTGAAACTATCAACTAGAGGGTTAAATCAACAAATAAATATGTCTCGAAATTGGCCTAAAAACGACATATAAAATGCAAATTACATGTGAACTAGAGCCGATATTTAAATTTGGATTGCAGATTTGGATTGTAGAGGGTCGAATCAAGGGGATGACATGTGTCACACATGTTTCTCAATTTTTTTTTTTTAATTTTAAAATCGTAGGTTATAGTCTTGGGTGTTTTCTATCAAAAAGAGACTTTCTCTTTGATTTTGTTCAAATTATGCGTACAGCCTCTCAAATAGTCAATTCATTGATAAATGTAGTCAAATCAATTTGAAAAAAATATTTAAGGGATGATACACCCTCTCAAACTATTCATGAGCACCCAGTTTGAAAACTACATGGTGAATTGAGATTTATTTCTTCATATTCGGATTGTATGGACCTTAATTTATACGAAATTATACTTATCATCTCTCAACCCTTCGTTAGTGTTGTGGGGTATGGCATACCCCACTAACTCTATTTCCAATCGTAAAATCAATTTAAGACAAACAAGTGATTTCTTTTTTTCAGTAGCTTAGAATTATACTTGAACAAAGAGAACAGACTTATATACAACTATGTATAAACTTTCAATTGAGCATCAGACTTGCTGGAATTTGGTTGGGGTATGATATACCTTGGTACACTTTTAAAGTAACTTCTTATGTAGATGTAGAAAAGTTCTATGTACATTTTTGTTGGATATTCCATTCCAATAATTTATTGTGTAATTATTCCTAAAATATGAACGCACATCTCACTGCAATGCTAGGCCCTGGTTCAGTCAGAAATTAGTGTTATTCCCATATATTAACGATTTGTGTCAGAATGAGGGCTCTAATCGAAAAAATTTATATAAGGTACCCCAACTATTTTCAGAAAATAATATAGGTTTACTTGAAAGAAAATTTAGATTTACAACCCCAATTTTGAGATTTCGATACAATTATATGAAAAAATTACTTGCTTTGTCAACTCGAAATTAAGGCTGTCAATCGAAAAAATTTTTCAAGTAAGGTCATATTATTTTCAAAAAATAATTCAACTCTGTCATTTACAATTTTTTGATTACGGTTCTGGTTCAGTCAAAAATCCGTATTATTGCCATAATTCGCCGATTTCTGTCAAAATTAAGGCTCCAATCAAAAAATGTTATATGAGAGACCCTAATTATTTTCGAAAAAAAACATGAGTTTACTTGAAAGTTTTTTTCGATTTACTGCAATTTCATTGAATTTGGAGTATAGTTCCACAAGAGGCTAGTAGATGGCAGCATCTAGCACGTTTTGAGACGATACAAAATTATTCCTCGATTTTCCGCGAATTGACTACTTTTATCGAGAAATAAATGAAGAATTCGATACTACAATTTCAATTTCTGTCGATTACGTGAAAAATTTTTAGTAATTTATCGTTTTTTGAACAAAAGTTTCTGACGCCGTTTACTCGAAATTAAGACCGTTATCCGAAAAAATCTTTCAAGTAAACTCATAATATTTTCAAAAAATACTCAGAGTTTGTCATTAACTAATTTTTGATTACGGCCCTGGTTCAGTCAGAAATTAGTGTTATTGCCATATATCAACGATTTGTGTCAGAATGAGGGCTCTAATCGAAAAAATTTATATAAAGTACCCCAACTATTTTCAAAAAATAATATAGGTTCACTTGAAAGAAAATTTAGATTTACGACCCCAATTTTGAGATTTCGATACAATTATATGAAAAAATTACTTGCTTTGTCAACTCGAAATTAAGGCTGTCAATCGAAAAAATCTTTCAAGTAAGGTCATATTATTTTCAAAAAATAATTCAACTCTGTCATCTACAATTTTTTGATTACGGTTCTGGTTCAGTCAAAAATCCGTATTATTGCCATAATTCTCCGATTTCTGTCAAAATTAAGGCTCCAATCAAAAAATGTTATATGAAAGACCCTAATTATTTTCGAAAAAAAACATGAGTTTACTTGAAAGTTTTTTTCGATTTACTGCAATTTCATTGAAATTTGGAGTATAGTTCCACAAGAGGCTAGTAGATGGCAGCATCTAGCACGTTTTGAGACGATACAAAATTATTCCTCGATTTTCCGCGAATTGACTACTTTTATCGAGAAATAAATGAAGAATTCGATACTACAATTTCAATTTCTGTCGATTACGTGAAAAATTTTTAGTAATTTATCGTTTTTTGAACAAAAGTTTCTGACGCCATTTACTTGAAATTAAGACCGTTAACCGAAAAAATCTTTCAAGTAAACTCATAATATTTTCAAAAAATGCTCAGAGTTTGTCATTAACTAATTTTTGATTACGGCCCTGGTTCAGTCAGAAATTAGTGTTATTGCCATATATCAACGATTTGTGTCAGAATGAGGGCTCTAATCGAAAAAATTTATATAAAGTACCCCAACTATTTTCAAAAAATAATATAGGTTTACTTGAAAGAAAATCTAGATTTACAACCCCAATTTTGAGATTTCGATAAAATTATATGAAAAAATTACTTGCTTTGTCAACTCGAAATTAAGGCTGTCAATCGAAAAAATCTTTTAAGTAAGGTCATATTATTTTCAAAAAATAATTCAACTCTGTTATCCACAATTTTTTGATTACGGTTCTGGTTCAGTCAAAAATCCCTATTATTGCCATAATTCTCCGATTTCTGTCAAAATTAAGGCTCCAATCAAAAAATGTTATATGAAAGACCCTAATTATTTTCGAAAAAAAACATGAGTTTACTTGAAAGTTTTTTTCGATTTACTGCAATTTCATTGAAATTTGGAGTATTGTTCCACAAGAGGCTAGTAGATGGCAGCATCTAGCACGTTTTGAGACGATACAAAATTATTCCTCGATTTTCCGCGAATTGACTACTTTTATCGAGAAATAAATGAAGAATTCGATACTACAATTTCAATTTCTGTCGATTACGTGAAAAATTTTTAGTAATTTATCGTTTTTTGAACAAAAGTTTCTGACGCCGTTTACTCGAAATTAAGACCTTTAACCGAAAAAATCTTTCAAGTAAACTCATAATATTTTCAAAAAATGCTCAGAGTTTGTCATTAACTAATTTTTGATTACGGCCCTGGTTCAGTCAGAAATTAGTGTTTTTGCCATATATTAACGATTTGTGTCAGAATGAGGGCTCTAATCGAAAAAAGTTATATAAAGTACCCCAACTATTTTCAAAAAATAATATAGGTTCACTTGAAAGAAAATTTAGATTTACGACCCCAATTTTGAGATTTCGATACAATTATATGAAAAAATTACTTGCTTTGTCAACTCGAAATTAAGGCTGTCAATCGAAAAAATCTTTTAAGTAAGGTCATATTATTTTCAAAAAATAATTCAACTCTGTCATTTACAATTTTTTGATTACGGTTCTGGTTCAGTCAAAAATCCCTATTATTGCCATAATTCGCCGATTTCTGTCAAAATTAAGGCTCCAATCAAAAAATGTTATATGAAAGACCCTAATTATTTTCGAAAAAAAACATGAGTTTACTTGAAAGTTTTTTTCGATTTACTGCAATTTCATTGAAATTTGGAGTATAGTTCCACAAGAGGCTAGTAGATGGCAGCATCTAGCACGTTTTGAGACGATACAAAATTATTCCTCGATTTTCCGCGAATTGACTACTTTTATCGAGAAATAAATGAAGAATTCGATACTACAATTTCAATTTCTGTCGATTACGTGAAAAATTTTTAGTAATTTATCGTTTTTTGAACAAAAGTTTCTGACGCCATTTACTTGAAATTAAGACCGTTAACCGAAAAAATCTTTCAAGTAAACTCATAATATTTTCAAAAAATGCTCAGAGTTTGTCATTAACTAATTTTTGATTACGGCCCTGGTTCAGTCAGAAATTAGTGTTTTTGCCATATATTAACGATTTGTGTCAGAATGAGGGCTCTAATCGAAAAAAGTTATATAAAGTACCCCAACTATTTTCAAAAAATAATATAGGTTCACTTGAAAGAAAATTTAGATTTACGACCCCAATTTTGAGATTTCGATACAATTATATGAAAAAATTACTTGCTTTGTCAACTCGAAATTAAGGCTGTCAATCGAAAAAATCTTTCAAGTAAGGTCATATTATTTTCAAAAAATAATTCAACTCTGTCATTTACAATTTTTTGATTACGGTTCTGGTTCAGTCAAAAATCCGTATTATTGCCATAATTCGCCGATTTCTGTCAAAATTAGGGCTCCAATCAAAAAATGTTATATGAAAGACCTTAATTATTTTCGAAAAAAAACATGAGTTTACTTGAAAGTTTTTTTCGATTTACTGCAATTTAATTGAAATTTGGAGTATAGTTCCACAAGAGGCTAGTAGATGGCAGCATCTAGCTCGTTTTGAGACAATACAAAATTATTCCTCGATTTTCTGCAAATTGACAACTTTTATCGGAAAATATATAAAGTATTCGAAGCTATAATTTCAATTTCTGTCGATGTCATTCTAAATTTAAAATTATATTACGTTATACAATAAGCTATTTCATATTTTGGTATTTTTTAAGGCCAATTTAGCCAAAAGTCAAAAGACAAGCAGAAGATGTTCTGTTTGTCCTAGAAACAAAGATAGAATAGTAAATTGTGCAACAAGTGCGATAAGTTGTCGATTGCCCACGAAAGCGAAGTTGGGCGTACACGAACGAAGCAAGTGCGTTCATTCGCTCAAGTGGATAATTGACAACACCGCACGAGTTGCCGATACTATTTTTTATTGCGAATGCGGGATAAGTACCATTTTGCGCTAATTTTTCTAAGCGGTAAATGATTTGCGTACGACAAGATTACTTGTCACACGCGTATTATACTTGACGCACTCAAAAGCCAAAGAGCCATTTACTGCCCAGAAAAACGTGCGCAAAATAGTGCTTATGTATTAAAAAGACATTAAATGCTTGTAAGCGATGTAGAATTCCACTGTGCTTGGAACATTGCAACTTAGAGTTGCAAAAACTGTGCCCAGTTTGAGGAGCAATAATTTTTTTTTCTTTGATGATACTTGAGTAATTTTTTCTTGCTTTACTTATTTGATCCTTCTTCTCGGAAAATACTGTGAGATCTTTGATGTGTGATGATATAAGAAGTATTTATAGGCGATAATATTGATGTATGTTTTTTCCAAGGCAGACTTGCTGTTATTTTGATTTATCTTTTATATGTTTACAATAAATATAGCTGGATACATTTTGTTCAGTTTATATCACAACAAGTTGTGGAACATGTGCAAACAGAAAAATTATCACAACACCAACCGTGAAACTTTTTTCGAGAACACTAACGTAGGGTTAAAACTATCAACTAGAGGGTTAAATCAACAAATAAATATATCTCGAAATTGGCCTAAAAACGACTAATAAAATGCAAATTACATGTGAACTGGAGCCAATATTCAACTTTGGATTGCAGATTCGGATTGTAGAGGGTCGAATTAAGTGGATGACATGTGTCACACAAATTTCTCAATTTTTTTTTTTTTATTTCAAAATCGTGGGTTATTGTCTTGGGTTTTCTCAATCAAAAAGGGACTCTTCCTTTGATTTCGTTCAAATTCTGTATACAGCCTCTAAAATGGTCTATTTATCGATAAATGTAGTCAAATAAATTTCAAAGAAATATATAGGGGCTGAAACACCCTCTCAAACTATCCATGGCCACCCAGTGTGAAAACTAAAAGGTGAATTGAGATTTATTTCTTCATATTCGGATTGAATGGACCTTAATTCATACGAAATTATACTCTTCATCTTTCAAAACTATCAGCTAGAGGGTTTAATCAACAAATAAATATATCTCGAAATTGGCCTAAAAACGACTAATAAAATGCAAACTACATGTGAACTGGAGCCGATATTCAAATTTAGATTGCAGATTCGGATTGTAGAGGGTCGAATTAAGGGGATGACATGTGTCACACGAATTTCTCAATTTAATTTTTTTTATTCCAAAATCGTGGATTATAGTCTTGGGTTTTTTCAATCAAAAAGGGACTCTCTCTATGATTTTGTTCAAATTCTGCATACAGCCTCTAAAATGGTCTATTTATTGATAAATGTGGTCAAATTAATTTCAAAAAAATATTTAAGGGATGAAACACCCTCTCAAACTATTCATGGCCACCCAGTGTGAAAACTAAAAGGTGAATTGAGATTTATTTCTTCATATTCGGATTGTCTGGATCTTAATTCATACGAAATTATACTTTTCATCTCTTAAAACTATCAACTAGAGGGTCAAATCAACAAATAAATATGTCTCGAAATTGGCCTAAAAATGACTTATAAAATGCAAATTACATGTGTTTTTTTTCCATTAAAAAAGGGACTTTTTCTTCACCTGAAGCAATGCATTCAAAGAGATAAAAATATTTTGGGCCACATGTGCTCCTTTTATAAGGAAATATTACAGTGTTGTGAATGTTGCTAACATTTCCTAAGTATACTGTGTCTAATTTAAGCACAAACTGCAATTTGTGCACTTTATTCCCTGCGGGAGAAATTTGAGGAGAATTTATGTAACAAACTTTCACTGTTTACTCACGAAATTAGCTCTAAAACAATCTAGATTCTAGACTGTAGGCAGACAGGGTAATTAATTGCTTGTTGAATATCTACAAATACTTCCCAGACAGATCAATTTTTATGCGTTTTGAATGTGTTCTACATTAGTTAAGAACACTTTGTTTGTACAATAAATGTTGGAAGACTCAATAATTCTATAAAAGTCTAAATGAGCCCGTGTTGAAAGATTATGTCCATGGAACAAAATTAGAATTAAATATTATGGTAAAAAAAAAAAACTATCCCAGCTGATACATTGAGATATTATTCCGGCTATTAGAAAGGGTTGCCACATGATTATTTCATTGTCTTTTCTCTGGAATTGATTAAATCCACCTAACTGTAATTACTCCGAATGTGTGGTTCGAGCTCGACTTGATAAATATTCATTTACTTTGACTGGAGGCAAAGTAGGAAATGGCAAACACCGGGCTTTTGTCTTGAGCAATTGATCCACATTACTCGGCGTTTGGCAG
The DNA here is from genome assembly GCA_963989225.1 of Dromius quadrimaculatus. Classification (NCBI taxonomy): domain Eukaryota; kingdom Metazoa; phylum Arthropoda; class Insecta; order Coleoptera; family Carabidae; genus Dromius; species Dromius quadrimaculatus. The sequence continues at coordinate 48,486,358 of OZ022332.1, read as the reverse complement.
ACAGTTACTCTGTGCTCACCAAATAGCGAATTGTATTCAAATTCACTGAAGCTATCTGCTGGAATACTCCAATGTTCTATAATAAGATCCACAAAACCTAGAATTATACATTAAAATATTAAACAGAACAACTTGGATTTCGTCGTAGATTTCTAAATACACAAAACGACGACGAGATGTAAGGAATCAAGACAACATTGATGCTATGAGAGAGTGTTGGCTACGGTGGAAAATATCAGACGATGATAAGGGATCTTTTTTTTTGTTTTTTGTTACAAAAAACTGATTTGAATGCATGTTCTTCCAATTCCAATTTTTCTTTAGATCTCCAGAATTAGGAAAATCTCAAATGTTCTATAGAAGAACTGCTGGCTTTTACCTGGAAGTTTTTTTCGTTTCAGTTCATAATTGAAAACGCGAATGAAAATTAGTTACGTATTCGTGCCCTTGTACTGCCATTTCCCATTTCCTGCGCTTATTGCTCAAACAGGAATTGGCAATCAAAGAAATAATGAAGTCATATCTTTTCTTGGCAGTACCTCTGCAGTCTACACACAGCATTGGAAAATTTAATCTAACATTACTTCTGCTTGGTTAATTTCACTGCCTCAGGTAACGACTTAAAGCTCGAATATCGAAAGCTCAGAGTTCAGAAACTTCCATTCCAATGTAATCTATTCAAATTGGATTCGATTCCAAAGGAATACGAGTAATTCTCTTTGAAAATATTGTTTTATAAAGTTCGCAGAACCCGTGAAATCCGTAATACCCTAAGATTTACGAGGGTCGGTAGATAAGTAATGCAGATTTCCGATTATTTCAAGAAAAGAAAAAGCTATTTAGATAATGCAAAAAGGCTGTGGAAGTGCAGTTCATTGGTTTAGAAACGTAATATTTTGTGCACGCTACTGGCAATTCGGAATATCAATTACCCTATTTAGTCAAGTGGAAATAATCTGCAAAAAACATTAACATTTCACAACGAAATCGTCTTGACAAAACCATTCAAATACAAATTACATATACAGCTCTTTGTTCGGTTGCTTGAAAGTAGCTTTTTGATGTGAATATCTCTTTAAATTTGATCAACACTTTAGTACACTTCGGAAAATCTTATAACAAAAGTTGACGGTATAATAACAAACAAGTTTCCTAGTTACAGCAAGTAACTAGAGTAATTTCTCTGACAGAAACCACAATGACAGGACATACATTGCTAAAAATTTTGATTGGAATACAACAAAAGTCGGACATTAAACATTGAAGGCACCACGGGAGTTGAACAGACAATAATGTCTACGGTCAACGTACACCCTTGATACCTTAATTACTATAGTTTACCACTGCTGCCAATTATACTTTAATTAAAAAAAAAAAATTCGACTTATAATTTCTGTCTTTTTTGTTACAGTTCTTCGCGACGAATTTCGCTTGACTCCCGTGGACACTCGCGTGGCTGCAGGGGAGACAGCTCTCTTGCAATGCGGGGCACCACGCGGTCATCCAGAGCCCACTCTAGTGTGGCGCAAAGATGGTCACGAGCTTCAAGTTGATGGACGGCGTCTCCGAATTGTTGACGGTGGAAACCTCATGATTTCCGACGTCAGGCAGTACGATGAGGGCAGGTATCAATGCGTAGCGCACAATCTCGTTGGGAATAGAGAGACTAATGTAGCTACGTTAACTGTTCATGGTAAGCAAACTTTGATAATGTTTTATTGCTACGCAATCACGAAAATTGTTTTTGGCAGGACTACGATTAATTTTATAGCATAACCTTATCTTCTTTTATCAGGCTCTATTGTCATTGTCATAATATATTATTTGATGCTCTTCTACTCAATCAATAAGTTTTTATCGTATGTAATATCACAAGGGACTATAATTTTGTCAATAATTTTTCTTGGAAACATTGTTTACCTAGCAACATCGTGAAAGTCATTTCAGTAATTGAACTTGATGTTGTATCAGAATTGTTATCTGCTATTTTTGTATGAATCGGCCAAGCACTTTACTTGAAACTTTTTTTAAATTTTTTGTATAAATCTAGAATGATCAGCAATAGCATACTGAAATTCAGTGTTTGAACTTGTTGTAGCATCAAAATAGTTATCTACTATTTTTGTATGAATCGGCTGAGCCGGAAGTGCAGTTTATATGTATAACAGACATTCAGAATTTGCCGTATAAAACAATCAGTTCAATTGAAATGATAAGGTAGGCAATGATAATCTGCTGTCAATTTTTTGATTCTGTTTGATATTGTACATGTCAAAATATTATTAAAATTATATTAATTATAATCTGAAGTGACAGAAAACTTTATTTAATAAATTTGTGTATATATCAAATGATGTACAAGTAAGTCACGTGATGTTCATGTCAGATTTTTTTTTAACTAATGAACATAGGTAGCACCGACAAAAATTCGGAATATTCGCTTGTCCATTGCTTTTATTTGTTATTATAAAAGCGAGTCTAGCAATGGAAAATTGATACAAAATATAATCATTTTGCATTGATTCCAAAATATGTAGTTAATTCAGCATATTTTTAGGTGATTTACTAATTGAGGGATTTAAGCTCGCTGAATTAGGCAAATGGAAGAGCATTTCCATTTGTTGAATGACATCCATTAGTTATATTAAAAAATGCAAACATTTCAAAACCTGGTTAAATCCGCTTCGTTATATTTTTGTAGCGTTTGCTGATTTAAATTGCTGTCAACCAGGTCCACATCATCGATTTGTTGAATTAGGGGATAAACATTTTTTTGTTGACAAATTATCACGTGCAGAGCAAGAAAAACACTATGTATATTAACAAAAAAAATGTTCATATTTACATTATATTTCTAAGCGGGTATTACACCGAATAGAATTCAATATTGAAATATACTTATTCTGTATGAAATTATTATACATCATATCATACAAGAGAAGCCTTCAATTATACAAAATACATTACAGTAAATTTATAATTACGAGAAGCTTGCAAGGCGCCTGATGCGCCCGTTGAAAAGTGATGAGTCCTCAAAATCACAAATATTGCTTAATTTCTAAAATATGAAACCTAAATATGCTATAAAATTTGTATATTCTAAGACAAAATATATCAAGAAGAATCGATTCTGATAATTTTTGTTTTTATAAACATCATAAAGATGCTACGATCGCACGCTGTATTACTTGAGTAACGGACGGACGAGAGAATAGAAGAATCAGAAGTACACACTGTTTGACTCTGTTTCTCCTGAACGAATTGAGGTTATTGAAGCCTGTAAAAAATATCGTATTCTGCACGATTTATTCTAATGTAATAAGAATTATTATTGAAATATCCCAAGAAATACAAATACCACTACCTAATAAATAACATTTAGAATTTGTAGCTGTATTTTTCGACTTAATAAAGATAATCAAAATGTGTGGAAAGTATTGTGATCTACATACTTAAATGTCACACGATGGAGAGTTTCATTAAAATATCTTCAGAAATACAAATATGATCGATGGAAATTCAATACTCAGTAATATTTCTAAGATCGATTATTATAATTAAATTTGTAAGGAACATGTTGTCCAACACATATTCAATAAAATCAATAAAAATGTCTTGGAAATTGAACTGACAAGATATTTCTGTTTTAAAAATGAGAATAAAAGATTATCAACAATAACAAAATTCGATAGACAATGCAAATATTTGGATTTTAATTCAAGTTATTTTCAATTATGTACTGAAGCAATTCTTTCACATCTTTAATGAAGTCTGGTGCATTTAGGATCATAGTCTTCATACAATTTGTAAGGTTGGAAGTCACTACTTTCACCCACTCGCAGGACTGTGTGTAAATTTTGAGGATACAGTTTTCGTCCTTATGGTATTATACAATCAAGCGTCAGAATTATCATAAAGACCGCCTTGGAAAATACGGACCTCCATTACTAAAATCGTGCGGAAATTGAGGGTACGCAGCTTTCGCCCTTACGGTATTATTCAATTAACCGTCAGATTCAATAAGGGCTATATTCCTCTGCTTGCGTTGCGACTAGACCTAATTAATTTAGGAAACTTGGATCATTTTAATTTAACTTGCAAACTTTGATACGTCAAAATGGACTGTATAGATTCCGTCATGCCAAAAGTAGTGGGAGAAGTTTTAATATGCTTAGCTAGTGGGCTCTATTTATTGCGAGAAATATTCTTCCCTTCACAATTTTAACCTAAAAAATCTGACGTGGATATCATGGGACTTACTTATACAACATTGGATATATTTTTGCATAAAATAATATGATAATCAAATACAGAATTCCATCGTTCCACGACTAATCGTTTCAATATTCTACAGCCGATCGTTTCGAATTTATGCGAAAAATTCCAAAAGACTATCAAATAAGGTGCACTTTCGAGCCGATTGAGCCAATCATTCTCAATGAAAATAAGATATGAACATTCAGACATTCAACAAAATTTGTATTCGATGATTAATCATTATTTTTAATTACTAAATATATAAGTATTGGTGTCGAGTATTGAAATAAACATCATTATTTCAAATACATGAATGCGTTTCTTTCTTTTTTAGTGAAACCATTCTTCATCAAAGAACCACTTGACGTAGTATCGGTGGTAGGCGAGCGAGTCTTGTTCGAATGCTCTGTGGGAGGTGAGCCAAACCCTAACGTCCTGTGGAGGCGAGAAGATGGAAAAATGCCCGTGGGACGCGCTCAAATTCTGGATGATAAGTCCTTACGCATTGAGAATGTGCAGCCGGCTGATGAGGGGCTTTATATATGCAGCGCTGAAAATTACGTAGGCAGTATCACTGCCAGAGCCACTCTAGTTGTTAACTGTAAGTTTTTGCATATCGCAAACTTTTCAAAACTTTCTATCGCGCTGACGAAGTGAATTACTTTTTTGTATGAATGAGGATAGTTTTATATCTTGAAAGAGTCTAGTTTCATCCTCTCAGGTTTTTTTATTCAATCCCGGAGGCTAATTGAAGCAAACATCTTTTAGTTAACTTGTCACTCCCGCTACCGACTCAAACTTAATTTCCTTCAAAACTTTTTATAACTATAGGAAATAGGTAAAAATCTCATGATGCGAAACCTCTAATTCAATTTAATGTCCGACTAGTTCATTATAGTTGTCATAATAACACTGATTTCACGGTAATTACAAATAATAACAAATAATACCCGAGGGCATTATGTTTCAAAATAATGCCCTCGGGCATAATTTTGAAAAATAATGAACAAGTTTCCTAGTCACAGCAAGTAACTAGAGTAATTTCTCTGACAGAAATTACAATGACAGGACATACATTGCTAAAAATTTTGATTGAAATACAACAAAAGTCGGACATTAAACATTGAAGGCACCACGGGAGTTGAACAGACAATAATGCCTACGCTCAACGTACACACCTAAGGTCAGAGGCTCTCGGAAAGTACACTGTTGATTTCAACATTATTGTCCTTCTAACACCCTTGATACTTTAATTACTATAATGTCCGACTAGTTTATTATTGTTGTCATAATAATATTGTTCTCAGGGTAGTTACGTAACAAATAATACCCGAGGGCATTATGTTTGAAAATAATGCCCGAGGGCATTATTTTAAAAAATAACAAACAAGTTTCCTAGTAACTGCAAGTAACTAGAGTAATTTCTCTGACAGAAATCACAATGACAGGACATACATTGCTAAACATTTTGATTGAAGTACAACAAAAGTCGGACATTGAACATTGAAGGCACTACGGGAGTTGAACAGACAATAATGCCTACGGTCAACGTACACACCTCGGGCCAGAGGCCCTTGGAAAGTACACTGTTGATTTCAGACATTATTGTCCTTTTAACACCCTTGATACCTTAATTACTATTTCAGCTCTTCCAACTTTCATTGCTCAACCAACCGACCAAAAAGTCGGTTTGAACGGCGTGGTATCTTTCCCCTGTACAGCGACTGGGAATCCTAAGCCCTCTGTGTACTGGACACGTGAAGGTTCGCAGATGCTAATGTTCCCTGATACATCATATGGACATATGCATGTATCTGCGCAAGGGACATTAAAAATTCAGGGTGTGCAAAAAGAAGATGCAGGGTATTTCGTTTGTTCAGCGTTTAGTGTAGCTGGAGCTGCTACTGCTCATGCACAATTACAGGTAAGAAAAAATTGAATTATTCTTGTCCACCTCTTGTCTTTTCATATTCCAGAATCCTCATTTTTTTTAAACAAAATCAAAATCTCTCATACATGCAGAAAAAAACTGAAAAATATCATCTTATTCGTACACTAATTATGTAGAACTACGAAAGAAAGAAGTTTTGATGTTAGTAATTGTAAAGAAATCCACCATACAAGTGCCATATTGTTTACATTGTGTGAAGAGACAGCTGCGACCTCCACTTATTTGAAAACAACAAGTGGATTCATTTAGCTTCCGTGATCATACATAAATATTTATACAAACGGTGGATCTATAGCAGCACCACCAACGTTAATTTCTATCTCTAATATGTGGAGTAAATTTGAACAACTCAAGGAAACGCGGTTGCTAGAACAAAGAAACATGACACTCATCTCAGATAAAAATATGCAACCTCCAACCAAATGGTAGTTAAAAAAATAATAATTCAATTCATTCTGCTGTAAGATGAATTATTTATCAACTATTTTATTGTTAATTGTGTAGATATCTTAATTCCTAATTAAAAAGAAAAAACCCAAAGCAGTTTTATGAGCTAAACTTCAATTCTTAATGTTAATTAAGTTCATGGCTGTTTATGCAGAACAAATTTTCTCATTTTATTGTCGTATTGATGAAATAAACAATTGAAGAATGCAAATACATAAAATTACGATAAATCATGTGAAAATATTGCTTAAAACTTCTAAAAAAAAAATTATTCTGTTGATTTCGATTGTTTCATGTTTAATGTTTTTCTTTGGCTTAACTTTTATTAGTTTGCTTTGTTTTATTGTATGATGTCTGAAAAAGATCTTGCGACTATTTCATTATTACTGAAGCTGCGTTATAAACGTCGCCAACGAGAGAAATATTAAGACGAGGGAGAAATGGTTGTTTTCTTTATTAATAATTCTATGTCAATCATATTCAAAGCACGTTTCGATCCAGGGTGTTGTCAACTGTCATTTGAAAACATGTGTTAAAAGTTGACGCATGCGCTATTAGTTGTTCCGTACGTAAACATAACATAAAGTTGTATTTATCTCAACTGTACGTTTTCATTGCGTAGCTCTTATGTCAATACATAAACATAAGAAATACGTAAGAGTATTGTGAACACGGTCATTGTAATACAGTAATTCAACTTTATGTTTATGTTTACGGTTACGTACTCCTTACGTTTACGCACATTGTGAATTGGCACTTGGATAGATTTGATCCTTTTCATGAAAAAAATTGTAACACTCAAACGATAACATTATATTTTCATAGCAATTTATTGAGCCGGAAGTATACTTTATTTGAAAATCTCTTTGAATTATTCGCATAAATTCGGAACTATTGGCCGTAGAATGACAAAATTTTATATTTGAGACAACTACAGCGTTTTGATGAACACAAATTTTGGTTGCAATCAATTTTGCCTTATGTCAATTTTTCAGTCAAAATGTGTAAGTCATTTTTGAATTAATATGGTCATCCAAATCTAATCCAAATATAATTATTGTATTTTAAATGAAAATATAAGCTTTCGCAATTCACAACAAAATTTCAAATCAAATAAATTTCTCCTCAAGTACTTACGAAATTATTCTAAATCGCTTTTTCATTAATACTTTATTTTTCTATGACCTATCAGGAGATAAAATTAAAAAAAAATAGTGGATACGTCCATTCATAAGAGCCAGGGTAGGATTTAAGCATGGGCATTTATGGGCAACTGCCCAGAGCGGCAAATATTTGGGAGCAGCAAATTTTGAGGAAAAGATTTGGAATTTCTTGGGAATTCAAAATTTTGATGCAAATATATCGTTTTTATTTTAGAACAGCAAAAGCTGAATCAAGTAGTTGTCTCAGGAAAATTTTATAGCCATTTGGACCATATCTGGTGAACAAGTGTAAGGAATGAAAACTTAGATTTGCATTCAATTTCTACGCAAGGCCTTTTGTTCGTACATTTTTTTTAAGTGAGTAACCAGTCAATGATAGATGCTTTAAGATATGGAGGCTGTCAAAATATTATTTTGAGTTATTGAGGTCCAACGCCATGCAAACCCAAATTATTTGTTTATGTTTCAAGTGAACCGAACAGTATGTCTCGTTACACATCTCGTCGAGTAATTTTTGGAAGAACAGTCTTTATTGATTGAAGCAGAAAAATGTATGACATATTAAAATGAGCTTTAATCGAAAAAAATTGAGCGGCGCTGCATTTTAAAAAAGAGCGGCTGATAGATTATAAAAAGAACAAGAAGTGTTGAAGATAACTCGCGAACTTGATTTTTTTTTAAAGGAAAACAAATTGATTAAAAATGCGTTAATAACACGAATAAAAAGAACTTCAAAAAACAAGATTGGTAAATTTAGTTTTTTTCAATGTTTTGTTTGTGTAAAATTGCAATTTTCAATCAATGAGTTTCTCACTAGCTGTGTATTATTTCTACAATTTGAATAAAAGGTTCAGATTATTTCGAAAATATACAGAAAGTGATCATCAGTTCAAAATTATAAAAAAAAAATCATGAAAAAAGTTGTATTTATTTTGATTTATCGTATATACCTTTCAACACTTACCACATCATTAATACAGGATTATCCCAATATTAAACAGGTAGAAGAACAGTGATATATCAAATTATTTCATGTATTCTGTAATTCAGTTGCTTTGTCTTCATTTAGAACTGCAGTTTCTTCACTCAAAGTTCTCTACATTTTTATAAATATACCAACACGCAACGCTGATGACTTTGGACTAACTTAAATTTCGTTTTAGCAGATTCAAAAACTCTTATTTGAAGGTATTAAATTTCATATTTCAAGGTAAAACTACTTAATACGGGCCTTTCCAGAACGCTAGGAGACCCCACACTGAGCCTAGTCAAACCTCTCGATTAGTCCAACGATTCTACTATAATTTTTCATGAAATATACTATTGCCTTGGTTTTGCTCAAAAAAATATAGGACTCAAATAAGAAGAGCGGGTGGAGGGCGGCAGGTTCATTATTGCCCAAGGGCGGCAGGAAGGGTAAATCCGGCCCTGATAAGATCAAAATCGAAATTAAAATTTATCCATTTGTGGGATGACGTTGAAAGACAAAAAAAGTATTTACAAAAATTAAATAAATGTACCATTACACCATGTATCCGTAGTTTAGGTGCTGAGTGTGGCATTCTAATAGATGAAAGGTTGATTGTCAATGTGGACAAAACAAAGGAAACCTGCGGCGTCACTGATTAAATTTTGATGCATGTAATTTTAGCATTCTAATTCAAGAGAGTGGATTTGAAATTGAAACATGGTGGCTTGACCAAATAATCTGTATTGATTAAAATAGAACAAATAATATTATAAATAATTATTATTATTATGTTATTGTTTTGTCATTGTTGCTAGACTTCCGAAAAAAAAAAACCTTGATTCGGCCTTGTCTCCAAATATTTAACCTCATGTTTTAATCAACACCTTGTGAGAAAATATTCTTTGTTTATATTAAAACTAATTTTAATTATGAAATTATTTTTTGTAATAAAGGTTACTTCAGTGGCAGATTCACCTCCACCTATAGTTCAAATTGGTCCTGCCAATCAAACACTACCCCTACACAGTATTGCATCGCTGGCGTGTCAAGCGTCCAGTCCAGAAGGAGAGCAGCCTCGCATCAAGTGGCAAAAAGATGGTCGTCTTCTGCAAAATAATAATGACGCAAGATTTATTATTCAACCTGGAGGAACTCTTGAAATAGATGGTAAGTTTAAATAATGAACCAAATATAGTATTACGAAAGCATAATCAATAACTAAATACTCCCTATTTCTAATGAAATATATCGTACATCAATTCTCAGTATTTTTAATAATGAGATTATTTTCTTCATTTTTCTTTACTGTTCAAACATGTTAACTAGATAAGAAAGAATGGAATTATTAATAGGTATTTGTAGTAAAGCTTGTTAATAGAGACTATGAATAATGATTGTTGGTTTTAAAAATTCATAAGTATTTTTAAATGTCACTTTAGCGCCCTACACAACATACTTTCTAACAATGGTGTTAATCTATTAGAACCAACACCTTGTCTTTGTGGGCGGTTTCAAGTAATTTTTTACCAAAGCGATTTGTATTTTAGATTTTTTTCCTTGTCTACCATGTTTTGTCTGCTGCTGCTAAATTAGTCTTACGATATTTATATTGTCACAAATGATAGATTACGGGCGGACGAGCAAAACGAGCAACACTAATGAATAAAACTAGTCTACAAAGTCAATGATATATAAATTGAAAATAGAGATTTATATTCGATGGCTTCAAAGAACTTGTTGACTTCACAAAACTCAGTAATAGGTTGAAAAGTGCTTTGTGAATGTGTAAATCTAAATGCAACCAACGATAGTAAGATCGGATCTGGATAAATCATAGTTATCATTGGAACTTGAAAAAAATTCTAGTTCGTTTAATAGGAAATTAGTTGTTTTCCTTTGGTTATTATAAGTATAAAACAGTGTTTACTTGCGACCATGCGTGCATTTAATTTTTCTGTAATTATTCGACGGATCCTCGTGCATATAAACCATTTCCATACACAAGAAATTCTGTTATCTACCAAAACAATCAAAAAATTACCAGCACTTATGATTTCCAGGTTGATAACTCAAGCTACACCCAACCTTTGCTCTAAACTTTCTGATCAATATTCTGCTTCCTTAGTAAATAGCAAATTCATGTAAATGATTTAGTATTATGTATGCTAGCGCTGCATGCGGTGTATGATCATATGTCAGGAAGCTGTCGAATATCTTCTCAACCCACCTGAACCACTACCACTTTGTCCAGCGGTTCCTTTCAAGTCCTCGGACCCGCCCTGCCAATTACTTACAACACCACGTGCATTAGTGAGAACATCTTCGAGTCCAGCACGAAATTGATTTATGGGGAAACAGCACAATATATACATAATACGTATCAGAGGTGTATAGCTCAGGGCAAATTATTTGAATTTGACTTGCTGATATAGTGGGTTGCTTCATACTGTATACAGAATAAAGAAATTACTTTTTTACATAATTCCATTAAGTACCGTACGCGGCAAAGGACCTTTAGGACTCTATCAATAAATTAAATGTTAGTTCGCAATGAAATAAAACGCCGTCGACATTATTCAGGTATCAGCATATTCTATATTCTTTATTGTTCTGACAAATCACTGCTTTCGATTGTTTTCACTTTATGGAAGTATTTTTAGTAAAGCATAAAATTTATACATAAACTTATTCAATATTTCTGCCAAATTGGATTGTAAAATTTCAAGTTTTAGTCCATAAAATATATGATACTATTCAACCATATCGTAAAAATAAACCGTTGAATTTAATATCAGTGCAATATCCCGATTTGCCAATTGCTAATATCCGTTGCCGAATAAACAAGTAATGTTCCAGAAATAGTTTTGTTGATATCAATTGCAAAACTTCTGTGGTCTCGTTGTTTATTCAAAAACATTTAAATTTGGTTCAAATACTTTTACTCCGAATTTCTATTGGCCGGACTTTTGTACTAAACCATCATTTTAGTATTTAATATCTTTATAATTACTTAAAATCAATAAATAGGAATGCAAATTTAGCGAAGGGAATTCAAAGTTCTAAAACGCCATTGCTTAAAGCGAAATGTGACATCAAATACTATGCCAACAAGTGTACACTTCTCACATTTGTATGGCATTTCAGGCTTTTGATTACAAAACATAGTAATAACGTGTGTATTGTGAATTCATTTATTGTTTAAGTGTAATTTTAGCATCCTAGTGAGATTATAAATCATTTAAGCCATTGGTTTTGTAAAAGCTCAATCCAAATTTTACGTCCGCTGGAGTAAAAAGAGTGAACACTGCAAAGTAATTGTTCAATAATAACACATTATGTACGCTATTTTAATAAATACAATCCAAAATATGATGAGTAGTAAACATAACGTACAATTTTTGTTTATTTTAAAACGAGCAAATGTTAATAGAAACCGCATACATACACTGAATTTTATTGCTAAAACTAATCACATATAATGTTATTCATCATCTGTCAAGTTTATTATGACACTTCATCTATTCTGATAATCTTACATTATTTCTCAAGTATTTTAAAACCTGTCTCGATTAAAAATAAGACTTTATCAGGTACATTTCTGATAGTATTTTGCATTAAGGCATAATGCAATACTTATAAACTGACTTTTGACCTTTTTTAACGCTGAAATGAGTTAAGAACGACAACACCTGTAGTGAACAATGGACTGTAATGTCACTGGACATGGTATTTGACGTCATTAATAGAGCGCGCGAAAATGGCGGCGCTTAAAAAGATGAAAATTATTCTCAATTTCAAATATTTCTTTAAACTTGATTACAGCACTTTGAAACATAATTTAGATTTCTCACTATGTCATAACGATGTAAAGTGTGAATTAAATATATAAAATAAATTCATCGATATACGCTATTGTGGAAGCAGTGAAGGTCATTCAAAAAATACTCCACTTCTATCCACTCATTAATATCTATTCGTAATTACTTGTTTTATGTAATGACTGAAATATATCCGCCCCCTGTTACTTTAACAATGACAACTGTGCAACTAATTGATGCGACACTCTAAATTTATGATCATGAAACTGGCCATGGAATTTATGGTCAGGAAAATATTGCGTGGTCATGGCAGATTTTTGACAAATAAATAATCTTCTCACTTTTTTCTAAAATTCCAAAAGTAAGAACTTCAAACCTCGATATCTCGAGTATTTGAAGGAAATTCGCAAAAATAAGAAAATTCTTCGTCCCCTGATAATACCCCTGTAAAACCATATGCGTAGCATCTAATTATATAGGTTCCATAACCGTAGGACGTCAATTAAAGAAAATCCATTTTTTCATATGCAATTTTACGACACTAAAAAAATCGAATATTTTTTTTTGTTAGTTTCCACACATTTTATCTACTGTATTTATTAAGTAGAGTCTGTAGATCACAAATCTGTAATTTTTATGTTGATACGCCCACAAATACCTGAGAAAATCAAATTCAAATGTTGGATGGTCGCACCCTTAAAGATCGCATCGATTTTGCTTCCATTTTAGATCATTTTGACTTGAAAATACGATTTCTCGTAAATGCGTGAATAGATTTCAAGTTTTTTGACATTTTTATGATCTGCAGAGTTGAAGTGATATAATTATATACAATTTGATTTCTCCAATTATGAATTAAGGTCTGTTTTGAGGGATAGAAAATATAGAAATTTGCCAAACTTTGATTTTGGACGTCCAAAACCATTATTTTGGAATATTTCGGAAACGTGTTGAGATATTTGAAATCTGTTTGCAAATTTAGATTCTACGCGTGAATTTGCATGGATATAGAAAGATTTTAAATTTGTATAGGATGATTTAGGGTGAAAAATAGAGCATTGTCACTTTTTTCTAAAATTCCAAAAGTAAAAACTTCAAACCTCGATATCTCGAGTATTTGAAGGAATTTCGCAAAAATAAGAAAATTCCTCGTCCCCTGATATTACCCCTGTAAAACCATATGCGTAGCATCTAATTATATAGGTTTCATAACCGTAGGACGTCAATTGAAGAAAATCCATTTTTTCATATGCAATTTTACGACACTAGAAAAATCGAAACTTTTCTTTTGTCAGTTTCCACACATTTTATCTACTGTATTTATTAAATAGAGTCTGTAGATCACAAATCTGTAATTTTATGTTGATACGCCCACAAATACCTGAGAAAATCAAATTCAAATGTTGGATGGTCGCACCCTTAAAGATCGCATCGATTTTGCTTCCAGTTTAGATCATTTTGACTTGAAAATACGATTTCTCGTAAATGCGTGAATAGATTCCAAGTTTTTTGACATTTTTATAATCTACAGAGTTAAAGTGATATAATTATATACAATTTAATTTCTCCAATTATGATTAAGGTCTGTTTTGAGGGATAGAAAATATAGAAATTTGCCAAACTTTGATTTTGGACGTCCAAAACCATTATTTTGGAATATTTCGGAAACGTGTTGAGATATTTGAAATCTGTTTGCAGATTTAGATTCAACGCGTGAATTTGCATAGATACAGAAACATTTTAAATATGTAGAGGATGATTTAGGGTGAAAAATAGAGCATTGTCACTTTTTTCTAAAATTCCAAAAGTAAAAACTTCAAACCTCGATATCTCGAGTATTTGAAGGAATTTCGCAAAAATAAGAAAATTCTTCGTCCCCTGATATTACCCCTGTAAAACCATGTGCGTAGTATCTAATTATATAGGTTTCATAACCGTAGGACGTCAATTAAAGAAAATCCATTTTTTCATATGCAATTTTACGACACTAAAAAAATCGAAAATTTTTTTTTGTTAGTTTCCACACATTTTATCTACTGTATTCATTAAATAGAGTCTGTAGATCACAAATCTGTAATTTTTATGTTGATACGCCCACAAATACCTGAGAAAATCAAATTCAAATGTTGGATGGTCGCACCCTTAAAGATCGCATCGATTTTGCTTCCATTTTAGATCATTTTGACTTGAAAATACGATTTCTCGTAAATGCGTGAATAGATTTCAAGTTTTTTGACATTTTTATAATCTACAGAGTTGAAGTGATATAATTATATACAATTTAATTTCTCCAATTATGAATTAAGGTCTGTTTTGAGGGATAGAAAATATAGAAATTTGCCAAACTTTGATTTTGGACGTCCAAAACCATTATTTTGGAATATTTCGGAAACGTGTTGAGATATTTGAAATCTGTTTGCAGATTTAGATTCTACGCGTGAATTTGCATAGATATAGAAACATTTCAAATTTGTAGAGGATGATTTAGGGTGAAAAATAGAGCATTGTCACTTTTTTCTAAAATTCCAAAAGTTAAAACTTCAAACCTCGATATCTCGAGTATTTGAAGGAATTTCGCAAAAATAAGAAAATTCTTCGTCCCCTGATATTACCCCTGTAAAACCATATGCGTAGTATCTAATGGTATAGGTTTCATAGCCGTAGGACGTCAATTGAAGAAAATCCATTTTTTCAAATGCAATTTTGCGACCCTAAAAAAATCGAAAATTTTTTTTTGTTAGTTTCTACACATTTCATCTACTGTATTCATTAAATAGAGTCTGTAGATCACAAATCTGTAATTTTTATGTTGATACGCCCACAAATACCTGAGAAAATCAAATTCAAATGTTGGATGGTCGCACCCTTAAAGATCGCATCGATTTTGCTTCCATTTTAGATCATTTTGACTTGAAAATACGATTTCTCGTAAATGCGTGAATAGATTTCAAGTTTTTTGACATTTTTATAATCTACAGAGTTGAAGTGATATAATTATATACAATTTAATTTCTCCAATTATGAATTAAGGTCTGTTTTGAGGGATAGAAAATATAGAAATTTGCCAAACTTTGATTTTGGACGTCCAAAACCATTATTTTGGAATATTTCGGAAACGTGTTGAGATATTTGAAATCTGTTTGCAGATTTAGATTCTACGCGTGAATTTGCATAGATATAGAAACATTTCAAATTTGTAGAGGATGATTTAGGGTGAAAAATAGAGCATTGTCACTTTTTTCTAAAATTCCAAAAGTTAAAACTTCAAACCTCGATATCTCGAGTATTTGAAGGAATTTCGCAAAAATAAGAAAATTCTTCGTCCCCTGATATTACCCCTGTAAAACCATATGCGTAGTATCTAATTATATAGGTTTCATAACCGTAGGACGTCAATTAAAGAAAATCCATTTTTTCATATGCAATTTTACGACACTAAAAAAATCGAAAATTTTTTTTTGTTAGTTTCCACACATTTTATCTACTGTATTCATTAAATAGAGTCTGTAGATCACAAATCTGTAATTTTTATGTTGATACGCCCACAAATACCTGAGAAAATCAAATTCAAATGTTGGATGGTCGCACCCTTAAAGATCGCATCGATTTTGCTTCCATTTTAGATCATTTTGACTTGAAAATACGATTTCTCGTAAATGCGTGAATAGATTTCAAGTTTTTTGACATTTTTATAATCTACAGAGTTGAAGTGATATAATTATATACAATTTAATTTCTCCAATTATGAATTAAGGTCTGTTTTGAGGGATAGAAAATATAGAAATTTGCCAAACTTTGATTTTGGACGTCCAAAACCATTATTTTGGAATATTTCGGAAACGTGTTGAGATATTTGAAATCTGTTTGCAGATTTAGATTCTACGCGTGAATTTGCATAGATATAGAAACATTTCAAATTTGTAGAGGATGATTTAGGGTGAAAAATAGAGCATTGTCACTTTTTTCTAAAATTCCAAAAGTAAAAACTTCAAACCTCGATATCTCGAGTATTTGAAGGAATTTCGCAAAAATAAGAAAATTCTTCGTCCCCTGATATTACCCCTGTAAAACCATATGCGTAGTATCTAATTATATAGGTTTCATAACCGTAGGACGTCAATTAAAGAAAATCCATTTTTTCATATGCAATTTTACGACACTAAAAAAATCGAAAATTTTTTTTTGTTAGTTTCCACACATTTTATCTACTGTATTCATTAAATAGAGTCTGTAGATCACAAATCTGTAATTTTTATGTTGATACGCCCACAAATACCTGAGAAAATCAAATTCAAATGTTGGATGGTCGCACCCTTAAAGATCGCATCGATTTTGCTTCCATTTTAGATCATTTTGACTTGAAAATACGATTTCTCGTAAATGCGTGAATAGATTTCAAGTTTTTTGACATTTTTATAATCTACAGAGTTGAAGTGATATAATTATATACAATTTAATTTCTCCAATTATGAATTAAGGTCTGTTTTGAGGGATAGAAAATATAGAAATTTGCCAAACTTTGATTTTGGACGTCCAAAACCATTATTTTGGAATATTTCGGAAACGTGTTGAGATATTTGGAATCTGTTTGCAGATTTAGATTCTACGCGTGAATTTGCATAGATATAGAAACATTTTAGATTTGTGAAGGATGATTTAGGGTGAAAAATAGAGCATTGTCACTTTTTTCTAAAATTCCAAAAGTAAAAACTTCAAACCTCGATATCTCGAGTATTTGAAGGAATTTCGCAAAAATAAGAAAATTCTCCGTCCCTTGATATTACCTCTGTAAAACCATATGCGTAGTATCTAATTATATAGGTTTCATAACCGTAGGACGTCAATTAAAGAAAATCCATTTTTTCATATGCAATTTTACGACACTAAAAAAATCGAAAATTTTTTTTTGTTAGTTTCCACACATTTTATCTACTGTATTCATTAAATAGAGTCTGTAGATCACAAATCTGTAATTTTTATGTTGATACGCCCACAAATACCTGAGAAAATCAAATTCAAATGTTGGATGGTCGCACCCTTAAAGATCGCATCGATTTTGCTTCCATTTTAGATCATTTTGACTTGAAAATACGATTTCTCGTAAATGCGTGAATAGATTTCAAGTTTTTTGACATTTTTATAATCTACAGAGTTGAAGTGATATAATTATATACAATTTAATTTCTCCAATTATGAATTAAGGTCTGTTTTGAGGGATAGAAAATATAGAAATTTGCCAAACTTTGATTTTGGACGTCCAAAACCATTATTTTGGAATATTTCGGAAACGTGTTGAGATATTTGAAATCTGTTTGCAGATTTAGATTCTACGCGTGAATTTGCATAGATATAGAAACATTTCAAATTTGTAGAGGATGATTTAGGGTGAAAAATAGAGCATTGTCACTTTTTTCTAAAATTCCAAAAGTAAAAACTTCAAACCTCGATATCTCGAGTATTTGAAGGAATTTCGCAAAAATAAGAAAATTCTTCGTCCCCTGATATTACCCCTGTAAAACCATATGCGTAGTATCTAATTATATAGGTTTCATAACCGTAGGACGTCAATTAAAGAAAATCCATTTTTTCATATGCAATTTTACGACACTAAAAAAATCGAAAATTTTTTTTTGTTAGTTTCCACACATTTTATCTACTGTATTCATTAAATAGAGTCTGTAGATCACAAATCTGTAATTTTTATGTTGATACGCCCACAAATACCTGAGAAAATCAAATTCAAATGTTGGATGGTCGCACCCTTAAAGATCGCATCGATTTTGCTTCCATTTTAGATCATTTTGACTTGAAAATACGATTTCTCGTAAATGCGTGAATAGATTTCAAGTTTTTTGACATTTTTATAATCTACAGAGTTGAAGTGATATAATTATATACAATTTAATTTCTCCAATTATGAATTAAGGTCTGTTTTGAGGGATAGAAAATATAGAAATTTGCCAAACTTTGATTTTGGACGTCCAAAACCATTATTTTGGAATATTTCGGAAACGTGTTGAGATATTTGGAATCTGTTTGCAGATTTAGATTCTACGCGTGAATTTGCATAGATATAGAAACATTTTAAATTTGTGAAGGATGATTTAGGGTGAAAAATAGAGCATTGTCACTTTTTTCTAAAATTCCAAAAGTAAAAACTTCAAACCTCGATATCTCGAGTATTTGAAGGAATTTCGCAAAAATAAGAAAATTCTTCGTCCCTTGATATTACCTCTGTAAAACCATATGCGTAGTATCTAATTATATAGGTTTCATAACCGTAGGACGTCAATTAAAGAAAATCCATTTTTTCATATGCAATTTTACGACACTAAAAAAATCGAAAATTTTTTTTTGTTAGTTTCCACACATTTTATCTACTGTATTCATTAAATAGAGTCTGTAGATCACAAATCTGTAATTTTTATGTTGATACGCCCACAAATACCTGAGAAAATCAAATTCAAATGTTGGATGGTCGCACCCTTAAAGATCGCATCGATTTTGCTTCCATTTTAGATCATTTTGACTTGAAAATACGATTTCTCGTAAATGCGTGAATAGATTTCAAGTTTTTTGACATTTTTATAATCTACAGAGTTGAAGTGATATAATTATATACAATTTAATTTCTCCAATTATGAATTAAGGTCTGTTTTGAGGGATAGAAAATATAGAAATTTGCCAAACTTTGATTTTGGACGTCCAAAACCATTATTTTGGAATATTTCGGAAACGTGTTGAGATATTTGGAATCTGTTTGCAGATTTAGATTCTACGCGTGAATTTGCATAGATATAGAAACATTTTAAATTTGTGAAGGATGATTTAGGGTGAAAAATAGAGCATTGTCACTTTTTTCTAAAATTCCAAAAGTAAAAACTTCAAACCTCGATATCTCGAGTATTTGAAGGAATTTCGCAAAAATAAGAAAATTCTTCGTCCCCTGATATTACCCCTGTAAAACCATATGCGTAGTATCTAATTATATAGGTTTCATAACCGTAGGACGTCAATTAAAGAAAATCCATTTTTTCATATGCAATTTTACGACACTAAAAAAATCGAAAATTTTTTTTTGTTAGTTTCCACACATTTTATCTACTGTATTCATTAAATAGAGTCTGTAGATCACAAATCTGTAATTTTTATGTTGATACGCCCACAAATACCTGAGAAAATCAAATTCAAATGTTGGATGGTCGCACCCTTAAAGATCGCATCGATTTTGCTTCCATTTTAGATCATTTTGACTTGAAAATACGATTTCTCGTAAATGCGTGAATAGATTTCATGTTTTTTGACATTTTTATAATCTACAGAGTTGAAGTGATATAATTACATACAATTTAATTTCTCCAATTATGAATTAAGGTCTGTTTTGAGGGATAGAAAATATAGAAATTTGCCAAACTTTGATTTTGGACGTCCAAAACCATTATTTTGGAATATTTCGGAAACGTGTTGAGATATTCGGAATCTGTTTGCAGATTTAGATTCTACGCGTGAATTTGCATAGATATAGAAACATTTTAAATTTGTGAAGGATGATTTAGGGTGAAAAATAGAGCATTGTCACTTTTTTCTAAAATTCCAAAAGTAAAAACTTCAAACCTCGATATCTCGAGTATTTGAAGGAATTTCGCAAAAATAAGAAAATTCTTCGTCCCTTGATATTACCCCTGTAAAACCATATGCGTAGTATCTAATTATATAGGTTTCATAACCGTAGGACGTCAATTAAAGAAAATCCATTTTTTCATATGCAATTTTACGACACTAAAAAAATCGAAAATTTTTTTTTGTTAGTTTCCACACATTTTATCTACTGTATTCATTAAATAGAGTCTGTAGATCACAAATCTGTAATTTTTATGTTGATACGCCCACAAATACCTGAGAAAATCAAATTCAAATGTTGGATGGTCGCACCCTTAAAGATCGCATCGATTTTGCTTCCATTTTAGATCATTTTGACTTGAAAATACGATTTCTCGTAAATGCGTGAATAGATTTCAAGTTTTTTGACATTTTTATAATCTACAGAGTTGAAGTGATATAATTATATACAATTTAATTTCTCCAATTATGAATTAAGGTCTGTTTTGAGGGATAGAAAATATAGAAATTTGCCAAACTTTGATTTTGGACGTCCAAAACCATTATTTTGGAATATTTCGGAAACGTGTTGAGATATTTGAAATCTGTTTGCAGATTTAGATTCTACGCGTGAATTTGCATAGATATAGAAACATTTCAAATTTGTAGAGGATGATTTAGGGTGAAAAATAGAGCATTGTCACTTTTTTCTAAAATTCCAAAAGTTAAAACTTCAAACCTCGATATCTCGAGTATTTGAAGGAATTTCGCAAAAATAAGAAAATTCTTCGTCCCCTGATATTACCCCTGTAAAACCATATGCGTAGTATCTAATTATATAGGTTTCATAACCGTAGGACGTCAATTAAAGAAAATCCATTTTTTCATATGCAATTTTACGACACTAAAAAAATCGAAAATTTTTTTTTGTTAGTTTCCACACGTTTTATCTACTGTATTCATTAAATAGAGTCTGTAGATCACAAATCTGTAATTTTTATGTTGATACGCCCACAAATACCTGAGAAAATCAAATTCAAATGTTGGATGGTCGCACCCTTAAAGATCGCATCGATTTTGCTTCCATTTTAGATCATTTTGACTTGAAAATACGATTTCTCGTAAATGCGTTAATAGATTTCAAGTTTTTTGACATTTTTATAATCTACAGAGTTGAAGTGATATAATTATATACAATTTAATTTCTCCAATTATGAATTAAGGTCTGTTTTGAGGGATAGAAAATATAGAAATTTGCCAAACTTTGATTTTGGACGTCCAAAACCATTATTTTGGAATATTTCGGAAACGTGTTGAGATATTTGAAATCTGTTTGCAGATTTAGATTCTACGCGTGAATTTGCATAGATATAGAAACATTTCAAATTTGTAGAGGATGATTTAGGGTGAAAAATAGAGCATTGTCACTTTTTTCTAAAATTCCAAAAGTAAAAACTTCAAACCTCGATATCTCGAGTATTTGAAGGAATTTCGCAAAAATAAGAAAATTCTTCGTCCCCTGATATTATCCCTGTAAAACCATATGCGTAGTATCTAATTATATAGGTTTCATAACCGTAGGACGTCAATTAAAGAAAATCCATTTTTTCATATGCAATTTTACGACACTAAAAAAATCGAAAATTTTTTTTTGTTAGTTTCCACACATTTTATCTACTGTATTCATTAAATAGAGTCTGTAGATCACAAATCTGTAATTTTTATGTTGATACGCCCACAAATACCTGAGAAAATCAAATTCAAATGTTGGATGGTCGCACCCTTAAAGATCGCATCGATTTTGCTTCCATTTTAGATCATTTTGACTTGAAAATACGATTTCTCGTAAATGCGTGAATAGATTTCATGTTTTTTGACATTTTTATAATCTACAGAGTTGAAGTGATATAATTACATACAATTTAATTTCTCCAATTATGAATTAAGGTCTGTTTTGAGGGATAGAAAATATAGAAATTTGCCAAACTTTGATTTTGGACGTCCAAAACCATTATTTTGGAATATTTCGGAAACGTGTTGAGATATTTGGAATCTGTTTGCAGATTTAGATTCTACGCGTGAATTTGCATAGATATAGAAACATTTTAAATTTGTGAAGGATGATTTAGGGTGAAAAATAGAGCATTGTCACTTTTTTCTAAAATTCCAAAAGTAAAAACTTCAAACCTCGATATCTCGAGTATTTGAAGGAATTTCGCAAAAATAAGAAAATTCTTCGTCCCCTGATATTACCCCTGTAAAACCATATGCGTAGTATCTAATTATATAGGTTTCATAACCGTAGGACGTCAATTAAAGAAAATCCATTTTTTCATATGCAATTTTACGACACTAAAAAAATCGAAAATTTTTTTTTGTTAGTTTCTACACATTTTATCTACTGTATTCATTAAATAGAGTCTGTAGATCACAAATCTGTAATTTT
This sequence comes from Dromius quadrimaculatus, assembly GCA_963989225.1. NCBI lineage: Eukaryota > Metazoa > Arthropoda > Insecta > Coleoptera > Carabidae > Dromius > Dromius quadrimaculatus. The sequence goes on along the minus strand of OZ022332.1, from coordinate 48,463,707 downwards.
TATGTTGATACGTTCACAAATACCTGAGAAAATCAAATTCAAATGTTGGATGGTCGCACCCTTAAAGATCGCATCGATTTTGCTTCCATTTTAGATCATTTTGACTTGAAAATACGATTTCTCGTAAATGCGTTAATAGATTTCAAGTTTTTTGACATTTTTATAATCTACAGAGTTGAAGTGATATAATTATATACAATTTAATTTCTCCAATTATGAATTAAGGTCTGTTTTGAGGGATAGAAAATATAGAAATTTGCCAAACTTTGATTTTGGACGTCCAAAACCATTATTTTGGAATATTTCGGAAACGTGTTGAGATATTTGAAATCTGTTTGCAGATTTAGATTCTACGCGTGAATTTGCATAGATATAGAAACATTTCAAATTTGTGAAGGATGATTTAGGGTGAAAAATAGAGCATTGTCACTTTTTTCTAAAATTCCAAAAGTAAAAACTTCAAACCTCGATATCTCGAGTATTTGAAGGAATTTCGCAAAAATAAGAAAATTCTTCGTCCCCTGATATTACCCCTGTAAAACCATATGCGTAGTATCTAATTATATAGGTTTCATAACCGTAGGACGTCAATTAAAGAAAATCCATTTTTTCATATGCAATTTTACGACACTAAAAAAATCGAAAATTTTTTTTTGTTAGTTTCCACACATTTTATCTACTGTATTCATTAAATAGAGTCTGTAGATCACAAATCTGTAATTTTTATGTTGATACGCCCACAAATACCTGAGAAAATCAAATTCAAATGTTGGATGGTCGCACCCTTAAAGATCGCATCGATTTTGCTTCCATTTTAGATCATTTTGACTTGAAAATACGATTTCTCGTAAATGCGTGAATAGATTTCAAGTTTTTTGACATTTTTATAATCTACAGAGTTGAAGTGATATAATTATATACAATTTAATTTCTCCAATTATGAATTAAGGTCTGTTTTGAGGGATAGAAAATATAGAAATTTGCCAAACTTTGATTTTGGACGTCCAAAACCATTATTTTGGAATATTTCGGAAACGTGTTGAGATATTTGAAATCTGTTTGCAGATTTAGATTCTACGCGTGAATTTGCATAGATATAGAAACATTTCAAATTTGTAGAGGATGATTTAGGGTGAAAAATAGAGCATTGTCACTTTTTTCTAAAATTCCAAAAGTAAAAACTTCAAACCTCGATATCTCGAGTATTTGAAGGAATTTCGCAAAAATAAGAAAATTCTTCGTCCCCTGATATTACCCCTGTAAAACCATATGCGTAGTATCTAATTATATAGGTTTCATAACCGTAGGACGTCAATTAAAGAAAATCCATTTTTTCATATGCAATTTTACGACACTAAAAAAATCGAAAATTTTTTTTTGTTAGTTTCCACACATTTTATCTACTGTATTCATTAAATAGAGTCTGTAGATCACAAATCTGTAATTTTTATGTTGATACGCCCACAAATACCTGAGAAAATCAAATTCAAATGTTGGATGGTCGCACCCTTAAAGATCGCATCGATTTTGCTTCCATTTTAGATCATTTTGACTTGAAAATACGATTTCTCGTAAATGCGTGAATAGATTTCAAGTTTTTTGACATTTTTATAATCTGCAGAGTTGAAGTGATATAATTATATACAATTTAATTTCTCCAATTATGAATTAAGGTCTGTTTTGAGGGATAGAAAATATAGAAATTTGCCAAACTTTGATTTTGGACGTCCAAAACCATTATTTTGGAATATTTCGGAAACGTGTTGAGATATTTGGAATCTGTTTGCAGATTTAGATTCTACGCGTGAATTTGCATAGATATAGAAACATTTTAAATTTGTGAAGGATGATTTAGGGTGAAAAATAGAGCATTGTCACTTTTTTCTAAAATTCCAAAAGTAAAAACTTCAAACCTCGATATCTCGAGTATTTGAAGGAATTTCGCAAAAATAAGAAAATTCTTCGTCCCCTGATATTACCCCTGTAAAACCATATGCGTAGTATCTAATTATATAGGTTTCATAACCGTAGGACGTCAATTGAAGAAAATCCATTTTTTCATATGCAATTTTACGACACTAAAAAAATCGAAAATTTTTTTTTGTTAGTTTCCACACATTTTATCTACTGTATTCATTAAATAGAGTCTGTAGATCACAAATCTGTAATTTTTATGTTGATACGCCCACAAATACCTGAGAAAATCAAATTCAAATGTTGGATGGTCGCACCCTTAAAGATCGCATCGATTTTGCTTCCATTTTAGATCATTTTGACTTGAAAATACGATTTCTCGTAAATGCGTGAATAGATTTCAAGTTTTTTGACATTTTTATAATCTACAGAGTTGAAGTGATATAATTATATACAATTTAATTTCTCCAATTATGAATTAAGGTCTGTTTTGAGGGATAGAAAATATAGAAATTTGCCAAACTTTGATTTTGGACGTCCAAAACCATTATTTTGGAATATTTCGGAAACGTGTTGAGATATTTGGAATCTGTTTGCAGATTTAGATTCTACGCGTGAATTTGCATAGATATAGAAACATTTTAAATTTGTGAAGGATGATTTAGGGTGAAAAATAGAGCATTGTCACTTTTTTCTAAAATTCCAAAAGTAAAAACTTCAAACCTCGATATCTCGAGTATTTGAAGGAATTTCGCAAAAATAAGAAAATTCTTCGTCCCCTGATATTACCCCTGTAAAACCATATGCGTAGTATCTAATTATATAGGTTTCATAACCGTAGGACGTCAATTAAAGAAAATCCATTTTTTCATATGCAATTTTACGACACTAAAAAAATCGAAAATTTTTTTTTGTTAGTTTCCACACATTTTATCTACTGTATTCATTAAATAGAGTCTGTAGATCACAAATCTGTAATTTTTATGTTGATACGCCCACAAATACCTGAGAAAATCAAATTCAAATGTTGGATGGTCGCACCCTTAAAGATCGCATCGATTTTGCTTCCATTTTAGATCATTTTGACTTGAAAATACGATTTCTCGTAAATGCGTGAATAGATTTCAAGTTTTTTGACATTTTTATAATCTACAGAGTTGAAGTGATATAATTATATACAATTTAATTTCTCCAATTATGAATTAAGGTCTGTTTTGAGGGATAGAAAATATAGAAATTTGCCAAACTTTGATTTTGGACGTCCAAAACCATTATTTTGGAATATTTCGGAAACGTGTTGAGATATTTGGAATCTGTTTGCAGATTTAGATTCTACGCGTGAATTTGCATAGATATAGAAACATTTTAAATTTGTGAAGGATGATTTAGGGTGAAAAATAGAGCATTGTCACTTTTTTCTAAAATTCCAAAAGTAAAAACTTCAAACCTCGATATCTCGAGTATTTGAAGGAATTTCGCAAAAATAAGAAAATTCTTCGTCCCCTGATATTACCCCTGTAAAACCATATGCGTAGTATCTAATTATATAGGTTTCATAACCGTAGGACGTCAATTAAAGAAAATCCATTTTTTCATATGCAATTTTACGACACTAAAAAAATCGAAATTTTTTTTTTGTTAGTTTCCACACATTTTATCTACTGTATTCATTAAATAGAGTCTGTAGATCACAAATCTGTAATTTTTATGTTGATACGCCCACAAATACCTGAGAAAATCAAATTCAAATGTTGGATGGTCGCACCCTTAAAGATCGCATCGATTTTGCTTCCATTTTAGATCATTTTGACTTGAAAATACGATTTCTCGTAAATGCGTGAATAGATTTCAAGTTTTTTGACATTTTTATAATCTACAGAGTTGAAGTGATATAATTATATACAATTTAATTTCTCCAATTATGAATTAAGGTCTGTTTTGAGGGATAGAAAATATAGAAATTTGCCAAACTTTGATTTTGGACGTCCAAAACCATTATTTTGGAATATTTCGGAAACGTGTTGAGATATTTGGAATCTGTTTGCAGATTTAGATTCTACGCGTGAATTTGCATAGATATAGAAACATTTTAAATTTGTGAAGGATGATTTAGGGTGAAAAATAGAGCATTGTCACTTTTTTCTAAAATTCCAAAAGTAAAAACTTCAAACCTCGATATCTCGAGTATTTGAAGGAATTTCGCAAAAATAAGAAAATTCTTCGTCCCCTGATATTACCCCTGTAAAACCATATGCGTAGTATCTAATTATATAGGTTTCATAACCGTAGGACGTCAATTAAAGAAAATCCATTTTTTCATATGCAATTTTACGACACTAAAAAAATCGAAAATTTTTTTTTGTTAGTTTCCACACATTTTATCTACTGTATTCATTAAATAGAGTCTGTAGATCACAAATCTGTAATTTTTATGTTGATACGCCCACAAATACCTGAGAAAATCAAATTCAAATGTTGGATGGTCGCACCCTTAAAGATCGCATCGATTTTGCTTCCATTTTAGATCATTTTGACTTGAAAATACGATTTCTCGTAAATGCGTGAATAGATTTCAAGTTTTTTGACATTTTTATAATCTACAGAGTTGAAGTGATATAATTATATACAATTTAATTTCTCCAATTATGAATTAAGGTCTGTTTTGAGGGATAGAAAATATAGAAATTTGCCAAACTTTGATTTTGGACGTCCAAAACCATTATTTTGGAATATTTCGGAAACGTGTTGAGATATTTGGAATCTGTTTGCAGATTTAGATTCTACGCGTGAATTTGCATAGATATAGAAACATTTTAAATTTGTGAAGGATGATTTAGGGTGAAAAATAGAGCATTGTCACTTTTTTCTAAAATTCCAAAAGTAAAAACTTCAAACCTCGATATCTCGAGTATTTGAAGGAATTTCGCAAAAATAAGAAAATTCTTCGTCCCCTGATATCACCCCTGTAAAACCATATGCGTAGTATCTAATTATATAGGTTTCATAACCGTAGGACGTCAATTAAAGAAAATCCATTTTTTCATATGCAATTTTACGACACTAAAAAAATCGAAAATTTTTTTTTGTTAGTTTCCACACATTTTATCTACTGTATTCATTAAATAGAGTCTGTAGATCACAAATCTGTAATTTTTATGTTGATACGCCCACAAATACCTGAGAAAATCAAATTCAAATGTTGGATGGTCGCACCCTTAAAGATCGCATCGATTTTGCTTCCATTTTAGATCATTTTGACTTGAAAATACGATTTCTCGTAAATGCGTGAATAGATTTCAAGTTTTTTGACATTTTTATAATCTACAGAGTTGAAGTGATATAATTATATACAATTTAATTTCTCCAATTATGAATTAAGGTCTGTTTTGAGGGATAGAAAATATAGAAATTTGCCAAACTTTGATTTTGGACGTCCAAAACCATTATTTTGGAATATTTCGGAAACGTGTTGAGATATTTGGAATCTGTTTGCAGATTTAGATTCTACGCGTGAATTTGCATAGATATAGAAACATTTTAAATTTGTGAAGGATGATTTAGGGTGAAAAATAGAGCATTGTCACTTTTTTCTAAAATTCCAAAAGTAAAAACTTCAAACCTCGATATCTCGAGTATTTGAAGGAATTTCGCAAAAATAAGAAAATTCTTCGTCCCCTGATATCACCCCTGTAAAACCATATGCGTAGTATCTAATTATATAGGTTTCATAACCGTAGGACGTCAATTAAAGAAAATCCATTTTTTCATATGCAATTTTACGACACTAAAAAAATCGAAAATTTTTTTTTGTTAGTTTCCACACATTTTATCTACTGTATTCATTAAATAGAGTCTGTAGATCACAAATCTGTAATTTTTATGTTGATACGCCCACAAATACCTGAGAAAATCAAATTCAAATGTTGGATGGTCGCACCCTTAAAGATCGCATCGATTTTGCTTCCATTTTAGATCATTTTGACTTGAAAATACGATTTCTCGTAAATGCGTGAATAGATTTCAAGTTTTTTGACATTTTTATAATCTACAGAGTTGAAGTGATATAATTATATACAATTTAATTTCTCCAATTATGAATTAAGGTCTGTTTTGAGGGATAGAAAATATAGAAATTTGCCAAACTTTGATTTTGGACGTCCAAAACCATTATTTTGGAATATTTCGGAAACGTGTTGAGATATTTGGAATCTGTTTGCAGATTTAGATTCTACGCGTGAATTTGCATAGATATAGAAACATTTTAAATTTGTGAAGGATGATTTAGGGTGAAAAATAGAGCATTGTCACTTTTTTCTAAAATTCCAAAAGTAAAAACTTCAAACCTCGATATCTCGAGTATTTGAAGGAATTTCGCAAAAATAAGAAAATTCTTCGTCCCCTGATATTACCCCTGTAAAACCATATGCGTAGTATCTAATTATATAGGTTTCATAACCGTAGGACGTCAATTAAAGAAAATCCATTTTTTCATATGCAATTTTACGACACTAAAAAAATCGAAAATTTTTTTTTGTTAGTTTCCACACATTTTATCTACTGTATTCATTAAATAGAGTCTGTAGATCACAAATCTGTAATTTTTATGTTGATACGCCCACAAATACCTGAGAAAATCAAATTCAAATGTTGGATGGTCGCACCCTTAAAGATCGCATCGATTTTGCTTCCATTTTAGATCATTTTGACTTGAAAATACGATTTCTCGTAAATGCGTGAATAGATTTCAAGTTTTTTGACATTTTTATAATCTACAGAGTTGAAGTGATATAATTATATACAATTTAATTTCTCCAATTATGAATTAAGGTCTGTTTTGAGGGATAGAAAATATAGAAATTTGCCAAACTTTGATTTTGGACGTCCAAAACCATTATTTTGGAATATTTCGGAAACGTGTTGAGATATTTGGAATCTGTTTGCAGATTTAGATTCTACGCGTGAATTTGCATAGATATAGAAACATTTTAAATTTGTGAAGGATGATTTAGGGTGAAAAATAGAGCATTGTCACTTTTTTCTAAAATTCCAAAAGTAAAAACTTCAAACCTCGATATCTCGAGTATTTGAAGGAATTTCGCAAAAATAAGAAAATTCTTCGTCCCCTGATATTACCCCTGTAAAACCATATGCGTAGTATCTAATTATATAGGTTTCATAACCGTAGGACGTCAATTAAAGAAAATCCATTTTTTCATATGCAATTTTACGACACTAAAAAAATCGAAAATTTTTTTTTGTTAGTTTCCACACATTTTATCTACTGTATTCATTAAATAGAGTCTGTAGATCACAAATCTGTAATTTTTATGTTGATACGCCCACAAATACCTGAGAAAATCAAATTCAAATGTTGGATGGTCGCACCCTTAAAGATCGCATCGATTTTGCTTCCATTTTAGATCATTTTGACTTGAAAATACGATTTCTCGTAAATGCGTGTATAGATTTCATGTTTTTTGACATTTTTATAATCTACAGAGTTGAAGTGATATAATTACATACAATTTAATTTCTCCAATTATGAATTAAGGTCTGTTTTGAGGGATAGAAAATATAGAAATTTGCCAAACTTTGATTTTGGACGTCCAAAACCATTATTTTGGAATATTTCGGAAACGTGTTGAGATATTCGGAATCTGTTTGCAGATTTAGATTCTACGCGTGAATTTGCATAGATATAGAAACATTTTAAATTTGTGAAGGATGATTTAGGGTGAAAAATAGAGCATTGTCACTTTTTTCTAAAATTCCAAAAGTAAAAACTTCAAACCTCGATATCTCGAGTATTTGAAGGAATTTCGCAAAAATAAGAAAATTCTTCGTCCCCTGATATTATCCCTGTAAAACCATATGCGTAGTATCTAATTATATAGGTTTCATAACCGTAGGACGTCAATTAAAGAAAATCCATTTTTTCATATGCAATTTTACGACACTAAAAAAATCGAAATTTTTTTTTTGTTAGTTTCCACACATTTTATCTACTGTATTCATTAAATAGAGTCTGTAGATCACAAATCTGTAATTTTTATGTTGATACGCCCACAAATACCTGAGAAAATCAAATTCAAATGTTGGATGGTCGCACCCTTAAAGATCGCATCGATTTTGCTTCCATTTTAGATCATTTTGACTTGAAAATACGATTTCTCGTAAATGCGTGAATAGATTTCATGTTTTTTGACATTTTTATAATCTACAGAGTTGAAGTGATATAATTACATACAATTTAATTTCTCCAATTATGAATTAAGGTCTGTTTTGAGGGATAGAAAATATAGAAATTTGCCAAACTTTGATTTTGGACGTCCAAAACCATTATTTTGGAATATTTCGGAAACGTGTTGAGATATTTGGAATCTGTTTGCAGATTTAGATTCTACGCGTGAATTTGCATAGATATAGAAACATTTTAAATTTGTGAAGGATGATTTAGGGTGAAAAATAGAGCATTGTCACTTTTTTCTAAAATTCCAAAAGTAAAAACTTCAAACCTCGATATCTCGAGTATTTGAAGGAATTTCGCAAAAATAAGAAAATTCTTCGTCCCCTGATATTAGCCCTGTAAAACCATATGCGTAGTATCTAATTATATAGGTTTCATAACCGTAGGACGTCAATTAAAGAAAATCCATTTTTTCATATGCAATTTTACGACACTAAAAAAATCGAAAATTTTTTTTTGTTAGTTTCTACACATTTTATCTACTGTATTCATTAAATAGAGTCTGTAGATCACAAATCTGTAATTTTTATGTTGATACGTTCACAAATACCTGAGAAAATCAAATTCAAATGTTGGATGGTCGCACCCTTAAAGATCGCATCGATTTTGCTTCCATTTTAGATCATTTTGACTTGAAAATACGATTTCTCGTAAATGCGTTAATAGATTTCAAGTTTTTTGACATTTTTATAATCTACAGAGTTGAAGTGATATAATTATATACAATTTAATTTCTCCAATTATGAATTAAGGTCTGTTTTGAGGGATAGAAAATATAGAAATTTGCCAAACTTTGATTTTGGACGTCCAAAACCATTATTTTGGAATATTTCGGAAACGTGTTGAGATATTTGAAATCTGTTTGCAGATTTAGATTCTACGCGTGAATTTGCATAGATATAGAAACATTTCAAATTTGTAGAGGATGATTTAGGGTGAAAAATAGAGCATTGTCACTTTTTTCTAAAATTCCAAAAGTAAAAACTTCAAACCTCGATATCTCGAGTATTTGAAGGAATTTCGCAAAAATAAGAAAATTCTTCGTCCCCTGATTTAACCCCTGTAAAACTATATGCGTAGTATCTAATTATATAGGTTTCATAACCGTAGGACGTCAATTAAAGAAAATCCATTTTTTCATATGCAATTTTACGACACTAAAAAAATCGAAAATTTTTTTTTGTCAGTTTCCACACATTTTATCTACTGTATCCATTAAATAGAGTCTGTAGATCACAAATCTGTAATTTTTATGTTGATACGCCCACAAATACCTGAGAAAATCAAATTCAAATGTTGGATGGTCGCACCCTTAAAGATCGCATCGATTTTGCTTCCATTTTAGATCATTTTGACTTGAAAATACGATTTCTCGTAAATGCGTGAATAGATTTCAAGTTTTTTGACATTTTTATAATCTACAGAGTTGAAGTGATATAATTATATACAATTTAATTTCTCCAATTATGAATTAAGGTCTGTTTTGAGGGATAGAAAATATAGAAATTTGCCAAACTTTGATTTTGGACGTCCAAAACCATTATTTTGGAATATTTCGGAAACGTGTTGAGATATTTGAAATCTGTTTGCAGATTTAGATTCTACGCGTGAATTTGCATAGATATAGAAACATTTCAAATTTGTAGAGGATGATTTAGGGTGAAAAATAGAGCATTGTCACTTTTTTCTAAAATTCCAAAAGTAAAAACTTCAAACCTCGATATCTCGAGTATTTGAAGGAATTTCGCAAAAATAAGAAAATTCTTCGTCCCCTGATATCACCCCTGTAAAACCATATGCGTAGTATCTAATTATATAGGTTTCATAACCGTAGGACGTCAATTAAAGAAAATCCATTTTTTCATATGCAATTTTACGACACTAAAAAAATCGAAAATTTTTTTTTGTTAGTTTCCACACATTTTATCTACTGTATTCATTAAATAGAGTCTGTAGATCACAAATCTGTAATTTTTATGTTGATACGCCCACAAATACCTGAGAAAATCAAATTCAAATGTTGGATGGTCGCACCCTTAAAGATCGCATCGATTTTGCTTCCATTTTAGATCATTTTGACTTGAAAATACGATTTCTCGTAAATGCGTGAATAGATTTCAAGTTTTTTGACATTTTTATAATCTACAGAGTTGAAGTGATATAATTATATACAATTTAATTTCTCCAATTATGAATTAAGGTCTGTTTTGAGGGATAGAAAATATAGAAATTTGCCAAACTTTGATTTTGGACGTCCAAAACCATTATTTTGGAATATTTCGGAAACGTGTTGAGATATTTGGAATCTGTTTGCAGATTTAGATTCTACGCGTGAATTTGCATAGATATAGAAACATTTTAAATTTGTGAAGGATGATTTAGGGTGAAAAATAGAGCATTGTCACTTTTTTCTAAAATTCCAAAAGTAAAAACTTCAAACCTCGATATCTCGAGTATTTGAAGGAATTTCGCAAAAATAAGAAAATTCTTCGTCCCCTGATATTACCCCTGTAAAACCATATGCGTAGTATCTAATTATATAGGTTTCATAACCGTAGGACGTCAATTAAAGAAAATCCATTTTTTCATATGCAATTTTACGACACTAAAAAAATCGAAAATTTTTTTTTGTTAGTTTCCACACATTTTATCTACTGTATTCATTAAATAGAGTCTGTAGATCACAAATCTGTAATTTTTATGTTGATACGCCCACAAATACCTGAGAAAATCAAATTCAAATGTTGGATGGTCGCACCCTTAAAGATCGCATCGATTTTGCTTCCATTTTAGATCATTTTGACTTGAAAATACGATTTCTCGTAAATGCGTGAATAGATTTCAAGTTTTTTGACATTTTTATAATCTACAGAGTTGAAGTGATATAATTATATACAATTTAATTTCTCCAATTATGAATTAAGGTCTGTTTTGAGGGATAGAAAATATAGAAATTTGCCAAACTTTGATTTTGGACGTCCAAAACCATTATTTTGGAATATTTCGGAAACGTGTTGAGATATTTGGAATCTGTTTGCAGATTTAGATTCTACGCGTGAATTTGCATAGATATAGAAACATTTTAAATTTGTGAAGGATGATTTAGGGTGAAAAATAGAGCATTGTCACTTTTTTCTAAAATTCCAAAAGTAAAAACTTCAAACCTCGATATCTCGAGTATTTGAAGGAATTTCGCAAAAATAAGAAAATTCTTCGTCCCCTGATATTACCCCTGTAAAACCATATGCGTAGTATCTAATTATATAGGTTTCATAACCGTAGGACGTCAATTAAAGAAAATCCATTTTTTCATATGCAATTTTACGACACTAAAAAAATCGAAAATTTTTTTTTGTTAGTTTCCACACATTTTATCTACTGTATTCATTAAATAGAGTCTGTAGATCACAAATCTGTAATTTTTATGTTGATACGCCCACAAATACCTGAGAAAATCAAATTCAAATGTTGGATGGTCGCACCCTTAAAGATCGCATCGATTTTGCTTCCATTTTAGATCATTTTGACTTGAAAATACGATTTCTCGTAAATGCGTGTATAGATTTCATGTTTTTTGACATTTTTATAATCTACAGAGTTGAAGTGATATAATTACATACAATTTAATTTCTCCAATTATGAATTAAGGTCTGTTTTGAGGGATAGAAAATATAGAAATTTGCCAAACTTTGATTTTGGACGTCCAAAACCATTATTTTGGAATATTTCGGAAACGTGTTGAGATATTCGGAATCTGTTTGCAGATTTAGATTCTACGCGTGAATTTGCATAGATATAGAAACATTTTAAATTTGTGAAGGATGATTTAGGGTGAAAAATAGAGCATTGTCACTTTTTTCTAAAATTCCAAAAGTAAAAACTTCAAACCTCGATATCTCGAGTATTTGAAGGAATTTCGCAAAAATAAGAAAATTCTTCGTCCCCTGATATTATCCCTGTAAAACCATATGCGTAGTATCTAATTATATAGGTTTCATAACCGTAGGACGTCAATTAAAGAAAATCCATTTTTTCATATGCAATTTTACGACACTAAAAAAATCGAAATTTTTTTTTTGTTAGTTTCCACACATTTTATCTACTGTATTCATTAAATAGAGTCTGTAGATCACAAATCTGTAATTTTTATGTTGATACGCCCACAAATACCTGAGAAAATCAAATTCAAATGTTGGATGGTCGCACCCTTAAAGATCGCATCGATTTTGCTTCCATTTTAGATCATTTTGACTTGAAAATACGATTTCTCGTAAATGCGTGAATAGATTTCATGTTTTTTGACATTTTTATAATCTACAGAGTTGAAGTGATATAATTACATACAATTTAATTTCTCCAATTATGAATTAAGGTCTGTTTTGAGGGATAGAAAATATAGAAATTTGCCAAACTTTGATTTTGGACGTCCAAAACCATTATTTTGGAATATTTCGGAAACGTGTTGAGATATTTGGAATCTGTTTGCAGATTTAGATTCTACGCGTGAATTTGCATAGATATAGAAACATTTTAAATTTGTGAAGGATGATTTAGGGTGAAAAATAGAGCATTGTCACTTTTTTCTAAAATTCCAAAAGTAAAAACTTCAAACCTCGATATCTCGAGTATTTGAAGGAATTTCGCAAAAATAAGAAAATTCTTCGTCCCCTGATATTAGCCCTGTAAAACCATATGCGTAGTATCTAATTATATAGGTTTCATAACCGTAGGACGTCAATTAAAGAAAATCCATTTTTTCATATGCAATTTTACGACACTAAAAAAATCGAAAATTTTTTTTTGTTAGTTTCTACACATTTTATCTACTGTATTCATTAAATAGAGTCTGTAGATCACAAATCTGTAATTTTTATGTTGATACGTTCACAAATACCTGAGAAAATCAAATTCAAATGTTGGATGGTCGCACCCTTAAAGATCGCATCGATTTTGCTTCCATTTTAGATCATTTTGACTTGAAAATACGATTTCTCGTAAATGCGTTAATAGATTTCAAGTTTTTTGACATTTTTATAATCTACAGAGTTGAAGTGATATAATTATATACAATTTAATTTCTCCAATTATGAATTAAGGTCTGTTTTGAGGGATAGAAAATATAGAAATTTGCCAAACTTTGATTTTGGACGTCCAAAACCATTATTTTGGAATATTTCGGAAACGTGTTGAGATATTTGAAATCTGTTTGCAGATTTAGATTCTACGCGTGAATTTGCATAGATATAGAAACATTTCAAATTTGTAGAGGATGATTTAGGGTGAAAAATAGAGCATTGTCACTTTTTTCTAAAATTCCAAAAGTAAAAACTTCAAACCTCGATATCTCGAGTATTTGAAGGAATTTCGCAAAAATAAGAAAATTCTTCGTCCCCTGATTTAACCCCTGTAAAACTATATGCGTAGTATCTAATTATATAGGTTTCATAACCGTAGGACGTCAATTAAAGAAAATCCATTTTTTCATATGCAATTTTACGACACTAAAAAAATCGAAAATTTTTTTTTGTCAGTTTCCACACATTTTATCTACTGTATCCATTAAATAGAGTCTGTAGATCACAAATCTGTAATTTTTATGTTGATACGCCCACAAATACCTGAGAAAATCAAATTCAAATGTTGGATGGTCGCACCCTTAAAGATCGCATCGATTTTGCTTCCATTTTAGATCATTTTGACTTGAAAATACGATTTCTCGTAAATGCGTGAATAGATTTCAAGTTTTTTGACATTTTTATAATCTACAGAGTTGAAGTGATATAATTATATACAATTTAATTTCTCCAATTATGAATTAAGGTCTGTTTTGAGGGATAGAAAATATAGAAATTTGCCAAACTTTGATTTTGGACGTCCAAAACCATTATTTTGGAATATTTCGGAAACGTGTTGAGATATTTGAAATCTGTTTGCAGATTTAGATTCTACGCGTGAATTTGCATAGATATAGAAACATTTCAAATTTGTAGAGGATGATTTAGGGTGAAAAATAGAGCATTGTCACTTTTTTCTAAAATTCCAAAAGTAAAAACTTCAAACCTCGATATCTCGAGTATTTGAAGGAATTTCGCAAAAATAAGAAAATTCTTCGTCCCCTGATATTACCCCTGTAAAACCATATGCGTAGTATCTAATTATATAGGTTTCATAACCGTAGGACGTCAATTAAAGAAAATCCATTTTTTCATATGCAATTTTACGACACTAAAAAAATCGAAAATTTTTTTTTGTTAGTTTCCACACATTTTATCTGCTGTATTCATTAAATAGAGTCTGTAGATCACAAATCTGTAATTTTTATGTTGATACGCCCACAAATACCTGAGAAAATCAAATTCAAATGTTGGATGGTCGCACCCTTAAAGATCGCATCGATTTTGCTTCCATTTTAGATCATTTTGACTTGAAAATACGATTTCTCGTAAATGCGTGAATAGATTTCAAGTTTTTTGACATTTTTATAATCTACAGAGTTGAAGTGATATAATTATATACAATTTAATTTCTCCAATTATGAATTAAGGTCTGTTTTGAGGGATAGAAAATATAGAAATTTGCCAAACTTTGATTTTGGACGTCCAAAACCATTATTTTGGAATATTTCGGAAACGTGTTGAGATATTTGGAATCTGTTTGCAGATTTAGATTCTACGCGTGAATTTGCATAGATATAGAAACATTTTAAATTTGTGAAGGATGATTTAGGGTGAAAAATAGAGCATTGTCACTTTTTTCTAAAATTCCAAAAGTAAAAACTTCAAACCTCGATATCTCGAGTATTTGAAGGAATTTCGCAAAAATAAGAAAATTCTTCGTCCCCTGATATTACCCCTGTAAAACCATATGCGTAGTATCTAATTATATAGGTTTCATAACCGTAGGACGTCAATTAAAGAAAATCCATTTTTTCATATGCAATTTTACGACACTAAAAAAATCGAAAATTTTTTTTTGTTAGTTTCCACACTTTTTATTTACTGTATTCATTAAATAGAGTCTGTAGATCACAAATCTGTAATTTTTATGTTGATACGCCCACAAATACCTGAGAAAATCAAATTCAAATGTTGGATGGTCGCACCCTTAAAGATCGCATCGATTTTGCTTCCATTTTAGATCATTTTGACTTGAAAATACGATTTCTCGTAAATGCGTGAATAGATTTCAAGTTTTTTGACATTTTTATAATCTACAGAGTTGAAGTGATATAATTATATACAATTTAATTTCTCCAATTATGAATTAAGGTCTGTTTTGAGGGATAGAAAATATAGAAATTTGCCAAACTTTGATTTTGGACGTCCAAAACCATTATTTTGGAATATTTCGGAAACGTGTTGAGATATTTGAAATCTGTTTGCAGATTTAGATTCTACGCGTGAATTTGCATAGATATAGAAACATTTCAAATTTGTAGAGGATGATTTAGGGTGAAAAATAGAGCATTGTCACTTTTTTCTAAAATTCCAAAAGTAAAAACTTCAAACCTCGATATCTCGAGTATTTGAAGGAATTTCGCAAAAATAAGAAAATTCTTCGTCCCCTGATATTACCCCTGTGAAACCATATGCGTAGTATCTAATTATATAGGTTTCATAACCGTAGGACGTCAATTAAAGAAAATCCATTTTTTCATATGCAATTTTACGACACTAAAAAAATCGAAATTTTTTTGTGTTAGTTTCCACACATTTTATCTACTGTATTCATTAAATAGAGTCTGTAGATCACAAATCTGTAATTTTTATGTTGATACGCCCACAAATACCTGAGAAAATCAAATTCAAATGTTGGATGGTCGCACCCTTAAAGATCGCATCGATTTTGCTTCCATTTTAGATCATTTTGAATTGAAAATACGATTTCTCGTAAATGCGTTAATAGATTTCAAGTTTTTTGACATTTTTATAATCTACAGAGTTGAAGTGATATAATTATATACAATTTAATTTCTCCAATTATGAATTAAGGTCTGTTTTGAGGGATAGAAAATATAGAAATTTGCCAAACTTTGATTTTGGACGTCCAAAACCATTATTTTGGAATATTTCGGAAACGTGTTGAGATATTTGAAATCTGTTTGCAGATTTAGATTCTACGCGTGAATTTGCATAGATATAGAAACATTTCAAATTTGTAGAGGATGATTTAGGGTGAAAAATAGAGCATTGTCACTTTTTTCTAAAATTCCAAAAGTAAAAACTTCAAACCTCGATATCTCGAGTATTTGAAGGAATTTCGCAAAAATAAGAAAATTCTTCGTCCCCTGATATTGCCCCTGTAAAACCATATGCGTAGTATCTAATTATATAGGTTTCATAACCGTAGGACGTCAATTAAAGAAAATCCATTTTTTCATATGCAATTTTACGACACTAAAAAAATCGAAAATTTTTTTTTGTTAGTTTCCACACTTTTTATTTACTGTATTCATTAAATAGAGTCTGTAGATCACAAATCTGTAATTTTTATGTTGATACGCCCACAAATACCTGAGAAAATCAAATTCAAATGTTGGATGGTCGCACCCTTAAAGATCGCATCGATTTTGCTTCCATTTTAGATCATTTTGACTTGAAAATACGATTTCTCGTAAATGCGTGAATAGATTTCAAGTTTTTTGACATTTTTATAATCTACAGAGTTGAAGTGATATAATTATATACAATTTAATTTCTCCAATTATGAATTAAGGTCTGTTTTGAGGGATAGAAAATATAGAAATTTGCCAAACTTTGATTTTGGACGTCCAAAACCATTATTTTGGAATATTTCGGAAACGTGTTGAGATATTTGAAATCTGTTTGCAGATTTAGATTCTACGCGTGAATTTGCATAGATATAGAAACATTTCAAATTTGTAGAGGATGATTTAGGGTGAAAAATAGAGCATTGTCACTTTTTTCTAAAATTCCAAAAGTAAAAACTTCAAACCTCGATATCTCGAGTATTTGAAGGAATTTCGCAAAAATAAGAAAATTCTTCGTCCCCTGATATTACCCCTGTAAAACCATATGCGTAGTATCTAATTATATAGGTTTCATAACCGTAGGACGTCAATTAAAGAAAATCCATTTTTTCATATGCAATTTTACGACACTAAAAAAATCGAAAATTTTTTTTTGTTAGTTTCCACACATTTTATCTACTGTATTCATTAAATAGAGTCTGTAGATCACAAATCTGTAATTTTTATGTTGATACGCCCACAAATACCTGAGAAAATCAAATTCAAATGTTGGATGGTCGCACCCTTAAAGATCGCATCGATTTTGCTTCCATTTTAGATCATTTTGACTTGAAAATACGATTTCTCGTAAATGCGTGAATAGATTTCAAGTTTTTTGACATTTTTATAATCTACAGAGTTGAAGTGATATAATTATATACAATTTAATTTCTCCAATTATGAATTAAGGTCTGTTTTGAGGGATAGAAAATATAGAAATTTGCCAAACTTTGATTTTGGACGTCCAAAACCATTATTTTGGAATATTCCGGAAACGTGTTGAGATATTTGAAATCTGTTTGCAGATTTAGATTCTACGCGTGAATTTGCATAGATATAGAAACATTTCAAATTTGTAGAGGATGATTTAGGGTGAAAAATAGAGCATTGTCACTTTTTTCTAAAATTCCAAAAGTAAAAACTTCAAACCTCGATATCTCGAGTATTTGAAGGAATTTCGCAAAAATAAGAAAATTCTTCGTCCCATATGCGTAGTATCTAATTATATAGGTTTCATAACCGTAGGACGTCAATTAAAGAAAATCCATTTTTTCATATGCAATTTTACGACACTAAAAAAATCGAAAATTTTTTTTTGTTAGTTTCCACACATTTTATCTACTGTATTCATTAAATAGAGTCTGTAGATCACAAATCTGTAATTTTTATGTTGATACGCCCACAAATACCTGAGAAAATCAAATTCAAATGTTGGATGGTCGCACCCTTGAAGATCGCATCGATTTTGCTTCCATTTTAGATCATTTTGACTTGAAAATACGATTTCTCGTAAATGCGTGAATAGATTTCAAGTTTTTTGACATTTTTGTAATCTACAGAGTTGAAGTGATATAATTATATACAATTTAATTTCTCCAATTATGAATTAAGGTCTGTTTTGAGGGATAGAAAATATAGAAATTTGCCAAACTTTGATTTTGGACGTCCAAAACCATTATTTTGGAATATTTCGGAAACGTGTTGAGATATTTGGAATCTGTTTGCAGATTTAGATTCTACGCGTGAATTTGCATAGATATAGAAACATTTCAAATTTGTAGAGGATGATTTAGGGTGAAAAATAGAGCATTGTCACTTTTTTCTAAAATTCCAAAAGTAAAAACTTCAAACCTCGATATCTCGAGTATTTGAAGGAATTTCGCAAAAATAAGAAAATTCTTCGTCCCCTGATATTACCCCTGTAAAACCATATGCGTAGTATCTAATTATATAGGTTTCATAACCGTAGGACGTCAATTAAAGAAAATCCATTTTTTCATATGCAATTTTACGACACTAAAAAAATTGAAAATTTTTTTTTGTTAGTTTCCACACATTTTATCTACTGTATTCATTAAATAGAGTCTGTAGATCACAAATCTGTAATTTTTATGTTGATACGCCCACAAATACCTGAGAAAATCAAATTCAAATGTTGGATGGTCGCACCCTTAAAGATCGCATCGATTTTGCTTCCATTTTAGATCATTTTGACTTGAAAATACGATTTCTCGTAAATGCGTGAATAGATTTCAAGTTTTTTGACATTTTTGTAATCTACAGAGTTGAAGTGATATAATTATATACAATTTAATTTCTCCAATTATGAATTAAGGTCTGTTTTGAGGGATAGAAAATATAGAAATTTGCCAAACTTTGATTTTGGACGTCCAAAACCATTATTTTGGAATATTTCGGAAACGTGTTGAGATATTTGAAATCTGTTTGCAGATTTAGATTCTACGCGTGAATTTGCATAGATATAGAAACATTTCAAATTTGTAGAGGATGATTTAGGGTGAAAAATAGAGCACTGTCACTTTTTTCTAAAATTCCAAAAGTAAAAACTTCAAACCTCGATATCTCGAGTATTTGAAGGAATTTCGCAAAAATAAGAAAATTCTTCGTCCCCTGATATTACCCCTGTAAAACCATATGCGTAGTATCTAATTATATAGGTTTCATAACCGTAGGACGTCAATTAAAGAAAATCCATTTTTTCATATGCAATTTTACGACACTAAAAAAATCGAAAATTTTTTTTTGTTAGTTTCCACACATTTTATCTACTGTATTCATTAAATAGAGTCTGTAGATCACAAATCTGTAATTTTTATGTTGATACGCCCACAAATACCTGAGAAAATCAAATTCAAATGTTGGATGGTCGCACCCTTAAAGATCGCATCGATTTTGCTTCCATTTTAGATCATTTTGACTTGAAAATACGATTTCTCGTAAATGCGTTAATAGATTTCAAGTTTTTTGACATTTTTATAATCTACAGAGTTGAAGTGATATAATTATATACAATTTAATTTCTCCAATTATGAATTAAGGTCTGTTTTGAGGGATAGAAAATATAGAAATTTGCCAAACTTTGATTTTGGACGTCCAAAACCATTATTTTGGAATATTTCGGAAACGTGTTGAGATATTTGAAATCTGTTTGCAGATTTAGATTCTACGCGTGAATTTGCATAGATATAGAAACATTTCAAATTTGTAGAGGATGATTTAGGGTGAAAAATAGAGCATTGTCACTTTTTTCTAAAATTCCAAAAGTAAAAACTTCAAACCTCGATATCTCGAGTATTTGAAGGAATTTCGCAAAAATAAGAAAATTCTTCGTCCCCTGATATTACCCCTGTAAAACCATATGCGTAGTATCTAATTATATAGGTTTCATAACCGTAGGACGTCAATTAAAGAAAATCCATTTTTTCATATGCAATTTTACGACACTAAAAAAATCGAAAATTTTTTTTTGTTAGTTTCCACACATTTTATCTACTGTATTCATTAAATAGAGTCTGTAGATCACAAATCTGTAATTTTTATGTTGATACGCCCACAAATACCTGAGAAAATCAAATTCAAATGTTGGATGGTCGCACCCTTAAAGATCGCATCGATTTTGCTTCCATTTTAGATCATTTTGACTTGAAAATACGATTTCTCGTAAATGCGTGAATAGATTTCAAGTTTTTTGACATTTTTGTAATCTACAGAGTTGAAGTGATATAATTATATACAATTTAATTTCTCCAATTATGAATTAAGGTCTGTTTTGAGGGATAGAAAATATAGAAATTTGCCAAACTTTGATTTTGGACGTCCAAAACCATTATTTTGGAATATTTCGGAAACGTGTTGAGATATTTGAAATCTGTTTGCAGATTTAGATTCTACGCGTGAATTTGCATAGATATAGAAACATTTCAAATTTGTAGAGGATGATTTAGGGTGAAAAATAGAGCATTGTCACTTTTTTCTAAAATTCCAAAAGTAAAAACTTCAAACCTCGATATCTCGAGTATTTGAAGGAATTTCGCAAAAATAAGAAAATTCTTCGTCCCCTGATATTACCCCTGTGAAACCATATGCGTAGTATCTAATTATATAGGTTTCATAACCGTAGGACGTCAATTAAAGAAAATCCATTTTTTCATATGCAATTTTACGACACTAAAAAAATCGAAAATTTTTTTTTGTTAGTTTCCACACATTTTATCTACTGTATTCATTAAATAGAGTCTGTAGATCACAAATCTGTAATTTTTATGTTGATACGCCCACAAATACCTGAGAAAATCAAATTCAAATGTTGGATGGTCGCACCCTTAAAGATCGCATCGATTTTGCTTCCATTTTAGATCATTTTGACTTGAAAATACGATTTCTCGTAAATGCGTGAATAGATTTCAAGTTTTTTGACATTTTTATAATCTACAGAGTTGAAGTGATATAATTATATACAATTTAATTTCTCCAATTATGAATTAAGGTCTGTTTTGAGGGATAGAAAATATAGAAATTTGCCAAACTTTGATTTTGGACGTCCAAAACCATTATTTTGGAATATTTCGGAAACGTGTTGAGATATTTGAAATCTGTTTGCAGATTTAGATTCTACGCGTGAATTTGCATAGATATAGAAACATTTCAAATTTGTAGAGGATGATTTAGGGTGAAAAATAGAGCATTGTCACTTTTTTCTAAAATTCCAAAAGTAAAAACTTCAAACCTCGATATCTCGAGTATTTGAAGGAATTTCGCAAAAATAAGAAAATTCTTCGTCCCCTGATATTACCCCTGTAAAACCATATGCGTAGTATCTAATTATATAGGTTTCATAACCGTAGGACGTCAATTAAAGAAAATCCATTTTTTCATATGCAATTTTACGACACTAAAAAAATCGAAAATTTTTTTTTGCTAGTTTCCACACATTTTATTTACTGTATTCATTAAATAGAGTCTGTAGATCACAAATCTGTAATTTTTATGTTGATACGCCCACAAATACCTGAGAAAATCAAATTCAAATGTTGGATGGTCGCACCCTTAAAGATCGCATCGATTTTGCTTCCATTTTAGATCATTTTGACTTGAAAATACGATTTCTCGTAAATGCGTTAATAGATTTCAAGTTTTTTGACATTTTTATAATCTACAGAGTTGAAGTGATATAATTATATACAATTTAATTTCTCCAATTATGAATTAAGGTCTGTTTTGAGGGATAGAAAATATAGAAATTTGCCAAACTTTGATTTTGGACGTCCAAAACCATTATTTTGGAATATTTCGGAAACGTGTTGAGATATTTGAAATCTGTTTGCAGATTTAGATTCTACGCGTGAATTTGCATAGATATAGAAACATTTCAAATTTGTAGAGGATGATTTAGGGTGAAAAATAGAGCATTGTCACTTTTTTCTAAAATTCCAAAAGTAAAAACTTCAAACCTCGATATCTCGAGTATTTGAAGGAATTTCGCAAAAATAAGAAAATTCTTCGTCCCCTGATATTACCCCTGTAAAACCATATGCGTAGTATCTAATTATATAGGTTTCATAACCGTAGGACGTCAATTAAAGAAAATCCATTTTTTCATATGCAATTTTACGACACTAAAAAAATCGAAATTTTTTTTTTGTTAGTTTCCACACATTTTATCTACTGAATTCATTAAATAGAGTCTGTAGATCACAAATCTGTAATTTTTATGTTGATACGCCCACAAATACCTGAGAAAATCAAATTCAAATGTTGGATGGTCGCACCCTTAAAGATCGCATCGATTTTGCTTCCATTTTAGATCATTTTGACTTGAAAATACGATTTCTCGTAAATGCGTTAATAGATTTCAAGTTTTTTGACATTTTTATAATCTACAGAGTTGAAGTGATATAATTATATACAATTTAATTTCTCCAATTATGAATTAAGGTCTGTTTTGAGGGATAGAAAATATAGAAATTTGCCAAACTTTGATTTTGGACGTCCAAAACCATTATTTTGGAATATTTCGGAAACGTGTTGAGATATTTGAAATCTGTTTGCAGATTTAGATTCTACGCGTGAATTTGCATAGATATAGAAACATTTCAAATTTGTAGAGGATGATTTAGGGTGAAAAATAGAGCATTGTCACTTTTTTCTAAAATTCCAAAAGTAAAAACTTCAAACCTCGATATCTCGAGTATTTGAAGGAATTTCGCAAAAATAAGAAAATTCTTCGTCCCCTGATATTACCCCTGTAAAACCATATGCGTAGTATCTAATTATATAGGTTTCATAACCGTAGGACGTCAATTAAAGAAAATCCATTTTTTCATATGCAATTTTACGACACTAAAAAAATCGAAATTTTTTTTTTGTTAGTTTCCACACATTTTATCTACTGAATTCATTAAATAGAGTCTGTAGATCACAAATCTGTAATTTTTATGTTGATACGCCCACAAATACCTGAGAAAATCAAATTCAAATGTTGGATGGTCGCACCCTTAAAGATCGCATCGATTTTGCTTCCATTTTAGATCATTTTGACTTGAAAATACGATTTCTCGTAAATGCGTTAATAGATTTCAAGTTTTTTGACATTTTTATAATCTACAGAGTTGAAGTGATATAATTATATACAATTTAATTTCTCCAATAATGAATTAAGGTCTGTTTTGAGGGATAGAAAATATAGAAATTTGCCAAACTTTGATTTTGGACGTCCAAAACCATTATTTTGGAATATTTCGGAAACGTGTTGAGATATTTGAAATCTGTTTGCAGATTTAGATTCTACGCGTGAATTTGCATAGATATAGAAACATTTCAAATTTGTAGAGGATGATTTAGGGTGAAAAATAGAGCATTGTCACTTTTTTCTAAAATTCCAAAAGTAAAAACTTCAAACCTCGATATCTCGAGTATTTGAAGGAATTTCGCAAAAATAAGAAAATTCTTCGTCCCCTGATATTACCCCTGTGAAACCATATGCGTAGTATCTAATTATATAGGTTTCATAACCGTAGGACGTCAATTAAAGAAAATCCATTTTTTCATATGCAATTTTACGACACTAAAAAAATCGAAATTTTTTTGTGTTAGTTTCCACACATTTTATCTACTGTATTCATTAAATAGAGTCTGTAGATCACAAATCTGTAATTTTTATGTTGATACGCCCACAAATACCTGAGAAAATCAAATTCAAATGTTGGATGGTCGCACCCTTAAAGATCGCATCGATTTTGCTTCCATTTTAGATCATTTTGACTTGAAAATACGATTTCTCGTAAATGCGTGAATAGATTTCAAGTTTTTTGACATTTTTATAATCTACAGAGTTGAAGTGATATAATTATATACAATTTAATTTCTCCAATTATGAATTAAGGTCTGTTTTGAGGGATAGAAAATATAGAAATTTGCCAAACTTTGATTTTGGACGTCCAAAACCATTATTTTGGAATATTTCGGAAACGTGTTGAGATATTTGAAATCTGTTTGCAGATTTAGATTCTACGCGTGAATTTGCATAGATATAGAAACATTTCAAATTTGTGAAGGATGATTTAGGGTGAAAAATAGAGCATTGTCACTTTTTTCTAAAATTCCAAAAGTAAAAACTTCAAACCTCGATATCTCGAGTATTTGAAGGAATTTCGCAAAAATAAGAAAATTCTTCGTCCCCTGATATTACCCCTGTAAAACCATATGCGTAGTATCTAATTATATAGGTTTCATAACCGTAGGACGTCAATTAAAGAAAATCCATTTTTTCATATGCAATTTTACGACACTAAAAAAATCGAAAATTTTTTTTTGTTAGTTTCCACACATTTTATCTACTGTATTCATTAAATAGAGTCTGTAGATCACAAATCTGTAATTTTTATGTTGATACGCCCACAAATACCTGAGAAAATCAAATTCAAATGTTGGATGGTCGCACCCTTAAAGATCGCATCGATTTTGCTTCCATTTTAGATCATTTTGACTTGAAAATACGATTTCTCGTAAATGCGTGAATAGATTTCAAGTTTTTTGACATTTTTATAATCTACAGAGTTGAAGTGATATAATTATATACAATTTAATTTCTCCAATTATGAATTAAGGTCTGTTTTGAGGGATAGAAAATATAGAAATTTGCCAAACTTTGATTTTGGACGTCCAAAACCATTATTTTGGAATATTTCGGAAACGTGTTGAGATATTTGAAATCTGTTTGCAGATTTAGATTCTACGCGTGAATTTGCATAGATATAGAAACATTTCAAATTTGTAGAGGATGATTTAGGGTGAAAAATAGAGCATTGTCACTTTTTTCTAAAATTCCAAAAGTAAAAACTTCAAACCTCGATATCTCGAGTATTTGAAGGAATTTCGCAAAAATAAGAAAATTCTTCGTCCCCTGATATTACCCCTGTAAAACCATATGCGTAGTATCTAATTATATAGGTTTCATAACCGTAGGACGTCAATTAAAGAAAATCCATTTTTTCATTTGCAATTTTACGACACTAAAAAAATCGAAAATTTTTTTTGTTAGTTTCCACACATTTTATCTACTGTATTCATTAAGTAGAGTCTGTAGATCACAAATCTGTAATTTTTATGTTGATACGCCCACAAATACCTGAGAAAATCAAATTCAAATGTTGGATGGTCGCACCCTTAAAAATCGCATCGATTTTGCTTCCATTTTAGATCATTTTGACTTGAAAATACGATTTCTCGTAAATGTGAATAGATTTCAAGTTTTTTGACATTTTTATAATCTACAGAGTTGAAGTGATATAATTATATACAATTTAATTTCTCCAATTATGAATTAAGCTCTGTTTTGAGGGATAGAAAATATAGAAATTTGCCAAACTTTGATTTTGGACGTCCAAAACCATTATTTTGGAATATTTCGGAAACGTGTTGAGATATTTGAAATCTGTTTGCAGATTTAGATTCTACGCGTGAATTTGCATAGATATAGAAACATTTCAAATTTGTAGAGGATGATTTAGGGTGAAAAATAGAGCATTGTCACTTTTTTCTAAAATTCCAAAAGTAAAAACTTCAAACCTCGATATCTCGAGTATTTGAAGGAATTTCGCAAAAATAAGAAAATTCTTCGTCCCCTGATATTACCCCTGTAAAACCATATGCGTAGTATCTAATTATATAGGTTTCATAACCGTAGGACGTCAATTAAAGAAAATCCATTTTTTCATATGCAATTTTACGACACTAAAAAAATCGAAAATTTTTTTTTGTTAGTTTCCACACATTTTATCTACTGTATTCATTAAATAGAGTCTGTAGATCACAAATCTGTAATTTTTATGTTGATACGCCCACAAATACCTGAGAAAATCAAATTCAAATGTTGGATGGTCGCACCCTTAAAGATCGCATCGATTTTGCTTCCATTTTAGATCATTTTGACTTGAAAATACGATTTCTCGTAAATGCGTGAATAGATTTCAAGTTTTTTGACATTTTTGTAATCTACAGAGTTGAAGTGATATAATTATATACAATTTAATTTCTCCAATTATGAATTAAGGTCTGTTTTGAGGGATAGAAAATATAGAAATTTGCCAAACTTTGATTTTGGACGTCCAAAACCATTATTTTGGAATATTTCGGAAACGTGTTGAGATATTTGAAATCTGTTTGCAGATTTAGATTCTACGCGTGAATTTGCATAGATATAGAAACATTTCAAATTTGTAGAGGATGATTTAGGGTGAAAAATAGAGCATTGTCACTTTTTTCTAAAATTCCAAAAGTAAAAACTTCAAACCTCGATATCTCGAGTATTTGAAGGAATTTCGCAAAAATAAGAAAATTCTTCGTCCCCTGATATTACCCCTGTGAAACCATATGCGTAGTATCTAATTATATAGGTTTCATAACCGTAGGACGTCAATTAAAGAAAATCCATTTTTTCATATGCAATTTTACGACACTAAAAAAATCGAAATTTTTTTGTGTTAGTTTCCACACATTTTATCTACTGTATTCATTAAATAGAGTCTGTAGATCACAAATCTGTAATTTTTATGTTGATACGCCCACAAATACCTGAGAAAATCAAATTCAAATGTTGGATGGTCGCACCCTTAAAGATCGCATCGATTTTGCTTCCATTTTAGATCATTTTGACTTGAAAATACGATTTCTCGTAAATGCGTGAATAGATTTCAAGTTTTTTGACATTTTTATAATCTACAGAGTTGAAGTGATATAATTATATACAATTTAATTTCTCCAATTATGAATTAAGGTCTGTTTTGAGGGATAGAAAATATAGAAATTTGCCAAACTTTGATTTTGGACGTCCAAAACCATTATTTTGGAATATTTCGGAAACGTGTTGAGATATTTGAAATCTGTTTGCAGATTTAGATTCTACGCGTGAATTTGCATAGATATAGAAACATTTCAAATTTGTAGAGGATGATTTAGGGTGAAAAATAGAGCATTGTCACTTTTTTCTAAAATTCCAAAAGTAAAAACTTCAAACCTCGATATCTCGAGTATTTGAAGGAATTTCGCAAAAATAAGAAAATTCTTCGTCCCCTGATATTACCCCTGTAAAACCATATGCGTAGTATCTAATTATATAGGTTTCATAACCGTAGGACGTCAATTAAAGAAAATCCATTTTTTCATATGCAATTTTACGACACTAAAAAAATCGAAAATTTTTTTTTGCTAGTTTCCACACATTTTATTTACTGTATTCATTAAATAGAGTCTGTAGATCACAAATCTGTAATTTTTATGTTGATACGCCCACAAATACCTGAGAAAATCAAATTCAAATGTTGGATGGTCGCACCCTTAAAGATCGCATCGATTTTGCTTCCATTTTAGATCATTTTGACTTGAAAATACGATTTCTCGTAAATGCGTTAATAGATTTCAAGTTTTTTGACATTTTTATAATCTACAGAGTTGAAGTGATATAATTATATACAATTTAATTTCTCCAATTATGAATTAAGGTCTGTTTTGAGGGATAGAAAATATAGAAATTTGCCAAACTTTGATTTTGGACGTCCAAAACCATTATTTTGGAATATTTCGGAAACGTGTTGAGATATTTGAAATCTGTTTGCAGATTTAGATTCTACGCGTGAATTTGCATAGATATAGAAACATTTCAAATTTGTAGAGGATGATTTAGGGTGAAAAATAGAGCATTGTCACTTTTTTCTAAAATTCCAAAAGTAAAAACTTCAAACCTCGATATCTCGAGTATTTGAAGGAATTTCGCAAAAATAAGAAAATTCTTCGTCCCCTGATATTACCCCTGTAAAACCATATGCGTAGTATCTAATTATATAGGTTTCATAACCGTAGGACGTCAATTAAAGAAAATCCATTTTTTCATATGCAATTTTACGACACTAAAAAAATCGAAATTTTTTTTTTGTTAGTTTCCACACATTTTATCTACTGAATTCATTAAATAGAGTCTGTAGATCACAAATCTGTAATTTTTATGTTGATACGCCCACAAATACCTGAGAAAATCAAATTCAAATGTTGGATGGTCGCACCCTTAAAGATCGCATCGATTTTGCTTCCATTTTAGATCATTTTGACTTGAAAATACGATTTCTCGTAAATGCGTTAATAGATTTCAAGTTTTTTGACATTTTTATAATCTACAGAGTTGAAGTGATATAATTATATACAATTTAATTTCTCCAATAATGAATTAAGGTCTGTTTTGAGGGATAGAAAATATAGAAATTTGCCAAACTTTGATTTTGGACGTCCAAAACCATTATTTTGGAATATTTCGGAAACGTGTTGAGATATTTGAAATCTGTTTGCAGATTTAGATTCTACGCGTGAATTTGCATAGATATAGAAACATTTCAAATTTGTAGAGGATGATTTAGGGTGAAAAATAGAGCATTGTCACTTTTTTCTAAAATTCCAAAAGTAAAAACTTCAAACCTCGATATCTCGAGTATTTGAAGGAATTTCGCAAAAATAAGAAAATTCTTCGTCCCCTGATATTACCCCTGTGAAACCATATGCGTAGTATCTAATTATATAGGTTTCATAACCGTAGGACGTCAATTAAAGAAAATCCATTTTTTCATATGCAATTTTACGACACTAAAAAAATCGAAATTTTTTTGTGTTAGTTTCCACACATTTTATCTACTGTATTCATTAAATAGAGTCTGTAGATCACAAATCTGTAATTTTTATGTTGATACGCCCACAAATACCTGAGAAAATCAAATTCAAATGTTGGATGGTCGCACCCTTAAAGATCGCATCGATTTTGCTTCCATTTTAGATCATTTTGACTTGAAAATACGATTTCTCGTAAATGCGTGAATAGATTTCAAGTTTTTTGACATTTTTATAATCTACAGAGTTGAAGTGATATAATTATATACAATTTAATTTCTCCAATTATGAATTAAGGTCTGTTTTGAGGGATAGAAAATATAGAAATTTGCCAAACTTTGATTTTGGACGTCCAAAACCATTATTTTGGAATATTTCGGAAACGTGTTGAGATATTTGAAATCTGTTTGCAGATTTAGATTCTACGCGTGAATTTGCATAGATATAGAAACATTTCAAATTTGTGAAGGATGATTTAGGGTGAAAAATAGAGCATTGTCACTTTTTTCTAAAATTCCAAAAGTAAAAACTTCAAACCTCGATATCTCGAGTATTTGAAGGAATTTCGCAAAAATAAGAAAATTCTTCGTCCCCTGATATTACCCCTGTAAAACCATATGCGTAGTATCTAATTATATAGGTTTCATAACCGTAGGACGTCAATTAAAGAAAATCCATTTTTTCATATGCAATTTTACGACACTAAAAAAATCGAAAATTTTTTTTTGTTAGTTTCCACACATTTTATCTACTGTATTCATTAAATAGAGTCTGTAGATCACAAATCTGTAATTTTTATGTTGATACGCCCACAAATACCTGAGAAAATCAAATTCAAATGTTGGATGGTCGCACCCTTAAAGATCGCATCGATTTTGCTTCCATTTTAGATCATTTTGACTTGAAAATACGATTTCTCGTAAATGCGTGAATAGATTTCAAGTTTTTTGACATTTTTATAATCTACAGAGTTGAAGTGATATAATTATATACAATTTAATTTCTCCAATTATGAATTAAGGTCTGTTTTGAGGGATAGAAAATATAGAAATTTGCCAAACTTTGATTTTGGACGTCCAAAACCATTATTTTGGAATATTTCGGAAACGTGTTGAGATATTTGAAATCTGTTTGCAGATTTAGATTCTACGCGTGAATTTGCATAGATATAGAAACATTTCAAATTTGTAGAGGATGATTTAGGGTGAAAAATAGAGCATTGTCACTTTTTTCTAAAATTCCAAAAGTAAAAACTTCAAACCTCGATATCTCGAGTATTTGAAGGAATTTCGCAAAAATAAGAAAATTCTTCGTCCCCTGATATTACCCCTGTAAAACCATATGCGTAGTATCTAATTATATAGGTTTCATAACCGTAGGACGTCAATTAAAGAAAATCCATTTTTTCATTTGCAATTTTACGACACTAAAAAAATCGAAAATTTTTTTTGTTAGTTTCCACACATTTTATCTACTGTATTCATTAAGTAGAGTCTGTAGATCACAAATCTGTAATTTTTATGTTGATACGCCCACAAATACCTGAGAAAATCAAATTCAAATGTTGGATGGTCGCACCCTTAAAAATCGCATCGATTTTGCTTCCATTTTAGATCATTTTGACTTGAAAATACGATTTCTCGTAAATGTGAATAGATTTCAAGTTTTTTGACATTTTTATAATCTACAGAGTTGAAGTGATATAATTATATACAATTTAATTTCTCCAATTATGAATTAAGCTCTGTTTTGAGGGATAGAAAATATAGAAATTTGCCAAACTTTGATTTTGGACGTCCAAAACCATTATTTTGGAATATTTCGGAAACGTGTTGAGATATTTGAAATCTGTTTGCAGATTTAGATTCTACGCGTGAATTTGCATAGATATAGAAACATTTCAAATTTGTAGAGGATGATTTAGGGTGAAAAATAGAGCATTGTCACTTTTTTCTAAAATTCCAAAAGTAAAAACTTCAAACCTCGATATCTCGAGTATTTGAAGGAATTTCGCAAAAATAAGAAAATTCTTCGTCCCCTGATATTACCCCTGTAAAACCATATGCGTAGTATCTAATTATATAGGTTTCATAACCGTAGGACGTCAATTAAAGAAAATCCATTTTTTCATATGCAATTTTACGACACTAAAAAAATCGAAAATTTTTTTTTGTTAGTTTCCACACATTTTATCTACTGTATTCATTAAATAGAGTCTGTAGATCACAAATCTGTAATTTTTATGTTGATACGCCCACAAATACCTGAGAAAATCAAATTCAAATGTTGGATGGTCGCACCCTTAAAGATCGCATCGATTTTGCTTCCATTTTAGATCATTTTGACTTGAAAATACGATTTCTCGTAAATGCGTGAATAGATTTCAAGTTTTTTGACATTTTTATAATCTACAGAGTTGAAGTGATATAATTATATACAATTTAATTTCTCCAATTATGAATTAAGGTCTGTTTTGAGGGATAGAAAATATAGAAATTTGCCAAACTTTGATTTTGGACGTCCAAAACCATTATTTTGGAATATTTCGGAAACGTGTTGAGATATTTGAAATCTGTTTGCAGATTTAGATTCTACGCGTGAATTTGCATAGATATAGAAACATTTCAAATTTGTAGAGGATGATTTAGGGTGAAAAATAGAGCATTGTCACTTTTTTCTAAAATTCCAAAAGTAAAAACTTCAAACCTCGATATCTCGAGTATTTGAAGGAATTTCGCAAAAATAAGAAAATTCTTCGTCCCCTGATATTACCCCTGTGAAACCATATGCGTAGTATCTAATTATATAGGTTTCATAACCGTAGGACGTCAATTAAAGAAAATCCATTTTTTCATATGCAATTTTACGACACTAAAAAAATCGAAATTTTTTTGTGTTAGTTTCCACACATTTTATCTACTGTATTCATTAAATAGAGTCTGTAGATCACAAATCTGTAATTTTTATGTTGATACGCCCACAAATACCTGAGAAAATCAAATTCAAATGTTGGATGGTCGCACCCTTAAAGATCGCATCGATTTTGCTTCCATTTTAGATCATTTTGACTTGAAAATACGATTTCTCGTAAATGCGTGAATAGATTTCAAGTTTTTTGACATTTTTATAATCTACAGAGTTGAAGTGATATAATTATATACAATTTAATTTCTCCAATTATGAATTAAGGTCTGTTTTGAGGGATAGAAAATATAGAAATTTGCCAAACTTTGATTTTGGACGTCCAAAACCATTATTTTGGAATATTTCGGAAACGTGTTGAGATATTTGAAATCTGTTTGCAGATTTAGATTCTACGCGTGAATTTGCATAGATATAGAAACATTTCAAATTTGTGAAGGATGATTTAGGGTGAAAAATAGAGCATTGTCACTTTTTTCTAAAATTCCAAAAGTAAAAACTTCAAACCTCGATATCTCGAGTATTTGAAGGAATTTCGCAAAAATAAGAAAATTCTTCGTCCCCTGATATTACCCCTGTAAAACCATATGCGTAGTATCTAATTATATAGGTTTCATAACCGTAGGACGTCAATTAAAGAAAATCCATTTTTTCATATGCAATTTTACGACACTAAAAAAATCGAAAATTTTTTTTTGTTAGTTTCCACACATTTTATCTACTGTATTCATTAAATAGAGTCTGTAGATCACAAATCTGTAATTTTTATGTTGATACGCCCACAAATACCTGAGAAAATCAAATTCAAATGTTGGATGGTCGCACCCTTAAAGATCGCATCGATTTTGCTTCCATTTTAGATCATTTTGACTTGAAAATACGATTTCTCGTAAATGCGTGAATAGATTTCAAGTTTTTTGACATTTTTATAATCTACAGAGTTGAAGTGATATAATTATATACAATTTAATTTCTCCAATTATGAATTAAGGTCTGTTTTGAGGGATAGAAAATATAGAAATTTGCCAAACTTTGATTTTGGACGTCCAAAACCATTATTTTGGAATATTTCGGAAACGTGTTGAGATATTTGAAATCTGTTTGCAGATTTAGATTCTACGCGTGAATTTGCATAGATATAGAAACATTTCAAATTTGTAGAGGATGATTTAGGGTGAAAAATAGAGCATTGTCACTTTTTTCTAAAATTCCAAAAGTAAAAACTTCAAACCTCGATATCTCGAGTATTTGAAGGAATTTCGCAAAAATAAGAAAATTCTTCGTCCCCTGATATTACCCCTGTAAAACCATATGCGTAGTATCTAATTATATAGGTTTCATAACCGTAGGACGTCAATTAAAGAAAATCCATTTTTTCATTTGCAATTTTACGACACTAAAAAAATCGAAAATTTTTTTTGTTAGTTTCCACACATTTTATCTACTGTATTCATTAAGTAGAGTCTGTAGATCACAAATCTGTAATTTTTATGTTGATACGCCCACAAATACCTGAGAAAATCAAATTCAAATGTTGGATGGTCGCACCCTTAAAAATCGCATCGATTTTGCTTCCATTTTAGATCATTTTGACTTGAAAATACGATTTCTCGTAAATGTGAATAGATTTCAAGTTTTTTGACATTTTTATAATCTACAGAGTTGAAGTGATATAATTATATACAATTTAATTTCTCCAATTATGAATTAAGCTCTGTTTTGAGGGATAGAAAATATAGAAATTTGCCAAACTTTGATTTTGGACGTCCAAAACCATTATTTTGGAATATTTCGGAAACGTGTTGAGATATTTGAAATCTGTTTGCCTATTGTTTTCACTTAAACTTACATTGTAGTTCTTGGCTCCACCCACCTCAAACCCTATGTTTTGATTGGATATGGTTTTGGTATTTTGTATCATGTTTATAGTTATAAGATTTGTTTTCTGTTCTGATTTATTCTACTTCAAGATGGTAGCTTTGCTACTGAAATCTACATAAGAGATTCTAATAAAACGTGGAGAGCCTATTCACCCTATATGGTAAATCAGGACAAAACTTCAATATCATGTTCTATTTCAGATCTGCAGTTTGAAGATTCCGGGCTGTACACCTGCACTGCGTCTTCCGACAGTGGTGAGAGCTCCTGGTCGGCTTCATTAAGCGTCGTTAGCACTGGAACTGCAACATTGCACCGCAGCCCTGACCCGTCCACGTTTCCTCGAGCACCAAATGCTCCTCGCATCCTCAATGTATCCGAGTCCAGCATCACATTATCCTGGGATGGAAATGAAGACGAACCTGGTATTGTCGGCTATACCGTGGAATATTGGAGCCCTGACTTACAAACTGGCTGGGTGGTCGTTGCCCATAGAGTCCCTAGCACGTACATGATTGTCAGAGAACTCAAACCCAATTGTAGTTACATGTTTTTGGTGAGAGCTGAAAATGCTCATGGATTATCATCCGCTAGTCCTGTTTCGTCTATTGCAAAGACATTAACTAGTTCAAGAACTTTACCGGGTATTAGTAAATTAAATACAGCAAGAACTGTTTTAAGTACTAAAATATTGGAACTTAGAGAGGCTCGAGCTATCTCTTCCAGTTCAGTGAGATTATCGTGGGATTTTATTGCATCATCAGATGATTTTGTAGAAGGCTTATATATTCGATTTCGCGAGCTATCGGGTGGTTCACATAATTACAATATTTTTACTGTAAGTGATGTGCGCGCAAATAGTTATACAGTGACTAATTTGAAGAAATACACGAAATATGAATTCTTTATTGCTCCATTTTATCGGTCAGTGGAAGGACAACCATCGAATTCAAGGATTGCGAGAACATTGGAAGATGTTCCAACTGCAGCCCCAGAAAGTCTAACAGCAATGGTGGTGAATGATACAGCAGGATGGGTGAAATGGTCACCACCAGCTCCACAGCACATTAATGGTAAATTTTATTTATACAACCTACATATCTATATCTTTCGAATAGTTTGTGTTACAGTCTATTCACAATAAGAATAGCGCAGCATAGTGCTACTATTTGAGCTAAAAGAAAAACGTACTCGATGCCAAAATTTGTTCAAAATATTATTTAGTGTCATGGAAACTAGTTGGTTAGATGTCATTTTGAATACGGTTGTAAGAGAACGGAGTTCTAAAATTCCCCAGAATGTTTTATAAAATGTTCTAGAATATTTAGAATATTTAGGAACGTCTTCGAATGCCATAAAATCTTCCAGGATATTCCAAAACATTCTTTAATATTGCAGAGCGTTATATATTGACTTTATATGCTTTAGAATATTCTAAAACGCTTATGGATACTCCAGACTGTTTCACAACGTTATAAAATATTCTAGAACGCTTTAGAACATCATACAATGTTACATGACGTATCAAAATACTCTGAAATATTTTAGAATACGTCAGGATGTTACACAATGATTTAAAATACTTTCTGTTGTAAAATGCAGCAAAATGTTTTAGAATACTTCAAAACGTTACAGGATAATTTTAAATAATTGAGAACGCTTTAGAACGCCATATTTCAAAACGTTCCAAAACATGAACGTTCCAGAATGTTATAGTGTTTCTATATGCTTTAGAATGGTCTAAAATGGTTGTACAATCTTCCAGAACGTACCAAAACACTCCCGGACACATCGGGATTATACAATGTTTCAAAATGTTTTAGGATATTTTTAAATACTGCAGAATATTTTAGAATATTCCAAAACTTTATAAAATGTTTTAGAATTTTTGAGAACTGCTCAGAATGCCGTACAATCCTCCAGGACATTTCAGAACACTTTAGAACGTACCAAATCACTCTAAATCATTCTAGGACGCATTGGGAATGTTTAAAAATGCTTTAGGATGTTCTTAAATGCTGCAGTTTGTCTTAGATTACTCTCAAACGTTATGAAATGTTTCAGAATATTTCAGAACGTTTCAAAATGCCATAAAATCTTCCAGGACATTCCAAAACACTCAAGAACGTTATACAGTGATTCTATATACTTTAAAGTGCTACAGAACAGTTTATTTTAAACAAAACGTGCATCCAGATTCCCATAAACTTCATTTGATGAATTTTGAGATGTTTAGGCGCGTTGCGGATTCGCCTATTCCGGGCGCCGCGGCGCGCCGGAGCGTAGACTTGTCACAATGTTGGTCACAATGAGTGTACCACAAATGTCTACCACACCCGTAGCGGGTAAGAGGCATGATCGATATTTATTTGATTTTTTTTTGTTACCTCGTCGACAGTTTTTACATTTTATAAAAAGTTTTATTTCCAACGCCGTTTATTTTATTAACAGGACAGTTGACACTTATTTTTTTTTTAAACAGGTCTTTTCGACCTATGCGAGGGTACTCAAAATTACTCTCTAGTTGTGATCTTCGAGTAGTTATCAAAATTTAATTCGCTTGTTCTATGATGGAAGAGAAGCGCATCCATTAAGCTTGCGATTAGCTTAATTACGATAGTTAGTGACATACAAGATGACGGTGATCGACGGGTTTATATTCCCAGGTTGTGTGCTTCTGAATCTACCTTCAATCATGAGAGTAATCAGTGACGAAGACGCATTATAGGCTCTTAAACTATTATGAACTAATCTCATTGTGATTAATTTATTCACACAGGTTATAATGTGAATCTTCACTTTACAAACTCGTACGTTCACAATATCACTCACTGTTACTCGTACTGAATCACAGACTGAATGAATTCCTCTCCTAGCTCGCGTTCTTATATACTAAAGCCGACAATGGGCCAACATTCAATTGTCTAACAGTTGTTGCCTGGCAACCACCGAACATCTAGTGACCATAGCCTGTCAATCATGTCCGACAATTGAACATCGACCTTGTCAATACTAACTAGGATTACAGTTACAGCGAATCCAAATAAATAATTATGTTACACATTTAGGGATTTTACATTCCTAATATTAGTATTCTATGTTCTAGGAGTACTGGTGGGCTACAAGATCCAATTAAAAGGCCAAGGTACCCGTATGTTTTCCGTTACTGCTTCAACAACGTCGTTCTGGTTCACCAATTTAACCTCCAGTGTGAAATATACAACTCGTATAGCTGCAATGACTTCCGCTGGCACAGGACCATTCTCCGAACCTCTACCTCTTATAACCGTTTCTCAAAGTCCTCAGACTCTTGGTCCTTTAATTCCTCTTGTTCGCCAGCCTTGGTTCGTCGTCCTTCTTGCTGCGCTAGCGTTGTTCTTTCTAACAGGAGGAGGGGTTATTATCTATTTACGACGACGACAAAGTATGAGTAAGCAACTGGGACATTTAAGTGTCCCTGTTGTAAATGCAACACAGTTAAATGCAAAAGAAAGTTTGTGGATTGATCGAGGATGGAAAGCTGCTGATTGCGACAAAGATTCTTCTCTTCCGTTAGCCCCACAAGTCGGAGATTATGCTGAAGTGGATACTAGAAGTTTGTCCACGTTTTATAACTGCAGGAAGTCGCCAGAAAACCCCACGCCGTATGCCACAACAATGATTCTGCCGCCTCCTAGTTGGTCTGAATTGCTGCCACCACCACCGGATCACCCACCGCCTCATTGTCCTAGAGAAAGCGCTCCGATTCCACCACCACGTGGGGGAAGTAGTTGTGGTACGATATTTTCACAATTTCAAATAAAATGAAAAGTAATGTTACTGATTTTGGAAATGCAGCATATTATACATTAAAAAGATAATTAGGTACGTGTCTTTTATTCATATCCTATTGAAAATTGTGATTTATAAATCACTTTTTAATGCACTGTTCATATCATTTTCATTTTCATTTTGATATATATTTCGAACCCGCAAGTAAATCATGCGAAAAATTCATTACTTTTTAGTTCATATATTGTAGAGATTTTGCTCAACTCTGTTGGTAATACTAATATTGTTTTTTGTGTAGGAAGTGCAGCCGGTTATGCCTGTTGCCCAGTGCCGTGTCCGCACTCCCAGTGTATAGTTCGTCAGCAATATCAAGCTCAATCCGGTTCTGGCTCATG
This sequence comes from Dromius quadrimaculatus, assembly GCA_963989225.1. NCBI lineage: Eukaryota > Metazoa > Arthropoda > Insecta > Coleoptera > Carabidae > Dromius > Dromius quadrimaculatus. Next base: position 48,425,882 of record OZ022332.1, on the reverse strand, counting down.
CTCTGGGTGTGAGGCACATTGTTCTGTAGCCAGCGGTAGTTCAGGAAGACATTCTCGACCTAAAAGATATCAAGTCCCGCCACCGCGGTCGTGGGAAGATGGAGATTCAGACATTGACACAGACCGTCAATCATCTAATCCCGATACAATTTGTTCCTGCAGCGAGTCGAGTTGTTTTTATGATGAAGCTGGACCTAGTGCTAGACCTATTCAATCTAAGCCACACCGCCGAAAATGTTCTCATAATTAATGACAATTTAATACAATTTTTCTACTTCCTGTATCAAGATACGAATAATTATTTGTAAGTAATGTATTTATTTATAATTTTAGTTTTATACAAACAATTCTCATTCTCTATCATCATGTCAGATGTACTGCCCTCGTCCAACAATAGTCGAAGAGACTACAGCTAATTAAAATACTTACGATTTAAGCCTTATGATGGGCTGAAACGCGAAAACCATTCGTTCACATTAAATGCAAGATTCAAAACAAGTTTGCTGTTTGCTATAAATCAATTCAAGCAATAAAGAAATAAAAGCAGCAAATATATTGTCTCAAATTTTATTGTAAATGACTTTTAAAACACAGGTTACAGTGTGAATATTTATTTTCTAAACACGTATGAACTCAATTTCGCTCACATTTACTCGAACTAAAACACTGACTGAATGAATTCTTCTCCTAGCTCGCGATCTCATATACCTAAGCCGACAATGGGTCAACATTCAATTGTCTAACAATTGTTGCCTGTCAACCACCGAACATCTAGTGACCATAGCCTGTCAATCATGTCCGACAATTGAACATCGACCTTGTCAGTACTAACTAGGATTATAGTTACAGCGAATTCAAATAAATAATTATGTGACCTAATTACTACAAATATTTCATATTTGTGACAATATATCTCTTAAATTTGATATTTGGGACTATTCTGTAACTTAATCAATAAATTCGTATCGATCCTTATTTATTTCAACTAATGGACACATCGATAATAAATTAACTCTGTATTTAATGCAAAACTTTATAGTCTTCAGGGATTTTTTGGATCAATTATTTTTCCTGGGGTTATGAAACTGTTTAGAAATTTCTTTGTAAAGAGGCTTTGAGTAATTCAATGGTTCAAATAGTTTATTGACAATTTAATTTTAGTAGCTCGGCTCCCGAAATGTCCACAAATTGTAATAAAATTATCAATAAATAATTTAAACTATTAGATCACTCAAGGCCTCTTCACAAATAAATTTCTAAATCATTTTTCTGAATCCTCCATTAAGTTTTATTGATGAAACATTGAAATTATTTTTCCAATCTATTTTGATTCGCAAATGAAGATATTTTTGACTAAAAATGTATGTTTTCTAAAAACATGCAAAATTTTGGTCGTTTATTGAACATAAATTATAATAAAAGATTTACGTTAATGACTTATCTACCATTGGCATTGGGTGGAGCTTAAAGCTCCACCCAATGCCAATCATCTCAAATTTAATGTCGTAAAATGCATTAAGAGAGATGAGCAAACAAAATTAAAAAGAGAAAAAGAACTTTACACCAGTTACAGATTTTTTAACTTGACGAGTTGACTCCCAATCTCAAAATTTGTTGTATCCTTTAAAAATATCAGAAATAACGTATGAACAAACAAAATTTATAATGAAAAAAGTAAATTAAAATAAATATACTGTCATAGATTCGAATTCGAGACGGTAGATTCAAAATTGAAAGTAGAAGATATTTAGAGCTGCCTCTGCGTCGGCTAAACTCTGAATTCTAAAGCTTTACTTTCTTCGGCTGGATTTCAGTCCGAGTTTTGTCTGAGAAGCTTCTAGCCAATTCTAGCATAATGTAATTCAGAAATTTTCGTTCGATTTTCGCACTTAAATATGTCATAGAAAAATACATCTGGGTCCTATTTTTCTATTCGAGTGGACTGTCATTTTCAAATATTCTGTTGATTTCGATTCTGTTTCGTGCTTACTGTTTTTCTTTGGTTTCACTTTTAACAATTTGGAGTTTAGTTTATTTTGTTTTTTTGTATGATGTCTGAAAAAGATCTTGCGATTGTTTCATTATTATTGAAACTGCGTTATAAAAGTAGCCAACGAGAGAAATATTAAGACCAGGTAGAAATTGTTGTTTTTTTTATTAATAATTTAATGCCAATCATATTTAAAGTGCGTTCCGATTCAGGGTGTTGTCAGCTATCAGAAGAAAATATGTTAAAAGTTGACGCATGCGCTTCTAGTTGTTTCGTACATAGACATAACATAAAGTTGAATTTATCTCAACTTTACGTTTTCATTACGTAGCTCTTATGTCAATACATAAACGTAAGAAATACGTAAGAGTATTGTGACCACGGGAATTGAAATACAGTAGCTCAACTTTATGTTTATGTTTACGGTTACGTACTCCTTACGTTTACACACATTGTGAATTGGCACTAACAGACAGCTGCTAGATAAAACATACACGATGTATGTTATTCAAGCCAATTTTCATTGAGAGTGTTTTTAAAACTGTATCGTACTTCAAATTAATCGGCTGCTTTACTTGTACAAGTAAAAAGACAATATTGTGATGAAAAATGAGAGTTGTTTGTCTGCCGCTATTTCTTTTGTGATAAAATTGAAAATTGTCTCAAAATTTGAAAATCTAGAAATATGTTAAAAATCAGATTTTGGGCTGTGCTAATTTATTTAATAGATAGAATTTAAAAATACTAAAAATTAATGTGTGAGAATAAAAATATTTGTGCTCTAATAACAAATTCACTGCCAAACATAGCTCGTAACAATTTTTCGAAACATTTCTTCACTAGAATTTTCAATATTCTTGATTCTTAATTGAGAATTATTTCTTATTTTCATTTAATTGAAGCCTTTGACATGTACATATCTTTGATGTAAATAACTCGTATTTAATTATTTAAACTCATGGTAGCTATAGACTTCGTAAGCTGTAAAATTGTGTGTAAATATTCATTTTAGGACGAATAATATACTACTTAGAAATGCAATAGGCTAACTGGTGAAAAAAATGTGAACTGTAAATGTAGAATGTTCCAAAACCCTCTAGGTACTCCAAAATCGCCAATTTTTGAATACACAGAATAGAAATGAATTTTTATTCAATAAAGGACTTAGTTCTGTAGAGATTTGATCTCATTTAAAATCTTATTTGGAACATTTGTGTCAGTTTGTAGTTATGTACATGTATTAAAAACAAAACAAGAGTTTTGATAGATGAAATCTTTATTTTGCTCTAACGTTTAAAGCAACGAATGAATTTTCAAATTATTTTAAGCATAACTAATAACTTTCACATAATTGCTATACATAAATTCGAGATATGATTGAAAAAAAATTATATACTAACAAATGAGAAGAGTTAAACAGATTACAAATGAAAAGCAATGCAGTACATTTTCAGTCGCTGTTATTACTTTACGCACAAATGGCTATAAAAGGCAGCACTGTCGAAAATACTCTTCATTCTTGAAGCAACATAATTTTGTATTGCCAATGTTGAAATATGAGAGTAAATCAATTAATTCCTGGAAAAATTAATATCACAATTATTTTTCAGCCATATTAGACTGTAAATTCCTAGCCTGGACTACATTTCAGTTGTAAATTCAGTAAATTTGATTTTGAAGAGCCCTTGAACCATGTTTTTTTTCCGAGTAATTATCCGTCCGTTCATGAACAGTGATTGTTTTTTGGGAATTGATTGATATACCCTACTATTTCAAAATCATATCTCACAAATTTAATTGATAATTTAATTTTAAATTGAAGTTCCTACCGCTGTAATCATTTAAAAAAATATATATCAACAGTCAACATAAAAATAGTGTTAGCCGTGATTAATAAGTTAAGCGCTAGTCAGTTTTAAACGAAAAATTAAAAAGTAGATAACGTTTGTAACCCGTTGATGTTGAAGTGTAAATAAAAAGATTGATCTGGAAATCCACCACGTAAATTACCTAACCATATATTATTGATGATGCTTGAATAATAATAATAGATTAATTAATGTGTCAATATTTAAGTAGATCAGTCCTATTAGATGTAAATTATTAATTCTTCGCCTATGTGTAAATACGAACGTATTTGTACTTATATCTTGTTGTTTGTTATAGTTTTATACAAATAAATAATAGAAAAAAATATGTAATTCGTTGAACATTAGAAGACCCAATGGCTCAAGATAATTACAATTAAAATTTGTAGCACTACACTACAGACAAAAGTAGTCCATTTTAGCATTTCAAAAAGTTGTCCGGTACAAAAAGCATCCATTTTTTGGACAAGTACAAGAAGTAAATTACATTACATTGTATGAGAGAATGTACGTCGTGGGATGTGCAGAGGATGAGCCCAGCTGCCAAAACTCTCAATATTTTTTTTGTTGAATGTGATTCATCAAAATGTGTTTTAAGTTTCTGTTTCAGGTTTTCCCCTGGAGGAGAGAGCAACCTGCAGCACCAGCGGCAACCAGGCTTCAGAGAACTTCGTAGAAGATGCCCAAAAAATCTACTAATTCCCTTCTGCCCGCTGCTTGCAAAGCCCAAGTATGATTTTAATTTTTTTGAAAATAAATTTTAAAAAAATTGTTGAGAATTAAATTATTTTATGAAAAAAAAATCTAATTATTTTGTTTTATGTTACAGATGCAGCAGCGAAGAGCCGCTCCTCTTGTCTAGGTTTTGCTGAGGGAGAATTGCCGGAGGAAGATTCGTCTCTTTCCCCAATATCATTGCCAGGAGTCGAACTCCCAATTAAACCTTTCCCAAAAAATTGTTCCATATTTAATTTATTCAAAAAACATTTCAAACTTATTTTACAGGAATAAATAAATAAGAAAATAATATTTTATAGGAATTTGTGTATTAAGACTTGAAATAAAAAATATGCTATATCTCACTTATTTATATATTTAAAATTTGTATATCTAATTTACAATAATATCATAAATAATGCTTGCAAATATTGTTATTAAGATAAACGGCCAATTTTTAAACTATATAACTTATGAAACTTGTATCTTAATATACTATTTTGTTTTTGTAAATCAATTGTTGAAATTTTTTGAGGTATCATTGCATTTGTAATTGATTTTTTTATGAAGTAAATATACTAAAGTATAATATATTATTATGTACTATTTATTTAATGATTACCTCACCTTTATCCTTATCTCTAAAGTGAATATAATATAGGTAAGTATGAGTGCAATAAAATAGAACTTTATTAAATGAAAACTGCTTACATCAGTTTTAAAATGCAAGTATAAAAATATAGAATTTCGGAAATTATTTAATCACACGTATGTAGTTCAAAAAGTTACCGCAAGGTGGCAGCATCTGTCAATAAGACCAATTAGCAACCAAAGTGTGATGAATTTTGTGTGATCGAAAAGTCCAAAATTTGTATCCGGGTAACATGTTTTGAAAGAGTTAATTCAAAGGTTTCAGGTAATGGATTTTCTTGATTTACTCCTGAACTATAGCCTTTAGGGCTAATTTGATCACATCACCGTACGCAGCTTGAAAAGAGCTATCAAAAAGATAAATGAAGTTTTCTTCCAGCCCTTAAATTAAGGGTAGTAGCATACTGTTTCTCGAAAACTGTAAGCCCTATAGGAAATTCTTTCAAGTAAATCTTGTAGGGCGTTGAAAGTTATGTAACTTTTAATTGGAACATTTGTCCCTAAACCCTTAGGTTCTCGAGATAATCGCAAATCAATCCCTTGGACTCTTCATCCACATTCAAACTAAGAATTTTGTGTTCAAAAAACGCCAAATTTGTATCCGGGTAACATGTTTTGAAAGAGTTGATTCAAAGGTTTCAGGTAATGGATTTTCTTGATTTACTCCTGAACTATAGCCCTTAGGGCAAATTTAATTACATCGTTGTACGCAGCTTTAGAAGAGCTATCAAAAAGATAGTTACAATTTTCTTCCAGCCCTTAAATTAAGGGTAGTAGCATACTGTTTCTCGAAAACTGTGAGCCCTGTAGGAAATTCTTTCAAGTAAATCTTGTAGGGCGTTGAAAGTTATGTAACTTTTAATTGGAACATTTGTCCCTAAACCCTTAGGTTCTCGAGATAATCGCAAATCAATCCCTTGGACTCTTCATCCACATTCAAACTAAGAATTTTGTGTTCAAAAAACCTAAAATTTGTATCCGGGTAACATGCTTTGAAAGAGTTAATTCAAAGGTTTCAGGTAATGGATTTTCTTGATTTACTCCTAAACTATAGCCCTTAGGGCAAATTTAATTACATCATTGTACGCAGCTTTAGGAGAGCTATCAAAAAGATACATACAATTTTCTTCCAGCCCTTAAATTAAGGGTAGTAGCATACTGTTTCTCGAAAACTGTAAGCCCTATAGGAAACTCTTTCAAGTAAATCTTGTAGGGCGTTGAAAGTTATGTAACTTTTAATTGGAACATTTGTCCCTAAACCCTTAGGTTCTTGAGATAATTGCTAATTAAACCCTTGCACTCTTCATCCACATTCAAACTAAGAATTTTGTGTTCAAAAAACCCAAAATTTGTATCCGGGTAACATGTTTTGAAAGAGTTAATTCAAAGGTTTCAGGTAATGGATTTTTTTGATTTACTCCTGAGCTATAGCCCTTAGGGCAAATTTAATTACATCATTGTACGCAGCTTTACAAGAGCTATCAAAAAGATATATACAATTTTCTTCCAGCCCTTAAATTAAGGGTAGTAGCATACTGTTTCTCGAAAAGTGTAAGCCCTATAGAAAATTCTTTCAAGTAAATCTTGTAGGGCGTTGAAAGTTATGTAACTTTTAATTAAAACATTTGTCCCTAAACCCTTAGGTTTTCGAGATAATCGCAAATCAATCTCTTGGACTCTTCATCCACATTCCAACTAAGAATTTTGTGTTCAAGAAACCCAAAATTTGTATCCGGGTAACATGTTTTGAAAGAGTTAATTCGAAGGTTTCAGGTAATGGATTTTCTTGATTTACTCCTGAACTATAGCCTTTAGGGCAAATTTAATTACATCATTGTACGCAGCTTCAGGAGAGCTATCAAAAAGATACATACAATTTTCTTCCAGCCCTTAAATTAAGGGTAGTAGCATACTGTTTCTCGAAAACTGTAAGCCCTATAGGAAACTCTTTCAAGTAAATCTTGTAGGGCGTTGAAAGTTATGTAACTTTTAATTGAAACATTTGTCCCTAAACCCTTAGGTTCTCGAGATAATCACAAATCAATCCCTTGGACTCTTCATCCACATTCAAACTAAGAATTTTGTGTTCAAAAAACCCAAAATTTGTATCCGGGTAACATGCTTTGAAAGAGTTAATTCAAAGGTTTCAGGTAATGGATTTTCTTGATTTACTCCTTAACTATAGCCCTTAGGGCAAATTTAATTACATCATTGTACGCAGCTTTAGGAGAGCTATCAAAAAGATACATACAATTTTCTTCCAGCCCTTGAATTAAGGGTAGTAGCATACTGTTTCTCGAAAACTGTAAGCCCTATAGGAAACTCTTTCAAGTAAATCTTGTAGGGCGTTGAAAGTTATGTAACTTTTAATTGGAACATTTGTCCCTAAACCCTTAGGTTCTCGAGATAATCGCAAATCAATCCCTTGGACTCTTCATCCACATTCAAACTAAGAATTTTGTGTTCAAAAAACCCAAAATTTGTATCCGGGTAGCATGCTTTGAAAGAGTTAATTCAAAGGTTTCAGGTAATGGATTTTCTTGATTTACTCCTTAACTATAGCCCTTAGGGCAAATTTAATTACATCATTGTACGCAGCTTTAGGAGAGCTATCAAAAAGATACATACAATTTTCTTCCAGCCCTTGAATTAAGGGTAGTAGCATACTGTTTCTCGAAAACTGTAAGCCCTATAGGAAACTCTTTCAAGTAAATCTTGTAGGGCGTTGAAAGTTATGTAACTTTTAATTGGAACATTTGTCCCTAAACCCTTAGGTTCTCGAGATAATCGCAAATCAATCCCTTGGACTCTTCATCCACATTCAAACTAAGAATTTTGTGTTCAAAAAACCCAAAATTTGTATCCGGGTAACATGTTTTGAAAGAGTTAATTCAAAGGTTTCAGGTAATGGATTTTCTTGATTTACTCCTGAGCTATAGCCCTTAGGGCAAATTTAATTACATCGTTGTACGCAGCTTTAGAAGAGCTATCAAAAAGATGTATACAATTTTCTTCCAGCCCTTAAATTAAGGGTAGTAGCATACTGTTTCTCGAATACTGTAAGCCCTATAGAAAATTCTTTCAAGTAAATCTTGTAGGGCGTTGAAAGTTATGTAACTTTTAATTGGAACATTTGTCCCTAAACCCTTAGGTTTTCGAGATAATCGCAAATCAATCCCTTGGACTCTTCATCCACATTCAAACTAAGAATTTTGTGTTCAAGAAACCCAAAATTTGTATCCGGGTAACATGTTTTGAAAGAGTTAATTCAAAGGTTTCAGGTAATGGATTTTCTTGATTTACTCCTGAACTATAGCCTTTAGGGCTAATTTGATCACATCACCGTACGCAGCTTGAAAAGAGCTATCAAAAAGATAAATGAAGTTTTCTTCCAGCCCTTAAATTAAGGGTAGTAGCATACTGTTTCTCGAAAACTGTAAGCCCTATAGGAAATTCTTTCAAGTAAATCTTGTAGGGCGTTGAAAGTTATGTAACTTTTAATTGGAACATTTGTCCCTAAACCCTTAGGTTCTCGAGATAATCGCAAATCAATCCCTTGGACTCTTCATCCACATTCAAACTAAGAATTTTGTGTTCAAGAAACCCAAAATTTGTATCCGGGTAACATGTTTTGAAAGAGTTAATTCAAAGGTTTCAGGTAATGGATTTTCTTGATTTACTCCTGAACTATAGCCCTTAGGGCAAATTTAATTACATCATTGCACGCAGCTTTAGGAGAGCTATCAAAAAGATAAATGAAGTTTTCTTCCAGCCCTTAAATTAAGGGTAGTAGCATACTGTTTCTCGAAAACTGTAAGCCCTATAGGAAACTCTTTCAAGTAAATATTGTAGGGCGTTGAAATTGTGTAACTTTTAAAAAAAACATTTGTCCCTTCACCCTTTGGTTCTCGAGATAATCGCAAATCAATCCCTTGGACTCTTCATCCACATTCAAACTAAGAATTTTGTGTTCAAAAAACCCAAAATTTGTATCCGGGTAACATGCTTTGAAAGAGTTAATTCAAAGGTTTCAGGTAATGGATTTTCTTGATTTACTCCTGAACTATAGCCCTTAGGGCAAATTCAATTACATCATTGTACGCAGCTTTAGGAGAGCTATCAAAAAGATACATACAATTTTCTTCCAGCCCTTAAATTAAGGGTAGTAGCATACTGTTTCTCGAAAACTGTAAGCCCTATAGGAAACTCTTTCAAGTAAATCTTGTAGGGCGTTGAAAGTTATGTAACTTTTAATTGGAACATTTGTCCCTAAACCCTTAGGTTCTTGAGATAATTGCTAATTAATCCCTTGCACTCTTCATCCACATTTAAACTAAGAATTTTGTGTTCAAAAAACCCAAAATTTGTATCCGGGTAACATGTTTTAAAAGAGTTAATTCAAAGGTTTCAGGTAATGGATTTTCTTGATTTACTCCTGAACTATAGCCCTTAGGGCAAATTTAATTACATCATTGTACGCAGCTTCAGAAGAGCTATCAAAAAGATATATACAATTTGCTTCCAGCCCTTAAATTAAGGGTAGTAGCATACTGTTTCTCGAAAACTGTAAGCCCTATAGAAAATTCTTTCAAGTAAATCTTGTAGGACGTTAAAAGTTATGTAACTTTTAATTGGAACATTTGTCCCTAAACCCTCAGGTTTTCGAGATAATCGCAAATCAATCCCTTGGACTCATCATCCACATTCAAACTAAGAATTTTGTGTTCAAGAAACCCAAAATTTGTATCCGGGTAACATGTTTTGAAAGAGTTAATTCAAAGGTTTCAGGTAATGGATTTTAAAGATTTACTCCTGAATTACAGTCCTTAGGGCAAATTCAATTACATCATTGTACGCAGCTTTGAAAAAGCTATTAAAAAGATAAATAAAATTTTCTCTTAGCCCTTAAATTAAGGGTAGTGGCATATTGTTTCTCAAAAACTGTGAGTCCTAAAGAAAATTCTTTGAAGTAAATCTTGTAGGGCGTTGAAAGTTATGTAACTTTGAACCAGAACATTTGTCCCTAAACTCTCTGGTTCTGCAGATAATCGCTAATCAATCCCTTGGACTTCTCAACTAAGAATGATCAAACTAAGAATTTTGCGCTCAAAAAATCCAAATTTTGTATCCGGGTAACATGATTTAAAAGAGTTAATTCAAAGGTTTCAGGTAGTGGTTTTTCCTGATTTACTCGTGAACTTTAGCCCTTAGGGCAAATTCAATTACAGCACCGTACGCAGCTTTAGAAGAGCTATCAAAAAGATGAATAAAATTTTCTTCCAGCCCTTAAATTAAGGGTAGTAGCATATCGTTTCTCAAAAACTGTGAGCCTTAAAGAAAATTCTTTCAAGTAAATCTTGTAGGGCGTTGAAAGTTGTGTAACTTTTAATTAAAACATTTGTCCCTTCACCCTTTGGTTCTCGAGATAATCGCTAATTAATCCCTTGAATTTAGTCGTCAAACTCCTCCATGTTCTGCTATCCTAATATAAAATTTGGATTTTTCGAGCACACAAAAATCAACACAAAGGCATAAGATTGCTAATTGATCTTATTGACAGGTGCTGCCACCTTGCAGCAACTTTTTGAACTATAGACGTGTGATTAAAATGCATTCTAATTTTACCTTTTCCTGGCATGTGCCGCCCTCTAGCGAAGAGTTTCGGAACTACTTTTCCAGGATTCTTTGTATGAGATTTTGTTAGTTTTGATAAAGGAAATAAGGGTGGATAAAAAAAACTTGAATTGTTACACTAAATAATATATTTATTAATATATACAAGTTATTCACATATTTTCTTACTCATAAAAAATTTGTCTTAGTAATAATAATTAAAATATTAGTATAAATTAAGAATATTATCAAAATATCAGTAAAATAAAAGAATAACAGTTGATATGATCTATTTTACATTATAAAATGTCAAAAAAATGTATGCACGTAATATACTATAATAAATATACACGTTGTAATATTGTCTTAAATTAGTTGGAATTTACATTATTTACATTCGATTGATGGCTTTACATACATATTTGTTACATTTACTGACTTATTTTTATTAAATATTGGCCACTCGGTATGTATTCCAAACTATAATATCTTAAAGCTTAAACTAAATTAAAAATTATAATAATAAGTGTAAAAATCGTTGTTAAAAACAAATAACAATCCCAATCAGTTACAAAATATAAGATTGCTTGACACTACGATTAACAGTGGAAAAATAACCAATGATGTAGTAAAAACTAACGTAAACAACCCCAATCCATTTAAAATCACCATTTTTACGTCACAATTATTGTTGGAACGCCAAAAATAATATTTATAGCTATTATAATCTTACAATACACAATTTGACAGGAAAGTTATGAAACGGCTTGACAGATGTTACTACAAGAATAGTCTCATTACTTTTCTGCTGAACTATGTGAATGTCTATACTAAAAAAATAATAATAAAATGTTTCCCTGCCTATTTTAGCGTTCAAACAATCCACAGTGTTTAAAAACAATTTAAAATATTAAAAAAGTCACTAGTTTTTTCAATTATAGTCAGTTTGTTGTTACATAAGCTCGGCAATGTATTCCGGTTGCCCGTCATTGTTAATTCGGAGCTGTGACCCGGAACCGGAAGTCTGATGATAGCTGTTGTAGGTATTTCCACGGCTATCTGAATCTGGAACTTGAAAAGTTGAACCTTGGAAGCCCATTGCTGACTCATAAAACTGCAAAGAAAAACATTAAATATTAATTGAGTAATTTTCATGAATATTTGATTCAACATCAAGCAAAACATTTGAGCTTCATACTTACATTTGGAGGTTTATTCAGCGAGCTTCTTTCACTAGCTGAGTGTTGTTGATGTCCTGAAAGCGTTGCATAATCCGCTAAATCATCATGACTTTGATGCTGCGAGCTCCTTGGAGAGCTTCTTCTGCCAGGATGTTGAATTGTGGCGTAAGTGTTGTCTGTAGCTAATCCATGGGTGTATTCTGCGCTATCGTGACGCTCCAGGCCACTTGGAGCTTCCGGTTCATTGAAAACTTGCATTGTGAGTTCTTGTTCCTCGTAGAGTTTCAATTTTCTGAAATAAATATGATTTTTATCCATTTCTGGCTGTTACACACACAATTCATGTTGTGCGACCAGCCGTCAAATAAGAAAATTGATTATGAGCTGCGAGTTTGATTCAGGGACTTGATTTTATCTCATAAAATATTTTATAAAAGATGTAGAATTGAAAATTTACTTACTGTTCAATCCACAAGGGATTTTCTGTCGTATTCAAGTCATCAATAATTGCTTTTTTAATCAAAGCATCTTTTTTCTTTAAATCTACTGGAATTGTTATGACCCTGAAAAATTCAAAAATTAATTCAACAATATTTATCAATGAAAAAGAAATCGTACCAATGTCGAAGACAGCAGCAAACTACAACAAAAGTAATGATCCCAACAAATAGAACAATCAACAATGCAATCAAAGCGGCTAAAGCAGGGTCAAAGCTTTCTTCTTTGATGTCTATGAAGGCTGGAACAACATTTTCAATTGCAAATCCTGCATAATAATCCTTGAGCGCATCGTATTTAGCATCAATCACTTTTAGTACCTCTGGAATTGTTGCAATTGTTTGTGAAGACGAATCAACGACATGAATATACATATCACACCTAGAAAAAAAGAGCAATTTTAGAAAACCTCAAACACTTCCCTGTTAGGAAATCAAATACCCGCGCGATTTGCCTTTGGCATTAAATTTATTTTAAATATGAAATAAAATAAAAATGATGTCGTACAGAAGTTTCCCTTCGTACGTGTGTGCATTAATACATGCATACTTTTCTTCTACATAATATACATGTATAATTCTTAGGTAATATGTTGTCATGACTTAAATCAATTGATTTACGGCCAATTGTACCACCATATATCCATGGCAACTATTATATGCACAATTGTAACCACGGTTATTATTAAGTAAGTGACGGTGATGCAACTGGCCATTAAATCAATTTGAGTCATGATCGGAGTTTTTTACGTACTTGTACTAAGTACAAGGAAGTATTGTGAAACCGACAAAATTCACATATCGAGATTTTGATGGAAATATCCGTTTTGAGCATCCCTGAATCCATTTTGACTATTTTCGGCTTGATGTCGGTACGTATGTGCGTTCGTTCGTAACTTGTATTCAAGAGTGTTGATTTGCACCTCGCATTATGGTTGCAATCGTCTGTACCGGAAGTGCACTTTACTCGAAACATTTTTTGAATTTTCCGCATAAATACAAAACAATGTAGAATGTTAGAATTCAGTATTTAAGAAGATATTACCGTCTAAATGCTCATATCCTATTTTCATTGAGATCGATTGAACCAAAAATGCACTTTACTTGATAGTCTTTTGGAATTTTTCGCATAAATTCGAAACAATCGGCTGTAGAATATTGAAACGATTAGTCGTGGAACGATGGAACTCTGTATTAGATTATCATATTATTATATGCAAAAATATATCCAATGTTGTATAAGTAAGTCCTATGATGTCCACGTCAGATTTTTTAGGTTAAAATTGTGAAGAGAAAAATATTTCTCACAATTTGCTAAGAGGGACTAAATAAAGCCCACGAACTAAGCATATTAAAACTTCTCCCACTACTTCTGGCATAACGGAATCAATACAGTCCATTTCAACGTATCAAATACAGTTTGCAAGTTAAATTAAAATGATCCTAATTTCCTATATTAATTGAGTCTAGCCGCAACGCAAGCAAAGGAATATAGACCTTATTAAATCTGACGCTTGATTGGATAATACTGTAAGGACGAAAACTGCATATCCTCAATTTCCGCACGGTTTTAGAATGGAGGCCCGTATTTTCCAAGGCGGTCTTTATGACAATTCAGACGCTTGATTGGATAATACCATGAGGACGAAAACTGTATCCTCAAGATTTACACACAGTCCTGCGAGTGGGTGAAAGTAGTGACTTCCAGCCTTACAAATTGTATGAAGAATTATGAACTATGATCCTAAATACACCAGACGTCATTAAAGATGTGGAAGAATTGCTCGAATACAAAATAAAAAATAACTTTAATGAAAATTCAAATATTTACATTGTCTATTGAATTTTATTATTGTTGATAATCTTTTATTCTCATTTTTAAAACAGAAATATTTTGTGATTTATAACGTTATAATATTTAGCAGTATTTTCATTATTCATTTTTTCTCATATACTCTCTTGTCATCGCATCCACCCAGTACAATAAACATCAAAGTTCATGTTCGATAGTTGGGGCTCTTAATTAAACGGCTTAGGACGGTTGATTTTTAGCTGGGGTTGGTTCGATACGAGCAGCGAAAGTGAGCGGTTGAAAAAAGAGAGCTTTCTCCATCTTCACGTGCGGTAAATCAAAGTTTGGCACCACGCTTGTCGTAAACCATATTATTCAGATTGAGTCTAGGGCGTAAAATTTGTGAAGTATCAGCTCAATCCTTTAAATAATCTCAGTAATTGAGGATGTAAGTGTGCGATTTGTGGAGCTCCTTGTTCTGTGTTTCTATTTCCGTTCGTGTGGAACCTCACCTTTCGTGGAAACACAGAGAGTCCCTAGTATTATTGGGGGAGTTTCCGTAAGACTTTTTATCGCCGTGAGTCATCGACTTTTGGCCCATCTCTAACCGTTGGATCACCGCCGCCCAATTTATTGCCGAGGTAGAGCTACCAACCAACTGGACTGGATACCATCTCCAAGGTCCATTCGGTTGAGTACCATTAATCAATTATTTAAACCTCAGTTTCAATTTTTCTTATCATTCACATCGGCTTATCTTGTGTGTTGCGCTTGCGCACGTTATTACCTAGCAACTTCCTGTCAGTGGTGTGCCTACGGGGCAATTGTGCAGATTAAATTCCCTTTGAACTATGCCAAGAATTCACTGGAACCTTTGGTCCTAGCTTCAGGAATATTGAATGTCTATTCAATAACTTTATATATTGCTTGATTAGTAATTAAATCGAAATTTTTGCCATCCAGGCACAATTTTTTTTTGTCGAAACAACCACGCCACTGGATCGCACAGATTGCCAAGTGAATCAAAATTGGTTAAACTTGCACTCCAGGGCTTATTATTTATTTATCAACCTGTCAAAATTTCATGCGTCTACCACTAGATTCCCGTGTGCTCTTATCTTTTCAGCTTTTGATGTTTGGTATTTTCTGGAGCATAGAGTACGCGAATGAAAATACCTGGCGCCCATATAATACAAGTAATTATTTTAAAACAAATTAAAAATACCCACCCCCTCTCTGTGATTTAGTCGATGCTTTGCTTGGAGGCCAAATTTGAGGTAGGTGCATGATTATTTTGTTCCGTTTTGTCATGAAATTCAATTCCTCGATACTATTAAGTTTTTGGTTGAAAAGATTGTGACACAGTTCAATTTCCAAGACATTTTTATTGATTTTATTAAATATATCAGACAACATGTTCCTTACAAATTTTAATTATAATAGTCGATCTTAGAAATATTATTGAGTACTGAATTTCTATCGATCATATTTGTATTTCTGAAGATATTTTGATGAAACTCTCCATCGTGTTAAGTAAGTATGTAGATCACAATACTTCTCACACATTTTGTTTATCTCTATTGAGTCGAAAAATACAGCTACAAATTCTAAATGTTATTTATTAGGTAGTGGTATTTGTATTTCTTGAGATATTTCCACAATAATTCTTATTACATTAGAATGAATCGTGCAGAATACGATATTTTTTACAGACTTCAATTATCTCATTTCGTTCAGGAGAAACAGAGTCCAACAGTATGTGCTTCTGATTCGGCTATTCTCTCTTCCGTCCGTTACTCAAGTAATACAGCGTGCGATCGTAGCATCTTTATGATGTTTATAACAAAAAAAATTATCAGAATCGATTTTTCTTGATATATTTTGTCTTAGAATATACAAATTTTATAGCATATTCAGGTCTCATATTTTAGAAATTAGGCAATATTTGTGAGTTTGACTCATCACTTTTCAACGGGCGCTTCAGGCGTCTTGCAAGCTTCAAGTAATTATAAATTTACTGTAATGTACTTAATATAAGACATGAAAGCTAAAAATTTATTTGTAAATCGTATAAAGCAGGGATTTTGATTTCGGCCATCCTGCTATAAACAACCAGCGACAGTTGAAATCTAGTTTAATTTTTTATGCTGACGGGCCGCAGTAAACAATCAAAAGGGCCGGATTCAGCCCGCGGGCTGGCTTTTGCCAATGCCTGATCTAAATGGTCATCTATTTTTGTATCAATCGACTGTATTAGAAGTGCACTTGATTTGACAGTCTTTTAAAATTCTTCGCATGAATTTAAAACAATCAGTCGTAGAATAGCATTTCTGTAACATCTAGAAGTTCACTTTACTCGAAACATTGTTTGAATTTTCCGCATATATCCAGAACGGTTGAACGTAGATTGTTAGAATTTAGTATTTAAGATGATTGTACCATTCAAATGCTCATAACCTATTTTCATTAAGATCAACTGAACCGGAAGTGTATTTTACTTGACATTCTTTCAGAATTCCTCGCATAAATTCGAAACGATCGGCTGTAAGTATTGAAATTTAGTATTTCAGTCTGCTGTATAGCATTCAAATAATTGCCTACTATTCTCATAACAATCTACTGTACCGGAAGTGCACTTCAGTTGAATTTTTTAATGTCGCGTATAAGTTTAGATCTATTAGCCGTAGAATCTTGGAAATCAGTATTTAGGAATGTTGTAGCATAAGAATGATGACCTACTGTTTCTTTATCAACCGACTGGGCCAAAAGCGCACTTTACTTGACAATTTTTTTTGAATAAAAAAAAAAAAAAAACTTACCAATCTTGATTAATATGGCCGTCTCCATCAACATGATACCGAATTTCGTCAACAACAACTCGACTTTGAGTAACATTACTTAATTCTGCAATAATTTCTTCTCTTTCTTGGTTGACTTCTTCTGGAGGACGCGATAAAATAACTCGGATTAGCTGATCAGGTTCAAATATCCACACCTGAAACAAACATAATAGTAAAATATTAAATATTTTTATTGAAAACTCACATGAACTCTCGCTATGGCTTCTCTTTCGGGATACGCAACTTCTTTTGCAACAACTTCCACAATAAATCTATCTTGATTGTATTCAGCCATATAATTAGCTGTTACCAATTTTCCAGCTTGAGTAATATTGAATGGAGATGGTACAATTGAGCCAGAAGATTTATTTGAGCCAAATTTGTATAAATTAGATGCACGGATGAAATAAACAATAGAACCATTTGTTCCTAAGTCTGGATCGGTTGCTGGGAGGTTTGCAATGAATTCGTTGATATTTGCCATAGTATTTACCCCTAAAATGTAAGAATATTGTAATATTAGGTTTAAACTACTTTTAAAAAACAGTACCTGCATAAAAATTTGTTTTCTCAAAGGTAGGCGGATTATCATTTTCATCTTGAATGGTAATTTTGACTTTAGCCACACTGCTATCATGTGCAACTTGTTCTTCAGTCATTTTTTTCCTATCTTCCTCACTCAAGAAAAAATCTGGATCATTATTTGCCAAAATAAATAAATCATATTCATCTTGGGCTTCCCGATCGAATGATTTATTAGTGTACAAACTTCCGTCTGATTTATCTAAATAGAATCCTCCCTCCCCGTTACCAGAAAGGATGTAGTAATATACTTTTGCATGCTTTCCTTCGTCTTTGTCAATTGCTTGCACTTTTCCTATTCGTATATCTTTTTCTGAATTTTCTTTCACGTAAAACCGGTAAGGATTGGCGGTTGCCGAATCGGGAAATTCCGGACGATTGTCGTTAGTATCGACGAGCAGGACTGTTAGGAAGCGAAGAGTTTCGTATGATGCTGGTGAGCCGTGATCTTTTGCTACTAGCACCAGCTAAAAAAAATAGTTATTATGAAAAATGTTACCTAAAAAAAAAGACAAATTTACCTCATATTTAGATTTCACTTCCCGATCTAAAAACATTTTAGTCCTCAGCTCTCCCGTATCCATGTCAATAACAAATTCATCTGTTTCTTGAACATTATGATTACTGACTTTCAAATGGTAAGTTACTCGGCCATTTTCTCCTGTATCTTTATCCATTGCTTTAACTGTCATAACCAAATAATCAGCCCTTGCTGCATTCTAAAAACATATTCATAAAAACCACCTTAAAAATCTACAATAAAAACTTACTTCCGGTACTTCAACAGTTGCGTTTGCCAGGGCCGGCATTATAAAAATAGGTTTATCTTGATTAACATCCAAAACTTGAATATCAATATTTGCGTGATCTGCAAACTGACCGGTTCCATTTCCGTCTCTAGCTTCAATAACTAAATTATAATGTCTCGCTTTGCCAATCAGTGAACCGTGTGGATATAAAATACCAGAAACAGGATCTAATTTGAATATTTCGCCTTCGTTTCCGGAAAGGATTTTATATTGGACAGCTCCGTTGATATCCTGATCAGGATCTTTAGCTTGAACTTTTAAAATTGGAGCTGGTTGGTCCAATTTTAAATTTTCGACAATTGAGGCATGGTAGGAATGCTGGTCAAATACTGGGGGGTTGTCGTTTACATCAAGGATTTTTATGTGAATCTAGAAGAAGATTATTTAATTTCATAGCTGTTGGACATCTTAAGAATGCTATAACAAATACTTACAGGTACAGAAACGCTTCTTTTCATATTTCCAGTCCCGCCATCACTGGCCAAAACCTGAATGGTCAATTCGCTGATTTGCTCCCGATCCAACAATCCGGTATTCGAAACCGTCACGTCACCCGTTTTACTATCCACATAAAAATCGGTGCTGTGTTCTCCAATTAAACTAAAACTAACATCCCCAAAAACACCCTCATCTCCATCAGTAGCATTCACAGTAACAACATGACTTCCGGCTGGGGCATTCTCCCTCACTTTTGCTTCGTAAGTAGATTGAGAAAAAACAGGATCCATATCATTCAAATTAGCAACATTTACAAAAACATTCGCACTGGCGCTGAGTTGTGGAACGCCTGAATCATAAGCGATTATAGTGAAATTAATTGCTTTTATTTTCTCGTAATCAATTCGGCTCTTTATTCTAACTATTCCGGTGGAGTTGTCAATATCAAAAAATGAATTTTCAGGATCGATTACGTATTCTGCGATGTTTGAATCGGGATCAACTGCTGTGAAAGTTGAAATTATTGTGCCTAAATTTTGTTCTTCTAGGACGGTTACATTGTAAGATGGGTTCTCAGGCGTCCAAGGAGGTAAAAATCTAGGAGGGTAGTCGTTTACGTCGACAATTGTTATAACCAGTGTACCTGTAAAAGTAAACTAAAGATATTTTACAATAAAAATAAAATTTAGTACCTTTTCCTTGTTGCATTGTAGGCGCAGTAATATCAGTAACAAGAACAGTGATCCTCACAACAGCTGCCACATCTCTTTCAAGAGGTTTATGTACAGTCACTCTTCCACTGCCTTGATCTATACTAAAAAAATCTTTAAAAACTTCGCTATCGGTAACTTCTTTTCCATTTTTATCGACGGCAGTGATTGGCTCAGTAGCTGCAAAGTTTAAAGCCTCGGAGGAATTTACATCAGGATCCATTGCTATCAAAGTATATACTACAGTTCCCAGAGCTGCATCTTCCGGTATCTACAACATTTTATTTTTACTATTTTCAAAAAACACAAAATAGGTAACTCACTTCAGCTCTTTGCGTGGCTGGAACGAAATACGGAAGCTTATCGTTGCTGTTCAAAACGCTGACAGTTAAAGTGGTTGTTCCTGTTAAACTCGGAGTACCCTGATCGACTCCAATTATTTCTATATTATAGGTGTTCCGTCTGTCATAGTCTAATTTACGAGTAACTGTTACTAAACCACTATCGGTTATGTTAAAATCGTCAAAAGCGCCCTTTTGTATTCGGTATCGAATTTCGGCGTTAATACCGCTGTCTGCATCCGATGCTGTTACTGTTTCCACACTTGTATCTATAAAAAAATTACTCTAATATCAATAGACGGATAAATTACTTCAATAAGTATGTACTTTTTCCATTATTACACAAAATACATGCTAAATGCTGTAAAACGGATTCAGGCAATTCAATGAGTCCTAAAAAATTTTTTGTACCACTTCAGCGAGTCCAACAAGACTCTTGAGTGAATTTCTTTTAAAATCTAAATCTTATGCTTACGTAGTGCATAACAGCTGCATAAGAAAGTTGAAATCATCTCAACTTTACGTATTTCTTACGCATATATTTTCTTAATGCGCATGTCCAATATAGTTTTACAGACAGACAGTAAATGTGTCAAATGAATGAAAATAAACTTGTTTTTGTGGTTAGGAATATTTATAATCTTTGTTTTAATAACAATACTAAACGAATTCCGTCTTCCAAAAAAGACATTTAATTGCAAACATGTGCAGAAACAAAAGTAATGCCCTAAACTAAGAGCTTTAATATAAAAAAACAAAACCAAAAGCAATGAAAAATATTTTCAAATATAAAATTTGAAAAAAAGGAGTCTTTAAAAAATCTGTTTTGATAAAATAATCGAATCAAAACAAAAATAAAGCAAAGCGTTGTTTAAGACAAGTGATTTAAATTGTGACAGATACTAAAAACTAAAAGTACCTATATTTTATAACCAACTCAGGCCGCAATATCCCTATAAAATAATTTTTATGCTTTGCTTATGCTATGCTCATTGTGAACACGCAAAATTAAGTATCGTTTTCATTGTGGTGTCGCAGGTGCGATAAGCGTGGTACGAAATTTGTATTTCCTATTTTCATGAAGATCTCACCGAGACGTATAGCTTTCTTATATGAATATTTAAATTTACTTCAATATTAGGATTAATTTCTTATCAAACTCCATCTCCCTGACTTTATAAAATAAGAACACGTGGATGTGAACAAGAAACTGAAAATATGAGAAGAAATACGCATGCGCGGAGACGAGCGTGGTACAAATCTCTGACACCAAGCTTCCAACACCGTGGTCCCAAGACCACGGTACGGTGAAATTCAAAATCCGGCAGTCCTATTGGCTCAATTTCTCGTACCACGCCTGCGACACCACAGTGAAAACTATACTTTATGCTACGCCCATTGTAAATTATGGCTTGCGTCATTTTTCTCAAAAATTGTAGAAATAGCAAAAATAATTGTACACATCTTGAAGTAAATTGAATATAAAATAAATTATGTCTCCTATATTTTTTAATTCTCATCCGTTTGGTCAAAAAAAAATCATTTTTGATCGTTCGAAACGAGTTACATGCTGCCATCTATGCAGTCATGGAAGAACTAACAGTTGAACTTCACCAAATATTTGATTGGAAAATGAAGGCATAAATCAAAACATGTTTCAAATAAGTCCTATTATTTTTTGGAAATAAGTGGGGTTTTTCATGTAACATTTTGCGATAAGAGTTTTGTACATAGTCAATTATTTTTAGATATAATGATATATAGAAAAAAACAGCCCCGTTTTCTAAAATTTCAAATGGATTATATGTATAATGGATATACAGTAGGATTTCCATCGGAATAATTTTCGATCAATGCCCTAATAATACTACTATATAATATTGTATTTTATTACAACTCTCCTAAAAAATATGGTAAAATCAACAGAAATATTCATTCCATCATTTAAAAAATTGAATTCAAAATAAAATTTGTCTCTTACAGTTTTTCAATTAACTCAATCATTTAAACAGAAAAAAGTAAAACCACTTCCGATCGTTCAAAAACAAGCTACATGCTGCCATCTCTGCAGTCCTGTAAGAACTAATATGGTGTCTAACCATAGTGCCAATTCACAATGTGCGTAAACATAAGGAGTACGTAAAAACATAAACGTATGTATGTTCACAGTGGTCGTAACGTAAAATATTAAAATAAAGTGTTTTTTTCATTTCACGTTGGTACAAATTAGGGTTATTGATGTATTGTGTTGGTTTCTCTGACTGTCATTTTCAAATATTCTGTTGATTTCGATTCTGTTTCGTGTTTACTGTTTTTCTTTGGTTTCACTTTAATCAGTTTGGAGTTTGTTTGTTTTGATTTATTGTATGATGTCTAAAAAAGATCTTGCGATTGTTTCATTGTTATTGAAACTGCGTTATAAAAGTCGCAAACGAGAGAAATATTAAGACATACAAGAAATTGTTGTTTTTTTTATTGACAATCCTATATCAATTATATTTAAAGCACGTTTCGATCCAGGGTGTTGTCAACTGTCAGATGAAAACATGTGTTTAAAGTTGACGCATGCGCTATTAGGCGTTTCGTACGTAAACATAACATAAAGTTGAATTTATCTCAACTTCACGTTTTCATTACGTAGCTCTTATGTCAATACATAAACGTAAGAAATACGTAAGAGCATTGTGAACACGGACATTGAAATACAGTAATTCAACTTTACGTTTATGTTTATGGTTACGTACTCCTTACGTTTACGTACATTGTGAATTGGCACTTAGATCATAAATAATATCTAGATGGAAGGAGTCCTATATCACATAATACATTTTTGCGAACGGTTATGAGAGAAAAATATAGGTTACGTTAGAAGGACAAGGAAATAAAATATAATGAAAGAAAAATGAAGTGAAACGAACTGCGCATGTCTATCGGATTTCATTTGCTATTTATTCGCAAGTAAAATTACCGATGGCAGCGCTGTTATCAACCAAAATGTCAGATGTAAGTCGTACTGCCCGTAGTTTTCCAGGGAGTCATATTTTGTTATTATAATATTAAGGGTGGTTTCTCTTGTCAAACTTATAAGTTTGAGGATTAAATTTCATTGCTATTATTCCAATTTTGTGCATGAATGCTTCAAATTGTATTTATTTGCAGATAAATAACCAAGTTCTTTGGAAATAGTCTTTAAATATTTGAATTCACATTATTCACTTTTCTCGAGGGAAAACTCATGTTAAACACAAAAACAATTGAATAAATGGAGAAAGAGTAAGGAAATTAATAGGTAGTAAATAGGAAAGCGCAAAAGAGGTTAGAATGAAACTGATGTAAATAGGAAAACAGTCTCCAAAAAAACTGATTTAGATTAATACATATATACTGAAATAGTAAATAAAAATGTGGAATAGGAAATATATAGTAAAAGTTCAGTGTTTACAAATAGCAGACGTTTAAAATAACATTGGTTCAAATGGTGTTTCAAGCGGAATTTTACTCGCGAATAAAAGTAATATTAAGAAGATGTACTTTGCAACTAGAAAACTGTGAATGAATATAAATATGTTTCACAGATATAAGAACTCATTACATCTTGTGTTTGTCATTTTGGGGGCTTGACAAACCGATATTTGATTATTGTAACGCTTGCGCAGTTCATTTCTCCAGCTTTCTTACAATATATCTTCTATCTCTTTTCGTCGTAACCGTTCGCAGTTTCTTCCATCTAGATATTATTTATGATCTTAGTGTCTAACACATCTGTCACTCTTTTGTATATTGGCAACTGAAATAATCGTTGGCAACAGCACTGTATTTACAAAACGGCGGATCAAAAGTGGCTTACGGCAAGTTTGTAGTCTGATTACAATGTTAATACGTTGATATCCACCAAAGAAGTATTGACTTTCTTCTTTTATAATATATAGTTTTTTCTCTTAAAATTATCTTATTTATATACGGTTTTTAGTTGTAACTGGAAGACTGCATGAGGTTATAAAATTCATAGCTTCAAAGAAAATAATATTACGGGGAAGTATTTACGACATTTTTGTATTGTACATTCCAGCTTTCAGCTTTTCTTGTACAAATTTTTCTAATCCACACAACTTGTTTATCAACTAATTCGTAGTCGCCAACTTTATTTACTACAGACACTTTCCCTCTTTTTAGGAAAATTATGGAAACTCAAATCCATGTTTCGATTAAATTTGGAATGACATCCATAAACACAACAATTTTTATCACCAATTCTTCTTTTAAATTCCATATTTTGAAGAGTATGGTCTTGAGAAAGACTAATTTTGAGGTTATATAATGTAACAATAAAGTCGAAAGCCAATTATTTTTCACTGAATTGACTTGAACAAATCCATTAAGAACTATTGTAGTATAGAATTTCATATAAACAATCCAAAATATTGCTAACAAAACCAGTAACATAACATACGATTATATGGAAATTAAGATTGAATCCACTTTATAATATAGTTCCGCTTATAACCGCTTAGTGGCTACACGTCTACAGTATCGATCTGCATTCGTTTTTAGTTATTTCAAGCGTTTGACTAATAGATGGCAGTATTTTCGTAGCGAGCACCTGAATAGTACAAGTAGTAGTATTTTAGTAGAGAAAATCTACATAAAAATCAAACTTTATTTGCAGAATAAAAGTTGATATAAGAAAGAAAGATTAACAAAATCTGTTAAGAGGTTCTTAGGAACGATTATTGGACAAATACTCGAAAAAATTGGCACATTCACTTACCTATTGGTGAATTTTCAAGAACCGAGCTGATGTAGCTTTCCCTTCCAAAAATTGGCGCATTATTATTGATGTCATGTACTGTAACATTCACTAAACATGTGCTAGTGTGTATTCCATCACTTGCCTGAAAAAATATTAGTAGGTCACAAAATTAGTTGAATAAGAGCCAAATTTTGCACCTGTGATTATTTTACCAGAATTGGAAAATTATTTTTTATAGGTTAACAATATTAGAACAGATTTATTTTTGAGTAAAAGATGAAATTAAAAATGGGTAAATGGAAATTAGCTTTAAAAAGATAAAACCAGCGGTAAACTAAAAGATGAACAAATATGTGACGATACATCAATACAATTAGTGAAACATAAACAAATTTGTATCAATATACTTTTGGCACATGATATTAAACATTTCAATGTTAAAATTCTGTCGGAAACGCAGAATATATTTTGGAATGAAAACACTGAATTTTGCTATTATTAACGTTGTTTCAAATTTAAACATTCAATTCCACATCGACTGTTATTATTGGACAAAAGTGTTAGTAATGTTGCTATGGTAAATAATCACAGTTGCAAATATATGGAATTCCATTGTTTACCTCAACAGTTAAAATTATAACGTTGCTAGAAACATTTGTCATGTCTAATCCGTTTACATTTGCAACAATAATTTTCCCAGTACGAGGCTCGATGGAGAATAAATTATTAGTATTCCCAGCAATGATAGAATAAGTTATTTCAGATGTTTTATCTATATCTCTAGCCTGTACTTGCAAATCAGGCTCAAATTTTGTAGCTCCTTCATCAATAATCGCCCTGTAATTTTGATTATTGAAAATAGGAGGGTTATCATTGCTGTCTGTTAAAGCTATTTTCAAAGGAACACTTGTAGTTTGTCCTTTTCCGTCATCATCTATAGCTTTGTAAGTTAGGAAATAAACTGGTTTTGTTTCGAAGTCGAGGCAGTCTTCACTACCAGGTTTTTCACAAAATGCCACGGTGATAACACCAGTACGATTATTAACAGAAAAACGTTCCGCTCCGTTACCAAACAGTTGGTAAATGATTCCATTGTCACCAAATTTACCACTGTCACGATCTTTGGCTGTTATTGTTGTAACCAAAGTACCTAAAAATTATTAAAAAATCAGATATGCCCTCGTTTTTGGGGACTTATCTATATAAATTATAAAAACTCACCTGGTGAAGCGGTTTCTGAGACTTGGGCTGTGTAAACCTCATTATCAAAAGTGGGTGGATTATCATTAGCATCTGTAATGCTAACGGTCACTGTGGCTGTTGAAGATAACCGTGGATTAGTGAAAATTTCTTCCGCGACGACAAGAATAATAAATTTTCGCTGATTTGGATTTTCGTAATCAAGTGAACCGTTTGATACGCGAATTGTTACAGGAGTTGAACCCGTTGCTTGCGTTGGATCGATTTCGAAAGCATTAGATATGTCTTCGAGGCGGAGAGAGAATACGGAATTGCTTCCCTGAAAAAAAAGGTTTAAAAGATTTTAGAATGATAATTTCGTATTTATATTATCCGATTTCACACTTACCACGTCTGGATCTTTAACAGTCATGTCCAGTGGTAATGGAGACCCATCTGGAATATTTTCTGGAATCTCAACATTATATTCTTTTTGATTGAATTGAGGAGGTTCATCATTTATGTCCTTAATTGTGACAGTTGCCTCTGCTGATGTTGTTGTTAAAGGGTCATTCCCACGCACCCCATTCACAATTTCTCTTGCCTAAAATATTAAATGATTTGTTATTCGAAGGTTACGAGACTTTTGAAATTGTTCGCATGAATTCGAAACGATCGGCTGTAGAATATTGAAACGATCAGTCGTGGAACGATGGAATTCTGTATTTGATTATCATATTATTATATGCAAAAATATATCCAAAGTTGTACAAGTAAGTCCCATGATGTCCACGTCAGATTTTTAGGTTAAAATTGTAAAGGGAAAAATATTTCTCACAATTTGCAGCGAGGAACTAAATAGAGCCTACGAGCTGAGCATATTACAACTTCTCCCACTACTTTTGGTATGACGGAATCCATACAGTCCATTTCAAGGTTTCAAATACAGTTTGCAAGTTAAATTAAAATGATCCCAATTTCCTATATTAATTAGGTCTAGTCGCAACACAGACAAAGGAATATAGCCCTTATTAAATCTGACGCTTGATTGGATAACTGCGTATCCTCAATTTCCGCAAGATTTTATAAGATGGAGGCCCGTATATTCCAAGGCGGTCTTTATGATAATTCGGACGCTTGATTGGATACCATAAGGACGGAAACTGTATCCTCAAGATTTACCCCAGCCCTGCGAGTGGGTGAAAGTAGTGACTTCCAGCCTTACGAATTGTATGAAGAATACTGAACTATGATCCTAAATGCACCAGACTTCATTTAAGATGTGGAAGAATTGCTTCAATACATAATAGAAAATAACTTGAATGAAAATCCAAATATTTACATTGTCTTTCGAATTTTGTTATTGTTAATAATCTTTTATTCTTATTTTTAAAACAGAAATATCTTGTCAGTTCAATTTCCAAGACATTTCTATTGATTTTATTGAATGTATTAGACAACATGTTCCTTACAAATTTTAATTATAATAGTCGAACTTAGAAATATTATTGAGTATTGAGTTTCTATCGATCATATTTGTATTTCTGAAGATATTCTGATGAAACTCTCCATCGTGTTATACATCTAAGTATGTAGATCACAATACTTTCCACACAATTTGATTATCTCTATTGAGTCGAAAAATACAGCTACAAATTCTAAATGTTATTTATTAGGTAGTGGTATTTGTATTTCTTGAGATATTTCAATAATAATTCTTATTACATTAGAATGAATCGTGCAGAATACGATATTTTTTACAGACTTCAATTATCTCAATTCGTTCAGGAGAAACAGAGTCAAACAGTGTGTGCTTCTGAGTCAGCTATTCTCTCTTCCGTCCGTTACTCAATACAGCATGCGATCGTAGCATCTTTATGATGTTCATCACCAAGGTTTATATAGTTTAACCATCGGATGAAAGTTGACTCTCAAATTATTTTATAGATGTGGTTTTCTCTCAGAACATTTAGCTATTATTTGAATCTCAAAGAAAACTAAACTTTATGACAGAATTGTTAGCAAAGATTAGAACTCAGGCCCCGAGAATTTTTGCAAGCACCCATTCAAATACTGGATTAGGAATTCCCATAAATACATTAGTATAACTTGCTTGAAATAGATGGATGACTGATATTTACACTATCTTAGTGGAGAACAAGACAGGGGTGCATTGAACGTATTTTGTATAATTTATTTTGATTCTAACAAAATATGTTGTATATATTTTGTAGAAATGGTTCAAAAGGAGATTCACTCCTATATTGGAATAACCAGGGACCTATGGTTGCCATAAAAAATAAAAAATTTTCATCTAAGTCATCTATCTGCCTGATACTTTGGTAATAAGACAAATGAGTCGTAATACATCCCTGAAACTCTGTTGTTAAGATCATTTTCAATGTCTCCAGTAATCCAGTGGTACTAAGAACAGTCATGTTGATATATTTCTGGGGATTCTTAGTCCAGTATTTCAGTGGATACTTGTAAAGGACAGTTTTATTCACAATTCGAATTATAACTAATCTTTTTGAAAGAAAACCACATCTATAAAATAATTTAGGAGTCAACTTTCATTCGATGGTTAAACTATAAATGAATTAGATAACATGTTCCTTACAAATTTTAATTATAATAGTCGACCTTAGAAATATTATTGAGTATTGAATTTCTATCGATCCTATTTGTATTTCTGAAGATATTCTGATGAAACTCTCCATCGTGTTATACATCTAAGTATGCAGATCACAATACTTTCCACACATTTTGATTATCTCTATTGAGTCGAAAAATACAGCTTCAAATTCTAAATGTTATTTATTAGGTAGTGGTATTTGTATTTCTTGAGATATTTCAATAATAATTCTTATTACATTAGAATGAATCGTGCAGAATACGATATTTTTTACAGACTTCAATTATCCCAATTCGTTCAGGAGAAACAGAGTCAAACAGTGTGTGCTACTGATTCTTCTATTCTCTCTTCCGTCCGTTACTCAAGTAATATCGCGTGCGATCGTAGCATCTTTATGATGTTTATAACAACAAAAATTATCAGAATCGATTTCTCTTGATATATTTTTTTTTAGAAATTAAGCAATATTTGTAATTTTGACGACTCATCACATTTCAACGGGCGCTTCAGGCGCCTTGCAAGCTTCAAGTAATTATTGTATTTAAGACGATTGTATCATTTCAATGCTCATATCCTATTTTCATTAAGATCGACTGAGTTGGAAGTGTACTTTACTTGACATTCGTTTAGAATTCCTCGCATAAATTCGATACGATCGGCTGTAAAGTATTGAAATTTAATATTTCAGTCTGCTTGTACCGGAAGTGCTCTTCAGTTGAATTTTTTTTTTAATGTCGCGTATAAATTTTGATCTATGGTACATGCGCCTTTTAAAGCCCATTTTTTGCTATATTGAGATAAATAAGAAAATTGAAATAATTGAAGAAAACAAACTTCATCACAATATTACTAATTCATCTATGAATAAAGTCAACATAAAAATCAACATATTTGATAAAATTTTTTTAAGGAAACAATTATTTTCAAAAACCTCTAACATGGGCCTTCTTGGGAACATAGCTACTTATCATGGCCCAACATTAATTACGTAATTTATAAACGCTATCGAAACAAAAAATATATATTATGCAAAACTCAACTTCACATTTGAGATTCTCAGATAATAAATCTGTAACAATAGTTTTTTTGGTCATA
This sequence comes from Dromius quadrimaculatus, assembly GCA_963989225.1. Lineage (NCBI taxonomy): Eukaryota > Metazoa > Arthropoda > Insecta > Coleoptera > Carabidae > Dromius > Dromius quadrimaculatus. Next base: position 48,396,194 of record OZ022332.1, on the reverse strand, counting down.
AATTGTACGGTGGGCTATCTTAGGCTTAGCAAAACTTAATCTGACTACAGAACAAAAATGTCTGAATAAAATCAATAAAGAACATGTTTGTGTCGTTATTTCAATGATCAATTTTGATAAAAACAAAGTTTTGTTCATATATTGAAAAAAAAATATTCTCCATGATTTCGGTGGGCTTTATTAGGAGTATAAAGAAAAAACAGTGGAATAGTAGCTAACAAAAACCTAAAGCTTGATAGGACTCCAGTTACATTCTGGACATAAGAATTCCTCTATGTCGTTCTTAGTTAGTCCAACACATTCTTCGTGGTAACATAGAAAACAACTAATGCATTGTCGCATATCTGCGATCTGATAATAAATTAAAGTTCATGTATGAACAATGATAAAATCAACAATAAATTTATTAAACTCAATGAAAAAATCTACTCCAATCTTAATATATGAGAAAAAAAAAACATTTTTTTTTATTTAGCACTACGTTGAGTGGTTCAGTTTATCAAAGAAAATCACAAATTTGACTGAATGAGTACACTAAATAAGTGAGAAATTTTAATTCCAGATCTAAAGTAGAATAAAGTGGGTATAGGTATCCACCTCGGTATCTACCTAAGTTTAGAATAAGTTCCAGTGGTCTAATACTAATAATTTTATCTAAAGAATAGCCAAAATGACTCATTTTCTCTTATAGGCTCCACAGTAACTATGATATTCTATAGTCCTAATAAGGACCGGGCCATCTTGGAAATCCGTGTGGTAGGTCTTTATAGGGACTTCACCCGGTAACAAGAACTACTCTTTCAAATGAAAATTAACAAGGAATAATTCAAACAACACTTAGCTTCTTAGGAGTGCCCATAAATCTGAGTAACTTTGTATTTAAAGAAAAAACGAAAATAGTTCGTTTATCTAGAGAAATACTAAATAGTTTGGGGACATGAGGTTATAAATCGTAAGTCATTTGCAACGTCACTGACAAACTGCCAACCACTGCAAAGATGGTGACTCCCTTCCTTTGAAATGAACTTGCACTTTTGTCTATAGTACTAATCGAACATGGGCGTAAGACTTAAACTCATTCGCACTTATAAAAGTAAGAAATTTTCAAAATGGGCCGTCTTAGGAAGAGACGCAAGTACCTTAGCCGTAGAATCTTGGAAATCAATATTTAGGAATGTTGTAGCATGAGAATGATGACCTACTATTCCTATAGCAACCGAGTGGGCCAAAACCGCACTTTACTTGACAAGTTTTTTAATTTTTTTGAATAAATCCAAATCATTAGCCGTGGAAAAATGTGATTTTGTGTTTATTATATGCAAAAATATATCCAATGATGTACAAAAAACTTGTGATTTGAATAAAAAAAAATCTTATTTAAGTTTGAAGAAAGTGAAATAAGGAGTATCACGATGGAAAGTATAAGAAATGAAGAATATCATGAGTTAATGAGAGGAATTCAGTTGGACATGTGAAGCTGTAGATAGACATGAAAGGAGACCCTCAAAATTACGAATATAAACCAAAGTGACTCAATGGACACAAACAGATAGATCTTTTTGTATGTGGACACTATCACTAATAAAACTATCTAAATTTTGACAAGAGAAATTAATTGAAAAATGACGGGAATAATTTTCGACGCAGAACGTCTCAATTTACAAAAATCAATTAACGAAACAGCATTTATTTGCAAGCAAATCTAGTTATGGAATATGGTTTTTATTGGGAGATAACCAAAGCCGATTTCAACGCAGAACCAATCTTCCATCAGAATACATTTTTAATAATGCATAAACTTGGAAAGAGGCACACGCATAATAAATGCATATTTGCATATGAATACCATTAAGAATATAAGAATAACCCATTATTCCAGAAATACGGATTTTATCGAAGAATCCCCGAAAGTAGTTTCCGATGTGAAATTGCACAAGTCTCAAGTTGCACAGCAGAGAGGAATTGAAAGTTACAATTCTGCCTATGGAACTACAGTTTCCAAGCTTTTAATCCAGTTTCAGCACTGGTGTGCTTTAAAAGTGCCATAATAGGTTTAAATAAAGTCATGTCAAGTTGTTAATTCAAAGTTAAACATTAATTGCACTCTTTGTAAACAATCTAATATGAAATGTGTAACTTACCCGAATATTAAGAGTTAAGACTCCTGTTGAATCTTCCAAAGCTTCTTTATCCAACGGTTTAGCTGTTCTCAATTCTCCAGTGACCGCATCTAATAAAAAATAGTCCATAGGATCTGTAAAAAATTGTTCAATGTATAAACATATTTCATTGAGAAAAGGTGAACATTTTTACTTGTAAGAAGTTCATAAACAACTTTTCTAGGCATCCCTCTGTCCCCATCTTTTGCTTGAATAGTCATAACTAAAGTATTAATCGGAGCATCTTCTTGCACGACCCCTGTGAGGGATCCAGTGAATTTTGGAGGCGTATTCTGCACGTCCTCCACTTTAATTTCCATGCTTGTTGTGCTGTTCAATTCCCCATCGGATGCTTTAAGAATAAGCTGGTAGAACTGTTTTTCTCCGTAATCTAAATTTTGCTTCAGCACTAAAGCACCACGGTAATGATCTCCGGATGCGGATATTGGCACAATTTCAAACTTTGAGCATGCATCACTGTTGGGTTGGTTTATGCATTGTACTTCGAGGGTCTGGCCAACGGAGTCAAGATCCTCCACGTAGATATCCTTAAAGAAGACACAATAGCGATAAGTCTCATTGGAATTGGTTGCAATTAAATTATTCCTGAATATTATATGAAATGTATACTCTGGAGTACAGCAGAATCTAATTGAATATGAATTCCGATGTAGATAAAAATTATTTGCACTCAATGTTTTATATACTAATACTGAAATTTAGCCATTGAGAAGCTACAAAAAGACTACAAAGCTTAAAGGTCAATATATCAATAAATTATTAACCTATCATCCCTACAAACGAGTACCTATATATTGTCACAAATATGAAATATTTATAGTAATTAGTTCACATAATTATTTATTTAAATTCGCTGTAACTGTAATCCTAGTTAGTATTGACAAAGTCGATGTTCAATTGTCGGACATGATTGACAGGTTATGGTCACTAGATGTTCGATGGTTGCCAGGCAACAACTGTTAGACAATTGAATGTTGGCCCATTGTCGGCTTAGGTATATAAGTGCGTGAGCTAGGAGAGGGATTCAGTCATTCAGTGATTCAGTACAAGTAACTGTGAGTGATATTGTGTTCTTACGAGTTTATAAATCAAATACTGGCACTGTAACCTGTGTTAAGAAATTATTCACATTGAAATTTGTGACAATATTTATACAGAATCACAGCATTAATCTTTTGTTAGTATTTGTTTTCATAAAATAACATTTCATTCAATATGATTCGTAACAATTATTTTAATATTTTGAATTTCAATATTATTTTACTAAGCCCTGAAACACGAAGGTTTGAGTTTACATTTACGATTTGCATTTTAATTTAAAAATATAAATCCTCTGGTTCATAGTTTACAATAGATTTAGAGAATTCACCAATCACAATTATTATTCACGAGCACACAATGTTTTATATTGTTAAAAAATCAGGTGAGCCAGTAAAACAGCAACAGCAACAGACTGATAGATTTCTGCCTCATAAATGGATTGATAATATTGAACGCGATCTTCGAGCACAAAGAAATCCACAAATATACCAGAGAAGTGCGAAGCAGGAACGAAAGATCGCTAATAGACTATTTTTTAACCAACAGCACACACAAAAAGAATGTTAATGACGTGAGAGTGAAAAGAGGGAATGAAATTAGAAGCGACCATTATCTAACGATAGCAAAAATAAGAGCAATGAATAAGAATAAGGCAACACAAAAATAGAAGACAAGTATAAAGGAGAAAAATCCAATGAAAATAAGAGTAGATAAGTTAAAGGAAAAGGAAACAAAAGTGAAGAACGAAGAAGACATAAGAGAACTTATAAACAACACATCAAGACCAAATTTGAGTAACGTAGAAGAAATGTGGAATATATTCAAATATATATTAGAAGAGGCAGCAAAAAAGCTACAATAAGCAAACACACTGGTGGAATGAAGAGGTTAGAGAAGAAGTTAAAAAGAAGAAGCAGAAATGGAAAATATTCCTCAATACAAAAAAACTGGAAGATAAGTAAAAATACGAGAATCAAAAGAAAAAAACGAAAGAAGTTATCAAAATTTAGAGAAAATAAAAAGTTATTCTATAACACATTGAAAAACAGCAAAAAGGGAAACCAAAGAGCATTAAGACAGCTATATGATAAACAAGGAAATATTTTGAAAGAAAACGAGGGAATAATAGGAAGATGGTAAGAACACTTCGAGGAGTTGCTGGAAGAAAAACACTCTAACAACAACAATGAAGAAGAGATCCAGCAATGTGGGAACATTAACAAGCATAGAAGAACAGAGAATATAACAGAAGAAGAGATGAAACTAGCATTAAATAGGCTAAGAAACGGAAAAGCACCAGAACAACTTAAATACAGGAGGCCAGCAGGAGAACAAATACTATTAGTGATGTTGAATAGAGTCTGCACAATAGGAAAAATCCCTAAAGATTGGGAAAAGGAAGTGATTCTCCCCATTCATAAAAAAGGAGACAATAGAAATTGTAACAATTACAGAGGGATGTCACTAATATGCACGACAGCCAAAGTATATGAAGCCATACTAGAAAAGAAACTAAGACAAGGGGTGGAGTTAAAAATTTTCTTGTTCATTCTTCTTCTTCTTCTATTGGTATCCGCTTCCAGATTTCCTTCCATTTTTCTCTCTTTTTGCTTAAGTGGCCTGCTTCGTCCCATTTACAGTCCCCCTTTTTCAGTGCTTTCTTCACTTCTTCTTTCCATGTTTCTCTGGGTCTTCCTCTCTGTTTTGTTTTTGCTGTTCTTGCTTCGTACACTTTTTTTGTCGTTCTATCCTCTTCCATTCTTTGTATATGTCCCCACCATCTTAATTGTCCCTCTTCTATTATGTTTTTATCGGTTTTACATTCAGTGTCTCTCTATATACCTTGTTTCTTATCTTGTCCAAGACTGTTTTCCCTTCTATTTTTCTCAGGAATCTCATCTCTGTACTGTTCAATTTACTACGTTGTCTTTCTGTTGTTGTCCAGGTTTCTGATCCGTAGGACAGGATAGGCACAGCTACTTTTTTGTATATTTGTGCTTTGGTTTCCTTCGATATTTCTTTATTTGTTAGTATAGTATTCTTCAAAGCGTTAAAAAGTCTACCTGTGACTCCTGTTCTTTCGTTTATTTCATCATCTAGTTTTCCGTCATAAGTTAGTATTTAAACTTCTTGTCTTGTTCTAACGTTTCTCTTTCTAACTTAATTGTGTGTTTTTCCTCGTTTCTGCTTATGACCATCGATTTGGTTATATTGCGGTTAATCTTCATGTTAATTTTTTCAAGATGTCTTCTGAATATTTATGAGTTGTTTAGTGTGTCTTCGTTTTCCTATTATTACCATGTCATCTGCATAACATGTCTCTATTATTTTTACGTTTTCCATTTTCCACTTTCCTATTATGTATTCTTTCGCTTCCTTTCTTGCATCTTTTATTGCTTTGTCAATCACTAGTGTAAAGAGTAACGGACTTAATATGCAGCCTTGTCTTACTCCTTTTGTAATTTCGAACATGTCTGATTCTGATGTTTCTTTCTTTGTTCTTACATAATTTTAGGTCTTTTTGTATAAACTTTGTTTACCCATTATTATGTTAGTATCACTCACTTGCTTCATTATACTTATTGCGTCATTAACTCCTCTGTTTGGTCTGAAGCCATATTGGTTATCTTCTAGGGATTTTTCTACTTGGGTCCTTAGCTTCTTCTCCAGGATTCTTGCAAACAATTTCGCCGCTGTACTTAAGAGTGTTATTCCTCGGTAGTTTTGGCATTCTTTTATGTCACCTTTCTGTTTATATATGGGGCATATAATACCTATTTGCCAGTCTTCCGGTGCAATTCCTGAACTAATTACTTTATTGTAAATTTCCTTCAACCTATATCTGTTGCTGCTTTAAGCATTTTTGCCGTTATCTTATCATGTCCTGGGGCTTTACCTGCTTTGGTTTTCTTTAGTGCTTCTTTTATCTCATCTAGAGTTATTTCCTCAACTTGTTCAAGTTTTTTCTCCTGTGGTGTGGGTTCTCTCTTTTCCTGTGTACTTTTTTTGTCTCTTATATATTCGCCTTCTAATAGCTCTTTGAAGTACTGTCTCCACGTTTCCATTATCTCTTCCTCTTTTGTCATCGGATTCAGGAAAGACCACATATACACAATTGGGAGGCTTATAGAAAAAACTCTGATACTAGAAAGCAAGTTATATATTACATTTGTCGACCTAGAAAAAGCTTTTGACCGAGTACCACGGGAACAAATGTGGAAAATATTGGGAGAAAGACAAATAAACATAGAACTACTAAACGCCATAAAAAGCGTGTACAGACGAACAACAAATTACATGATAATATCAGGAGAATTCAACACCACGCAGGGTTTAAGATCTATTTATTGTTTTCTTAGATAATATACTGAAACAAATAAAAGATAAAACGAAGAAAGTAGACATTGGACATTACCAGTTGACCGTAACTAAAATAGCAGAGTGTGCATTTGTAGATAATCTAGCAATCCTGGCTAAGAATGAGGAAGATATGGAATATAATTTAAATGTATGGAACGAGGGATTGCTAAAACACAACATGAACATAAATGTTAAAAAAACAAAAGTAATCGTGATATCGAAGACTGTAAATATCTAGTAGTAACAATAAATAATAAAGGATGTATGGAACCAGAAATCAACAAAAGATACCGACCAGCTTAATATACAGAAGTGAGTCGTGGATACTCGAGCAGAGACTGAAAAGTAAAGTACAAGCATCAGAAATGCAATACTTAAGCAGAAGGAGTTACAAGGATAGACAGAATAATAAACGAACGAATAAGAGATAATCTAGAAATAGAGAGCAAACATAAGACCATGGAAAAGAAACAAGTCTCATGGTATGGTCACTTAGTCAGAATGCCAGAGAAAAATCAGACGAAGCAAGTTTGGAAAGCAAGAACCACAAGAAAGAAAAAAGAGGAAGACCAAAAAAGACCTGGAAAAAAACCAAAAAGAAACTCTCCACAGAAACAACATCAGCTGGCAAGAAGCAAAGACAATAGCACAAAATAGACAAGATTAATAATAATAATAATAAAAAAAAAATCAGGAATTCGGCCCGTAAAATTGTTGTGCTCGTGATTAAAACCAATAAATATTTTAATATTTTGGAAGCACTGAAGAGTAATATAAATAAATTTTGTTCATGAATAATCAAATAACTACATAGCCAGAGAATTCAATCCGTCAATAATTTTTATCTAATATCGTATATAAAGTGACAGAGCCCCCAATATTTGGCGGATATTTTGAATTGCACTTCGACTGCAACTCGTGCTTGAGCGAATGTGATAGCCAGTTCGACTGGAATGATTGACGTATCACTTTAATATTTAATTGCATATAAATCTTTAAATTAACTAGTAGTTGGGAAATACGAATTATGTAACGTGATTTACTTTTTGTACTGGTCCAAAAAAATTAATGCTTCTTGTACAGTTGCCATGGCAACTTGTTGAAATATCAAATAGGACTACTTCTGCATATAGTGTAGTGTTACAATATGGCATCTTATTCAAACGATAGAAGTAAAATTTTTTCAATGTCCGACAAGCTTATTATTGTTGTCATAATAACACTGATTTCAGGGTAATTAGCAAATAATACCCGAGGACATTATGTTTCAAAATAATGCCTTCGGGCATTATTTTGAAAAATAACAAACAAGTTTCCTAGTTACAGCAAGTAACTAGAGTAATTTCTCTGACAGAAATCACAATGACAGAACATACATTGCTAAAATTTTGATTGAAATAGAACAAAAGTAGGATATTAAACATTGAAGGCACCACGGGAATTGAACAGACAATAATGCCTACGGTCAACGTACACACCTCGGGCCGGAGGCCCTCGGAAAGTACACTGTTTAACACCCTTGATACCTTAATTACTATTTTGGACTGCATCAATATTGATCAAGAATTCTTGTTTATATTAAAAACATAGAAATAATAAGAGTACTCACTTTGAAAATAGTAGTGTTGACTGGCGTATCCTCAGCCACACTTGCTTCATAAGGCACATTTTTAAACTCAGGACTATTATCATTATCATCCAACACAATAACCGAAATTGGCACTTTAACCACATTATTACTTGTTCCATTTGTTTCATCTTCTAGTGTCACCAAAAACCTCAAAGTATCATTCACTTCTCTGTCTAAAGGCTTCGCGATTCTAACTTCACCAGAATTGCGATCTACGGTGAAGCGATCCGTTCCAACGATGCCATAGTGGACCGCTGATCCCTCTGGGTCATATCCCTCAAGGCGAAAGACTACTTCTCCGATGGGGGTGCTTTCGTAGAGGGCTTGGTTGTTCATATCGATGAGGAAGACTGGCGGAAGATTAGCATTGGTGACTGAAAAGAAAAATGCAATTATTATATTTACAAGACGAAATTAATTGGATTGATTGACCCTAAAATGTTGTCAAACTTAACATTTACAATTTCAGTAGGTATTTTATTCAGTATCGATTTTTCTCACTGGACATAAACCATGTTGTAAAACAACAGAGAGGATTTAATACTCTTAATGGAATCAGTGCGAATTTATCTTTTGTCCTCGCAAAATTTTAAACTATTCCTCAGAGAGTATCTTATTTTTGGAGTTCTCTCCATTAAAACTTGCGCACAACTTTGAAATTACAAATATTTGGCGGGAAAAAATAAAGAGTAGACGAATGTGAAGTCACAGTAAATGCATACAAAATAACGTTCAATGGCAGGTGTGTCTCTTCGTTCCCTGAAGTAATTTTTGCAAAGTTCCTGTGGGAACAATTTCCTGGCTCGTGCTGTTCAAGGATCGCAAGAAACGCGTTCGCGAGGCGCGACGGTATTGCCGTCTGCCGGTATGCTTTCAAGCGAAACAACCAAACGACTGTTGACCTACTAAAGGATATGTTGTCATATATTAAGTATTATTTCACACAGTAACTTGTAGGTAAAAAGTTGTCTTGGGACCCGGAAAAGAATCATTTTAAACTTTCTGGACTTTATTCTTTTTATTACTGTTTTAAAAATGAATTATTCAGATGGAAGTTTTATAAAATTAAACTTCGAACATTTTTACATCTTTTTTCATAGTTGGGCGAATTTGTTGTAGTTAGTACTGCACTTTATTCCTGCAATCAATATTCATTTTCTTTTTAATAGTTTAGTTTGTAGATAATTTCTTCCGTATTGATATTTATGAGGTGAGTGGGAAAGTTATAATATTGTAATGTTTATTGCTCCTATATATACGGGAACTGAACATCCAGAAATTTCTACATTGATCTCGGATGACGCTTGACGCGACGTAAAGGGATAACAGGCTCCGCCCAGGCCACAGGCCTATTTTATTTTTACGAATTACGACACTTTTGCACGTAACAATATGATCATTAAGACTGCGATGTTTTATTACATAGATTTATTTCAATGATGAACGACAACCAACAAAGCATTGCAAACAAAATAGCAAAAAATCCCCAACAACAGAGATTATAATTTAAGAATAGTTTCATGAAATTGCAGCATCATACTGTCCTTTGTTGTCTGCTTCACAAAATGAGCAACAAGAAGATAGTTTAATGATTGCAACGTAAAATCTGGTCTAATGCAAGCCAATCCAGAAAGCATTAGGGCGCAGAAGTTTTGATTCCTTTCTCTTGGTTACGAGGTTTTCGCGCAAAAACTAAATCGCTCTACAAACTACAAACGTTTTTACAATGCACTTAACTTACAGATTACGAAATTGTGAGGGTACAAAAAATGAAATGGACACTTCATTTTGTATTTTTAGTTCGCTGATGTGAAATTCGATATTGAAAATATACTTGCAGAAAGTTATGCATAATATTGTAATGTTTATTGCTTTTAAAGAAGTACTTGTTCATATATATACAGATGTCCGGTCATTCAAGAGCACGTTATTAGAATTTTCGACCGTGCGGGGCGGTGCTGTGCGATACAAAGAGACGAAGGCCCCGCCCAGATTATTTTATCAATGATATCTTTGAATTTAATTGTGGTCATATACTCCATTGTGAATAAAAACTGTTATATCTAGTTTCTTTTGACAAAACTAAAGCAAACTCTTTCATCTGAAAACCTTTGTGTTCAAGTGCTTCGCTGCAGTCTATTAGCCTTTTTTCGTTTTTCGAATGAAATGAAACTTTACATCGTGTTATCTTCTGAGGAAAACATAAAATATATTATGAATTGTGTAGCAGAGCCCCTACAATAACTTTACTTTTCTTAAAATCAAAATGCGATAAAAATTGGTGTAACATTCTTATAACGATGCAATACTTCAAAGTTATGTCTCAGGGCGTCCATAACTATAACAAACGACGCTGTGTCGAACGATGCATGCTTCCAGAGCTTTGGAAGCTTTGTGTAGCTTTGGAAAGCTCGCAAGCTCAGATAGATTGTCAGAGGGCCGACGTTAATGACCTTACACAAAGTATTGTAGGCATGTGTGTATTAATTACTACACACTGGCATTTGTTTTTGGACTATGTTGTCGATTGTCGAGTGTTCCAGATATTTTTCAAAGCGGTTAAAGAAAATTAATGGCGGTAGAGCTAGTAAGTTTCAAATAACATGAGAATAAATAAATGCGGCCAGCATGTAAACTCAGTAAATTTCGGATTATTTTGATAAATGAATATTGTAATTTATATTCTTAGATCATTTTGACAGTTTTCAAGGACACGTTTTTTGGCCATAAGCTAATGCTGGAAGTAGAGGGCGGTTAACCTAATAGTCCGTGAGACAGTGCATAAATTTTTCGTTGATTACCGCTCACTTGAAACTTCGTGAGTGACTTCATCAAGATGAGTCCACAGCTTTCACATTTGACGAAATTCTTAATTTGAGGGCGTTTTTCAGCGAGAGCTAATTGAACATGTCAATTTCATGAAGCCTTGGAAATGTATTACCGTCATATTGACGTTTACACTAATCGAATTGATAATAAAATGAAAAATAATATTGTCCGACATGAATATTTGGGGCCAGTGGTGAGTCCGACCAGCCGCACTTGTCAAAAATACGTTGGTATGAAAACGGATTACCGCTAGTCTGAGACTTTGAGGACGTGTTCAATTTTTTTTTTCTATGGTTTGGTCATTTTGTCAGACAAATTTTCGGGGGCCTTTTCTCAGTCCGACACTGAAAACGTGTCAGGATTATAACAGTTCCTTCATAAATGACCGCTCATCTCTATGTTTTTTATTTTCCATTCAAATAGTGTCTAGAACATTACTGTATCCATGTCCGACAATTTAAGTGGGGCAATACTTCAGAAAATCAAAAATATGTTGTATGAATGCGGCTGTGTTCATAGACATATACATATATGAAATGCATATCAAGTCAGTATGATTATTGATTATAAATAATGAAAAAAAGGCTTGTCCACCAATATATTAATATTATTTTGGAATCAAATGTGTGATATAAAGTCAGTATACTGCGATAATCACCTCAAATATCATTCAAATTTACCTTCAACTGTGATATCTATATATTAATACGTCAAGAGCAAACTTTCGACCTCTTTTTAAGCATCTTGCATGCACGAAGGAGTGTGAAATTTGCCATACTCAAAATTTATATGGAGAAGATGTGCAGAAAGCGAAAATTATATACAGGTGTTCCATTTTAATCTATATATTAATACGTGAAAAGAAAGCTTTGTATCCTTTTCCAAGCATATTGCACGCGCGAAAAAATTTGATATTTGGCATACTTGAAGTTTATATGATAGAGTGCAGAAAGCTGAAAATACATACAGGTGTCCCATTTTAATTTTACGACGTGAAGAGAAAACATTGTACCGCGCACACGAGGTGATGTGAAACTTAGCTTAGTTGAAATCTGTGTGGAGAATGTGAGATATGGCATATTTGAAGTATATCTGGAGAAATATGCACCGAATGGGAAAATGGCACAAGAAAAATTTCAAAGATTTCTCTTCCCTTCCTATAGTCGGGGGAGCAAGTCACTCTGAAATCTTAAATGGGAACCACTAATCCTAATTTTAGATTCGAATGGAGCATCGAATACCAATTTAATTCTACAAGGAACCCCCGGGGATGGAAGAATAAAGTGAGTAACGTTCTAACACAGCGACATAATAACATATTTCTTTTTCTATTTTGTACTTTACTTTTTTTCAATTATTTTATTGATGAATTATTCATTACTAGCTCATAAACAACGTCCATTACTTATTTCTTGATATTAAATACGTCAAAAACTGAGTTATATATGTGCGAGCGTTTTCTTGTCGGACTGACAATAAGAACCAATATTTCTGTCGGGCAATATGTTTTTTGGACTGATATGTTTTCAGATTATGACTGTTTTGGTCCGACAAGCGGTCATTGATGAAGGAACTGTTATAATCCTGACACGTTTTCAGTGTCGGACTGAGAAAACGCCCCCGAAAATTTGTCGGACAAAATGACCAAATCTTAGAAAAAAATAATTAAACACGTCCTCAAAGTATCAGACTAGCGGTAATCCGTTTTCATACCAACGTACTTTTGACAAGTGCGGTTTGTCGGACTCGCCACTGGTCCCTAATATTCATGTCGGACAATATTATTTTTCATTTTATTATCAAAAAATCTTTCGATTAGTGTAAAAATCAATATGACGGTTTTACATTTTCAAGACTTCATGAAATTGACATGTTCAATTAGCTCTTGCTGAAAAACGCCCTCAAATCAAGAATTTCGTCAAATGTGAAAGCTGTCGAACTCATCACAATGAAGTCACTTACGAAGTTTCAAGTAAGCGGTAATCAACGAAAAATTTATGCCCTGTCTCACGAACTATAAAGCAACATGTTTCAAGAATAACAGTGTATCTATAGATTAAATTATGAACAATTTCATGTTAATTGCCCACGTGTATCATGTTGAGACATGTACGTAGATTAGCTCAGAATATACTAATTCGTATTCAGACGCGATTATACTCCGGCGACAGATGATTAGGGCTTGCGAATTAGGTTATATGACAAATGCTGCATTTCCTGTTGTCAAACAACATACACTGACATACACACCCTCTAGATCAGTGCATACATCAGGAAATTAGGTTAACATATGTATATTTAACAATTTCCCATTACAGTTATATTCATGTATAAATATTATTCTGAATTAATTTAATATTCATACGTTTGTGTGCTTAATACACGAATAACGAAATTATTATTGAACTACATTTCGCACTTTTCTTTGACCTGTTGTTGAGGGAATGGCACTATAAATGTTAGATCTTAGCCCAGAGAAAACAGCTTACGCTTTTCCAGCATAGCAAATATTGAGTTTAGCAATTCAGCTTGGTGAGTGAAGCTGAACTAATTTTCATTCGTTGAACCAATATTTATTTTTAAATGCTGAAGTTCCTCTTTAAAATCCTTTTAAAATATTTTAGGTCTACATTGTACAAGCAAAATGTTTTCATTTTACAAAAATGTGACACAATTTTATTATGTAGTAAAAAAATCCTTCAACCGTTTGCTTGGCCCCGTAAATTGTGTGGCCCTTTACTTTTCTGGGCTATTTCGCCCTGGCTGTAAACACACTGCACATAAATTTATCCATAACCTAGCGAACTTTAGCGACAGGAATAGCTTCAGACTTCCAAGAAAGCAAAGGGGCGAAAATCTATAACACATATGTACCTACATTTTCTTTTGCAACAATATTTTCTGTTCTTAACAAATTTGATTCATGAATTATGATATGATTGAAGCTTTGGTTTATTATTGTTGTCCTAATAACATTGATTTCAGGATAATTACTCAACAAATAATACCCGAGGGCATTATTTTGAAAAATAATAAACAAGTTGCCTAGTTACAGCAAGTAACTAGAGTAATTTCTCTGACAGAAATCACAATAACAGGACATATATTACTAAAAATTTTGATTGAAATACAACAAAAGTCGGACATTAAACATTGAAGGCACCACGAGAGTTGAACAGACAATAATGCCTACGGTTAACGTACACACCTCGGGCCAGAGGCCCTCTGAAAGTACACTGTTGACCTAAGGCATTATTGTCCTTTTAACACCCTTGATACCTTAATTACTATAAAATTTAGTTCAAAATTCACAACCTTATTGTGCTCAATTAAAAATCTATTTCAAAAGAAAAACGGAATTGTTTTTTTTTGTTGTAAAAAATGTAATCTTTCGTCAACTTAATTATTTCCCACAAAGGCTGATACAGTTTTCATGATCTTTTGTAAGAGATACCTCTCATCTTGTTCAATTTTAATTCGGGCAAAAGTGAGCTTGTCGTGATGAAAACTGCAGGGAAATCTTCTCTAATGCACTCTTCTTTCAAACGCATTTTTCCCAGGAGAGAATCAAGTTTCATTTGTCCCTTAAGATGAAAAAAAATTCTATCAAGGAGATTGCACTGAATACAAATGACTTCATTTCAAAAAATCCTTAGCAGGTATAAAAATAATTCTGTGAATTAGGACAGAACAATATTATTAGTCCGGGTGACGCCATCAGTTTTACGTACAGTTTATATTGACATATAATTATAGTTTTTCCAAAATTTTCATAGTGCGCCTATGGTTCGAACTGAATGTTTCTCATTAGTTGGAAGAATGACAGCTGTCGATTGAAATAAGTATTTTGCAACTTTGAACCATCGTAGTCTTGTTAATCATCCATTTGAAACTGAAATAATATTAGTATTTTGGCAATACATTGATATTCGCTCACCTCGATAATTCTATTTTTGCATGTGTTGAAAGGAATCAACAATATGGTCTATTAGTCGTATTTATATGTCATTGTTAATAAATTTCAATTCTATTTAGGGATTTCACGTATATTTTCAAATAGTACATTTCTTAAACATTAGATTGTCTGCACAAGTTCATTGCACTTGAATCAGCTGATTTAAATAGTCTGAATATAGTCAGAATATGTGCAAGACTGTGCTGCCATCTATGAGCATCTCAAAAAGTAGTTGCTGCTCTGAACTTACTTCATTATCGTTGGTTCTCAAACATAAAGAGAAAATCATTCGACGATTTATTTAAAGTGAACGGTGGAATATTAAATGAAATGCAATTCTAAAATAATTAATTTATTGAATAATTTAACTGAAAATATTGCCGCAATAAAATTGTAGAAGCTTATTCTTGAAGAACAGAAAACATAACCTACAAATGTATGAAACTGAATTTGGTAATTGATTTAAAATATTTTCTGAGATATAAGATACAATATTTTATTTGTTCAGCAGATCAATTCACAGAGCATACTTCATTGAAACGACCTGAGTGTGAAGTTTGTTATAATATGAGTAAGAGTAAGAATCACAATACAGTATGAAATATATTGAAAACTGGAGCTGTTACGCCAATAATTTCAGTTCTGTCTCTTATAATGTACTTTAGAAAATGGAAAGAATAAAAAAGCTGCCAAAAAAATCTTAATAAAATCTGAAGATTTCTCCCCTTTCAAGGTTCATTTATTTTTGTTTGCTAGACGAGATTAGAAAAAGTGTTGGCTTTTGCCTCGCACACAAAACTGAAATTTATCGCAGGGCCGCGTTTATTATATTGGCTGGTAACAGATGTGCCGCCTCGTTCTTTATGTGAAAAAATTTATTTCCCTAGTGTGATGTGGAATTATTGTTTGATATTAAATAAGATTTACCGTGTTGCTGCGAGGACGCGATAATGATAATCGTTTTTGCTTATTCGTAACACAATTTTTACTTACTTGTACTAAGTACAAAAAAGTATTGCGAATCCGATAAAATTCACCTATCGAGATTTTGATGGAAATATCTGTTTTGAGTATCCCTGAATCCATTTTGACTATTTTGGGCTTAATGTCTGTACGTATGTGCGTTCGTTCGTAGCTTGCAAAGCTCAAAACTGGTTGAACGTATAATGTTGAAATTTTGTATTTAAGACTGGTATAAGGTCTAGTTGTGCACTTCGCATTATGGTTCCAATCGTCTGTACCGGAAGTGCACTTTACTTGAAACTTTTTTTAAATTTTTTGCATAAATCTAGAATGATCAGCTATAGCACATTGAAATTTAGTGTTTGAACTTGTTGTAGCATCAAAATAGTTATCTACTATTTTTGTATGAATCGGCTGAGCCGGAAGTGCAGTTTAAAAGTATAACAGACATTCAGAATTTGCCGTATAAAACAATCAGTTCAATTGAAATGATAAGATAGGCAATGATAATCTGTTGCCAATTTTTTGATTTTGATTGACATTAAACATGTCAAAATATTATTAAAATTATATTAATTATAATCTGAAGGGACAGAAAACTTTATTGAATAAATAATCAAGTAAGTCACGTGATGTTCACGTCAGATTTTTATAAATAAAATCATAAAAACTAAAGCAGAAAAATATTTAGATCCTGCCAGACTTCTGACTCCCTGAAATCAATTTCTTTTGTTTGAGATCCTCAAAAACTGCTTGCGTTTAGATGTCGTGTATTTGACACAAACAGTTTTCCGTCATGCAGTTTTTTCCTGAGTGTTAAGCTCTTCTTGTTTCGCTGTTGAAATTTGTAACGTTGACAAGAAAACATTTTACGACAAAAGAATAGCGTCTCTATATCATTGTATTACAACTTTTCTGTTTTATTATACGTTCAATATGAGGATTACAAATATAAAATAGAAACTTTCGGAAACTGTGTCTGAGTGTAGTTAACAGCAGTAAACCTACATTTACTATTTAACGATAAAACAGATGAAACTTTTAAGCACTAAAAACTGAATATTATGGCCTGGGTTTATCTTTAAATCTACACGCAGATAGAGTGCACCGGTCAAGCTCTGTTAAAATGTAGAGTCGCGTGATCGTTATGCACTATTAACACGAACTCAAATTTCGAGTATGTTGAGATTGCCAATATACGTGCAATAGTTTCTATGATATGATATCTGAAAATCATACGTTTTGGTACTCATCATTAGAGCTATGTCTTAGTGCCAATTCACAATGTGCGTAGACATAAGGAATACGTAAAAACATAAACGTAAGAAATTATGTACGTTCACAATGGTTGTAACGTAAAATATGAAAATAAAGTGTTTTTTTCATTTTACGTTGGTACAAATTAAAATTATCGATGTATTGTGTTGGTTTCTCTGACTGTCATTTTCAAATATTCTGTTGATTTCTGTTTCGTATTTACTGTTTTTCTTTGGTTTTACTTTTAACAGTTTGGAGTTTAGTTTGTTTTGTTTAATTGTATGTTGTCTGAAAAAGATCTTGCGGTTGTTTCAATATTATTGAAACTGTGTTACAAAAGTCGCCAACGAGAGAAATATTAGGACGAGGAAGAAATTGTTGTTTTTTTCATTAATAATTCTATGTCAATCATATTTAAAGCGTGTTTCGATCCAGAGTGCTTTCAACTGTCAGATGAAAACATGTGTTTAAAGTTGACGCATGCGCTATTAGTTGTTTCGTACGTAAACATAACATAAAGTTTAATTTATCTCAACTTTACGTTTTCATTATGTAGCTCTTATGTCAATACATAAACATAAGAAATACGTAAGAGTATTGTGAACACGGGCATTGAAATACAGTAATTCAACTTCACGTTTATGTTTACGGTTACGTACTCCTTACGTTTACGGACATTGTGAATTGGCACTTAGTTGATAATACCTTGAGGAATATTATGGCTCAAATTTTGGAACGAAATATTGATATTGATCGGTTTTCTAATTAGTTGCGGGAAAATATTGAATAATAGCACTCAACGATAGTTGGTATATTGGAATTCTTGTCATACAAATCCTGTAAACTGATTCTCCAGTCTTCCGACTTTCCAGAGGTCTCCTGTGTTCCAACCTCTGGAGAACAATGGCATTTAATGGTAGGAATGGGCGACTAGCCAACTTGGATTTATGAATCTGAACAGGGAATTGTATTTACTGCTATATTTATGTAACTTACAAATATTGCACTTAACAACATATTGTGCAATGGATCCGGAGTTTAAAGACATAGAATTGAGGAAAAAGTTCACGATTTGAAAAGCTTTGTATGTATAAAACATGTTATTTTAGAACTGACAGGAATTTATTAATAAAAACGACTTTTGACTTTAAATTCTGTATATTTATTTGAAACTTTGACGTTTCGATCCTTTGACCAAGAAATAATGATACAAAATAAAACAAGGCAAGTAACTAGATACTAAAAATATACAGAATACTAGATGTGATTTTCCAGGAAAATGGCTTCAGTTATCACTTCATTAAAAAGACTCTTCGACCCAAGTCTACCAATGCTACTGTTGAGGATACTAGCGTGAGTAAAAATTATGTTTTTTCAACTTATGTGAGCAATGTTTCAGAGAAGATCGGAAGGATCTTGTCAAGATATAATTTCAAAGTTTTCTTCGCTCCAGTAATGAAAATCAAATAGTTCATGAGACCTGTAAAGGACGTGATTCCCTCACAATCTTCGAGCATTTATAAGATCCCTTGTACCTGCGGGAAAGTCTACGTTGGACAGACGGGCCGAACTGTGAACACTCGCATTGCTGAACATAGGAGGTGCATAAGATTAAACCATTCAAATAAATTTTCTGTAGCTGATCATGCCATCGAGTTTTTGCATGACATCAAGTTTGAAGAAACAAGAATAGTCGCAAGATGCTCATCGATTCATGGTAGATTGGCCAGAGAAATAATTGAGATACTTAAACATCCAAATAACTTCAACCATACTGATGGTTTTGAATTATCAAATGTTTGGCTTTCTGTAATCAATAGCACACATATATAATGACTATGTTTTAGTTGATGTAGTTCTGTGCATATTTTGGATTATAATGTACACTGCAGTTGTGAGCCAAACCAACAGCAAAGAGTAGCGCTACGCTGTCTTGTTGAAATGTCGTGTATTTTGTTATTTGGGATGTGTGCGGAGCTGTACCAAGTAGGACATATTCCTCTGTTTGGGGTTTTCATGTGGTTTTGCTCAAACCTTGGGTGAATGCCAGAGGATTTTATTCTTTTCGTTTAGGTGTGATATCCACGTTATCACATCTAGTATTTTGTATATTTCTAGTATCTAGTTACTTGCCTTGTTTTATTTTGTATCATTGTTTTCTGAAGAAGATCCTTGATCAAAGGATTAAAATGTCAAAGTTTCAAATGAATATATAGAATTCAAAATGTATAGATTATTAAGAATTTATGTTTTGAATATAACTGACTGCAGTATAGACGATTCATTGGTGGAATTAAAGCGTACATCCCACATTTTAAATTCTTATATTCAAGAGATGTAATAAGTTCACATTAGTTGATTATTGCGAATTAAAATCAATGGTTCAAGTATATCCTTAAATAAACAGATTATTAGTCGATATAGTCAATATGTGTATTAATATTTTTTAGGGTTCAATTTCTTAAAATTAAAAAGCAAAATCCTCATGGGATCATTATGAAATTTCACTGTAAAGAATTAAGTTATCGATCTGAAAAGCACAATTATGAACGTAGCTGAAAGTTCAATGCACTGAGATTCATCTGACTTTACTTTGTAATTTGATAGTACGGATAAAACCAGCTTATATTTCAAAATGTAAATCGTTGATGTAAGTTTTGAAAAATGAATCCATCAGGATTCAGTTTAACAGCGTTCGTGCAAAGTATCTACTTCAAAGAAAAAGAATAAATGAAAAATGAATTACTAAATTCACCTTTGGTTTAGACCGCCGCACCCAACGCTCTTACAATAAATTATCTCATTATGAATATATTAACTGAAAAAATCATACTTCATCATATGTTAAGGATTCTCGAGATTTTGTGGATTTGATTAGTGATATGACGTTTCATCTTTATTCACAAAAGTACCTATCATCGATATTTTGAAATTATTAGAAGATCATTTTTCATCTGATATTATCAAGCTCATCAAACATTGTTTGACTTCTTGTTTCTTTATCTTCAATGGTAATTTTTACAAGCAAATCGATGGTGTAGCCATGGGTTCTCCTTTTTCCGTCTGTTGCCAATTTTTACACGGAGAATTTCGAACAAAAAGCTTTAAGCACAGCTATGAAGAGACCCACTGTTTGGCTACGTTATGTTGATGATGTTTTTGCTATTTGGCCTCATGGTAGAGATGAATTGCATGTATTTTTGAATCATCTGAACATGAAACATAGAAACATTAAATTCAGTATTGAGGTTGAAGAAAATAACTGTCTTCCTTTTCTGGACGTTCACCTGGAGAAACAAGATAATGGTAAACTCATCCATTCAGTATATAGGAAGCCGACTCATACAAATCAATATTTACATGAGCCCTCAAATAACCCTCCTGTTCAAAAATTTTGCACTATTAAGACTTTATATCAGAGAGCCTCTACTTTATGTCATCCAAGTAAATTGTCAGATGAAATAAAATTTTTAGATGATGTTTTCTTGAAAAACGGTTATAATAAAACACAGATCAAGAGAGCATTTAGACAGAAGAATTCTATTCCTCCTGTTCAAGATCCAAATATTAGGAAAATATTTGTTACGTTGCCTTACGTAGCTAATATAACTGATAAAATTGGAAGACTTTTACATAAATTTGACATAAAACATCTTACACTTCCAATTTAAAACTTTGAAATCTTATTGGTAATGTTAAAGACAGATTTTCTCTACAGTATCCAGGAATATACATGACTTCTTACCAATGTGGCAAAATATATATTAGACAAACCAAGAGGACTGCAGAAACAAGACTGAAAGAGCATTCTCGTCATATAAGATTGAATCACCCAGAAAAGTCTGCGGTGGCTGAGCATGCCATTCAAGAATTACATGGCATTGACTTTAAGAATACAAAGCTTCTGGCTAAAGAGAACAATTGGTTCAAGAGGCTAATAAGAGAAGCAATGGAAATAAAACAATCACATAATAATTTGAATTTGAATACTGGTTATGAACTCAATCGATCGTGGTTACCAGTCATTTGTTCATAATTTCAAGCTATTTTTATCTATGAATCTACTTGCAAGAGTTACTTCAACACCACCTCCTGAAGATCAGTGGATGGTTCAGTTATGTGCCAAACCAAAAAGAGTAGAGCCAGATTGACCTAGAACCACAAGGAGTTGACTATTTCCCTATTTAGACCTTCCTTTATATTAACTGAACCTTATAGAAACTTTCAACATGTTCTCTATAGATCTTATGAAGAAATATGCCAGTAGTTCTACCACAATATAAATTCCAGTCAGTCAAGTTTTTATGTCCGACCTATTTATTACGTTATTCATAGTCAAGCCAAATTTCCACCCTAGGCTCCATTGCTAACATAATCTCGATTACTTTTACCTCAAGGGCTTTTTCATGGATATAATAAAATTCAGTAGATATTTCAATTCCTGTAATCTCCATGGTCACGAAATATCTTTCAGTAATCATTAACTGTAGCCTCGTTGCTGAATAATTAGTTTGAATTTATTATACACTTAATCATGACCATGGTCACTGCAGTACATTCACGGGATAAGCAATTAATTTATTGATCAATTTTTCAATGTCTTTGTGTCCTAATGTCTGCTTTATGTTTGCGTATATTTCATTAAGTAGATTTACGTGTTTTACGTGAAACATTTCTATTATTAAGCTCGAACCCTTTTTTCTTTTCAGTCTAGAGTATTTCACGCATATTTTTAAATTAGCAGTATGGGAAATATTGAAATTACACACCCTGTAGGATAAAAAACACGCAGTATCTGTCTGAATTCTTGCGAATTTAATAAAAAATATCTCCGATAACAAATCAGCCCAAAATTTTATTCCTTCAATTCCGCTAAATGTCTCCGTCAATCTGCGAATTCAAATTTACGGTTAAGAGATCCATAAAAAAATTCGTCTGGAATAAAAGTCTCTCTTGGCATTGGCAAGTGGCAATTTCCTGGCATGAATTGGTATTCCGCAATCGATCAGGATTTTTATCGAAGTGCTTGGCTCAAGCTCACACAAAGCAGAAAAGCCGTCACGCGATCAAAAAGAGGAGAGCTTAGATGCTTATTGCACTCAATCTGCTAATGAACAGTCCATCTTACAGATGCCAAATCTTTATTTCTTGAGGATAATTTTATAACGATTATAAAGTTTTGACGATCTTAGTAGCTTTAGGATTATAAAAATTGTACATTTAATATATTTCTTTGGGTTGAGTCCCAGTTTTGGCAACATCCCTTCCAGGAATGAATAAAACATGTCTTGTTCAGAGTATTTGAATAATAATTAAGCAAGCACCTAAGTGGATTGAACTGAACGCGCGAGTGCTGAAAGTAGTATTCGCTATTTCAACGCACCGCCGGATAAGCCCGCAAACGCAGAGATTGAAAGCTGCAGCTTTCAAGGGAGCTTTCGCCCATCATGCTAAAGAAATTGACATTGCCGAGTAAAGCTTCTTTATCACTCTACGGTTTTGTAGTCAAGTTGAGAATTAAGGCAGGAAGAGCTTTTCTTTCACGCACTCAAATTTGCAAGAGAGATCTTTTGAGGCTTAAATTTAAAGTTTCATCAAGGTGAATGATCACTGCCGTAATCAAGAATACGTTTTTTCTATTCTTCTTTTCTGAATTTCAATCCTCTTTGATTTCTTAGCAGTATGTACAGTGGCGGGGCAAGACCAAAATTTGATGTGGGCAAGGTATATTTTGTTTACTTGTACATTATTTGATATATTCACAAATTTATTCAATAAAGTTTTCTGTCACTTCAGATTATAATTAATATAATTTTAATAATATTTTGACATGTAAAATGTCAAAAAAAATCAAAAAATTGACAACAGATTATTATTGCCTACCTTATCATTTCAATTAAACTGATTGTTTTATACGGCAAATTCTGAGTGTCTGTTATACATATAAACTGCACTTCCGGCTCAGCCGATTGATACAAAAATAGTAGATAAATATTTTGATGCTACAACAAGTTCAATCACTGAATTTCAATATGCTATGGCTGATTATTCTAGATTTTACTTTTCGAATAACTTTTTATTACTTTTAATTTCGTAAAGTTCCTTTCGGCGGTGGCTGTACTTGCCGGTATTGTTAACAAAACTCGACAGTCAATGTAAATATTTGTGTAAATTTCTTTCAAGTTATTTTCCATTATGTATTGGAGCAGTTCTTTCACATCTTTGATAAAATCTGGGTACAATTAAGATCATACTCGCAAGACTGTGTGTAAATCTTGAGAGTTTTTCATTGGTCACCTAGCTCTCCAACATATGCTAATGATACCTGCCTCAATTCATGTAATGTTGATATTATATTCACCGAAGAATGTATTATTGAATCAGCTCTCAAACTTAAAAATTCCATGACTACTGGCTACGATAAAATACCTAGTTTTGTGGTCAGAGATTGTATAAACGCATTTTTAACGCCATTGTTATACATTTTCAATTTTTGTCTATCGACTTAGTCATTTCCTGATATATGGAAGTATTCAAAAGTTTGTCCTATTCTTAAATCTGGTGACCCAACTGATGTTCATAATTATAGACCTATCGCAATTTTATGCAATTTTGCGAAGCTGTTTGAGATCATCATTTATGAACAAATATTTTTGCAGGTCAAACATTCTATTACTGAATTTCAACATGGATTTTATCCGCATCGTTCAACAGCAACAAATCTTTGTATTTTCTCCCAATATATAGCTGAGGCCTTAGATTCTAAATGCCAAGTTGACGTTATTTTCACGGAGTTTTCTAATGCTTTTGATAAAATTGATCATGGTATCTTATTGAATAAGCTTCAGAGCTTTGGCTTCAATAACAGTATAACTAATTTACTTAAATCGCTTCCAATATGTTTCATATAATGGTTACGTATCTACACTTTATACAGCTAAATCTGGAGTACCACAAGGTTCTAATTTCGGACCATTGCTGTTTCTTCTATTTATCAATGATATCACCAATAATTTAGACTGCAATGTTTTACTTTATGCAGATAATGTTAAAATATTCAAACAAATCAATAATGTTCAGGATTGTCTTTTGTTACAACGTGATATAGATAATATGTTCGAGTGGTGTACTACAAAAAATCTGTTCCTTAATATTACTAAATTCAAAGTTATGACTTTTACTCGTAGAATACAGTCAATTACTTGCGAGTACAAAATTGACATTCAATTATTAATGCGTACTAATACTTTCAAGGATCTTGGCGTTCTTTTTGATCCTGGTTTAAGTTTTGTGTATCATTTCAATGAGATTATCTCTGCTTCGAATAGAATGCTAGGCTTCTTGATAAGAAACAGTAAATGTTTTAAAAATATTAGTTCATTTCTTTGCATTTACTATGCTTTCGTGAGGTCTAAGCTTGAATATGCGATTTTCATATGGTATCCAAATTATGACTTTTATAGATCACTGTTAGAAAATGTGCAACGTAAATACTTAAAATATATGTGGTTTAAGATATTTTATATTTATCCTCCACAGGGAACTGATTCTAATATTTTACTTGATCAATTCAACTGTATTTCTATTAAAGATAGACATGATTCTATTGCATTGAACTTAATTTTCGTATACCGCGCCCTTCATCTCACCTGTTCAATACTTTTTATCTGCCAGTCTCAAAAACAAATGTCTTAGCTAAGTCACCTTTATATGTTACGTGTTACTTATATAATAATGCCTCACAGGCACAGGATATACATATATTTATATGAATTTTTGTTTTCTATGTTTTTTTTTGTTGTACATTTGGCAATTTTTTTTTGTGTTTTATCTGTCAATTCTATATTTACTTGTTTAGGACTATGTAGTCTGTTTAAGTAATAAAGATTATTATTATTATTATTATTATTTGCTCTTTCTAAAAACACAAATATTGCTTAATTTCTAAAATATGAAACCTAAATATCCTGAAATTTGTATATTCTAAGTTAAAATATATCAAGAAGAATCGATTATGATAGTTTTTGTTGTTAGAAACATCATTAGGATGCTACAGCGTGCGGCTGTATTACTTGTGTAGCGGACGGAGAAGAGAATAGCCGAATCAGAAGCACACACTGTTTGACTCTGTATCTCTTAAACGAATTGAGATAATTGAAGTCTGTAAAAAATATCGTATTCTGCACGATTCATTCTAGTGTAATAAGAATTATTATTGAAATATCTCAAGAAATACAAATACCACAACCTAATAAATAACATTTAGAATTTGTAGCTGTATTTTTCGACTTAATAGAGATAATCAAAATGTGTAAAAAGTATTGTGATCTACATAAGTAGATGTATAACACGATGGAGAGTTTCATCTGAATATCTTCAGAAATACAAATAGGATCGATAGAAATTCAATACTTAATAATATTTCTAAGATCGACTATTGTAGTAGCACAATGTTTGTTGCCGTAACTTTTGAACGAAACAAGATAATTGAAATTTGTAAGGAGCATGTTGTCCAACACATCCAATAAAATCGATAAAAATGTCTTAGAAAATGAACTGACAACAAAATTCGATAGACAATGTATATAATTGGATTTTCATTCAAGTTATTTTCTATTATGTATTCATGCAGTTCTTTCACATCTTTAATGAAGTCTGGTACATTTAGGATATAATTTGTAATTCTTCATACAATTCGTAAGTTTGTTTCACCCACTCGCAGGACTGTGTGTGAATCTTGAAAGTTTTTTATTATTTGCTCTTTTGGCACACTTTTGAATTCTCTCAAATCATATAGCAAACCAAAATTTCCAAAATGTCCATCTAATGACATGAATATTGAATCCATGTTGCTTATTATGAAAATAACGCCGCCTCTGAATATGTACATTACGATCTCCGGGGAGAATGGATAATAATGAATAATTAAAAGAAGACGCAATGGATATATACAAACCTAGCAGTATAAGAGCTTTTTTACTCTATATTTGTCAGACCCTGAGCTTCTGTCAACTGGGCGAAGTGAAGTGTAATTTCTTTTATGTTCAGGATGAATGATTCGGCTTAAGTATTCGGATATTAAATATATTGAATAATTACTATGCATTAATTGACAGGATATAGATTCGAGAAGCAATAGCCGGTGATATATGAACCGGAGAGAAAGCCGAGCGAAGAAATTGTTAGTAGTTTAGATACAGAGCGCGCAAGAGTGAAAATAAATTAATACGCAAGTCAAATACATATTTGAATCGTCTGCATTTTTATCGCGAATGATTTATCTTGTATTTCTGTTCAAAGTATTGAAGTTCGACAATTCAGCATGACTATGGGCCCGTAGGTGTCGTCGGATTGAATAGCTTGTACGTAGTACGTTAAAATATCAATCGTATTTTGAAAGGAGAATAAAATTATCAATAATCATCCATCATCAGCAATTGAAACGAAGTCAATATGCTATAATTTCATTGCCCAAGTCATATTTTGTCTTTCTTATTATTATACGATTCAGTTCTGCCCTATTTTTACTTATTTGTACTAAGTACAAGAAAGTATTGTGAAACCGACAAAATTCACCTATCAAGATTTTGATGGAAATATCTATTTTGAGCATCCCTGAATCAATTTTGACTATTTTTGGCTTGATGTCGGTACGTGCGTTCGTGCGTAACTCGCAAATCTCAAAACTGGTTGAACGTATAATGTTGAAATTTTGTATTTAGGATTGGTATAGAGTCTAGTTGTGCACCTCGCATTATGGTTCCAATCGTCTGTACCGGAAGTGCACTTTACTTGAAAGTTTTTTTGAATTTTTCTAATAAATCCAGAATGATCAACCGTAGGATGTTGAAATTCAGTATTTGCACTTGATATTGTATCAGAATGGTTATCTGCTATTTCTGTATGAATGGGTTAAGCCAGAAGTGCACTTTACTTGAAACTATTTTCTATTTTTTTGCTTCAATCTAGAATGATCAGCCACAGCATATTGAAATTTAGTGTTTGAACTTGTTGTAGCATCAAAATAGTTATCTACTATTTTTGTATGAATCGGTTGAGCCGGAAGTGCAGTTTATATGTACATATAACAGACATTCAGAATTTGCCGTATAAAACAATCAGTTTAATTTGAATGATAAGGTAGGCAATGATAATCTGTTGTCAATTTTTTGATCTTGTTTGACATTATACATGTCAAAATATTATTAAAATTATATTAATTATATTCTAGAGTGACAGAAAACTTTATTGAATGAATTTGTGTATATATCAAATGATGTACAAGGAAGTCACGTGATGTCCACGTCAGATTTTTTCATTTCTATTGATAATACTGGAGTTTACATTCCAAAATATATTTCGTCTTCTATTTCAGTTCCAGCTGGTTACCGAGGAAAAAAATCTTTCTAGTCCATGTATCCGCCTTTTCTTTCGTAAGTAATGACCAAAATAACAATCTTAACATTGCGTACGAGCCAATGTTGTGTCGCATTTTTTACATCTTTTTCATAACTTTTTTATGAAATACGAAGCATGTGATACCCCCCGCTTACCATTCATAAACATTTACATGAAACTTTTCAACCTTACAGAAGTTATTTACGTGTAGCGAATTTTTCAACCAATCTACCACTAAAATATGTAGATTTTTGCGTTTTTTACAACTTTACAAAAGTTTTACACTGTGCTTTATGCTTTGTTTTCTTGCAAAATTCAATTTAAAGTATTGGCATTCGAGTTGACGGCTTCGTTTTCTTTTTTAATGGTGGCATTTATTTTTTCTCTTTCGTTTTTGTCCTGCATTTTTTATGATAGAAAGTTTTTATCTGGAAAATTGCTTTATAACGGCTTATATAATCATAAGCAGACTTATAAGGATCTTGTTAAAGATTTGTTGGTAAACAAACTTGATAAAAACAAAGTTTATTGATGAGAATGATCTCTTCAACGTAATTTAATTAAAAATCTTTGAGCAAATGTATTTTACGCGGTACAATGGTTTTCCTCCGGTATCAGTTAGTGGTGTTGGGTTTTTTATTATGTCAGGTTGGTAACAGTGCAAAGAGCGGAAGTGATGCCACGTTGGCTTTGTTATCCTCCGGAAGGACACGTAGCACACTGGCTATCTGGCCGTACGGTTCACTAAGTTAAACGAAAAGTACAATTATACGTGAAGTGAAATTTCAGGGCGGATATTTTGGCGCCATTTTGTTTCTCTCGCCACGCAGTGAAAAATATATTCAATAGGGTATATTGATGAATTTATTTTATATTTTAATTCACTGTTTACATCGTTATAACATAGTAAAAAATATAAATTATGTTTAAAAGTGCTGTAATCAAGTTTGAAAGAATATTTAAATTTGAGAATGATTTTGAGCTGTTTAAATGCCGCCATTTTCGCGCGCTCTATTCATGACGTCAAATACTATGTCTAGTGACATTACAGTCTATTGTTTACTACAGATGTTCTCGTTCTCAGCTTATTTCAGTATTAAAAAAGCTCAAAAGTCAGTTTATGAGTATTGCATTGTGCCTGAATGCAAAATACTATCAGAAATGTACCTGATGAAGTCTTTTTTCCTATCCAGACAGGTTTTAAAATACGTAAGAAATAATGTAAGGTTATCAGAAGAGATGAAGTATCATAATAAACTTGAAAAATCATGAATAACATTATATGTGATAAGTTATAGCAATAAAATACAGTGTATGCATGCGGCTTCGTCCAACATTTGCTCGTTTTGAAATAAACAAAAATTATAGGTTATGTTTACTGTTCATCATATTTTGCATTGTATTTATTGAAATAGCGTACATAATGTGTTATTATTGAATAATTACTTTACAGTGTTCACTCCTTTTACTTCAGCGGGCGTAAAATTTGGATTTTAAAGAAAATAAGACGACATCATAAATGGATTTATTCTTTACAGATTATTCGATTGTATTTTTACAAAACCACTGTCTTAAATGATTTATAATCTCACTAGGATGCTAAAATTACATTTAAACAATAAATGAATTCACAACACATATACGTTATCACTATGTTTTCTAATCAAAAGCCTGCAATGCCATACAAATATAAGCAGTGCGCACTTGTTGGTATAGTATTTGACGTCACGTTTCGCTTTAACCAATGATGTTGCATTTTAGAAGCAATTAAAAAGATATTAATTACCAAAATTATGGTTTAGTACAAATGTCCGGCCAATAAAAATTCATAATAGAAATATTTTAACCAAATTTAAATTTCATCCATATTCCCTATTGTAAATAGGGAATATTTGCGTGCCACAATTGTTTCTATTTGTCAAAGTTCATAATCAACGATTGTGTCGTACAATACGTTCATGAATGTGTCATGATAAATTATCAGTAGGAAATCTTAAAGAACAATTTATTCTTGAAGAAGAAAATACTTGACCGTATATAAGATCGAGCACTAAAACAATTGAAAGCTAGCCCAATTAATTTTAAAGTCCTTTATCCCTCCAACTCTTTTGTATACTGTGACATATTAAATCAATTCAGCTCTCCATTCTCTTGTTAAGAAGATTGAAAGTGTACTATTAGCTTGTGAAATAGAAATAGTATTGGACGAAGACAACCAAAAAAGACTTCTTTATCTTTGTCTTTGTCTAATCCATGGCTGTTACTCACACCTCGAGGTTTTTGTAAGTCCTAGATGTTTATCCCGAAATCTGGCTATTATTTTCTGGGAATGAAGGGACTGATAGCGTCTTAGGATTGAGAAAGGACAAGCAAAGAAGAGACAAGGATGAAGCTGGAACTCGGACAAGAAGACAGGCTGATTGACGTTTTGCAATGTTAAAAACCACTGAGCGAATTACACAAGCCCAGATTTCTGTCAGGAAGTGATTAATAATAGAATTTCACAATCTCCAATGTTTTTTTTTAATTCAAAAATCGTCTAAATTAATAATTACGAATATATACAAGAGAAATAAATTTACCGCAGTATTTTTTTTCTAGACAAGAGGTAAAAAATACCCAATAATTGATGTCCTAACATAATTCAGAACTCAAACTTTGATTACTCTTATTAGGCCCCAATTACAATGTAACGCAAAATATAGGGTGATAGTAAGGATAATATGTTACAGGAAACTACCAGTGAATAATTTTTCCAAGCTGAAAAATTACAGGCCTTGGACTAACAGGTGATGTTTAAGATAGAATCTAAAATTATTGCGTGAGAATGTCTTAGATTAAATCGTTGACATGCAAACAGAATTAATGATAACAATTTCTGTAGAAAACTTGACATAAAATTTTCACAAAATATGAAATAATTAAGGTAGCTTAGAACGATAACAAAATTTCGTAACAGTAATAATAATTATTCAATGTCTTAATAAATCCTTAGATTTGAGATATATGCATAGTATGACGCACGGAAAGTTGACTATTATGGATTGGACACATGAAAACATTGAACAGGAATAGTAGAAAATATGCCAAAAACGGTACACAGTGCTTTTATGTCTATTTGAAAAATTGGAAAAATTGAAGAATCATCTAGATGATGAAAGCGCATTTTTGACAGCTCATGAATGCTTGTTACTTCAGAGATTTCGCAAATTACCATCTCCCACAATTACTGAGCTTGAAATCAAGCAGTTTGGGCAAACTTACGAAACAGCAGCTTCCATTTAGTACTAGTTTCAAGTTGACTATTTGATAGGTACATAATTTATGCATGTACAAACTCAAAAGTACCTTTAATTCTTCATTGTTTACTTATTGACTGACAGGAGGTCAAGTGCTGTACCTTAGAATAATAAATTGATATTTATCAAAGCTATATAAATAAAATACACCAAAAGTGAACAAAGTTTCATCCAATAATTAAAATTCATTCTGATAAGCTTTAAATTCGCGTCAAACAAGTCATTGAATAAATTCCGGACAGATTTGACAACTGTACATAATAATAGTGACACCCACGGCTAAAGTTGTAACTAAATTTTTATCCACTTGAATAAATTTTAGTTGCCATATCCCTAATGTCATATATATCTATGGGCATTGTTTCACTTCAAACAAGTAATTGAATAATTTAATCTTCCACAATCACTGAGCTTAAATTAAAGCAATTTGTGCAAACCTACGAAACAGTAGCTTTTATTTAGTACCAGTTTCAAGTTTGTAAATAGTATAGTTGCTGAGAACTCAGCGCCACGCCAGCCAGCCAGCCAGACAAAGTGAATATAATAGCGCTTTTTTCGAAAAAATGCGCTAAAAAGCGAACGGGCACTTGTCGACTTACTTCAAGTACTTCACACTACCCCTTTAACATCCCTCTCTGTTGAGCTAGATTTGTTAACTCCACGCACTAGTAAATAGTCCTTAGAGAAAACTAAATCTATAAATTAAGAATTTGGTACTAGCTGATTGACCAATTAATTTATCATAGCCTATCAATGGCACTTTTCGACAAATGCTGCTATGGTACAAGTTATATTAGGGCTCCTAGCCTGGAACTACTGGAACAAAACCCCGTCCAATTGAGAATAATTTTTGTTTGGCTGTTTTATGCTTTATCTCGTAAACTAACTAAGATACCAACTTGAAACCTACAAGTTTAATTCCTGATACTATCTTGTTATGTTCCTATTATATATTTCGGGGTTTTTTCAAGAAAAAGAAGGTGAAACTAGACCCTTAGTCTACCTTATCTCCCTTAGCAAGGTGTGAACTATTATCTTCGAAATTTCGTGCCGAATTAATCTTGAAACAAAGCCCAGAATGACTTGCCAAAATGTCTGCTAATTAGATCGCTTTAATTCCAAAATTTGATGAGATACAAGCTATATTAAGGCTACTAACCCAGAATTTCTGAGCAAAATCCTGTCCGATTCAGTACAATTTCTTTTTGACTGTTTTATGCTGTATCTCGTTAATTAACCAAGATACAAGCTTCAAAACTACAAATTTCATTCCAGATAGCATATCCTGCTATGAGTCTACTATGAATTTTAGGAATTTGCTTGAAAAAAGGTCCGAAATGGGAACCCTCAATATACCTAATCCTACTCTGTATATGAAATGTGCAAATTATTATCTTTCAATTATTATAAATTCAAAAACGGAGTCCCGTGTGACTTGCTACTGTGCCTGCTACATTGTCTGTTGATCAGATCGCTCCAAGTCTGAAATTTGATGAGATTCAAGCTTTATTAAGATTTTTAAGACGAGATTTCTGAAACAGAACGCTGTTAAATTCAATAAAATTTCTGTTTGGCTCTTTATGTTGTATTTCGTAAAATAATGAAGATACAAACTTGAAACTCATAGGTATCATTCCTGATACCGGCCTGCTATAAACCTATTGTAACGTGCGAGAGTGTGGAGGCTCGCAAAGGTGACCTTGCATGGGCGAAGCCTTTCGTCCTCGTTGTGTCGCGCCGCATCACATCACCCCAAACTACTGACCAGACTGACGGAAAAAATAGCAGATACAACTGGGATGAAGACTGCCAGGTCGCCTTCGAGCGACTAAAACTACTCTTAGTCCAAGTACCAAACCTGAGTTACCCGAAGACGGAAGGACGTTTTGTTTTGAACACAGATGCCAGCGACGTCGGTATTGGGGGAGTCCTATCCCAATTGCAGGAGGGTCAAGAAAGAAACTACTGTATCACAAGACGGGAATTGCTAGCAGTAGTGAAGTCCATCGAGCATTTCTACAAATATTTGTACGGCAGGAAGTTCCTGTTAAGAACTGACCACGCTGCTCTGAGATGGTTACTAAAGTTCAGGAATCCTGAAGGTCAGGTCGCTTGATGGATAGAAAGACTTCGAAAATAAGACTTCACCATAAAACATCGAGCCGGTACAGCACATAAGAATGCTGATGCTTTATCAAGACGACTATGTCTAAAAGATTGTCATCATTGCTCTAAGGTTGAAGCGAAGGCATTCAGGACAACTGTAATTGACGATGCTTGGCAGCCACAAGAGATAGAAAATCCTGGATGAAGGCGTTTTAAAGCGTATCTTGAAAGATCCAGATGAAACCAAGAGTAGAGAACAGCTGATCGTTCCTAGAGGTCGGGTTCCGGAGGTCTTGAAACATCTCCATGATGGAGAGAGTGAAGGACACCTTGAGATAACGAAGACTCTGCAGACTCAACTGCAAAGGAAATGATGCAAGAAACGCACTACGTGTGCATCAAGCAACGGACCGCAAAAATGACTGAAAGCTCCGATGCCGGCAGTCCATTCAAGAGGATAGCCACCGACGTAGCAGGACTATTTCCTGAATCAACCATCGGAAATTAAAACATTGTTGTCGTCATGGACTAATTCAGTAAATGGGTGGAAGCGTATGTCCTTCCTAATCAAGAGGCCGCTACCATTGCAGACGTCTTAGTAAAGAACTGGATCTGTCGTTTTGGCGTACCCTTGGAACTCCATTCTGACCAGGGAAGAAACTTTGAGTCCACACTTTTCCAGGGGATATGCGAAGTACTGAACATTCGCAAAACCAGAACTACTGCATTACATCCGCAGTCTGATGGAATGGTGGAGCGGATGAATAAAATCATAAACAGACCTCTGGCCAAAATTGCCTCTAGTCATCAGAGAGATTGAGACTAATATCTCCATGTGTTCCTTTTGACCTACCGGACAGCGTAGCGTGCGAGAGTGTGGAAGCGCGCCGCGCCGCATCACATCACTCCTCCCAATGGAAGCCTCTAGCAATATTCCAGAAATGTGGTAGAACATTCGAGAAATGGATATTTCTATATATAAACGCAAGCAAACGATTTGAGAGTAGTGTAATGGTGAATCTAGAGCAGTGAATATTAAACAGTGAAGTGACCAGTGTATATAAATAGTTAAAAATAAACATCTGCGGCTTTGTTGAGGTTAGTATCAAGTGATAAATAAATATTATAGTGTTGTTGGTGATATCCAGAAGAATAAAATTTGTATTCAATTTTAAATTATTAAATAGTGACTTTTATTTAGATTACAAGTAATTTTCCAAGTAATAAACATTACACTATCATTAATTTCGAGGTTTTGTTCAAGAACAGAGGCTGTAATGTCACTCTGTAATGTCCAAACTATTATCTTTGGGGTTTCGTATCAAATAAATCCGAAAACAGATTCATTTTGAGAATTGGAAGAATCTGACAGCTCACATCTGTCAAGAACAATAGATAGCTCGATTATTATCACACACCCTGTATAATATCTTGGTCTAAAAACTCTATTAGCCCAGAAGAAAAACTACGTGTTTGAACATTAAGGTTTGTGAGGGGTAGAATTAAAAACTAGGTACATATTTGATCCACAATTTGGCTCGTAAGTTCCCACAGCGAAATCAAAGGAATTTGATAGCCCCGGAGCCTTTATGAAATATTGAATTGACAAACTTTGTAGCTCTCACTTCACTACATTATAAAGTTTGTCGAACTAATGAGTGGTTAGGTTATTACCAGATTGCAGGGAAGCCAAAAGACAATAATAAACTTCACAGGAACAAATGCGTGTTTGTATAGATTAAACACCCTCACCTATTCTTCTAGATGAGGTATCGTTAGAATCGTAATAAATTGTAATTGTAATTGTGATAAAAATTGTACAGAAAAATAGCAAATATATTGTCACAATTTCGCTCGAAGTTACTCTTACTGAATCACTGACTGAATCCATTTCTCTCCTAGCTCGCGCTCTTATATACCTAAGCCGACAATGGGCTAACATTCAATTGTCTAACAGTTGTTGCCTGGCAACCACAGAATATCTAGTGACCATAGTCTGTCAATCATGTCCGACAATTGAACATCGACCTTGTCAATACTAACTAGGATTACAGTTACAGCGAATCAAAATAAATAATTATGTGACCTAATTACCAGAAATATAGTTTTTCTTTCCATATTGCTATGCAAATAGATTAATTTACGACACCACAGGAAGAGGAACAAAGAAGCATTCAACGTTATAAATGTGGCAGTACATGAGATATAATAATAATTTTACTGGCGCATATGAGAACTTTGTTCTTAGGTGATAAATGTATTATATAGGAATTTCAAAGTTATATTCCACAATGTGTTGGACTAATTTAATTTTATGTGGTCAGAACATGATGTACCACTAAAATTTACAATGCCGTAAAACTTTAGGGCATCATTTTATTGCCAGAATCCTGTTTATTGAATCAGCAACTATTATTGATTTAATAATTTGCATACATAAATATATTCTACAGTCGTATTTTACCTCGTATATACTTTCTGGAAAAGGCAATAATAATAAGCAATTATATTATATGATAATAATAATAGTAAAATAATGAATAATTATTCTTATTGAAGGAGCAAAGTTCAATTCTGTTCATATTTTCTGTACTATGACATTTCGCGCAGCGAAACCTTTTTTTGTCGTTTATTTTGGTGTCTCGACTGTCTGAAGTTGACAATGTGTTGATGATTTATTTTAACGATGTCGCTTTAAATACGCGAGTCTGAAGCAGCCGCAGCCAAACCACGTCTCGCAAACTCAGTTTTAAAATGTGTTTGTGTCACAACTTCTTCACCATCATTCATTTCCATCCGAGATTGAATAAATCTGGTGGATTCAGGAAATTTATCATTATTTTGACGGGTATTTGCGCGGAATATTCGTCGTTATAAAAGACTCGCAGATGAAATCAGTGATATTCAATGTTTGGAGGAAGATAACTCAATAATAATAATGTATTTTATTCAAACCAATTGATCATTCTGTATACTCCTCTAATTTAACATGACAAATTTACGCCTGTACCATATTTCCTCTATTCTCGGTCATTGCTATATTACTCACAAACTTCATGCCCGCGCCATGTTTGTCTGTCCTTTAGTCTTATTCGACTTTTTATTCCACTAACTTTTTAGCGCATTTTTTGGAAAAAAGCGCTATTATATTCACTTTGGCTGTCTGGCTGGCGTGACGCTGAGTTCTCAGCAACTATACTATTTACAGACTTGAAACTGGTACTAAATAAAAGCTGCTGTCTCGTAGGTTTGCACAAATTGCTTTAATTCAAGCTCAGTGATTGTGGAAAATTAAATTATTCAATTACTTGTTTCAAGTGAAACAATGCCCATAGATATATATGACATTAGGGATATGGCAACTAAAATTTATTAAAGTATAAAAAAATTTAGTTACAACTTTATCCGTACATGTCACTACTATTATGTACAGTTGTCAAGTCTGTCGGAGATTCATTCAATGACTTGTTTGACGCGAATTTGAAGTCTATTAGAATGAATTATTATTATTAGATGAAAATTTGTTTACTTTTGATGTATTTTTTTTATATAGCTTTGATAAAGATCAAATTATCATTTTAAGGTACAGCACTTGACCTCCCGTCAGTCAATAACTAAGCAATGAAGATTAAAAGGTATTTTTGAGTTTGTACATGCATAAATTATGTACCTATCAAATAGTCAACTTGAAACTAGTACTAAATGGAAGCTGCTGTTTCGTAAGTTTGCCCAAACTGCTTGATTTCAAGCTCAGTAATTGTGAGAGATGGTAGTTTGCGAAATCTCTGAAGTAACAAGCATTCATGAGCTGTCAAAAATGCGCTTTCATCATCTAGATGATTCTTCCATTTTTTAATTGACGTGTTTAGTATTTAAACAAGACTGTTGATATACGATCGATGCTAGGTAAATAAAGCTAAACTGGCAATGCGGTGCTGTACCAACTAAATCAATATGAAATTCCAAATTCAAACAATTTGCCAACGTATTCGATTCAACTATTTTTATTAAACTGGGTTTGGCACTTTCCAAGTTTATTATTCATGATTTTGAACTTTGGAGGAATAATATTTATCATTGTGATAGAATAATAATGGAGTCAGCTGTCTATATTTGAGTTTTTATTATCAACATTTGTTTGAGCAAAAATATAAAGGAAATTTTATATTATCTAAACGATTTTCACATTTTATTCTGTTTACGTATTCCAGCCCTACTACAATCAGATGGTGGCGATGAATTGTATAGTGAAATAAAATTATTGTGAAGTTGGAATGTGAATTAGATATCTGTGGGCATTGTTAAATAATTGCAAATAGTAATTAAGGTATCAAGGGTGTTAAAAGGACAATAATGCCTGAGGTCAACAGTGTACTTTCCGAGGGCCTCTGGCCCGAGGTGTGTACGTTGACCGTAGGCATTATTGTCTGTTCAACTCCCGTGGTGCCTTCAATGTTTAATGTCCGACTTTTGTTGTATTTCAATAAAAAATTTTAGCAATGTATGTCCTGTCATTGTGATTTCTGTCAAAGAAATTGCTCTAGTTACTTGCTGTAACTAGGAAACGTGTTTGTTATTTTTCAAAATAATGCCCTCGTTAAATATATTTTCTAGCTTCATACTAATATCATTAACAGATTACAGAACATGAGATGACGATCTAATTCCAGTTATTATCAAACATTCAACCGAATGATGTTTGGATATCATTTACCCTTACTCTAAATTACCCACACTCTCCCGCTACACATATGGCAAATTCTAATATGCAGACAGAGTTGAACGTTCCATGTTTGTTGTTACTGCAAAACCACATATACATATCTGACAAACACTCCCACATGAGTGGAATAAAGATAAACACATGGTGTCTTATATGGACGAGATAGAGACGGAAACACGGTGGTGCAGGAGACAGATGAGTTGGTGTAAACAGAGCATTTCCGGATCCGCTTGATTCATTTGTTGCTGGGACGAAAACAGCACAGTCATACGAAAGATGCACGATTTTCCAACAGCAAAATATTTTCCACGAGTTGTACTAGAGGAATCATTACTTCAAAGTTATGAAAAACTACAGAAGCAAGGTGTTGATAAAATAGTAACAAACTAAGTAGCAATTAAAGTAAGAGTTGTGTGACTGGAATCCCTGTAGGAGGAGAGGATATTTATCTCATCGATCGATAACTACTTCTCCAACTTTTAACTTTATTCATTAAAGTTTTATCTCAACTTTGGAATAATTACTTTCCAGATTTCCGTCAGTTGAAATGGACAACGTAAGGTTTCCTAACCTGCAAAAAAGAGATTTTATACCTCATCAAGGAATTTAATCTGCTGGAGTTTAAATATTCAAGTATCTGGTTATTTCTGCACATTAGCCGAGGAGCTCCGGAATTTCCCTTACAAATTTTGTCTTTTTGAGGTTTCTTTGTAAGTTCGTAGCAAAAAGAGGATTTGCAATTTATTTTTTGTAGTTCAAGTCGTCGTTGACTGAGAATGTTTTTAAGATGAATGACATTCGATTTTCATGGATATTACGATGTGATAGACCAGTTTATGACATCTGTCATATCTTAAAGTGCCTCATTTTTATTTTATTTCATATGAGGAATTCTATATTTTTATTGATGTGGACAGTTTCATTCCAGCATGGTTTTGAATTATCAAATGTTTGGCTTTCTGTAATCAATAATACACATATATAATGACTATGTTTTAGTTGGTGTAGCTCTGTGTATATTTTGGATTATAAAGTACACTGAAGACTATTTGACACTGCAGTTGTGAGCCAAACCAATAGCAAAGAGTAGCGCTACGCTGTCTTGTTGAAATATCGTGCATCTTGTGATTTGGGATGTGTGCGGAGCTGTACCAAGTAGGACATATTCCTCTGTTTGGGGTTTTCACATGGTTTTCCTCAAGCCTTGGGTGAATGCCAGAGGATTTTATTATTTTTGATTAGGTGTGATATCCACGTTATCACATCTAGTATTCTGTATATTTTTAGTATCTAGTTACTCGCCTTGTTTTATTTTGTATAATTGTTTTCTGAAGAAACGTCAAAGTTTCAAATAAATAAACAGAAATTAAAATCAAAAATTGTTTTAATTAATTATTTTCTATCAAATATTAGTTCGAAATGTTTTGTGAATTTGTACAAGTGTTGAATCATACAAAATGTACTTTAAGAAATATTTTGCCTACTTTTATATGACCTAGATTCCTTAGTGCTTTGAAACTGTAATAATAACTTGGAATAAAGTTCTTGTTCATTTTTAATAATATTAAACTTTAATTCCATTAGTTGTAGAATTCTCCAAGCTTTAAGTAAATATTGTAACCTATACATCCTCTTAATACTGATCCTGTGTTTACACTCCAGTAACTTATGTAAGTACGGAAATGTTGTAGTTGGTATAGAGAATTCTATATTTCAGGTTTTGCTACATTTATAGCCTACTTGACTGTATTTGGTGCCTTTTATTGATATTCTTGATAGCTATTAATCTTTTACTCTAATTGATAGCTTGGTGTAAAATGCTGAAAAATTTTTGTGATTACTGGACAAGGTAATTTGAATTCCTCATATCCTGTCCGATTCGGAAGGAAAAGTATTATATATAGGGTGTAATAGAAATAAGTACATTAATTTTAACCAGTGACAGAACTCGTCAGACATAACAATTTGTCTCAATAACTTTTTTCCCGAATTCTCGATTTTTTTTTCGCATTTTTTATCCTCTATAATTCAACGAGTTGTTCCGGTGCGTAATCATCAGATCCAATAGCAGTTACAATGGAACAATTGATTTTGACATGTAAATTATCGATTTCTTCCAATAAATTCTAAAAAGTTTAGCCTGTGAAAATGTCTAGCTTTTCTGTCTATGTTTTTGCAGGCAGTTTAGGATTAGCCCAGCAAATTTATTTATAACGATTTTCTAACTGTCATTTTTTACTAAAAATTGAATTATTGTGGTTATGCTAATGTATTTAATGTCAAAATATTGTGCACTTATACATTATGATGACAATACTATGAGATATTTAGATATCATCGTTTATCTCAAACGTAAAACAGCAGATGAGTTGACTGAAATACATTAATTTATAAATGAAGCATTTGTGTATCAGTTTTTCTCATATTATTACAAACTTCACACTCTGATCGTTTCAATGAAGTATGCTCCATGAATTGATCTGTTGAACAAATAAAATATCTTATATTATATCTCAGAAAATATTTAGAATCAATTACCAAATTCAGTCTGATATATTTGTAGGTTATGTTTTCTGTTTTTGAAGAACAAGCTTCTACAATTTTTTGCGGCAATATTTTCAGTTGAATCATTCAATAAATTAAATATTTTAGAATTGCATTGCATTTAATATTCCACTGTTTATTTTAAATGAATCTATGTTTGAGAACCAACGATAATGAAGTAAGTTGAGAGCAGCAACTACTTTTTGAGATGCTCATAGATGGCAGCACAGTCTGGCACATTTTGACTATATCCAGACTATTCAAATCAGCTGATTCAAGTGCAATGAACTTGTGCAGACAATTTAATGTTTAAGAAATGTACTATTTGAAAATATACGTGAAATCCCTAAATAAAAATCAAATTGATTAACAATGACATATAAATACGACTAATAGACCAAATTGTTGATTTCAGAGACAAATTCAATCATTTTTCCAACACATGCAAAAATAGAATTATCGAGGTGAGCGAATATCAATGTATTGCCAAAAAATCAATATTCTTTCCTATTTTGACAATTATTGAATACTCATCTACGGCCGTACAGAAAAATACTTCCATTCGTAGCCTGGGAGGCACTGATTTCGAAGAATATATCCTTGCACAAGTTTTCAACGATATTATGTCTAAGGTGTAGCTATGATTTATATCTATTTTGCTAGTACACTGAAATGCTGACTGCTCTGCCACAATATATTTATCACAAAAGAGTTAAACGAAATAATGTAATGTGCTGCATACGAGAAGTACGGCTGCAATCTGCTATGTGGCAAGAGCTTTGAGCTTTCAGACAACGAACAAAGCTTGATTTATTGCCAAGGAATATTGTGAAGTTGCAACTTAAATTTGCACCTTGTGCAGTTGTACTTGACAGAATTTTCAATTAATGAGCAAGCTTTATGGACATTTATTTTTAATAGAAATGTCTACGAATTTCAGAATGAATATATAAAGCAGCTGAAAAGGATCCTTCTCTTACGAAGATTCAGAATTACGTGCACAAATATGAAATATTTGTAGTAATTAGGTCACATAATTATTTATTCGAATTTGCTGTGACTGTAATCCTAGTTAGTATTGACAAGGTCGATGTTCAATTGTCGGACATGATTGACAGGCTATGGTCACTAGATATTTGGTGGTTTCCAGGCAACAACTGTTGGACGATTGGATGTTGGCCCATTGTTGGCTTAGGTATATAAGAGCGCGAGCTAGGAGAGGAGTTCATTCATGCAAGTAAAATTTTTATTGCAGTATCTTATAAAAGCTAGAAAATATAATTCTGGTAATGCAACTATAAATTTGAATACAGAATTGTATCCTATATATCAGAGCTTTTGATGATATCATAAAACGGAGCTTATAAAAAATCTCTGACCTGTATTCTTACACAACAGTAATTGCAATAAAATTCTTGTTGTGTTTCCGAGCTGAAGTCCTTCTCTTTTATTTTCCTCTAAACACTCTACTTGAAGCGTCTCTAAATCATCCCCTTGCCTTTTTTTATTTCGCCCTTTTCCTCTTGCACCGGTTCTGCGTATGTTTATGCTCGTTTTTTGTCACTGATGGGTTGCTAGCAGAGACAGATTGCTTCTTTGTTACCGGACTTTTTGTTTCTTTCAGATTCAGCGCCGACGTGAATGGGTAGACTACCCAAAGGGATTGTTATTCTAACAAATGATCGACGACTGTTGGCACTTTTTGTCAGTTTAACGCTTTAATAATAGACACTTGACAATTTTTTCGATCAAGTCAAATTGCCGCAGTTGATAGTACAATCTTTTCGAAATCTACTCCCATTTTCTGGTTGACCCATCTTTATCTTACCATCGCTAAAGCCATAAGCATCAGTTTGTTTTAACGAGTCTGTTATTTCCTACCTTCAACCGAAAAAAGACACATTATTTCCAGCTTCGTATCTCTTTTGTTTTTCCACTAAACAAAAGACACCAAACAACCGACAAGTCCAACTGTCTTTTTTCTTTTCCAGCGATAATACGATTAAGAGAAATGCACAAACGAAATGAGATTTTTTCGGCGCTTTGTGCGGCCTTTGTAAGCAGAAATGCCAACGCAAGGTGATGAAACTTATCTAGACTCAAATTATAGAAGGATTTTACTGTTATCTGCAAGATACTAACAAATAATGAGTTTTTACTTCTAAATGATAAAAGTTTCTACGCTTTCAGTAAAAATAATAAGATCGATTGAATTTCCATCTGCATCTTCAATATTTAAGCTTTCCAATTTCCGTTTCGATATCACAAACTGCAAAAACATTATCGAAGATATCGATAGCAAATAAAACTACAGATATTTTCAATTTCAAAAGTAAATAATAAACATTTGAGATACGAAACCACGAAAACAAGAAAAATCTTTTATATGATCCAGTTTCTCTCCATCAACTAATAGTAACAAGCTCTCTTTTTTGTTTGGCGGCCTTCTTGATTAAATTGGTAAATATCCGAAGCAAGAAACGACGTACGGTTGGAGATAAATTACTCTCTCAATTAATTGTTATTTTCGTTTTTGGCATGGCGTTGTT
This sequence comes from Dromius quadrimaculatus, assembly GCA_963989225.1. Classification (NCBI taxonomy): domain Eukaryota; kingdom Metazoa; phylum Arthropoda; class Insecta; order Coleoptera; family Carabidae; genus Dromius; species Dromius quadrimaculatus. The sequence continues at coordinate 48,353,360 of OZ022332.1, read as the reverse complement.
TTTGCGCCATGGAAACATGATGCATTTTTCCACCGCCTGATTTATTAAAGAAATCTGACACGCTAATAGATTATAGTTAACTTTTTTCTAAATACCAATACGGTGGATTAATACTTTACAGCAAGAAAGTTTTACACAGGGTTGAATTAGTAGAAATTCAGGTTTTATTTCTCAACATGAATACGAGGGTTGATTTGAAAACTTCCAGAAACTAAATGAAATTATACTTTCATGCCGTTGCATTCAATTTCAGACATATAATGCTTTTGATACCTGAGTAGATTACAATTATGATACGATAGTACCGTCTAAATGCTCATATCCTATTTTCATCGAGATCGACTGAGGCGAAAGTGCACTTTCCTTGACAGTCTTTTGGAATTCGAAACGATCGGCTGTAGAGTATTGAAATTTGGTATTTCAGTCTGCTGTAGCATCTGAATGATTGCCTACTATTTTCATAACAATAGACTGAACCGGATGTGCACTTCAGTAGGTATGAAAATATTAGAAATTACGTAAATAAAATTAATATAATGGTTTATTGAATACTTTATTTTATTTCACAAATTTTCATTATAAAATCAGAGAAAGAGCGTATTTTATTTATTCATGCAACCAGAAATACGAGCACGCCTCACGGGCCACTCTGCAATATATTTGAAACGAATGTCGAAGCTTGAGGTGCAGATTTCTCGCCTGCACGGCGAGCGAGGTCTGTTTAGCATAGTCAGTATAGGGAAAGTGAAGGAATAGAGTCTGACAGAGAAAAAGCATACCGAAATTAGCGATCTCCTATCGCTCGTCCTCTCTCGCTGGGTGCAGGAAGACTTTCTGCACCTAGAGCTGAATATTCAACGTTTAGCCGCCTTTTATTAGTTTGTTTTAAAATAGTTGAAATATTGTTATTCGTTATTTAAGACAGCAATATTAGGTAAACACTCATTTTATACGTTTCTTGAATTATTTATTTTTGTGAAATTATCATTTGTAGAATGACAACTGAAAATAGATCTATAATTTGTGATCTATTGGGAAATCCTTTTTCACGTCGTGATGTCGGAACAAAAAATGAAATTATTAAAACAAGACCAACGCCAGACATAAAATTCACTCAAAATATAAAAATATATGAAAAATTTAAATGGATTGCTGGTTGTTGCGAGCAAAATAAGCTGTATTGTTGGCCATGTATATATCCCCTTCCTCACCACCGACTGTGCACACCTATCACAGAAAGTCGCCGCACGCCACTGGAAATCAGTATTTAAGAATGTTGTAGCATAAAAAATTATGATCTACTGTTTCCATAGCAACCGACTAGGCTACAAGCGCATTTTACTTGACAGATTCTTAGAATCTCTTGGATAAATCCAAAACGATTAACCGTGGAACCATAAGATTTTGTGGTAGATTATATATTCAATGATGTATAAGTATAATGAATGAAAGATAAGGAACCAATATTGTCGTAAAAAGATTAGAACGCACTGTGATTATCTACACTAATACACAATAAACACCCCAATAAACCATACGCTTGTCGCAAGTCTTCTGTCAATCATTCTCAGTTACTTATAAAACAGAACCGGGCAAGCTTTTAAGTAAATTTCAAATATATATCCCTTTAAACTAACGAACAGGAATATAATGAATTTTGTGATATATTCCTACTTGAACCAGTGCACTGACTTTTAATACTGTCACAAATGTGAAATATTTGAAATAATTGGCTCACATAATTATTTATTTGAATTCATTATTTAGCCAATAATTTATTGTAACTGCAAACCTAGTTAGCATTGACCAAATCGATGTTTAATTGTCGGTGGTTGCCAGGCTACAACTGTTAGACAATTGAATGTTAGCCCATTGTCGACTTGGGTATATGAGAGCGTGAGCTAAGAGAGGAATTGATTCAGTACGAGTAACTGTGAGCGAAATAGTGATCATATAACTCTCTAAAGTGAATATTTGTACTACTGTGATTATAAATTATTTATAATAAAATTGTGAAGAAATGAGATCCTGAGCAATTGTTTCAAAATAATTTTGGATCCGAACGACAAAGAGTGGTTTAGGTTGCAGTGTGGTGAAGTGTTTCAAATTGAGTGGGAACTGTTGTAAATACCCAAGACGAGAAGCATGGCCACTAGCGAGATGCAGGATCAGCTGAAGATGTTAATGAAGTTTTTGAAGACGTCGGCATCTGAACAGAAACAAGCAACGGAAAGTATTTCTACTGAGCTGGAAGCGGCGATGGCTGAAGAAATGCAAGCAGTGAAAAGCGCACTAGCTGAAGAGATGCAAGCAGTGAAAGGCGCAGTAGCGGAAGAGATAAAAATAGTTTAAGAATCAACAGATGAAATGGCTACCGAATTGAGAAAGATGATTTCGGAGCAGAACGAAAGTTGGAAGCAAAATTGGACTCGACTGTCACTGAGAAAATATAGAGCCTCAGTTTCAATAGCGATGGCGCACCCCTACGAATAGAAAGTGCTCCAGCGTCCACACCAAGAGAATTCACATCCCATTTCACCCTGAAACCGATGCCGTTTGATGGCAAAACATCTTGGGATGAGTATTTTGCTCAATTTGAGCTCATTTCAAAGAATAACGGCTGGTATATGGAGCAGAGAGCTATTGTTCTGGCTGGAATGCTTCGGAACTCAGCATTAGCACTACTCTCAGGACTGTCCGAACAGGAACACCTGGATTATGGGAAGCTCACGTTTTAGTTGCAAATTGTCCTGGCTGTAAGACAGTTTACGGACGGCATCAGCAACGCTGAAATTGGGCGAGTTGTCCAGTTAGCGAATCCGGAGACGGTGAGAGAAGCGCTAACAAAGGCCTTGGAAATTGAGGCGGCCACGAAGGCGTCAAGGCTGGCAGAGACAATACGTCCTCTGGACGGCAGTAGTTACCCATACGTAATGCTATATCCTGGAGTTCATATATTAAAGATATTTATTCTCAATACCATTATGCTGCCCATCAAATTTTTCCAACTAATTATGGTATCATTGCAAAATAAAAATCTTGTTTGATAAGCCTTATACTTACTAAGTAATTAGTAGCAGCATGCTGGGAAAAGGAGCAGTTACCAGAAGCATGGAGAGAAGCGATCCTCTGCCCTATACTTAAAAAAGGAGACAGCACCAAATGCGAGAATTACCGAGGAATCGCCCTGTTGGATGTGGTATATAAAATACTAGCGACATGGATGAATGGCAAACTGAAAGAAAAAATGGAAAACATAGTAGGGGAATACCAGGCAGGATTTCGGAGGAATAGATCTACCATAGATCAAATTTTCGTTTTAAAAGAGATACAAGCTACACATTATGAGAAGGGTCTAGATTTGCATGTGCTATTCATAGACTTTAAACAAGCCTACGATCTGGTAGATAGGAATGAGCTATTTAAAGCATTAGGAGAGCTGGAGATCCCAAAGAAGTTGATAAATGATATCAGAGCCACACTGAAGGATACCAAAAATAGAGTGAGAGTGAACAATAAGAAGTCAAGCACGTTTGAAGTCGAAGTAGGTCTAAGACAAGGGGACCCTTTATCTTCAACACTATTGAACCTTATCCTCGAAGTGATAATGCGTAGAAGCGGATTGAACACAAAAGGCTTAATATATGATAAGAAACACCAATGCCTCGCATTCGCTGATGATATCACAATAATTACAAAATCAAAAAAGGAGTTGCAGTACACAGTGAAACATTTAATACAAGAAGCAGAAAAAATGGGATTGAAGGTGAGCACCGAAAAAACCAAGTACATGGTGATGAGCAACAGCGAAAATAACCCTGAAAAAGAATTAAAAGTGAACACAGAAAGAGGGGTAGAATATAGATTTGAGAAGGTGGAGAGCTTCACATACCTAGGAGTGAAAATCACATCTAAAAGAAAAACTGAAGAGGAAATAAAAGAAAGACTGATGAAAGAAAGTAGAGCGGTAGGAATGATGAACAAATTACTAATGAACAAAGATGTATCTCAAAAAGCCAAGGTACATATATATAAAACGGTTATAAGACCAACAGTGCTATACAGTAGCGAAACTTGGACTTTGACTAAACTAGATGAGCAAAAATTACAAATATGGGAACGTAAGGTGCTGAGAAAAATTTATGGAGGAATTAAGGAGGATGAAGGTCTCTGGAGAAGAAGAACAAACAAAGAAGTAGAAGGAGTGTACATGGAACCAAATATTACAACAATAATCAAGATGCAGAAAATAAGATGGTTGGGACATGTGGAAAGAATGTCAGAAGAAAGAAATCCAAAACGGATCATAGGAAGGATGCAAGACGGGAAAAAAAAGAGAGGCAGACCAAAGAGAAGGTGGATAAAAGAAGTAGAGAAGGATCTTATCACAATGGGACAGAAGAATTGGAAAGCCAAAGCATATGACAGAGAAGAGTGGAGGAAAGTAGTTCACCAAGCCCAGGGCCTTCAATATATATATATATATATATATCCTTACTAAGAACTATTTTAAATTTTGTTTCCATGAATAATTACTGTCTCCGAAAAATTCGAATTATCAAGTTTTAGACTTTCCAAATTTTGTTTTGTTCGCAGTAATGAAAAAAATTTGAGGAATACGGTCCAATAATGTTAAGTACATGATTGCCAGTTTTGTAGATATTTATCTGAGTATCTAGTGTGTGGAAAATTACGGGGTGGATAATCTTTTTACGACAATGTTGGATCCTTCAGTTTCATACACTATTAGCAATAATTATTAATATTATTTTTAAGACGAATTAAGCGAGTTGAATTCTGGAAGTAATAGCTATAAGATCGTGAGTGTGCCACATTAGTTCAAATGACTTGTACTAGAGCATTATGTCGCTGCTACTAAGCTCTGCAGGAATTTACTGAATATGTGTTCTAACTTCGTTGTGGGTATACTGTGGTTATGTCGCCATGTTGTAGTATTCTCTTCAGAGAAATTACTTTCCTACAATTTTGTCTTTTTTTGTTTGTATTAACTGATAATATAGTTTGACTTGCAATCTAATTGAAATTTGTGGTCAAAATGAGATTTTTACGTATTACTTTCAGCGTCGAAGTTTTGGACATTTTAATTGTTCTCTAAAAACAAACAATACCAAATCAAACCAATTTGTCAAATAAGCTGCTAAGCATCGCTGTCCAAATTACGATTTGATATTGTTCATTTTTGATGAACTGTTTAGCTAATGAACGGTCATGCAAATGGGCGTTGATCAGGAATTAATTATTCATAGCAAGGGAACAGATAGAATTATTGTATCAATTGTGATTTTGAGTTTTGTACTCTCAAATTGTGTGGAGGAAAACTGGGACTTTAATTTTGTCCTCAGTATATTATTTATACATCCTCTCTCCCTCAAAACTCACCGTTTCGATATTTTCGATTAGTTGGTTTAGTTAAGAATTAATAGTTTATTTAATGAAGACAGCTAGGATTATAACCTGCAATTGTTAGTCAAATTATTAGGGGCAGTTCATGAATTTTTGTACTTTCTAGTTCTACAGACTTTTTTCAAAAAGCAAGAAATATTTGTAGTAATTGGGTCACATAATTATTTATTTGAATTCGCTGTAACAGTAATCCTAGTTAGTATTGACAGGGTCGATGTTCAATTGTCGGACATGATTGACAGGCTATGGTCACTAGATGTTCGGTGGTTGTCAGGCAACAACTGTTAGACAAATGAATGTTGGCCCATTGTCGGCTTAGGTATATAAGAGCGCGAGCTAGGAGAGAAACGCATTCATTCAGTGATTCGAGACGAGTAACTGTGCGCGATATTGTAAACATACGAGTTCGTAAAGTGAAGATTCTTACTGTAACCAGTGTTAAAAAATTATTCACAATAAAATTTGTGATATTATATTCTCTTAAATTTTTTTAATGTTGAAATATTATTGTAGTGAATTATATTATATTAAAAGCAGTCATAGTTACAGAAAATAGAACATTAAAACAAAATCAAACTGATACAAAATAATAACAGTGTAATGAAACCACAAAAGCGCCATTAAGCTCCAACATTGGTCGACGAATTTCGCATTATAATTCGGAAAACATAACAGTAGATTTAATGGTGGAAAATAATTACAAGCAATGAATAAACTAAATCACTATAGTTCAATTAAATCATACGGAATAAAATTACTATTAAATACGTGCATTTGTATTGACAATGTGTGAGGATGAATTAATTTGCGACCAATTAAGTACTTATTATCAATATGTTCGTTTGTAGCACGTATTTAATACTAATTACGTATAGGATTGATGAAAATTTGATTTTGTTCGAAAACAGGATATAAAAAAGTTGTTCCGAATCGATTTATACAAGAACTTGCCTTCAATGAGAATATGTAACCTGATTAAATAGTTATTTATGTATCTAGTGCGCGAAATTATACTTTGATGCGAAGGTTTTTTGTCGAGGTGGCAGTCCCAAAGAAATTTCGTGCACGAGTTGCACACAACATTTTTTCTACAGACGTCAGAAAATTATTTTAAAAAATATTAAAATCATATCAAAATACAAAAATTAATGAAGTTCTTTAACTTGACAACGTGCACATACTGATTTACTTTTTGAAAATTAATCAAGAAAATATCGTAAAATACTGAAAGAAACTGAGAAAATTATAATATGATTATCTGTAAGATCTGTTTATTTACGAATGAAAATAAATTATCCCTTCCAGTAACTTAATATGCATCTTGACGCGTCCCTTGAGGATATTACAACCCTGCAAACTAACATCTTGGAAGGAACGAATCCCGTTTCTATATCCTTATTCCCGAAAGCTGGCCTCCCCCTTCTACCAATTCTACGGCGTCTTTTTGTTGTCAAATCCTTGAGATCAACACTGAATAAATTTATTTGTGAATCGGGCTTTACGGATTTCAGCTAAGTCCGCTAGCGAGATTGGACTGAAAAACGAATCGAATCCTTAGATTTTTTCAAGCTGAAAATACAATTTCAGTATCGGAGTTTTTCTTTATTACAGGGGCTTTAACCTAACGTATTTTTCCGTTTCATTTCGCGTTGTTTCTCATTCAAATACTGAACCAATTCGGAGACTGTATTGTTAGATTTGATTGAAATACAATTTGTACGATATTAGGTATTTGATATTGGAAGTAGGCAATGATTTAATTATCTCGCTTTTTGGGCTTTTTACTTCCTCGGCCTATAAATAATCAACCTTTTTACAATTACTCTGAATGTATGGTATGAGCTTAACTATGTGAATCGGCAAATATTCAAAGGCAAAGCATTAGTTTCGAGCAATCAATCCACTTTACTCGGCATTTAGCGGATAGTTACTCGCCACTCAGCGGATAGCGAATTGCATTCAAATCTACAGGAATTTCTCGTCACTGATCTGCGTTCAGATCCTGATTCAAGCATACAAATTATATCTTGCCTTGATTCATTCACAACTTTCGGTTAAGTCAGGAGTGATTTTTAAACTCTCAGATTGCATTACACTCTCTCTTCTCGACGATACTAAATTTGATGGCATTTCTTTTAATCATTCGTTCAGAATGAAATAAATATTATTTCTGATTTTATTTTCACCATTCTGATATATTCCTTCCAGATATTTATGGACAAGAACAATCAGTTGCTGTATAAATCAAAGTGAATAACTTTTTCAATTGGAGTTTTCTAATATTGTATTTCCTTCTACAAATCACAAGCTCTCCTTTGTTTTTGGGAATAACGCATGACTTATTTTTGAATTAAAGTCAAAAAGAAAAACTGTTTGTGGATCTGCGATTTATTTGAACTCTTAAAAAGCAATCAAAAGTTCATAAATCCGGAAATTATTGGACATCATAAATTAATGAACTATAGTTTTAACATTTGCGGACCGAATTGTTGAATTAAAATTTTGAAATTTGATGAGGAAATGGAAACTAAATTCTCCCTGCGCATTGCTCTCCTGATTATTTCAGACAAAAAATTTCAAATGAATATAGTAAAACAGAAATTTCTGCATCCGAATCAATAAAAAAAAAATATTTTGGCAGCCTTATAACAGCAGAAATAGAATTTGAAAATTCACAGAATTACAGCTAATCGTATAAGCCATGGAATCAGAAATAAGAGACGAACAAAAGCATAATGCTTCATACGTCAAATTATTATTATTCATTTTGACAAATTGTAATATTGTAATAAAAGATTTATATAAAAGTTATTCTCAAAAATGAATAACTATTCAAATGAAGAAAAGCTAAAAATAATTAAATGGTATTATTCTGGCAATAGTTTACGGCAAATTCGTGATTATATTAGTACTTTTTGGCGAAATCATGATATTCCGGGAATGTCTACCATTCAATGATTTATTGCCAAGTTCGAGAAGACAGGTACACTCAATTTCAAGATAGAGGAACAAAATATCGAGAACTACAATGAAAATGAAGAAAATGTTCTTGCTTTGATAGAACTAGAACATACAATGAGTGTAAGAAAAATTTCCAGGGAACTGAATATTCATTTTATGACATAAATACATTCCCTTCAAATTTCAAAATCATCAACATCTTTTGGAACGAGATTTTGAAGTGCGTGCATCATTCTGTGAAATAATGATGGAGAAGTCAAATTATGATTCTTAAGGAATATTTTATTCTCAGATGAATGCACATATACCATGAATGGCGAACCCAATGGTCATGATTATCGGTATTGGTCCAAGAATAATCCATTAACGTTATACAGTCCCGGACACAATAGCGACAAACTGTAAATGTATGGGCAGGAATTTTAGGACATCAAATAATAGGCCCGTTCTTTATTACAAGAATAAATTCGGAGTCGTATTTGAATTTATTAATGAATATAGTTGGACCAGAAATTGCCGAAACAAATAAAGAAAATGTGTGGTTTCAACATGATGGCTACCCTGCACATAGTAAAACAGAAATTGTGGAATATCTAAATCAAACATTTCCTGGAAGTTGGATAGAACGAAGAAGACCAATTAACTGGCCAGCACGGTCGCCTGATTTAAATCCGTGCGATTTTTTTCTTTGGGGTCATTTGAAAACTAATGTTTATAAAAGAAGATACCAGAGTATAGAAGAACTTGAAAATGCTATAACACAAGAATGTCAAAAAATAAATAATAGGCAATTAAGTAACGTTCGGCAAAGTTTCTACAATAGATTGGGTTATTGTTTAGCACAAAACGGAGGATTGTTTGAACATCTATTATAATTTGAGAATACTTTGAGTTTGTTGTAGTTCATATTGGATTTAATTTGTTGCATTATTTAATTGTTAGTGTTACTTTATTTTATTTCATCGATCTTAAACAATAAATCAAATTAAACCACCCATTATTTACCATCATTATTATCAGATTTTTATTTAGAAAATTGATATTAACTACCTACAGAAGATATCTATTTTGACAATCATCATTCTGACACTGACGTATTAAACGTTACGCTTTAGTTCGTCTCTTATTTATAATTTCATAGCTAATACTATTGAATGCAATTCCGTGAATACTCATATTCTATTTCTGCTATCATGAAGTAGCCTAAATGATTTTTTAGCGCATTTTTCCGAAAAAAGCGCTATTATATTCACTTTGGCTGTCTGGCTGGCTGGCTGGCTGGCGTGACGCTGAGTTCTCAGCAACTATACTATTTACAGACTTGAAACTGGTACTAAATAAAAGCTGCTGTTTCGTAGGCTTGCACAAATTGCTTTAATTCAAGCTCAGTGATTGTGGAAAATTGAATCATTCAATTACTTGTTTCAAGTGAAACAATGTCCATAGATATCTATGACAATAGGGATATGGCAACTAAAATTTATTAAAGTAGATAAAAATTTAGTTACAACTTTCGCCGCGGGTGTCACTATTATTATGTACAGTTGTCAAATCTGCCCGGGATTCATTCAATGACTTGTTTGACGCGAATTTGAAGCTTATTAGAATAAATTATTATTATTGGATGAAAATTTGTTCACTTTTGGTGTATTTTTTTTATATAGCTTTGATAAAGATCAAATTATCATTTTAAGCTACAGCACTTGACCTCCTGTCAGTCAATAACTAAACAATGAAGATTAAAAGGTATTTTTGAGTTTGTACATGTATAAATTATGTACCTATCACACTGTCAACTTGAAACTAGTACTAAATGGAAGCTGCTGTTTCGTAAGTTTGCCCAAACTGCTTGATTTCAAGCTCAGTAATTGTAAGAGATGGTAATTTGCGAAATCTCTGAAGTAACAAGCATTCATGAGCTGTCAAAAATGCGCTTACATCATCTAGATGATTCTTCCATTTTTTTCTTATTAAGTCGGTACATAAATTTTGCTCTACAATATCCATTTGAAATTTTTTGTCTAAGATAATTTGGGGAGCAATGCGCACAGAAAAATTGATTTCCCATGTTAAACGCCTATGTTTCAACTTCCATGTTACACCCTGTATATATATATATATATATATATATATATATATATATATATATATATATATATATATATATATATATATATATATATAAAAGAATAAGAAACTTGTTGAATCATTCATTTCTTCCACTTCTTTAAAGTTCGCAAGCACTCCATATTTTTCAAGACGTATTTTCAAAATAATGATGACCTTCCTCTGGGACTCTTACTGAGTACTTTAGGCAAATATTTTCATTAACCATCCAGTTAATTGCATTTACCAGAACCGTATTTCTGCAGACCACTGTACATATTACTGCTTCCATGGTTCGTTGCTTCTTGGTTATTATTGAAGATATGAAAATAACATCATTTGCTACAACTTCTGAAAAAGATTGGGGTTCCATGGTAAATTTATTATGCCCTCCGTTTTCTTAAAAACTTATAAAGTACAAATCGCCTGATAACTTCTTTTTTTTAACGCAAGTGATCGTGTATGATTATTTCGATGGATTGTTATTTTGCTTTTTTCGATTATTTCATCAACAGCAGCAATTTTTTTTGATAACAGTCGTAGGAGATCTTTTTGCTCTGTTCCTCTTTCATACAATTTTTTTATACCAATTAGTGCCAGATTATCCATTAGGTACGCAGGCATGGGCCTATGGTCTCCTGGTTTCTGGCTTCAAAGACTTCTCAAGCATATAATTTATTCTTTAAATAAGAGCTCTAACAGTACGGCACTGTTTATCCAATAATAATTGATTCTTGGAGCTCAAATGGTCTGACCGATGGATAGGTATTATAGCTGAAACAATTGACTCTTTTTGACAACTAAATAACATTCTTTTCGCACTCCCGGGGATAAAGTAAAATGGATAACTTTTCTCATGACCTAAATGTCAAATTGAATTTATTATCAGAATTCAAACTTTTATTATTGATCATTAATTTTAATATTTATGTTAGCATTATTGTAATCAACACAATTTTACAAAAGATTGTATTGTTGTTCGTAAATTTTCTAGATTTTTGATGCTATAATTCTTCAGTCCCTCTTCCGCAGCCTTGTTAATATTGTCACAAATGTGAAATATTTTAAATAATTAGCTCACATAATTATTTATTTATTATACCATAAGTAGTTAAAGTACTATCGATTATTTTTGTGATGCTATCACGAATGTTTATTGTGCTTGCGTTTGAATACCACGAGTGTACAGCACAAGTGGTATTCACAAGCACAATAAACATGAGTGATTGTCCCACAAAAATAGTCTGTAATACTTTAACTACAAATGGTATATGGAGGACTATTCCAGGAGTCAAACCATTTTTTCAAATTAGTTTTCTATGAATCTAGTAACAACTCACGTAATTTTCATAGGAACGAGTAAACAAACTTCTGTCAAACAGAAAAATTAGAATTTCTTGCATTTTATTTGACGAATAATAGAGAAATATATTGCGTCTTGGTATGGAAAATAGTACAGAAAGGTTTGGTGATAGATCAGAAGAAAAAATTGATGAAGATATTCAGAAAAATATTCCATTAAATACGAAGAAAGCACAAATTGGAGGTATCCACATCTTTGAGTAAAATACTCACTTGGAACACTAGTGTGATACCCGATGGTATTTCTACACGTCCAAATACCCACTTATATGCACCGTTTCTATGGCGATTTAGCATTGTTAACCTTGTTATAAATACTACGAATGTAATAGTCATTTGAATTCACTATTTAGCCAATAATAATTAATTGTAACTGTAAACCTATTTAGCACTGACCAAATCGATGTTCAATTGTCGGATATGATTGACAGGCTACGGTCACTAGATGTTTGGTGGTTGCCAGGCAACAACTGTTAGACAATTGAAAGTTGACCCATTGTCGGCATAGGTATATAAGAGCGCGAGCTAGGAGAGGGATTCATTCAGTGATTCAGTACGAAACTATTCTGAATAAAATTTGTGACAGTATCAAATTTCTCACTCATCTTTTTGATAGCAAGCTTATTTATTTTACAAGTGGTGTAGCCAGCCTTGTTATTATTGTGAATTTACTAAACATTTTTGTATCAAGATTGTTATACTTTGAATATAATACGGTAATGCAAAAAATAGCGCAGATAATACAGGTCTAAAGTGCCTTTAATCCATCAGATGATTATTGTCCTCGACTTCCTCGTCTTTTGCAATAAACTTCATCCTCAGGATTAATTCAAGCATTCAAGTCCCTCGTTATATAATATATTATTAAAAATCATGAAAAACAAGTCTTTCTACGAAAAAGCTAAAAAAAATCTTGAACTTTTCAATAAAATGTTTATACTGTAACTGAAAAAATGGAAAAAGACGAAGCATTTAAAAAAAAAGCTCGTAGTGCATTAAAATGGAAGATCCAAAAAGATCTTCAATTTGTTTGGTCATCTGCTGATAGGTCACTAAGGTTTTGACATTTTGACATATGCACGATTTTCTATGCTGTAGTCATAATATTATGATGCTAGTCGACTATAAAAAATATTTTTGAACTAGATGCATAATAAGCAAATATATGTATTTAGAATCAGATACATACTTAATAATCCTTCAGTTAAATAGATCACACAATTATGTTTCACTTCAAGATAAGTTCTTTGTGCAGCTCTTCCGTTATTTGTTCTTAAGTAAAGTATCTATGTACATCGGAAGACTGTAAAGTTTGTAGAAAACTATTAATTACAAGAAATTATTAATGAAGAACTCTTGGGATGTTCATGAATAATTGTAATGTATTGAATAAATAAAATAGTTATAAAATTGGAGTTTAAATTGTTCAGAAACTCTCCCTGAGGCATATAAGTTAAAGTGTACCTCAGGATAATTGATGGTATTTGCTGAATGATGGAAAAATCTATATGCGAATAAAATTATATACGTTCTACACATTTCTGGACGAATGTTTGTTATTTTCATTGATTTGCGTTATCAAATAGAAGTTTTCGAAAGGTAATTTAAAAGCATTCAAGTCGAAAATAAAATTGATGTTTTATTAATTAATGGCAGCTTCATGGACCCTCAATCTTTCAGAGATTTTGTAAATTGTAAAAATGATTGATTACTTCTTTTGTTTTTATAAAATATCGGAGCTTTTGTGGTATGGAATGCTGATTGGCTTTTTTCTTCAGCATATTTTTATTTAGAGTTTTTTAATTAATTTTTTATTCCAGAGTTGCTTAACAAAATGAATTGAATAAAAGTGGAAACAAGAAAGATGTTGACTGACTTGGAAAATATATGAAGAAACTTATTATAGATTGAGAATCACTAGTGTAAATTAATATTTTCACACGATCATCAAAGCTATATTTTAATACTTGAGGTTAAACATTTCAGACCCAGATATTAGTCACATCAACCTTGAACTGCCCTTCATTTTCCAGAAAAAAGTAATATTTCTGTGGCGATATTTTTCTCAACATACTTTTAAAAGAACCACGCTACGATATAATTACATTACTAGAACTTTATTTCATTTGAAAGTTTGTTTGGTGCTAGCAAGCGTCTGTATGTCTGCTCGTCTGTGAGCTGTTTCTACAAAACCCTCGCCTCCTAAAGATGTTGACATTACCCGAGAAAACATCTGATGGTGTTTTATCACGGACCTGAGAGCGAAATTGCATTAATTTATTGGAAAATCAACAACAAGGTGAAAAAGGTTTCACAAAGTTAGGAATTGGTTTGATGGAAAAACTAAAAGGACTCATTTGTTATTGTCTTTGATAAAAAACGAAGATTGACGATTGACAAATTGTGAGAAATCTAAAAACAGAGTACATCAAACTGTGTGATGTATTATTTTACACGTAATTCGTTTTGCGGCATTCCATTATTGACGATTCAAATCGATATCACCCTGCCTCAAGAAAAAACACACTCTACAAGATATTTCCCTAGCGGACATCGTGAGTATGTTTGCGGAACTCCTTACAACGGGTCGTGAACGGCCGTGGTTCATCAGGCGGATAAACAGATTTAAATTTAGCGCTGCATTTACTTTTTCACAAGTAGAACAGCCCTGAAAAAGCCAGGCAACCCAGTGAACAAGCTAGTAAAATTTTCTCCTGGTATTTCAATGCTAGACCAATACTGGCACACGAGCTGTATCTATTCGTTCGCGCATCGTTCATTCGATTGAGTTGAAACTTACTATAGTTGTTGACTCTTTCATGAAAGTTCTTATTATTGTATCATCAACATAATTTTTTTTAGCACATTTCTTGGAATAATGCGCTATTATATTCACTTTGGCTGTCTAGCGTGACGCTGGGTTCTCAGCAACTATACTATTTACAGACTTGAAACTGGTACTGAATAACAGCTGCTGTTTCCTAGGTTTGCACAAATTGCTTTAATTCAAGCTCAGTAATTGTGGAAGATTAAATTATTCAATTACTTGTTTCAAGTGAAACAATGCCCATAGATATATATGACATTAGGGATATGGCAACTAAAGTTTATTCAAGTAGATAAAAATTTAGTTTCAACTTTAGCCGTGGGTGTCACTATTATTATGTACAGTTGTCAAATCTGTCCGGGATTCATTCAATGACTTGTTTGACGCGAATTTGAAGCTTATTAGAATGAATTATTATTATTGGATGAAAATTTCTTCACTTTTGGTGTATTTTTTCTTATATAGCTTTGATAAAGATCAAATTATCATTTTAAGGTACAGCGCTTGACCTCCCGTCAGCTAATAACCAAACAATGAAGATTAAAAGGTATTTTTGAGTTTGTACATGCATAAATTATGTACCTATCAAATAGTCAACTTGAAACTAGAACTAAATGGAAGCTGCTGTTTCGTAAGTTTGCCCAAACTGCTTGATTTCAAGCTCAGTAATTGTGAGAGATGATAATTTGCGAAATCTTTGAAGTAACAAGCATTCATGAGCTGTCAAAAATGCGCTTTCATCATCCCGATGATTCTTCCATTTTTTGATAGTCAATTAATTCCAATTTTGCTGTGATCCTATCAATTAAATATTCTAAAGTCGTTTCTCCAATCAAGCTAAATTTACTTCAATTTTAAATATGCTGAACGTTCATGCACGCAGAAAATACATACATGAATCGAGAAGTTATCAATACAAGCAAAACCGATACAGATGTTGGCAAATTGAGTTTTCAATCTTGTAGCTTTTACTCTCAATTTCTTATTCGTATTCCTGATCCTTGAATAAATCCGTTATTTTATCCATTAATCTCAGTCGGATCACCATTCAAAACACCAATAAAGCGTGTAGCATAGCGGAGTATTTCGATTATCGGATTTCTTCGACTGTAAGACGATTTCCATGAAGACAGCTGTTGAATATTCTCCCATCGAAGTTATTATCCTTTATAATTGATATAGTCCGTGAGACAGGGCACTAATTTTTCGTTGATTATCGCTCACTTGAAACTTCGTGAGTGACTTCATTGTGATGAGTCCGACAGCTTTCACATTTGACGAAATTCTTGATTTGGGGGCGTTTTTCAGCAAGGGCTGGTTGAACGTGTCAATTTCGTGAAGCGTTAAAAATGTATTACCGTCATATCGATGTTTACACTAATCGAAGGATTTTTTGATTATAAAATGAAAAATAATATTATCCGACATTAATATTGGGGGCCAGTGGTGAGTCCGACAAGCCGCACTTTTCAAAAGTACATTGGTATGAAAACGGAAAACCGCTAGTCTGAGACTATGAGGATGTGTTCAATAATTTTTTTCTAAGATTTGGTCATCTTGCCCGACCAATTTTCGGGGGCGTTTTCTCAGTCCGACACTGAAAACGTGTCAGGATTATAACAGTTCCTTCATCAATGACCGCTCATCTCTATGTTTCTTATTTTTCATTCAAATAGTGTCTGGAACATTACTGTAAACATGTCCGACAATTTAAGTGGGGCAATACTTCAGAAAAGGCAAAAACATGTTGCATGAATGCGGCTGCGTTCATAAACATATACATATATGAAATGCATATCAAGTCAGTATGATTATTGATTATGAATAATAGAAAAAAAGCTTGAACACCAATATATTAATATTATTTTGGAATCAAATGTGTGATATAAAGTCAGTATACTGTGATAATCACCTCAAATATCATTCAAATTTACCTTCAACTGTGATATCTATATATTAATACGTCAAGAGCAAACTTTCGACCTCTTTTTAAGCATATTGCATGCACGAAGGAGTGTGATATTTAGCATACTCAAAATTTATATGGAGAAGATGTGCAGAAAGCGAAAATTATATACAGGTGTTCCATTTTAATCTATACATTAATATGTGAAGAGGAAGCTTTGTATCCCTTTTCAAGCATAATGCACGCATGAAAAAATTTGATATTTGGCATACTTGAAGTTTATATGATCGAGTGCAGAAAACTGAAAATACATACAGGTGTCCCATTTTAATTTTACGACATGAAAAGAAAACATTGTACCGCGCACACGAGGTGATGTGAAACTTGGCTTAGTTGAAGTCTGTGTGGAGAATGTGAGATATGGCATATTTAAAGTATATCTTGAGAACTATGCACCGAATGGGAAAATGGCTGAAGAAAAATTTCAAAGATTTCTCTTCCCTTTCTATAGTCGGGAGAGAAAGTCACTTTGAAATCTGGAATGGAAACCACTAATCCTAATTTTAGATTCGAAGGAAGCATCGAATACCAATTTATTTCTACTGGGAACCCCCGGAGATGGAAGATTAAAGTGAGTAACGTTCCAACTTAGCGACATAATAATATATTTTTTTTTCTATTTACTTTACTTTTTTTTAATTATTTTGTTAATGAATTATTCATTACTAGCTTATAAACAACGTCCATTACTTATCTCTTGATATTAAATACGTCAAAAACTGAGTTATATATGTGCGAGCGTTTAAGAACCAATATTTCTGTCGGACAATATGTTTTTTGGACAGATAATATGTTTTCAAATTATGACTGTTTTGGTCCGACAAGCGGTCATTGATGTAGGAACTGTTATAATCCTGACACGTTTTCAGTGTCATACTGAGAAAACGCCCCCAAAAATTTGTCAGACAAAATGACCAAATTTTGGAAAAAAATAATTGAACGCGTCCTCAAAAATCTCAGACTAGCGGTAATCCGTTTTCATACCAACGTACTTTTGACAAGTGCGGCTTGTCGGACTCACCACTGACCCCCAATATTTATGTCGGACAATATTATTTTTCATTTTATAATCAAAATATCTTTCGATTAGTGTAAACATCAATATGACGGTAATACATTTCCAAGGTTTCATGAAATTGACATGTTCAATTAGCTCTCGCTGAAAAACGCCCCCGAATCAAGAATTTCGTCAAATGTGAAAGCTGTCGGACTCATCACAATGAAGTCACTCACGAAGTTTCAAGTGAGTGGTAATCAACGAAAAATTAATGCCTTGTCTCACGGACTATCACTCTAGGAGTAAAATTTATCTAGTCTTTTATTAAACCGGCCATAAGTGTTTAAAAAATTATTATTTGTTAATTTGTAAAGAGGAGGGTAGAACAAATAAAATTATTCAAAAATGGAAAGGCCGGCCCTTGAGGAAAACAAAAACATTTTAGAAGTTGAAGCATCCAGTTTGCTGGAGAGTTGCAGAAAAAATTCATTACAACTTCACGAATTCGTCAGCAGTAATTGAATTTGCAGCTAATATAATTATTTGGCAAGTTGTTCTAATTTCAAGACGCGACTGTATTAATTATTTTGCCGGGACGAAATTAGATTTACTCGGAACGGTACAAGAGCTGAATTATAACGGGATAGCCTCAGAGGATGTTTCAACAGAAGTACCAAAGTTTTATTCTTTTATGAAGTTATGAATGTGGATCATTATAATACAAGTGCCGAAAATTTTGCTTTGTCACGCACGTGTGAATGATTAATAATTTCCAATTTGTTTTCAAATCAATTTATTGTCAAAAGGCAGGCGTGTAGCTCTTGCAATTCACTTATCTTATCCAATTTATTAAATAAAATGGGATGAAACATTTCAAAACCACTTCCATTTAACAAAAAAATCTTTTCATATTATTTAACATAAGCATCTCTTTTAAGTTTGAAACTTGCTGTTTCGGTTCGCTGCACAAGCCAAAGGCTTTAAGTTCAAACCTTTGAAAGAGAGTAATCCAATGCTTGTAGGAATACCAGTATTTCTGATAAAATTCTTTGGTAGATCAAGTGTTGAACATTCCTAAACTACAAAGTGAATTCTTTTCTGCTTCCATGTTTTCAACTGAGCTTCCAGCTCTTGACTATGAAGTCTCTGATGCGTCAATTATGAAAACGATATGCTTGGAGGCAGCCAGTAGCGCTTGTGAAATTAAATTTTAATTTATGCTCCATTCAGTGAATATAAGCAAATAATTCCCTTACATTTGTTGGTACATTTTATCTTGATGATAAATCCTGAGGATAATTCGTGGAAAGGAAATTAATCTTTTACTCTAAACTGAATGACATAAAATGTATCTACCCAATTTACTTTTCACATGAGAAGTGAAAAAATGGAAGAATCATCTAGATGATGGAAGCGCATTTTTGATAGCTCATGAATGCTTGTTACTTCGAAGATTTCGCAAATTACCATCTCTTACAATTAATGAGCTTGAAATCAAGCAGTTTGGGCAAACTTACGAAACAGCAGCTTCCATTTAGTACTAGTTTCAAGTTGACTATTTGATAGGTACATAATTTATGCATGTACAAACTCAAAAATACCTTTTAATCTTCATTGTTTAGTTATTGACTGACGGGAGGTCAAGTGCTGTACCTTAAAATGATAATTTGATCTTTATCAAAGCTATATAAAAAAAAAATACACCAAAAGTAAACAAATCTCTATCCAATAATAATAATTCATTCTAATAAGCTTCAAATTCGCGTCAAACAAGTCATTGAATGAATCCCGGACAGATTTGATAACTGTACATAATAATAGTGGCACCCGCGGCTAAAGTTGTAACTAAATTTTTATCTACTTTAATGAATTTTAGTTGGCATATCCCTAATGTCATATATATCTATGGGCATTGTTTCACTAGAAACAAGTAATTGAATAATTTAATCTTCCACAAACACTGAGCTTGAATTAAAGCAATTTATGCAAATCTACGAAACAGCAGCTTTTATTCAGTACCAGTTGCAAGTCTGTAAATAGTATAGTTGTTGAGAACTCAGCGTCACGCCAGCATTTGCCCAAACTGCTTGATTTCAAGCTCAGTTATTGTGAGAGATGGTAATTTGCGAAATCTCTGAAGTAACAAGTATTCATGAGCTGTCAAAAATGCGCTTTCATCATCTAGATGATTCTTCCATTTTTTCAGGTCAGAAAACCTGTTGTCTGTACTGAAATGAGCTTTCGTTGATTCCGTCTTGGTGTTTCGCGTGTTACAGAATATATTACGTAACAAAAAATCCAACATGTTGGATGCAACACAAAGAAAATGAGCTAATTGATGGAACGTCCAATCGAGGAAAACATTGAAGGATAAGAAAGTTTTAAAATATTCAATAAGTCTTGTTTACACTGTTCTGTATCAGAAAATGAATTACTTCAGGTTTCAGTCATGAAATGACCCTTTTCAGAGTCATTGACCTGATATAGAATGTCAACATCTTTGTCCAAACTCTATTTGCTACCAAATTTGTATACAAATTTTAATAATTTCTCTTATTTTATTTCAAGTAAATTCGTGGTAAAAACATAACTTGAATTCATTGTCTTGCGGTTCACAAGACCGACTATCTGAGGCTTACTAGACTGTACTGAAGAGTATGAATAAGGACGAAACCTGTGTCTACAGTTGCTGCCCTATTCAGGATGATACTGTTAAAACTAACTTCCAAATTTGTAATTTTGTAAAACAATCAAATATTGATTTTCAACAGTTTCAAATTTGAATTAGTCCTCAGTCCAAGAGATTATTTATATGTACTAAACTTTCATATGCACCAATTTTTGAGCTACTATAGTAAATATTGGATATCGATCAATTAAAGCAAATCAAACTGTAAAAATGAGTCATGGCTTGATGAAATTGCCACTGTACAATAATAGGGTATATTCATGAATTCATTTTATATTTTTAATTTACTGTTTACATCGTTATAACATAGTAAAAAACATAAATTATGTTTAAAAGTGCTGTAATCAAGTTTAAAAGAATATTTAAAATTGAGAATAATTTTGAGCCGTTTAAACGCCGCCATTTTCGCGCGCTCTATTGATGACGTCAAAAAACGTATCCAGTGACATTACAGTCCATTGTTTACTACAGGTGTTTTCGTTCTCAACTTATTTCAGCATTAAAAAAGCTCAAAAGTCAGTTTATAAGTATTGCATTGTGCTTTAATGCAAAATACTATCAGAAATGTACCTGATAAAGTCTTTTTTCCAATCCAGACAGGTTTTAAAATACGTAAGAAATGATGTAAGGTTATCAGAGGAAATGAAGTATCATAACAAATTTGACAGATCATAAATAACATTATTATGTGATTAGTTTTAGCAATAAAATTCAGTATATGTATGCGACTTCGTTTAACATTTGCTCGTTTTGAAATAAACAAAAATTATAGGTTATGTTCACTGCTCATCATATTTCGGATTGTATTTATTAAAATAGCGTACATAATGTGTTATTATTGAATAATTACTTTGCAGTGTTCACTCTTTTTACTTCAGCGGACGTAAAATTTGGATTTGAAAGAAAATAAGACGACATCATGAATGGATCTATTCTTGACAGATTATCCGATTGTGCTTTTACAAAACCACTGTCTTAAATGATTTATGATCTCACTAGGATGCTAAAATTACACTCTAACAATAAATGAATTTACAACACACACGTTATTACTATGTTTTCTAATCGAAAGCCTGCATTGCGCAAACAGTGCGCACTTGTTGGCATAGTATTTGACGTCACATTTCGTTTTAACCAATGGTGTCGCGTTTTAGAACTTTGAATTTCCCTCCCTAAATTTGCACTTTTATTTATTAATTTTAAGTAATTGAAAAGATATCAATTACCAAAATGATGGTTCAATACAAATGTCCGGTCAATAAAAATTCGGAGTAAAAATATTTGAACCAAATTCAAATTTCATCCATATTCCCTATTGTCTATTTGAAGTAAAATATATCAAAGAAATCAGTCATACAGCTGATTATAATAAATTAGTCATTCAGGACAGAATATTTATGTTGTGTTTGTATTGTCGTACTCAAATTGCTACATTGTTTTGATTCTCTCAATTTACGGAAGAATAAGTTTTAAATTTTATTTCAGTGTAAAATTAATTAAAAAAGTACTCACCAGATGTTGTCACTGCAAAAACTAGAAGAAATAACAGCGTTGATCTGCTTGGTGTCTTCATGGCCCTGGAAATAATAGAAACAAACTTTTAATAAAATACAACTGAGAGAATATGAATTTTTGAATTAAAACCGTGAGATACAGGAACATGTAGAACAGAGCCTTATTATACTCGATTGCATTTATTCAGACAATTGATGTTAAACGTTAAAAACAAAAAAAACTGGCCTGACTTATTTGTACATCATTTGATATGTACACAAAATTCAATAAAGTTTTCTGTCACTCCAGATTATAAATAATATAATTTTAATAATATTTTGACATGTGAAATGTCAAACAAATTCAAAAAATTGACAACAGATTATCATTGCCTACTTTATCATTTAAATTAAACTGATTGTTTTATACGGCAAATTCTGAATGTCTGTTATACATATAAACTGCACTTCCGGCTCAACCGATTGATACAAAAATAGTAGATAACTATTTTAATGCTACAACAAGTTCAAAAACTAAATTTTAATATGCTATGGCTGATCATTCTTGATTTATGCAAAAAATTCGAAAAAAGTTTCAAGTAAAGTGCACTTCCGGTACAGACGATTGGAACCATAATGCGAGGTGCACAACTAGACCCTATACCAGTCTTAAATACAAAATTATAATTAATACAAGTTGGCACTGAAGAAACAAAAACAACGATAATTCATTCAGACAACCGGAAAAATCTCTTCTATCATAATTTTTGATTAAGTTCACAAACTGTTAATTCACTTCCATAATGAAGCCGTTTAATTCTTGCTTTATCCCCATTTGTCAACATTTTCTCCTTCTCTGCATCTGAAAACCCAACAACAAAGTGAATAATATAATTAAACGTCAAGCACGAGTTATTTAGCGGCGCCTCCACCATTTTGTTTCCATCTAATGTACTTAGCAATCATTTCAGTCAAACAATGCACTATTCAGCTATTCTTATTGAGGAAATCTAAGAATAGAGTAACGAACGCTAGAAACGAATGAAGATGTTATGCTTACTTGATTTTAAATTAAATAGGCGACGTAAATCTGTAATGAAGCTGAAAATTATTAATGTAACTTCACTAATATGAGGCACAAATCTATATTATCCTGATGAAATATCCTTTGTGGCTGATCCCAATTATTTCTTTGTATCCGAGCGACAACCTGAACCTCACATTATTTATCATCGTAGCAACAAGCCGGTAAACAAAGTCCGTCAAAGGTGAAGCAATGTTAATTAACGAACATATACTAAAGTCTTTACTTTGTAGATTATGACGAAATTAAATGCGAAATGTGAAGCACACCAGAGGAGAGAAGTTTATTATCTAAATATGATACGAAAGTGATTATTCTCTAGTGTGATCAAAACAGGAGTTAATTAATATTTGAATTAGATCAGTGGCGCATTTTAACAAGCATTTTTTTTTTGTATTTTCATAGCACAACTGCTTCAACGCCACCCGCGCGCTTCCTAGTAGAAATTGTAACTTGTATTTCCAAGAATCAAATTTACAAATGCCAGCAATTGAAAGGTATCACGAATAATTTGCTAATGTATTTATTACTCTAATATACATATAATTCTCAATTCAGTCTTTTCGACTATTCCTGTACAAACAATTATTGGCGCGCCACTGGAGTCTCTTTGACATACTGATTTATTACTGTCAGTCAATCCCAAACGGAGTATAGCAAATAATATGATTGAGGTAGGCCTCAAAGAAGAAATAACGGAATATTGTCAACAAAAACGAATAAACAATATTTTCATAAAAAAAAAGAAAGAATTATAGATGATAATATAAAGTGTTACCTGTCACTGGTTGCAAAAAATCAGAACAGGTGTTCAATTATTTTTAGGTTAACACACAATACTAAAATTAAAACTAAAAGTTTTGTTGTTGGATGAATAAACAATAAACATGTGAAAATTATAATTTCTAAATAATTTCACAAATCACTACACTTTTAGTACATTTTGAATAATTGCATTTTCACACAAATATTTAACAAAACATTTTAACGTAAACACGTGCATGACAAGTCTGCCGACCGAACGAAACAAGCTGCGTGGGAGGATGCCAGCGGCGCAGCCAAGATATTTTTCTGGGGAACTTGCGAATCTGTTGGAAACGATAAAAGCATTTTTTGAGAAGTTTTGTTTGGTTGATTGTTGAAGCCTTTCTAAGAACAATTGGATGCAAAAAATGGAAAAATCATCTAGATGATGAAAGCGCATTTTTGACAGCTCATGAATGCTTGTTACTTCAGAGACTTCTTACAATTACTGAGCTTGAAATCAAGCAGTTTGAGCAAACTTACGAAACAGCAGCTTCCATTTAGTACTAGTTTCAAGTTGACTATTTGATAGGTACATAATTTATGCATGTACAAACTCAAAAATATCTTTTAATCTTTATTGTTTAGTTATTGACTGATGGGAGGTCAAGTGCTGTACCTTAAAATGATAATTTGATCTTTAACAAAGCTATATAAAAAAATACAATAAAAGTGAACAAATTTTCATCCAATAATAAAAATTCATTCTAATAAGCTTCAAATTCGCGTCAAACAAGTCATTGAATGAATCCCGAACAGATTTGACAACTGTACATAATAATAGTGACAGCGGCGGCGAAAGTTGTAACTAAATTTTGATCTACTTTAATAAATTTTAGTTGCCATATCCCTAATGTCATATATATCTATGGGCATTGTTTCACTTGAAACAAGTAATTGAATAATTCAATTTTCCACAATCACTGAGCTTGAATTAAAGCAATTTGTGCAAATCTACGAAACAGCAGCTTTTATTTAGTACGAGTTTCAAGTCTGTAAATAGTATAGCTGCTGAGAACTCAGCGTCACGTCAGCTAGCCAGCCAGCCAGGCAGCCAGACAGCCAAAGTGAATATAATAGCGCTTTTTTCCAAAAAATGTGTCGATAACCGAATATATATTCGAAATAAGCATTTAATAATAGGAGATTGGATGCCAAACAGATATGCGCTAACAATAATTTGCTAAAAAACTCTATTTCATGATCAATATATCCTTAGGTTATTGATAGTTATCAAATCATTTCGACAGTTTCAGGAAGCACGTTTCTGACGCCGTTATATAAAGGATGGAGGAGACAACTATCTTAAAAGTATCGTGCATTGAGACGAATTATCAAAATTCGACCAACAATCAATAATTAAGGAATGTTCGACAAGAATTTTTTATTGCTATAACACATGGAGTTTGATATTTTAGTTTAGCATCAAATCTATAAAATAAATAAAATTGAAGTCCTGTATTTCGCAACAAAAACTTTTTCTTAATATCACATGGTTACATACACTCGTTGCATGTTTTTAGGATGTATATTTATTTGCCCAGGCTAATCTCCAAAACTGTTAAATCAATTGAGTTGAAACTCTGTAGATTTATAACTGACACTCCGGTGAAGACTTTTAACATAGTCATTTGAACGAACAATAAGAAGCGCAAGAACCGTATTCATTCATTCGCGCATCGTTCATCTGATTGAGTTAAATTCTTGTACAGAAGTTTCTGGCTCTTGCATGAAGATTTTTGGTACAGTATTATCAACATACGATGAGTGGTCCGTATTTGTTCGTTCGCGTATTGTCCATCCGATTGAATCTAAACTTTGTACTTTTGTTGTAGGCACTTCTCTGAAAATTTTTGACATAATTATATGATAATAATAATAACTTTATTTAGCTGTAAGCTATACAATAACAAAATTATATAAAAGATTCATATCAATTATCCAATACATATAATAAACATAGAATATTTTCACTTTATTCTTGAAATTTCTTAAATCTAGATTTTTAAAACTATCAGGTAACATATTATAAATTTGTACTCCTCTGTAAAGTAAGGTTTGTTGTCCCTGTGTACTGTTTTTTGGTTGTATATAATATTTACATTTTTGTCTGGTATTATCCCAGGAAACATACATATGTATGATATATATCATTTGGAGATATTTTAGAGCACAAAGTTATGTTGCAAAGTCTCATAAAGTAGATGTTATCCATCTTTAAATTATCATATAATGGATATATTGCTGAAATAAATATATCTTATATATAACTTCATATTACATCTATGATACTTCCTTCATATTTAATCAATATTATACGGTATTATATAAGTTACATATAGAAAATATGTATTTGAAATGTCGGATTTTTTATGTATCTTCTATTTAAAGTTATATTATATACACAACTCCAAGAACGTTATCATTCTGTAACTTCTACGTACCATATATATCACTTGTAACTTATTGATACATATATGATATGTAGAAGTATCAGAATGATAGTATTGTGTATATAATATAACTTTAAATATAAGATACATAGAAAATGTAATATTTCAAATACATATTTTTCAGATGTAACTTATATAATTCCGTTACATATAGAAAATATGTGTTTTGAATATCACATTTTTCATGTATCTCATATTTGAAGTTATATTGTATACATAATACCGATGATACTATCGTTCTATTGCTACTACGTATCGTATATATAACTTTTAACTTATTGATACGTGTATAATATGTAGAAGTAATATAATAATAGAATTGTGTATATAATATAACTTCAAATATAAGATACATAGGTAATGAAATATTTTAAATACATATTTTCTATATGTAGGTAACTTATATAATACCGTTACATTACATATATATAAAGATGTTTTTGAAATATCACATTTCTCATGTAACAAATATGTAAAGTTATATTATATTCACAATACTATCATTCTATTACTTTTACGTAGCAAAAATATTACTTGTAACTTATTGACACATATATGATATATAACATTGTTTGACCATTAGTTCCTACGTAAACGATGCGTATTTGTATCATTGTCATTTCAAGTTCCAACGTGTAAGATTGGTATTACAGTAGTGGAGTGCTAAATCCAGTGTTCAAGTGGTGTTTGAAAAGCAAGTTATAAGTGTAAATTGAAGTTATATTCGATATTTGTTATGTAGCTATCGTTTATCAAAAGTACTGGTGGACGACATACAAAGGATAGTGTCCATAAAATATTGAGAGCAGTATTTAATAACAGATTTGAAATCCAATGTTCTTGGTTAGGCTAACACAACAATCTAGGAGTCTGTGATACGAAAGTGATGTTAATTAGAAGCTTCGTTCAATTTGTAATATAATAACAGAGAATTATAGTTCATTTATTGATGGATACAGAAATATCTATTGTGATTTATTTTCTTTAGAATAAATATAATTCAGAGAAAAATGTTGCTTCCATTTTTCTTTGACTGAATTGTGAAATATTGTTTTTAAAACTCTTTTTGATGATTTATCTTCTTCAAATTGATATTTATAATATGTGGGTATTGTCAACAGATAACAAGTATAATATATTGAAACAGTAAGTATATCATATATATATATATATCTTATACAGAAATATATTATATACAGGAAATATATTTTGGAAATATATCTGTTCTATTATATATTGATATTACAGAAATGCTATATTCGGTTGTTGCATTTATGTCACATCAATATCGATATTCTATCAAAAATACATATCAGTTACAAGCAGTCTTCATATTTAGGCTACATATTGGATATAATGACGTAGGGCGGACATTTCGCCTTGCATGTAACATACAAGTATGTAATTTGTGATATTACTTCACAGCTTTGAGTAACTGCTGTTCTATGTTCTACATATAGACAATATATAACTGTGTTTCCTGGGATAATTATGTATTTCATCTATTGTAGTCAGTTTATTTTTAAAATAGTCCGGTTGAAGTCCTAATTTTATTTTATGTACTAGTATCACAATTTGCATTTCAGTCATTTTTTTTATACTGCACCATTCCAATTCTGCTAACCTATCATTTACGCTTGTATATGTACTGCAATTCAAAATAATACACATTGCTCTATTCTGGAGTAATTGCAATTCATTCATATCACCTTGATTACCTAAGTACATAATGGATCCTATGAAATAAAAATGTGGGAGAATAATCGTATTATACATTGTTTCTTTTCCATACCGAGTCAAATTTTGTCCACACCTACTAAGGAAATATATTTTTTTTGATATTTTTTTACAAGTGTATATGATATGTTCCTCTATTAACACACAACCATTTGTTCAAATCACACAGATCAATTTCTAATTTATCTATGATTTCATTAATATTATTTCCCTCTAAATACACCACCATATCATCAGCAAATAAATGAAATTGACAGTTCTCGAAGATCTGTTGTACATCGTTTATGTATAATAAGAATAGGAGTGGTCCCAATATACTACCTTGTGGAACACTATATTTTGTTTCATTTAGCTCGAATTTAGTAGTGTCACATTTAACTTTTTGATTTCTGTCGGTTAAATAACTTTCAAACCACTTGACCACTACTCCCTTCAATCCGTATATTCTTAATTTTTTCAATAACATTGCTCTATTAACTGTCTCAAACACTCGCCTGAGATCTAGAAAAACACACACAACAATTTTTCCTTCATCAATATATTCCTTCCATTCCCCTAATAAATAATGCAATGTTGATTCACAATTATTATTTTGTCGAAAACCTGATTGAAATATAGATAGCAGTTTATTTTCCTCTACATATTTGTGTGCTTGTGTACTACAGTTTCAATTATTTTTGCTAATGCTGGTAATGTGTTCATGGCCGAAAATTTTCACATTTCTTGGTCATAGGTACTTTTCTTATAGGAATTATAGTGGATTTTTTCAATTCATCCGGCATTGCTCCTAGCTCCAAAGAACTATTTATTATATTAATGAGTTTACTCTCTATACCCACATAAGCCAATTTATATATATATTAACACCAATATCATCCGGGCTAGCTCTATTTGGCATAGAATTTATTATTTTACTAAGTGTATGTTCATCAAGTAAGTGAAAACTTTCCATACTACATTGATAATCTGTAATATTTATACAGTAATTGATTTTAGGGATTGACTCCACAATATTATCTATGCTTTCAATAAAATAAGTATTAAATTGGTTAGCTATCTCAATCTTATTCGTTTTTTTTTGCAATCCAAATTCAATTTCACTATAACATTCTGACTTTGCTCCTGATATTATTTTCTTTAATGATTTCCACATACTTTTTGGATCATGCTTATTATTATCAATTACAGATAAAAAATATTCTTTCCTACTTATTCTAATGCAAGATAATACATTATTTCTTTGGAGCTTGTAATTATTCCAGTCTGCCTGATTTTTTGTTATCACGTATCTTTCATACAATAGATGTCTATATTTAATTTCATCCAGAATTTCATGTGTAAACCATGGTTTATAATTCATTTTCGGCACAAAACTAGTTTTTGGCATATATGTGTCTATGATATTCAATAAGTTGCTTCAGAAATTTGTACATTTTACATAAACATCATATTCTCTAGAGTTAAATTCGATTTGTCCTATGGTGTATCTGAATTCATCCTCATTTATTAGTCTCTTCCTAACTATTATATTAAACTAGTTTTCGTAAAATGCGGTTTTGAATTATCAAATGTTTGGCTTTCAGTAATCAATAACACACATATATAATAACTATGTTTTAGTTGGTGTAGTTCTGTGTATATTTGGATTATAAAGTACACTAAAGACTATTTGACACTGCAGTTGTGAGCCAAACCAACAGCAAAGAGTAGCGCTACACTGTCTTGTTGAAATGTCGTGTACTTTGTGATTTGGGATGTGTGCGGAGCTGTACCAAGTAGGACATATTCCTCTATTTGGGGTTTTCACGTGGTTTTCCTCAAGCCTTGGGTGAATGCCAGAGGATTTTATTCTTGTTGTTTAGTTGTGATATCCACGTTATCACATCTAGTATTCTGTATATTTTTAGTATCTAGTTACTTGCCTTGTTTTATTTTGTATCATTGTTATCTGAAGAAACGTCAAAGTTTCTATTCAATAAAATTCTGAAAAATTCATAGATTATTAAATTTATTATTATTATAAGACTCCCTAGAATAAAAAATAATTATCTAAATATTAACATTGAATACCGTCCTGGAAAGTATCCAACTATAATATTCAAAATCAATTACGTGAATATGACCGCTGAAAGCTTTAATTACGGTCCTGATAACGTGATGCGAATTTAACGTCGAAGAGGTAGTCACGTGATCACAAATAGGAACTTGAGATGCACGGCCGGAAGTATTAAACAATCGTTACTACGAACTAGCGACCGGAAATCGATATTATTAAAACATGGCGCTGCTAAAGAACTGAACCAACTCATTAGGTCGTAAGTTTTTATTGTTTCGATGGAAAACAAGTCGAGACGAGAAATCTGAAAGTCAAATGGCTATAATGACCAGAAGAAGTTCAAATTGTTCAAAATGATTGATAATGTACTTTTTTTCACGTGGAGAAGAAAAATATCAAGAAAATATTACACTTTTCTTGTTATAAAAACTGGAGGTCAATTTGGAGCTACAAAATTTGTTCTTCAAGTATTTCATTAACTTAATATAAAATTGATGCGTCTGAAAGTAACATACAACCACCTTAATGTCTTTTGGTGTCGGATTGGCATGTCTATTCTCTTGTGTCTCTCATCAACTCCTGCAGCCGTAATAAAGATCGGAAAAATGTCAAAGAAATTCCGGTAACATGCTATCCACTTTGTGGAAGTTTTCCACATATGTGAGACATCAGCGCTCACACAAACGCATGCACATAAAGTGACAGAATACCAGACACGCATCGAATCAAAGACGACACTTGTCACGTAAAGAAAAAGCGAGAGCTTTTACCCAAAACACAAGGGGAGATATTTTGAGATTATTTTAAAAATATCTACCATTTTTACTCCCATAATATTATTCCAATATGTGGAACTTTTCCTTTATAAAAACTTTCTTATCGCTTCAGCATTTCAGAACTAAAAATAAAACACTACATTCAATATTTTCCAAGAGTCTTTTGGTGTATTTATTTCCAACTGTACAAGAGTCTTCAATCTTTCTTGGTGAATGTTTAATATTTTATGGATAAGACGCCATACTCCTTGAAGTATAAAAAAAGTGCTTCCACTGCTCGGCTTCCTCTTCCATATGTGATGGATGCATATTTGATGATGACGTCAGATGATAACATACATTGAACGGGTGAATAAATTGCATTTTGAATGGTTATACTTACAAGATAAGAGTTCTTTACAATTTTCAACTGTTAATCAACTGAGCAGTAAGAAGTTCTTTTTTACTTTAAGCCTGACAATGGGCAAGTTTCTTGAGTAATAAGGAAGATTATCGACTATTAATTATTTTCTCCATTTTTTATTAGAATTACTTATGTACATTTCAGTAGCAAAGCTACCATCTTCAGAGTACAATAAATCAGAGCAGAAAACAAATCTTATAACAGCAAACATGATACAAAATACTAAAACCATATCCAATCAAATCATAGGGTTTCAGGTGGGTGGAGCCAAGAACTACAAAGTGAGATTAAGTGAAAACAATATTATATAATTATATACATAGGCCGCGGCCTGGCTCAGTGGTAACACTGTCGCCTGACACCACTGAGGTCCCGGGTTCTATTCCCGGTGGCTCCATGTGTTTCGTGCCGTGTGCGGGGGTTTTCTCGGAGTTCTTCCGTTTCCTCCCCCTTAGGTACACCCAAACTCTCAACACACTTCTTCGGAAGTAACTTCCGGCGGACGTGAGTGTCAGCCTGTCGCGTAAGCGACAGCAGTGGCACCTCTGGATGAGTAGCTGTACTACAGTTGCACAACAAGTGCTAGTCTCTCACGAAAAGCCGAGCTACAAGGACATCGTCGCGCAGTCTTCGGACTGTAAGATGATCTACCTTGGACACATGACATAAACATTAACTTAGCTTAGGCACACTTACACTCATACCACACTCTGAAGAGGGGCCCACGGGAGTCCCTATACCAGAGCACACATAATAGATTAGATTAGATTATATACAGAACACTTCCTACACATTTTTCAATCATAAAATGGCTTCTTTCAACTTTTTAATTCATAGACTTCTCAAAGCACCTTTAAATCAAAAGAGATACAACATAGAACTAAAGCTCAGTTGAATGACTATACAAAAGCCTCCATTTCCAAATTATTGAATAAAAATAAATTCGGACAATTTAAACAAAACTCAACTGAGTTGACAAATACAGAAAATAAACGCAGATTTGCTAAAATGACACATAATGGAAACACTGATAACAAATTGAGTAATTTGTTCAAAAAACGTGATATACAAATTAAATTTTGATCTGTCTCCTCAAGATAACCCTTTATTGAAGTGAACTGATTAATTCTCCCTGTGGTTTTACTTTATTATTACACTTCAGTTCTTAGCTCCGCCTACCTCAAACTCTGTTATTTGACTTGATTTCTATTGGTTTTGCAGTATGTATGTCTTCTGCAGATAATATTTTTAGCGCATTTTTGGAAAAAAAGCGCTATTATATTCACTTTGACTGTCTGTCTGGCTGGCTGGCTGGCGTGACGCTGAGATCTCAGCAACTATACTATTTACAGACTTGAAACTGGTACTGAATAAAAGCTGCTATTTCGTAGGTTTGCACAAATTGCTTTAATTCAAGCTCATTGATTGTGGAAGATTGAATTATTCAATTACTTGTTTCAAGTGGAACAATGCCCATAGATATATATGACATTAGGGATATGGCAACTAAAGTTTATTCAAGTAGATGAAAATTTAGTTACAACTTTCGCCGCGGGTGTCACTATTATTATGTACAGTTGTCAAATCTGTCCGGGCTTCATTCAATGACTTATTTGACGCGAATTTGAAGTTTATTAGAATAAATTATTATTATTGGATAAAAATTTGTTTACTTCTGGTGTATTTTCTTTATATAGCTTTGATAAAGATCAAATTATCATTTTGAGGTACAGCACTTGACCTCCCGTCAGTCAATAACTAAACAATGAAGATTAGAAGGTATTTTTGAGTTTGTACATGCATAAATTAAGTACCTATCAAATAGTCAACATGAAACTAGTACTAAATGGAAGCTGCTGTTCCGTGAGTTTGCCCAAATTGCTTGATTTCAAGCTCAGTAATTGTGAGAGATGGTAATTTAAGAAATCTCTAAAGTAACAAGCATTCATGAGCTGTCAAAAATGCGCTTTCATCATCTAGATGATTCTTCCATTTTTTGCATAGCTTTGATTAGATTTACCTATTGTTTCCACTTAATTTTACTTTATAGTTCTTGGTTCCACCCACCTCAAGCCCTACGATTTGATTGGATATTGTTTTGGTATTTTGTATCATGTTTGTAGTTATAAGATTTGTTTTCTGCTCTGATTATTGTACTCTGCAGACACCTACAGCCTGGAGAAAAGCGATCATACTGCCAATATATAAAAAATTAAAGACTCATCTAGACATCAGCGCATTTTTGACAGCTCATGAATGCTTCTTACTTCAGAGATCTCGCAAATTACCATCTCCCACAATTACTGAGCTTTAAATCAAGCAGTTTGGGCAAACTTCCGAAACAGCAGTTTCCATTTAGTACTAGTTTCAAATTGACTATTTGATAGGTACATAATTTATGCCTGTACAAACTCAAAAATACCTTTTGATCTTCATTGTTTAGTTATTGACTGACGGGAGGTCAAGTGCTGTACCTTAAAATGATAATTTGGTCTTTATCAAAACTATATGAAAAAAATACACCAGAAGTAAACAAATTTCCATCCAATAATGATAATTCATTCCAATAAGCTTCAAATTCGCGTTAAACAAGTCATTGAATGAATCTCGGATAGATTTAACAACTGTACATAATAATAGTGACACCCTCGGCTAAAGTTGTAACTAAATTTTTATCTACTTTAATAAATTTCAGTTGCCATATCCCTAATGTCATATGTATCTATGGGCATTGTTTCACTTGAAACAAGTAATTGAATAATTCAATCTTCCACAATCACTGAGCTTGAATTAAAGCAATTTGTGCAAACTTACGAAACAGTAGCTTTTATTTAGTACCAGTTTCAAGTCTGTAAATAGTATAGTTGCTGAGAACTCAGCGTCACGCCAGCCAGCCAGCCAGCCAGACAGCCAAAGTGAATATAATAGCGCTTTTTTTCGGAAAAATGCGCTAAAAAGTAGACAGCCACAACTGTTGCAATTATCAAGCACAGCAGTAAAAGTGTACGAAACGATATTTGAAAGTAAATACTCAAATCAGATTTAGATAAAGCTACAGCACCCAACCATGTATTTACAATTCGACAGATAACGGAAAAAACACTAGGACACAACAGAAGCAACTAGAAGGAATCTAAAAAATATAAAAAGGTAACATAAACTATGTAAGAACCGCTAACCTATTATCAGAAAAATTCAAAGCAGGTGGAGGATTAAGACAAAGAGGAACTACAAGTCCTTTATTGCTTATACTATACATGAATGAAATTAGCATTGAAACAAACAAAAGAACAATGAAAACTGCCGTAGAATTTTCAAATAACAAATAAAAATAGCAGAGTGCATTTTTGCAGACGACATGTTAATCTTTGCGAATACAGAGAAAAATCGACAAGACAACTTGAAGATATGGAACGAAGAACTACTCAGTGCATATATGAAAATATGTCAACAAAACGAAGGTTTATTAAACACTGAGTTGAGCAGCATGAAGATTACAATAATAAAACAATAAACCTCTTCTTTACTTTTGATTAAAATTACTGATATATATTTCAGTAGCAAAGCTACCATCTTCAGAGTACAATAAATCAGAGCAGAAAACAAATCTTATAACTACAAATATGATACAAAATACCAAAACAATCTCCAATCAAATCATAGAGTTTGAGGTAGGTGGAGCCAAGAACTAAAAAGTGAGATTAAGTGAAAACAATAGGTAAACTTGATTAAAGTTATGCAAAAAAAATTATCTAACGGAGACATACGTTATGCAAAACCAAAAGGAATCAAGTCAAATATTAGAGTTTGAGGTGGGCGGAGCTAATAACTAAAGTATAATAATACAGTAAAACCACAGGCAGAACTAATCAGTTCAGTTTAATAAAGGGTTATCTAGAGGAGACAGATCAAAATTTGATGAATATTTTTTGTGTTTTTTCATGAATATAGCTTCTGAAATGTTCAATTGACTATAATAGTTACAGTTCTTCAACAATTTCTAATAATTTTTCTAAATTTTATGTCCTGTTTCACGGTGGTGGTGAGCTAGAGCGGATTTCAATATATTTTTGCATTTGATATGATGAAAATGTTCTTTGAATCCAGTCCCAATATTTTTCTTCGTTCGGTTATTTGACTTGATTCCTTTTGGTTTCGCATTTTGTGTGTCTCCTGTAGATAATCTTTTTTGCATAACTTTAATTAGGTTTACCTATTGTTTTCACTTAATCTTACTTTGTAGTTTTTGGCTCCACCCACCTGAAACCCTATGATTTGATTGGATATGGTTTTGGTATTCTGTATCATGTTTGTAGTTATAAGATTTGTTTTCTGCTCTGATTTATTGTACTCTGAAGATGGTAGCTTTGCTGCTGAAACGTACATAAATAATTTTAATGAAAAGTGAAGCAAAGGTTTATTGTTTTATTATAGTAATCTTCACGTAGTTCAACTTAGTGTTCACTAACTCATGTTTTAATTAATCTATCTGGACTTTGTAACTGAGTTTGATCAGGTCATCTTCTTTTATCACTTAATCTTTCGTTCAGTCTTGTGGCGAGAAACCTCAAAACTGTGGTTGAACTTCCATCCGAAATATGTAGTCTTGAGTGAAATAAGAAGACCTGAGCGACCATGGATATAAGAGCCCGAATATATTATACCTCAAACCACGCTACAATATTAAATCCAGACGTGATAGTCAAGGTTCGAATCCTCGTTAGTATAGTTTCAATATAAAATGAAAATAGTCGCTACCTTATTTTTAAACAAATACTTAAAAAACGGAAGAATCATCTAGATGAAGAAAGCGCATTTTTGACAGCTCATGAATGCTTGTTACTTCAGATATTTCGCAAATTACCATCTCTCACAATTACTGAGCTTGAAATCAAGCAGTTTGGGCAAACTTACGAAACAGCAGCTTCCATTTAGTACTAGTTTCAAGTTGACTATTTGATAGGTACATAATTTATGCATGTACAAACTCAAAAGTACCTTTTAATCTTCATTGTTTGGTTATTGACTGACGGGAGGACAAGTGCTGTACCTTAAAATGATAATTTGATCTTGATCAAAGCTATATGAAAAAAATACACCAAAAGTAAACAAATTTTCATCCAATAATAACAATTCATTCTAATAAGCTTCAAATTCGCGTCAAACAAGTCATTGAATGAATCTCGGACCGATTTGACAAATGTACATAATAATAGTGACACCCGCGGCTAAAGTTGTAACTAAATTTTTATCTACTTGAATAAACTTTAGTTGCCATATCCCTAATGTCATATATATCTATGGGCATTGTTTCACTTGAAACAAGTAATTGAATAATTTAATCTTTCACAATCACTGAGCTTGAATTGAAGCAATTTGTGCAAATCTACAAAACAGCAGCTTTTATTTAGTACCAGTTTCAAGTCTGTAAATAGTATAGTTGCTGAATTCAGCGTCACGCCAGCCAGCCAAAGTGAATATAATAGCGCTTTTTTTCGAAAACTGCGCAAAAAATACATATTGAATATGTTATTCAACAAAAATTGCGGTACCTCGCGGCTGGTAGGGTCGTTGACTTTGGCGTCGTTGTTGAAATTGCTTGGGCGCCAATGCGGTCAGTAACGCAACTTCTAAAGACGGACGGCTGGATAGCTCAAAGGGAAGGGTTAGGGTTTTCAAAAGGATAATCAGGAGATAGGTGTCACTAAGAGATTAATCTACACACAAATAACGGAGATGGTGAATGTACAACATACATTTTTTGTGGAAATTAGCACTGGTGACAGAATAGCTGAAGGCTGACGGCGATGTGACGACTGTACAAGACACTCAACACTAGCGGTTCGCAGTACGGACCCAGGCGGTCGAAGACGGCGAGGAAATTTAAAACAAATAGTCTCCGACGTTTTCGGAATCGAGAAGCGGTTCCCAAACAATGATTCAACTTTGAAATCGTCTTCAATTTCAACGCTTGGGAAACCAGAATGATTTCCGAGCGGTGACTCTACGTTAATTTTTAGATCATGACGATATGGAAAAGTACTTTCAGTCGTCTATGAGACTGAACATCATTATTTTTCTACGAGGCAGTGGACATAGTTAATTGTGATTGTTTGACAAATAAACCATCAAGAGAACAATGTTGTTTTATCATGTTGGCGAAACAATAAAAAAATATTCTCAGAAGCAGTCTGATAAGTACTTACCCAAATAGGGTTAATCAGATTAGATATTTAATAATAATTTATCTATAAGTATGGTCTTTGAGGGTAAATTGGGCCCCTCGATTAGATTGCATTTTTATTACATCAAGTAAAAACAAATAGAAGTAATATTAAAAACATATGTCGCAACACATAAAAGATAATACATGGAAACAAATGCCACAAAAATAATATAAAACAAAATGAAAGACAATAACTTTCCTCAACTTGAAACGAAAACGAAATGGAATCCTTGAATGTTTCTTTAAAGGGAAACAAAAGATAGTACACGTGATACTAATGACACTGTATAAATCACAAGTAAAAACAGTAGGCAACGAACGACCCCAGAGGACGTCATCCAGAATTTATCTCGGAGTCTGGCGCATCTAGAACGATTACGTGGATTGAATCAGCAATGGCAAAACCGGAAGTGCGGGTCAATTGTTATCGGAAATCGATATTAATAATATGAGCGAATCACGGATTAGCAGAAAGAATGAACAGATATTATGACCTTATTTTATGTTGCCGAAATGGGACAGAAGACTATTTCATCAATATATTGAATAATATTTTTTAGGGTTTTACTGTAATATAAGGAAAGCCGATTGAAGTGCATTCGTTGGTCTGCTATTATTAACTTTGATGTCCGACTAGTTTATTATTTTTGTCATAATAACACTGATTCCAGGGTAATTACTTAACATATAATACCCGAGGGCATTATTTTGAGAAATAACAAACAAGTTTCCTAGTTACAGCAAGTAACTAGAGTAATTTCTCTGACAGAAATCACAATGACAGGACATACATTGCTAAAAATTTTGATTGAAATACAACAAAAGTCGGACATTGAACAATGAAGGCACCACGGGAGTTGAACAGACAATAATGCCTACGGTCAACGTACACACCTAGGGCCAGAGGCCCTCGGAAAGTACACTGTTGACCTCAGGCATTATTGTCCTTTTAACACTCTTGATACCTTAATTGCTATAAAACGTTCTAGAATGGTCCTGAATTATTCAAAACACTTGAGAATACTTCTAAACGTTAAACAATGCTCCAAAATGCTTTAGAATGCTGCCAGAAGACATTAGTAAGTTGTAGAACGCCTCGGAACGTTATAAAATGTTTCAGAATGTTCGGGAATGCTTCTGAATTATTTAGAATCCTTGAGAAGACTCTAGGACGTTCTAGAATGCTGTACAATGTTTCCAAATATTTTAGAACTCTTTGGAATGTTGTACAATATTTTAAAATGCTATAGAATGTTTTATAATACTTCAGGACATTAAAATTGACCCAGTTCTCGAAAAGGTTCGTCATCATTGCTCTAGAGATATTCCTACACTATTTTTGGACAAGTAAAGATACTAACATCAACAGTTCTTGAATAATAGTGAATGTACTGTCATATTCAACTATGAAGCATCACATATACTATATTTAAGCACAGAAGTGAGAATTAAATTTAATTTTTCTTGTTTATATCAGTAGTTTGAAAATTTAATTCTTTCCAAATAAATAGCTCGTTCCGAAAGTCTCCTGTTGGTTGTAAAAGTTTAAGTATCATGTATAAAAGAATAATTTTGTGGTGAAAATATTAAATAAATTATGTTTTATGAGATAGCATGCTATAATATAAGTTTTATTGGCACTTATGGGTCGTCTCCAAGCAATATGTGACGTCAAGGCAATATTGTTGTATTAAAGACCTATTTATAATGAGACCGCACTGCCAATGCCACTACCAATGTCCGATACATTGAAAATGGAGCACGTAAATAACAATCTTTTTTGCAGCTACTTTTTAGCTGCCAGTAAACAATAATCCAGATGACCGAATCAAAAATGCACTTAATGCAAATGTAGTCATAAGTTAGAAGCCCTTAATTTCAATTTTCATCTGAAAATTCTATATTCCTTTTCTAAGTAATCTTCTGCTCATATAATTATTCATTGTGCAAACAGTTTTCTCCAAGTTACGATATAAAAAGGTAGACTTCACCGGAAACGCGTGTATTTGTCTGCGGTGACGTCATATCCGACGTAGAGTCCTATCTCACACATAAATCATTTGAATACGACCAGTATTAAAACTTGGAACGAAGTAATAATAATTAATTTTCCTTTGGTTCCCAAAGGGTTAATTTTAAGCTGTGAGCAGTTTATGCTAATATACTGCATAATTTTCAACCGAATTTGATTGTTGCAATCTGTGCTTACTCTAAATTACGACTAATTTCAATTGTATCCTTTCATTAATAATCCATACATTTTTCAGAATTTTATTTCATAAAAACGAATTTTGATTCTAAATTCTTTGACCAAGGATCTTCTTCGGAGAACAATGATACAAAATAAAACAAGGCAAGTAACTAGATACTAAAAATATACAGAATACTAGATGTGATAACGTGAATATCACACCTAAACAAAAAGAATTAAATCCTCTGGCATTCATCCAAGGCTTGAGGGAAACCACGTGAAAACCCCAAACAGAGGCATATGTCCTACTTGGTACAGCTCCGCACACATCCCAAATCTCAAAATATACGACATTTCAACACGACAGCGTAGCGCTACTCTTTGCTATTGGTTTGGCTCACAACTGCAGTGTCAAATAGTCTTCAGTGTACTTTATAATCCAAAATATACACAGAACTACACCAACTAAAACATAATCATTATATATGTGTGTTATTGATTACAGAAAGCCAAACATTTGATAATTCAAAACCATCAGTATGTTTGAAGTTATTTGGATGTTTAAGTATCTCAGTTGCTTCTCTGACCAATCTACCATAAATCGATGAGCATCTTGTGACTATTCTTATCTCTTCAAATTTGATGTCATGCAAAAGCTCGATGGCATGATCAGCTACAGAAGATTTATTTGAATGGTTTGATCTTATGCATCTCCTATGTTCAGCAATGCGAGTGTTCACAGTTCGGCCAGTCTGTCCAACGTAGACTTTCCCACAGATACAATGGATCTTATAAATGCCCGAAGATTGTAGGGGAATCACGTCCTTTACAGGTCTCATGAACTGCTTGATTTTCATTACCGGAGCAAAGGAAAGTTTCAAATAATATCTTGACAAGATCCTTCCGATCTTCTCTAAAACATTGCTCACTTAAGGTAAAGAGACATTATTTCAACTCACGCTAGTATCCCCACCAGTAGCATTGGTAGACTTGGGTCAAAGAGCCTTTTTAATGGAGCGATTTTCCAGAAGAATAGCTTCAATTATCACTTCATTAAAAAGGCTCTTCGACCCAAGTCCACCAATGCTACTGTTGAGGATACTAGCGTAAGTAAAAATAATGGCTGGTACCACAAGCTCTGTTTTTGACTATACTAGCAGTGTTATTTTAAGAAGCGTTTTAAGGTAATATAAATATTTCAAGCTATTTTAAAGAAAATATTCAAACAAATTTTGTAGACATATGTGTTTTCCGTAATTTGTATCTGAAGATTATTTTTTAAAGTATTTGGGAAAATTCTAATTGCGTTAAAACACATCTTGAAACAACGCTCTTAGTAGCGCCAAAAACAGAGCTCGTGGTACCAGCCAATGTCTCTTTACCTTAAGTGAGCAATGTTTCAGAGAAGATTATTTGAAACTTTCCTTCGCTCCGGTAAGGAAAATCAAGCAGTTCAT
Source organism: Dromius quadrimaculatus (assembly GCA_963989225.1). Classification (NCBI taxonomy): domain Eukaryota; kingdom Metazoa; phylum Arthropoda; class Insecta; order Coleoptera; family Carabidae; genus Dromius; species Dromius quadrimaculatus. The sequence continues at coordinate 48,312,348 of OZ022332.1, read as the reverse complement.
GAGACCTGTAAAGGACGTGATGCCTCTACAATCTTCGGGCATTTATAAGATCCCTTGTACCTGTGGGAAAGTCTACGTTGGACAGACTGGCCGAACTGTGAACACTCGCCTTGCTGAACATAGGAGATGCATAAGATTAAACCATCCAAATAAATCTTCTGTAGCTGATCATGCAATCGAGTTTTTGCATGACATCAAATTTGAAGAGATAAGAATAGTCACAAGATGCTCATCGATTCATGGTAGATTGGTCAGAGAAGCAATTGAGATATTCAAACATCCATAACTTTAACCATACTGATGGCTTTTAATGATCAAATGTTTGGCTTTCTGTAATCAATAACATATATATAATGACTTTATTTCAGTTGGTGTAGTTCTGTGTATATTTTGGATTATAAAGTACACTGAAGACTTTTTGACACTGCAGTTGTGAGCCAAACCAATAGCAAAGAGTAGCGCTACGTTGTCTTGTTGAAATGTCGTGTATTTTGTGATTTAGGATGTGTGCGGAGCTGTACCAAGTAGGACATATTCGTCTGTTTGGGGTTTTATCGTGATTTTCCTCAAGCCTTGGGTGAATGCCAGAGGATTTTATTGTTTTTGTTTAGGTGTGATATCCACGTTATCATATCTAGAATTCTGTACATTCTTAGTATCTAGTTACTTGTCTTGTTTTGTTTTTTATCATTGTTTTCTGAAGAAGATTCTTGGTCAAAGGATCGAAACATCAAAGTTTCTAATAAATATACAGAATTTAAAATCAAAAGTCGTTTTTATTGTATCCTTTTATGTTCAACCAATATAATTTTAACGCTCAATTGACTTTGAACTGATGAAAATTTGTCTGATAAGTTCCAGGGTTGTGCTAGAATAGTATATTTTACAACAAGCATTTCAAACATGTTGAAGACTATACTTTCTCTAACAAGATTTTGGAAGAATGAAATTCCTTCGTTTAAAGGATAGCCTCAAATCAATATGAAGGAATTGTTATGTTTGTTTTTCAAATTCGTTTCTTAGTGTCAATTCAAATCAAAATCACTATATCAGATTACAAATTATCGGGTTACAAACGTTTTAAGCTATGAACGATTGAAGCTCAGATCAGTCGCTGGCTAGAGAGTCGAAGAAGTGTACTAACGTACATCATAAGCAAATTTGATACTAGGAAATCATTTGTGAAATTCTACGTTGAATATTACATATTCAGGTTCTTATGAAAAAAGAAAAAATAGATTTATAATAGGGAATATGCATGAAATTTAAACTTGGTTCAAATATTTTTATTCCAAATTTTTATTGGCCTTTATTTTGGTAGTCAATATCTTTTCAATTGCTTAAAATTAATAAATAGAAGTGCAAATTTAGCGAGGGAAATTCAAAGTTCTAAAACGCAGCACCATTGGTTGAAGCGAAACGTGACGTCAAATACTATGCCAACAAGTGCGCACTGCTTACATTTGTATGGCATTGCTGGCTTTTAATTAGAAAACATAGTAATAACGTGTGTTGTAAATTCATTTATTGTTTAAGTGTAGTTTTAGCATCCTAGTGAGATTATAAATCATTTAAGACAGTGGTTTTGTAAAAGCACAATCGGATAATCTGTCAAGAATAGATCCATTCATGATGTCGTCTTATTTTCTTTCAAATCCAAATTTTACGTCCGCTGAAGTGAAAAGAGTGAATACTGCAAAGTAATTATTCAATAATAACACATTATGTACGCTATTTTAATAAATACAATTCGAAATATGATGAGCAGTGAACATAACCTATAATTTTTGTCTATTTCGAAACGAGCAAATGTTAAACGAATCCGCATACATACACTGTATTTTATTGCTAAAACTATTCACATGTAATGTTAATGATCTGTCAAATTTATTATGATACTTCATCTCTTCTGATAACCTTACATCATTTCTTACGTATTTTAAAACCTGTCTGGATTAGAAAAAAGACTGTATCAAGTACATTTCTGATAGTATTTTGCATTCAGGCACAATACAATACTTATAAACTGATTTTTGTCCTCTTTTAATGCTGAAATAGGTTGAAAACGAAAACACCTGTAGTAAACAATGGACTGTAATGTCATTGGACATGTTATTTGACGTCATCCATAGAGCGCGCGAAAATGGTGGCGTTTAAACAGCTCAAAATTATTATCAATTTTAAATATTTTTTTAAACTTGATTACTGCATTTTAAAACATAATTTATATTTTTTACTATGTTATAACGACGTAAACAGTGAATAAAAAATTTAAAATAAATTCATCAATATAACCTATTTTTTTATATCATTTCAATACAAAAACAATATTTTATCAATCTAACTCCCGAAAAATAAGACTATTAAAATACAGCTCCTATTATAATCGAAACCGTGTGTGACAGATCGTTCCCATTTAGAAAAACTTCCGATGTAAATCAAAAGCGCTATAAATGCCAGCAGGACATCAAAATCACATTAGTTCGGATAAAACGTCTCTTCTACGTGACCAAAATTCAGTATCGCGTCGTTATATACCCTTCAATCGAACCAAATCGAAATATCAGTGTCATATCGACTGGACACAATCGTATAAACTAATCTAAACTGACCTGAAAAACGACGTTTTTCCAGCTTATTTTCTTTAAAGTTGTAGAAAACTGTCCAGCGAATACAGGATAAGCTTCTGCTGCGACAGCAAAAAAATATTGGATTTATTACTTATTGTTGAACAACATACATTTATACGAAAATATAGGAGATATACATGTGTCGTTTGAAATTTGCAACTTAACGTTAGATAACAACACCAACATAACTAATTTTCTTGTTACTGTTCCTTAATGTCAAGTTGTAAAGTTTTACAACTTTGTTACCGCACTAATGTCATATATTACAAGAATTCAAATCTCTACTGTATCGTCTTTTGCCTCTATTAAAATAACGCTTCATATGATGCTTTATGCTCCCTGATCGAATTTACGATTGTTGTTAGCGCATTTTTTGGAAAAAAGCGCTATTATATTCACTTTGGCTGTCTGGCTGGCTGGCGTGACGCTGGATTCTCAGCAACTATACTATTTACAGACTTGAAACAGGTACTAAATAAAAGCTGCTGTTTCGTGGATTTGCACAAATTGCTTTAATTCAAGCTCAGTGATTGTGGAAGATTAAATTATTCAATTACTTGTTTCAAGTGGAACAATGCCCATAGATATATATGACATTAGGGATATGGCAACTAAAATTTATTAAAGTAGATAAGAATTTAGTTACAACTTTCGCCGCCGGTGTCACTATTATTATGTACAGTTGTCAAATCTGTCCAAGATTCATTCAATGACTTGTTTGACGCAAATTTGAAGCTTATTAGAATGAATCACTATTATTGGTTGAGAATTTGTTTAATTTTGGTGTATTTTTTCTATATAGCTTTGATAAAGAGCAAATTTTAATTTTAAGGTACAGCACTTGACCTTCTGTCAGTAAATAACTAAACAATGAGGGATAAAAAGTATTTTTGAGTTTGTACATGCATAAATTATGTACCTATCAAATAGTCAACTTGAAACTAGTACTAAATGGAAGTTGCTGTTTCGTAAGTTTGCCAAAACTGCTTGATTTCAAGCCCAGTAATTGTGAGAGATGGTAATTTGCGAAATCTCTGAGGTAACAAGCATTCATGAGCTGTCAAAAATGCGCTTTCATCATCTAGATGATTCTTCTATTTTTTTTTTCTGACCCGGACAGGACATTAAACGGTACCCTGGTTTTGTTTTATTATTCTAATAAAGCTGTTATCAGTCAATTAAAATGAAAGCAAGGAACATTGTTTCAAATAAACACCTAGAACAGCGCTTAAACTAATTAATTCCATTTCAGATAAAAATAAAAGTATTTAAAATTCTGGTCATATTATCAGCAGACGCAAGAATTTTAATGAAAAAAGGTCATTTATTCTTCGGATAAATTTTTAGAGCGAATACAAAAATCTTAAGGACATTAACAAAAGATAATTAAAAACGCAATTAGCACGGTTGAAATACAAGCTGAATAAATTTCTCGGAGATATTTACAGAAAAGTTGAAATCATTTGCAAATGTCTTCAGAGCCATTGAAATGTATTTAGACGAAAAGCGAGCGAAAATGGAGAAATATAAAACGAATAAAGGACAAAAGGAGATAGACAGTTGAGAAAATCATCAGGAGTATAAATCGCGGAACGTTTCGCAGATTTTCAACTGTTTATTCGCTGTGATAATACGAGTTTAACACACTTTAGTGCTCTTCTGATCTTTTCATCGTTTCTGTTACAATTTTAAGCTAAGAGAGTTAAATGAGAATAGAAAATTATTATTCCTCAAATATAACAATCAAGAAGATGGATTTCAAAAAGATCTTGCGATTATTTCATTATCATTGAAACTGCGTCATAAAAGTCGCCAACGAGAGAAATATTAAGACGAGGAAGAAATTGTTGTTTCTTTTATTAATAATTTCATGTCAATCATATTTAAGGCAAGTTTCGATCCAGGGTGTTGTCAACTGTCAGATGAAAACATGTGTTTAAAGTTGACGCATGCGCTATTAGTTGTTTCGTACGTAAACATAACATAAAGTTGAATTTATCTCAACTTTACATTTTCATTACGTAGCTCTTATGTCAATACATAAACATTTATTTTAGATATCAGAGTTAAATTAGCCATCATATTATTCAATTCATTTTTGTGAAGTGACTGAGAGCTACTTTTAATTGGTGAGTTTGTCTTTCATTGAATTTTATGAGTTTGGTATGTTTAACGTCACATGTAGTGGCGTTACGCTAAGTGTGCGTGAGGTATGATTCTTTTCCTTTGGAGTGTTGGTATCCTTAGCTACCTGAGGTACCAATGCCATCAGTGCTCGCACCTTGACAGTGTGACGATGGCACCCAACTACCTGGATCTTTAATCCCCTACTCGAACTCGGCACCGACGATTCCCAACTCGGTACATTTACAGGTAGTATCTGCTGATGACTCCCCAACTCGGCACATACGAATGTCTTAGATACATGCAGCTATACCCAACTCGGCACACTTGCAGATAGTTTTTAATGATAATAAAATGACTTAGGTATCTGAACAAAAGGAAAACTAGGCATTCTAGTGTTTCAAAATGAAATAAAAACAATTTTATAGTTAATTTTTTACTATAAATGATATTTTCAAATGATATTTCAGCGCGATAGTGGATCAACCAATGCTTTGCACATTCGATCAACACAGCGTCACTTCACTCCACCAGAAATAATTTTCGTATTCAATTTCACTGAATTTATCCGTAGTGTTCTACCACATTGCGTTGGCTAGTTATATCGCGCATTGACTTCTTTGATATTATTGAGTAAACTGTTACCTACTAAACAAAACATTTCAATTTATATTTTTTTTAGATGATAGCTGACAATAGTGGTGGGTTTTTCTGCTAACACCTGTTTAAGATGTGCCGAGTTGGTAATAAGGATTACCACCAATCTTTGATTGATGTCCCATTGGGAGATTAAATGTGCCGAGTTGGGGTGTGCCCCTCGGCACTATACTATGGATTATGAGTAATGACTCAATATTTTTACCTGAGTGAGATTTCGATACAACACCCTTCTCGGCTGTCTCGGGCTCAAGTCCTGTCCCTCAGGCGCGCGCAGCGTTATTCGGTAATATTCAGAGATGTTTTTCAAAAGCGCGAACGTAGTGAGCTAGCCTACAATCATTGTTATAGACTGTATTTCAGCACAACATAAGTGATTCTAAAGTTTTACTTATAAAACTGAGGCCCATTTGCATGAAGCATTGTTAACTTTAACAGTCAAATGTTTGATCACGTGTTTCTAAACTGATTTTTTTGACATCTGAATAAAAGTTATGATATTCTCATATATAATGTCTAAACAAATGCAATTTTTAATCGTCATTTGAACGTTAGAAACAAGTTATTTATTCACACGATCTGTTTTTCTCCAGATAAACGTCAATGAAAAAATTGAAGAATCATCTAGATGATGAAAGCGCATTTTTGACAGCTCATGAATGCTTGTTACTTCAGAGACTTCGCAAATTACCATCTCCCACAATTACTTAGCTTGAAATCAAGCAGTTTGGACAAACTCACGAAACAGCAGCTTCCATTTAGTACTAGTTTCATGTTGACTATTTGATAGGTACATAATTTATGCATGTACATACTCAAAAATACTTTTTATTCTTCATTATTTAGTTATTGACTGACGGGAGGACAAGTGCTGTACCTTAAAATAATAATTTGATTTTTATCAAAGCTACATAAAAAAATACACCAGGAGTAAACTAATTTTCATCCAATAATAATAATTCATTCTAATAAGCTTCAAATTCGCGTCAAACAAGTCATTGAATGAATCCCGGACAGATTTGACAACTTTACATAATAATAGTGACACACACGGCTAAAGTTGTAACTAAATTTTTATCTACTTGAATAAACTTTAGTTGGCATATCCCTAATGTCATATATATCTATGGGCGTTGTTTCACTTGAAACAAGTAATTGAATAATTTAATCTTCCACAATCACTGAGCTTGAATTAAAGCAATTTGTGCAAACCTACGAAACAGCAGCTTTCATTTAGTACCAGTTTCAAGTCTGTAAATAGTATAGTTGCTGAGAACTCAGCGTCACGCCAGCCAGCCAGCCAGCCAGCCAGACAGCCAAAGTGAATATAATAGCGCTTTTTTCCAAAAAATGCGCTAAAGATGCGCTAAAAATCGAGTCAACAGCATGTCAACTGACAACCTGTTAATTATTTTTATGCAACTGATCCTAAATCTTCCAGGGTGATCGTGAGTTTATTTAAAATTGACAGTGCCGAGTTCATGTGCGCTCCGCGCTAATCGGCTTAGCATCGGTGGCGAGTTCATGTTCTTTGTGCCGAATTCGTGTACGCACCATTGTACTTTGTGTTATTGCAGCAACAGTGTTGTTCCAAGAGTGGATAAATCAACCAACATGCGCGTATCGGAGACATCGGTACGGCATTACGGTACTGATAGCCATCCGTAGGTTTCGTCCAACGTGAGATAAACAGTACCAGTAACTTAGCTATCTAGGAGTTAGTACCACCAGTGTCACATTATTTTGTCGGTGTTGCGCTGTGCGCGAGTTGGTAAATCTATCAGCTCGCGTGTGTCGCGGGTGTTTAATCACGCGTTATTGGAAAGCGAAAGCTTGTAGAGGGATAAGTCACTTCATTTACTTGTGAATTTGATACACTAACAATACATTTGAATTAGTTGGCTTGAAGAGCTTACTTGAAACGATTTAAAGGTAAATTGTTCGAAGAGCTGGTTGATGAACGAAAACGGTTTAAGTAAAGTGCTCAGTGAGCTGGTTGAACAACGACCTCTCCAGTCACTTAAATCTAATCTTAACAAATCAAAAATATTGAATATTATTGGAGAATTCAAAATGAAATTGGGGTGGCTTTCATTTTATGGGTGGTCAAGTTCACAAAAGAGAATATGAGAGTGGCCTCGACCTTTGGGTGGTCAAGTTCACAGAAGGGAATATTAGTTAACGAAACATGTCCAAAGCAAAATTTATGTAAGGCAAAGTTAAATAGGCTAGCACATGTTGTAAACATTAAAATTTGTGGAACTTGAAGATCATTGTACGTTCATTTTTATATGCTTTCTGTTCTAGTGGTCAGAGCTAGGGTTGCATTAATACCAGTTTACCACTTTTATATATTCATGCCCATAGTTGGGTTCGAACCCAAATTTCTGGACGCTACCATAACACGCTTGACCAGCGGTGCTTCATATTTATTATTCAATAAATAACCAAGCAACAAATTCATGATTCCATACATCCCCTTTAAGATTTAAAGTATAGAAGATAACTCGTAAAGGTCTTCATCTCCCTAGGGCTTTTACCCTCTCAATATATGTTTGTGTATGTTGGTATGTTTGTATAGGTGGTTTTTGCGTTACCACTACAAACATGCACACAGACAAACTGAACAAATGACTAAATCGACGTACGTGAGTAATGAGTTAGGTTGTACGACATGCAGAAGCATTGTACTACGTATGAGTTACAATCCTAAAGGATAGGGTTACAGATTGGTGCACATGTAGCTATAATGCTGAAAAATTGCAGTGGAAATAGTTATACGATGGAAGACTACAGCAAAACTAATACCTCCCTTATTTCTGTCAACAATAAATATAAACAAAATTTCTACTGTTGCTTCCAGAATATTCCAAATGTCGTGACACAAATGATTCTCCCTAATGATGATAAGTGCTTCTTCGTCCCCAAGGGTCCATTACCCAGGTCTAAACACCATTCAGGGCCAGCACATGACCCTTCGCATTCGTACCCTCCATTAGGTCTTATCTCACTCGCTCAGATTTGAGTTGGGGTGTTTAAAACTAGATTTAAATTTATGGAAAAGTGCTTCCCGTAATGAGACTGAAAATGTGTTATATACAAGTTGAAATTCAATTTGCGAAATGTCATTTCGTTGATATTTTTGATAAAGAAGAGGGAAAAATTTAAATTGAAATTTATTATATTATAAATTATTATTACTTCTCGTCGCTGATAAGGGAGGGGATACTGCATTCATGCGATAAGTTGGTAATTGAATTTTTAATTCCGATAACGTCACGTGACAGACGTAACACTGTTATTAGTCAAGCACCGCTGTGACGTCATTACGCATGTTGAGGACCAGAAATTAAATAATTCGACCTAAAATGAGTTCTGATGTGTTTTGATTTGGAATCGAGATTTTCTTTTGCTGACTATGCTATAGCTGAGCACCAACGTGCGTAATGACGTCACAGCAATCCTTCCGAAATCACTAATTATTGATTTATGATTGATTTATCCGAACTTAAATGAATTCACTTAGCTCAGTTGCATCACAGCAAATTTTAATAACAACGTTAAGATAAAATATTGATTTTGGTCAAGTTTATGAAGCTATATACTAAATAAATACGTGCCTGTATGTATGTATTCTTATCCACAAAGATCTCGGATCACGTCGCCTCTGGAACCACCTACGGACCTGGTTATGTCCTACATAAAACACACTCACACCCACACATAGCAAAGTAGTGCTTCTGTATATCGCTCCTGTTTTTATGTCGCCACAATTTATAGCATAGAAGCTGAATTCAAATATGCAATGTCAAGTAAAATGAAGTGGTTGAAGCTTTTTTCAGTTTTTAGCGATTAAAAGAGGTTTGAAATAAAATGACGAACAAAATTGAAGTCCCTGATCATCAGTATCGACAATAATTGGCATAACTTTGATTAGATTTTATTTATTTTCACTTTATCTTGCATTATAGTTCTTGGCTCCGCCCACCTTAGACCCTATGATTTGATTGGATATTCCTTTGGCCAAAATACAGAGCTTGAAGTAGGTGGAGCTAAGAACTACAATTAAATTATAAAGGAAACTACAGGGAGAACTGATCAATGCAATTTAATGAAGGGTTATCTAGAAGAGACAGATCGAAACTCAATAAATAATTTAACCTCTGAATTTTTTTTGGACTTGATTTCTTTTTGGTCTTACATTACTTATGTCTACTTTAGATAATCTTTTTTGCATAACTTTAATTAAATTCACCTATTGTTTTCACTTAATTTTACTTTGTAGTTCTTGGCTCCACCCACCTCAAATTCTATGATTTGATTGGATATGGTTTTGGTATTTTGTATCATGTTTGTAGTTATAAGATTTGTTTTCTGCTCTGATTTATTGTACTCTGAAGATGGTAGCTTTGCTACTGAAATGTACATAAGTAATTTTAATAAAAAGTGGGGAAAAAGTTTTATTGTTTTATTATAACATTAGGAATTTAATAATGAATAACGATAAAAATGCAAATAACAAAATTCCCTTCTAAATATTCATTTCTCTCGTATGTCCGGCCTTCAGATAATTCCCTAAGGATCTCAATCTTCCTGCGTGATATGTGGAAAGGTGCGGCTGACCGCCTGGAATGCGACGGGATTCCAGAGCATCTATTCCAGACCCGAATAACCTGAATAACGTATCACACGGGATAGGAGGATATTAAAAGCAATGAGTCGAACATGGCTACATAAAGATAGCTATTACGTCAGAATGGGTCAAATTCAAGTGTGAACGAAGATGTAATGGGAATTTTTACCAATCATTTCATTCGGGATAAATGTGTATGAGTAATTATTATTCATTTCTTATTGAGACCATACCTCCTCAAATTACAATAACATATGTTCTTGCATAAAGCACAGGCATAAATTTAAAGCGAATCTTATCAGTGAGTAATTAGTGCTGTACGTCTGCCATAACATTGTAACATGTAAGCTCTGTTCAGCAAAAGCTCAGGCCAACTTCTCCAGCTTAAAGCTGTGCTTGCATGTAACTAAATTAGCTTGGAGTCGAATGACTTCCTGACGGAGAATAGAGTCATCTTCTCAAGTGTATATTAGAGAATTGTATGTTAATATGAGTTGACGAATTATCTAGATTCTATTGTAACATTTACTGAAGAAGAGAATGTCAGAGATCAATTCTTCATACGAGTAAAGTTCTCTGAGTTGCTGGTAAATGACGTCAATTTTTATCCTATTTGAATTTCATTGCAACTGAAACTTTTCTCAATAGGAATCATATATTTTACCTCTCCGGAATAGACAGCTTGATTCTCATTTTTATTTCACCATGAAAATATTCACATTTGATTGAATCAGTTTCTAGATTGATTTAAATTGCTTTTAAAACGCTTAAAATCAAAAATAAATTGAAATTCATTAAGATTTTTACTGCAATTTTACTATATGCCTAAGATTGAATTTGAATGTTTAATATTTGATGGTATTCCACTTATTTTTTCAGATAGCTAGTACATTTCTCACAAATTAAATTGTCTACAAGTTCATTGCATTTTCGTATATAACAGCTGCGGGAGTTTGAATCTATGCTGCCATCTGTAAACGTTGAATGAACTAATTATTATTTTCGAACTTCAAGAGAATCTCATTCAACGATTTATTTAAGGAGGAGAGTGAAATACTGAATGAAACTAAATTCTTAAATAATTAATTTAGTGCATTCAATTGATGCCATAGTTCTGAAAGCTTCTTATCTTACAGAACAGAAATCACATAGCCTACAAATGTGATAAAACTGAATTTGGTTAATGAATTAATATTTTGAAATACTAGCTGCAATATTACATATGTCTTGTTTGTGAAACAAATCGATTCACTGATGCAAACATTATTGAAATGACCCGAGTGTGAAGTTTATAATAATTATGAGTATGAGTACTTTATGAACTATCAACCAATCACAAGCTGCTGGTTTCACTTTGTAGCTGTGTTAATGAACGCAATTTATGTAGGTACTTACAATAACGTTGGGCTCATTTTGTTGATAGAAATAGATGGACACTCACCTGGAACAAAGAATAAAATATTAATATTGTTCTTAGCTTGTATGCTTATACACAATTCTATGTTTTAATTACATCGGGGTTGTCGTAAAATTAATTGATAAATATGAAATAATTTTGGGGACTAGTTCCATGTATCCATACATTTAATTCAAGAACATTCAGTCATTTTTCGATATTCTCATAATGAAGAGGAGGTTGACTGCCTCCAAGAGGGAACTACTAGTACTAAAGTACATTTACATTTCAAAAATAAATTGTTCGTTGGAAGAATTATCATTCAATTAATAATACCCTATATGGCCTGACCCATAAGTCACTTGATACACCCTGCTAAACCAATATAACCCTAAAACCGTAGTATACATAAAACCTAGTTTCGAGTAAACAACCCTAGTCGCTTCCAAGGTCAAGCCTAACAGGAAGCGTGTACTGCACACATTTGCGTCACTTTAAAGTTTATCTGTGTGGTGCATTGTTTACTTTAATTATCTGAGTTTAACTAGCCATCATATTATTCAACTCAGTGTTGTGAAGTAGCTGAGAACTTCTACTAATTGATGAGTTTGTCTGTTATTGAGTTTTATGAATTTGGTATGTTTAGCGTCACATGTGGTGACGTTACGCTAAGTATTGGTATCCATCGGTGGAACGGCGGTGATTGTTGCCAACCGCATGTACTATGTATTATTGCGGCAACGGGGTTGTTCCAAGAGTGGATAAATCAACTAATCTGCGTGTGTACGGCATTACGGTATTAACAACCATCCGTAGATGTCGTCCAACGTGAAATTAAGAGCGCTAGTGACTTGGCTATCTGGGAGCTAGTACCACCGGAGCTACATTATTCTGTCGATGTTGCGCGGGAATATGTGTATGCCAACCGCATGTTCTGTGTGTTATTGCAGGCAGCGGGGTTGTTCCAAGAGTGGATAAATCGACCAACTAGTTTGTTTCGCGGGCATCGATGTTCGCGATGGTACTGGTTGCTATCTATTCGATAAATTCAACGGCCTATCTCTCAACTAGATATCCTATCCAACCTCTGAGGCAGATGTGTCATTTTTATATCCGTTCTAGTTACCTAAACTAAGCTTGAAATGCTCCGATGACGGGAAATTGCTATGTGCTAGTTTCTGGTGACTTCTCTCAGAGCATTGTGGCTCGAACTCATATTACTTCCAAGAGAATTTGGCTTAATTACGCCCTAACACCTGACGGCAGGGCCACCAACAGTCCATCAGTCAAACATAAGTTTTCTATACTTTCTACGTTTAGTATATTATATCTATTATCAATTATTAGCATCCCCTTATTATCAACACTACGATTCCCTCAACATAATAAATTATACTTTGGAAGAATATTAACAATTTCTTATAATACTTATAATATCGTGAAAATTGTGACAACAGTGCAAGCACCTTAGTCAATATGATAAAGTATGGTTTGTTGTTCAATATAATTATTATATATCATTTCTATAGCTTTACATTTAGTCACATATGAATATCAAGATATTTAATTTCACTTCGCTCATGTCTGATGATAAAATCCTGTTATTCATATAATAGTGCTTATTTTGCTTAGATTCTAAATTTCTTCTAGAACGTTCTAAGAGTCAGAGGTCACCTTTCTTCTAATTGGAGCTTTAATCTTCAAACGGAGCTAGAAGTCAGTCCTAACCATCTTTCCAGTCACTGGTTTGCTAAGTATCCTCGTAAGAGTATTTGACTAACCTATTGTAAATATATGTACTAAGTTAAGTTATAAATAAAACCAGGTTATTACAATGCCAGAGTTTTACTGAAGTCCCAAAAGAAACCCAATGTGTTGTTTTGTTGAATATCAACCAACCGCTCGGCACAAGATATTAAAACAATAGATATCAGACAAAAATCTATTGAAACGTAGCCTGAACTCTCTTTCGTGGGTTAATAATTCATTTTCACCTCTGTCTTCCATTTATTTCAACGGGCATAGCGGAGTAGCTCCACCAGATTTCAGGTAGCTATAATCTCATAGCTGAGTTGCTCCACCATCGATGACCTCAGGGATTAAAACAGTTCTGGGAGCTTGAAGGGCATGTCATTCTGTACAATGATACTTTATTCACAAAACATCAGATATTTTTTACAATGAAGAATGAGTTATCAGCCAACATAATATTACCGATACGAAGAAATCGCCTACTTTTTCTGGACTTAATAACTGGATGTCAAAAAATTGTTTTAAAAATTGGCTGCCAAAAGAATTACGTTCTTTGTACACTTGTCTTCAACCTAATGCTTAGTACTAGCTTAAAGTTGACTCTTTGATAGGTACATAATTTATACATGTACAAACTCAAAAATACCTTTTAATCTTCATTGTTTAGTTATTGACTGACGGGGGTCAAGTGTTGTACCTTAAAATGATAATTGGATCTTTATCAAAGCTATATAAAAAAAAATACACCAAAAGTAAACAAATTTTCAACAAATAATAATAATTCATTCTAATAAGCTTCAAATTCGCGTCAAACCAGTCATTGAATGAATCCCGGGCAGATTTGACAACTGTACATAATAATAGTGACACCCGTGGCAAAAGTTGTAACTAAATTTTTATCTACTTTAATAAATTTTAGTTGCCATATCCCTAATGTCATATATATCTATGGGCATTGTTTCATTAGAAACAAGTAATTGAATAATTTAATCTTCCACAATCACTGAGCTTGAATTAAAGCAATTTGTGCAAACCTACGAAATAGCAGCTTTTATTTAGTACCAGTTTTAAGTCTGTAAATAGTATAGTTGCTGGGAGCTAAGCGTCACGCCAGCCAAAATGAATATAATAGCGCTTTTTTCCAAAAAATGCCCTAAAAATTAACATATCTACTTCTTAAACCGCTAATTTATCCGCCATTCCTCTTTTAATCAACTTGACTTGCAATATGTTAGTACACCCCTCTTGAATTTAACGGCCGAATAGCTCATCTAACAAACTGAAACAAATTAAATTGATTCAATCAATTTGAAACTTTGGAGACTTTTCACCGAAACGAAAATTAATTGTTGGCAATTAAGGACGTGGCAAATTAATCAAAAGATAAAATTATAAACAAAATTCTTGCTTAAGATGGCGACAAAAGAATTCCTAATTTGCTAACAAGATACTGAAAGAGAAATATAAATACAGGTACTGTTTAATACAATTTCATTAGGAAGATATTAATTACCATTTTAATGAAAATTGTTTGTGGAAAGATCAAAAGGATTGCTTAAAATATATTTATTTACATTTTAACCCTCTCTTTATTTTCTCGTGTGAGGTAAGATAATGGAATTCATTGGAGCACCAAATAGGGAATAAGCATCAAATTTAAAGGTTCAAATAATTTTTTTTCCGAATTTATATTGGCCGAACTTTTGTACTTGACCATCATTTTGGTATTTAATATCTTTTTAATTGCTAAAAATTGATAAATAAAAATGCAAATTGAGCACGGGAAATTCAAAGTTCTAAAACGCAACACCATTGGTTAAAGCGAAATGTGACGTCAAATACTATGCCAACACGTGCGCACTGCTTACATTTGTATGGCATTGCAGGCTTTTGATTAGAAAACATAGTAATAACGTGTGTGTTGTAAATTCATTTATTGTTTAAGTGTAATTTTAGCATCCTAGTGAGATTATGAATCATTTAAGACAAAGTGGTTTTGTGAAAGCACAATCGGATAATCTGCCAAGAATAGATCCATTCATGATGTCGTCTTATTTTCTTTCAAATCCAAATTTTACGTCCGCTGAAGTAAAAAGAGTGAACACTGCAAAGTTATTACTCAATAATAACACATTATGTACGCTATTTTAATAAATAAAATCCGAAATATGATGAGCAGTAAACATAACCTATAATTTTTGTTTATTTTAAAACGAGCAAATGTTAAACGAAGTTGCATACATACACTGTATTTTATTGCTAAAACTAATCACATATAATGTTATTCATGACCTGTCAAATTTATTATGATACTTCATCTCTTCTGATAACCTTACATCATTTCATACGTATTCTAAAACCTGTCTGGATTGGAAAAAAGTCTTTACCAGATACATTTCTGATAGTATTTTGCATTCAGGCACAATGCAATATTTATAAATTGATTTTTGAGCTTTCTAATTACTGAAATAAGCTGAGAACGAGAACACCTGTAGTAAACAATGGACTGTAATGTCATTGGACATATTATTTGACGTCATCAATAGAGCACACGAAAATGGCGGCGTTTAAACAGCTCAAAATTATTCTCAATTTTAAATATTCTTTTGAACTTGATTACAGCACTTTTAAACATAATTTATATTTTTTACTATGTTATAACGATGTAATCAGTGAATTAAAAATATAAAATAAATTCATGAATATACCCTATTGACATTTAGTCAGCAGCTTCCATAGTGGTCGGCTGTATAATATGGCTAGAATGTAGCCGAAACTGTCGAGCTAGAAAGGGAAGAAGATATCTCATTTACCAAAATTAAGGATCAAGGATTATGTACAAAAAAAAACTTTCCAAGAGTTCCTGTTATTCTCTTTTATTTGAGAGGTGTTTATTTGACCTGACCGACTTAGTACAAGGATTAACTTCATCCTTTTCAGTCTTAACTAGAAAAAGCGCTAACATCTTTTTCGGCAAATCCACAGTTTTACCGGTTTCACTTATCCCGAGAGAATTCTACAGAATTATCAAGAGTTGTTAGAATTATTTCTGATCAGGTTGGTACAGCATTGATGGAAATTAATTGAATGTCGGGAATGATACAGTCAGAGATAATCCTTGAATTACTGTAACCATAACAGCTGCGGATGACATTTGAATGAAATTCAATTACATTTGATTTTGTTGGCTGACGCATATGATACCATGGTTATTTGTTCATAAGATAAGTTCAAAATTATATTCTCCAGCGGCCAATCAACTGAAAATGAAATAAATCGGCAAAACTGAATTTACTTCTTTATCGAAGCAATAGAACAAATTTTTTGGAGTGAAATTTCACACATTAACACTCATTTATGGACTAAATTTCGGCCCAGAATGGAGAGTTCAGTTAATCTTTTTTGGCTGTTTTGGGTTCAAGTTCTATGTCACAGGCGCGCGCAGCGCAGTTCGGTAATATTCATTTGTTGAAAAAATGACAGCTGTCGATTGAAATAAGTATTTTGCAACTTTGAACCACCATAGTCTTGTTTATCATTCATTTGAAACTGGAAGAATATTAGTATTTTGGCAATACATTGATATTCGCTCATCTCGATAATTCTATTTTTGCATATGTTGAAAAAAAGATTGAATTTGTCTCTGAAATCAACAATTTAGTCTATTAGTCGTATTTATTTGTCATTGTTAATAAATTCAATTTGTATGTAGGGATTTCATGTATATTTTCGAATAGTACATTTCTTAAACATTTGATTGTCTGCACAAGTTCATTGCAATTGAATCAGCTGATTTGAATAGTCTGAATATAGTCAGAATATGTGCCAGACTGTGCTGCAATCTATGCGCATCTCAAAAAGTAGTTGCTACTCTCAACTTACTTCATTATCGTTGGTTCTCAAACTTAAAGAGAAAATCATTCAACGATTTATTTAAAGTAAACGGTGGAATAATAAATGGAATGCAATTCTAAAATAATCAATTTATTGAATAATTCAACTGAAAATATTGCCGCAAAAAATTGTAGAGTCTTATTCTTGAAGAACAGAAAACATAACCTACAAATGTATCAAACTGAATTTGGTAATTGATTTTAAATTTATATAAGATACAATATTTAATTTGTTCAGCAGATCAATTCACGGAGCATACTTCGTTGAAACGACCTGAGTGTGAATTTTGTAATAATATGAGAAAAAAGTGATACACAGGTGCTTCATTTATAAATTAATGTATTTCAGTCAACTCATCTGCTGTTTTACGTTTCAGATAAACGATAAGATCTAAATATCTTATAGTATTGTTATCATAATGTATAAGTGCACAATATTTTGACATTAAATACATTAGCATAACCACAATAATTCAATTTTTAGTGAAAAATGACAATTAGGAAATCGTTTCAAATAAATTCGCTGAGCTAATCCTAAACTGCCTGCGAAATCATAGACAGAAAAGCTAAGCATTTTCACAGGTTCAACTTTTGTGACAATTATTATTAATCGATTTTTTTCTAGAATTTATTGAAAGGAATTGATAACTCACATATGTCAAAGTCAATTGTTCCATTGTAACTGCTACTGACCCGATAATTATGCACCTGAACGATTCGTTAAAATATGGGGGATAGAAAATGCTGGAAAAGATGAGAATCCGGGAAAAAGTTATTGAGAAAAATTGTTATGCCTGACGAGCTCTATCACTGGTTAAAATTAATGTACCTGCTTATTTTTGTTACACCCTGTATATCTAAAGTAAAATATAAAAATTTCTTGTACTCTTATACAAATTTTGACAGGTAGTTTTTTAGTCATGGTATTTCAATAGCTCTGCATATTCTGTAATATTTCAATTTTGCTTCTGTCAAAAAAAAAAGTTCATTATTCAAAGGATTGATTTGTACTTTCACTCTGGAAGTATTTCTCTGGAAAATAAGTAAATTGGAAATAAATTGTAACACAATAATATTGATACACTTTTCTTGTTTCTATTGATTTCCTGTCGATAATTATTTTATTTTGTTCTACAGACGTTATTAAATTACTTGACAATATAATTATAGTAATTGAGGTATCAAAGGTGTTAAAAGGACAATAATGCCTGAGGTCAACAGTGTACTTTCCGAGGGCCTCTGGCCTGAGGTGTGTACGTTGACCGTAGGCATTATTGTCTGTTCAACTCCCGTGGTGCCTTCAATGTTTAATGTCCGACTTTTGTTGTATTTCAATCAAAATTTTTAGCAATGTGTGTCCGTCATTGTGATTTCTGTCAAAGAAATTACTCTAGTTACTTGCTGTAACTAGGAAACTTGTGTGTTATTTTTCAAAATAATGCCCACGGGCATTATTTTGAAACATAATGCCCTCGGGTATTATTTGTCAAGTAATTACCCTGAAATCAGTCTTATTATGACAACAGTAATAAACTAGTCGGACATTAATTAATTAACAATATTTCATATCGTTTTGAATCTAATGCAGCCGTCCTTCGTGATATTAGTATCAAGTAAAAGTGTTCAACTGATAAAATACAACAGTAAAAGTGCTGAATATCAATTTCGCATTTATAACTTATTTCAATTTATAGAGAATGGCTATTACAGTGACCATTCTAAGCGCAATTTTCCTTCGCTTTTGATAGTGTACAGCAAACAATTTTCTGTTTGAAAGCGTCCATATTTCTTCGCAATACTCTTTTTGGTCGTTTGGCAAGAGAAATTTTGAAAGTTTCTACTTTTCTTTATTATTTTGTTTGGTATTCTTAGCACACCTATCGATTAAGTGATCTGGGAGTCACGTTTTGTATAAGCTTTTTCACTAACATTTTTATATGCCCGCACGGGGAAAAGAAAATATTTATTCTTGAAATATCATGATGAAAAACTTTTCATGTCCTTATAAAAATAATCATTATTCATGTTTATCAATAGTTATTTTTATATAAAATGGGATGAGATGGTGCAAATCGTAATTTTTTTATGTTGCATCTTCTGATTTATCACCAAATCTTTTTGAACAAGTTTCCATATCAGAACGCAATTTATTTCTCTATTATTCGTCAAAGAAAATGCAAGAAATTCTAATTTTCCAGTTTGACAGAAGTTTGTTTACTCGTTCCTATGAAAATCACGTGAGTTGTTACTAGATTCATAGAAAACTAATTTGAAAAAATGGTTTGACTCCTGGAATAGTCCTCCATATACCATTTGTAGCTAAAGTATTATAGACTATTTTTGTGGTGCAATCACGAATGTTTATTGTGCTTGTGAATACCACTCGTGCTGCACACTCGTGGTATTCAAACGCAAGCACAATAAACATTCGTGATAACAAAAATAATCGATAATACTTCAACTAGTTATGGTATAATAAAGTTTGAAGTATGTTTTGCTGTTGTATATTCTTTACTAAAATCAGAAAATCCTCGGTTTGTATCGCATAGCCTATTTTGATCGGCTTCTACCAGGTCAATTTTGCGCAGCGGCCCAAGTAAAAGTGAAATAATGCGATCATCAGTGCGGAAGACAAAAGAAAATATAGGCGAAGCTTCGGTGATTGGATCGCCGGAGGACAATTGAACCACGCATCCAAAAATCGCAAGACGAAGTAGGTATAGAAAACGAGATAAGTTTCCTACCACAAATAGGGGATTATTTTTTATATACTTCAGGATATTGCTTACGAAATTGAGGCATAAACGGAAATAGGAAATGTTTTTTCTATTTTAAAAGATTGGAGACTTCAGGAAGCTCCAAATGAAGTGCACCCCTAGGAAAATAATTCAATATCGTTTATAATATAATTATATTTTCCGTGAAGTATTTCCTCATCCAATTTAAGAAGCAATACAATTATTATTCCAATCTTTCCCAAGAGCTTCTTGTTTGCGTTCATTGCAGAAATAGGGCATTTTTTACAATGCTGCGTTATTAAGATTCAGTGGAACAAGTGCAGTGTGAAACAGACTTGCATTCGGAGCCGTGTCTAAACAACTTGAACAAAATTTAATTATCCATTCGAAGACGAGATTGTGAATTCAATAGACTTAAATTGTACAAAAGGAGAGCTATACAAGTGGCTGGAATAGCGAAATACTTAATTGCTCTTCAAACGAGATTCTTCTACCAATCAGAATCGTTTTAAATGTAAAGTTGAGAGATAAACTCGCAGAATTCATAAACACATTTGCTTTTACTTCTTGGAACTAATGTATGATATGTAGAATCAATTTATAATTGCAGCCCGTGATCATGTCGTTTTTAGTTGAAAGCCACAATTTGGCAAGTCTTGTTTTAAATATCAAATTTGGGAATCGATTTTCACACCATCATTCTAAACTTAGTTAGTCCGTGAGACAGGGCATACATTTTTCGTTGATTACCGCTCACTTGAAACTTCGTGAATGACTTCATTGTGATGAGTCCGACAGCTTTCACATTTGACGGAATTCTTGATTTGGGGGCATTTTTCAGCGAGAGCTAATTGAACATGTCAATTTCGTGAAGTCTTGAAAATGTATTACCGTCACATTGATGTTTACACTAATCGAAAGATTTTTTGATTATAAAATAAAAATAATATTGTCCGACATGAATATTGGAGGCCAGTGGTGAGCCCGACAAGCCGCACTTGTCAAAAGTACGTTGGTATAAAAACGGACTTTGAGGACGTGTTCAATTATTTTTTTTTCTAAGATTTGGTCATTTTGTCCGACAAATTTTCGGGGACGTTTTATCAATCAGACACTGAAAATGTGTTAGGACTATAACAGTTTTTTCATCAATGACCGCTTGTCGGACCAAAACAGTCATAATTTGAAAACATCATCTGTGCAAAACACATATTGTCCGACAGAAATATTGGCTCTTATCGTCAGTCCGACAAGAAAACACTCGCACATATGTAACTCAGTTTTTGACGTATTTAATATCAAGAAATAAGGAATGGACGTTGTTTATGAGCTAGTAATGAATAATTCATTAACAAAATAATTGAAAAAAAGTAAAGTAGAAAATAGAAAAAGAAATATATTATCATGTCGCTAAGTTGGAACGTTACTCACTTCAATCTTCCATCTCCGGGGGTTCCCAGTATAATTAAATTGGTATTCGATGCTCCATTCGAATTTAAAATTAGGATTAGTGGTTCCCATTCAAGATTTCAAAGTGACTTTCTCCCCCGACTAGAAGAAGGGAGGAGAAATCTTTGTAATTTTTCTTCAGCCATTCTCCCATTCGGTGCATATTTCTCCAGATATACTTCAAATATGCCATATCTCACATTCTCCACACAGCCTTCAACTAAGCCAAGTTTCACATCATTTCGTGTGCGCGGTACAATGTTTTCTCTTCACGTCGTAAAATTAAAATGGGATACCCGTATGTATTTTCAGCTTACTGCACTCGATCATATAAACTTCAAGTATGCCAAATATCAAATTCTTTCGCGCGTGCAATATGCTTGGAAAAGGATACAAAGCTTCCTTTTCACGTATTAATATATAGATTAAAATGAAACACCTGTATCTAATTTTCGCTTTCTGCACATCTTCTCCATATAAATTTTGAGTATGCCAAATCTCACACTCCTCCGTGCATGCAATATGCTTAAAAACAGGTCGAAAGTCTGCTCTTAACGTATTAATATATAGATATCACAGTTGAAGTTGAATTTAAATGATATTTGAGGTGATTATCACGGTATACTGACTTTATATCACATATTTGATTCCAAAATAATATTAATATATTGGTGGACAAGCCTTTTTTCTCATTTATAATCAATAATTATACTGACTTGATAAGCATTTCATAAATGTATATGTCTATGAACGCATCCGCATTCATACAACATATTTTTGATTTTCTGAAGTATTGCTCCACTTAAATTGTCGGACATGTATACAGTAATGTTCTAGACACTATTTAAAAGGAAAATAAAAAACATAGAGATGAGCGGTCATTGATGAAGGAACTGTTTTAATCCTGACACGTTTTTAGTGTCAGACTGAGAAAACGCCCCCGAAAATTTGTCGGACAAAATGACCAAATCTTAGAAAAAAAATGATTGAACACGTCCTCAAAATCTCAGCGGTAATCCGTTTACATACCAACGTACTTTTGACAAGTGCGGCTTGTCGGACTCACCGCTGGCCCCCAATATTCATGTCGGACAATATTATTCTTCATTTTATTATTAAGAAATCATTCGATTGGTGTAAACATCAACATGACGGTAATACATTTTCAAGATTTCATGAAATTGACATGTTCAATTAGCTCTCGCTGAAAAACGCCCCCAAATTAAAAATTTCGTCAAATGTGAAAGCTGTCGGACTCATTACAAGTTTCAAGTAATTGGTAATGAACGGAAAATTTATGCCCTGTCTCACGGACTAAGTGTCCTGTATTTCTATAAAAAGTTATTTGTTCACATGAATTCTAGTTTGCTGAATAGGTTGGCCTGTATATTTGTATTTGGATCATCTAACGAACCCTTTGGCATTTGTATATAGGTGTGGGTGTGTACGTTTGTTTGTGTGACATGCGTCACTTAACCAGGCCGCAATTAAAGCTTTCAATGCAATCATTCCCTTCAAAGCTCTGTTACGTAAAACTACAGCTCGCATAATGAATAAAGGGTTTACCTTTTCAATGTTGATTGTCGCTCCTAAAGAGCTGAACCAAAAATAAAGTCTGGGAATCAGTGACTAAAGGATAATAAATAAAAGGGTGATTTGATACTTTGATCCGGATTTGTTTTGCTCATTAACGTTAGCTAGAATATGCAAGTTATTTTAAATTAGTAACTAATTTACTTATCGAGATTTTGATGGAAATATCCGTTTTGAGCATCCCTTAATCCATTTTGACTATTTTTGGCTTGATGTCGGTACGTATGTTCGTTCGTGCATAACTCGCAAATCTCAAAACTGGCTGAACGTATATTGTTGAATTTTTGTAGTTAAGACTGGTATAGGGTCTAGTTGTGCAATTCGCATTACGGTTCCAATCGTCTGTACCGGAAGTGCACTTTACTTAAAACTTATTTTTCGCATAAATCTAGAATGATCAGCCTTAGCATATTGAAATTTAGTGTTTAAACTTGTTGTAGCATCAAAATAGTTATGTACTATTTTTGTATCAATTGGCTAAGCCGGAAGTGCAGTTTATATGTATAACAGACATTCAGAATTTGCCGTATAAAACAATCAGTTTAATTGAAATGATAAGGTAGGCAATGATAATCTGTTGTCAATTTTTTGATTTTGTTTGACATTTTACGTGTCAAAATATTATTAAAATTATATTAATTATAATCTGAAGTGACAGAAAACTTTATTTGTTTATGTTTATCTCTGCTTGAACAGTATGCATAATCTAATTCATGAGCTAGATATGGAAAACATTAATAATTGTGAACGACGTTGGTAGCTGACAAATAAAATTTTTAGAATATTACACAAAATTTCCTTATTTTTATCGTTAAACTTATCGCACTTCCATGAATCAATCAATTTTAATAACTAAATTATTCGTGCTGTCTCATTAAAATAATAAACAGAATAAAATATGTTGAATTTTATGACCGTTAGTTGAATTATTGACAAATATATAGCTAAAATAATAACTACTAGCAATTAGATCGAATTGTGGGGAGTTACACTGAAATGCTATTTATATGTACATTAATAAATATGAATCACCTATTCTTCTCAAAAAACGTGACAATTATTCTCACTCTCATACAACAACAAATCTCCCAAATTTATGAGCATGTCAATCACAAATAATTAAGATATTTATCTGTGCTTCAACATTATTGATAATTTATGAACCAGATACAGAAATGTCAAATTTCCAGAAAATTTACAAAATTTCCTCACTTTCATTCTTATCGGTAAACTTATCACATTCTTGTAAACCAATCTATAAATGCTATAATTATTCAAACTTTATTGCTTTGTTTATACTATCCTAAAATTTTATGTACCTAAACCTTCAATTTGGTAATGAGCTGTCTCATATAAATGATATACAGGACGAGTTATGTCTGATTTTCTGATAAAAATTGAACTATTGTTAAAATTTACGTAGATACAACACTTTTGATAAAATTAGGAAGTGAGCTGTCATAAGTAACAATTTTTTTCAACTTTATCCGAACAAGATTCCAATTTGGTACCTCCACCTCCGAGCCATGGACTTTGTACTTTATATTTTGTTTACAAAATATTATGCACAATTTTCTGCACTCAAATCGAATGAAATGTAGTATTGAAGTATGATAACACTTTTGCGTTTATTTATAATAATTGAGAGTTCAAATATGTATTTTTTTTATTGAATAAGTAATTTTGAAGCTTTCTTAACGTAATGGCAGCATTACTGAGGCCCTAAAGTTGTAAACAATCCAAAAAATGATTATTGAAATATCTATGTTTAGTTAAAATAATGCTGCACTAATGTTGCGAGTGTAGTCGGACCGAAGAGAGAACACTTAAAATCTATTTTCCTCAATTTTTGAATTATTGAGCAATTTAAATGCAGTTTTTTGTGATTTTCAGATAACTGCATATAATTATCATTGATTTAGTTCATTGTTGCAATAATACGAAAAATGAGCCCAAAAAATGGCGTTTTAAATTTGTCCATACGACAACGTATAAGTACATAAGAAAATTTCTCTTGGATTTGATATATTTATTTGATATTATTGGAAATGCTTGTTGGTTGACGGCTAATTTGATCTGAACTTGATTATCCAAAATCTGGGTGTGTTACACCCACTAATAGGTAGAAAACATGAATGATTTCAATTATTGTTTTATAAATAACATATTACGAAAATTTCCTGAAATTGAAATTTTGGCCCGCTTTTAAAAGTAATTGCAAACAATTATTCATATAGTACTATTATCAATACTACATTTTAAAATATTATGCAAGATATGTCACACCTAAAAGATAATAACAATAATATTTTCATATATAAGGCAGAATTTGTTAAGCTTATTTACAAACTTGAAAGCTCCTGCTTCCATAATGAAGATATTTTTCCTATTGTTGGCTATTTACGCTGTGGAAGGAAGAGAATTTCAATTTTGGAATAAGTTACCTGGGGCTGTTTGGGTGGGTTGCCAAGGCAATCCTGGATTTCCAAATTTGAACAGCGGTGGATGGGTTTTGAACGCTGGACAACGAGTAAGTATATTTTAATACTTCTTACTGAACAATATGCTTTTATATTTGAAATATTTCTGCACAGATGTCAGTGAATTCTCAAGACAACTGGCGCGGTAGATTTTGGGGTAGGAGCTGGTGCAATCCTCAAACACATCATTGCGATACAGGTGACTGTGGAAACAAACTTCAATGCAATGGTGCTGGAGGGAATCCTCCAGCGACTTTAGCTGAGTTCACTCTCAAAGGAAATGGAGGTCTTGACTTCTACGATGTGAGCCTTGTGGACGGATTCAATGTTGAAATGTCTGTGAGTATCTCGTTTTAGATAGCTCCAAATAAAAATAGTCTAATTTAATATGATTTCATTCCAGATTGATCCTTTGGGAGGCCATAGCGATGGTTCCCAATACAGCTGTAAGAGATGTGCCTGCGTCAGTAACATTTTGGGTCAATGTCCCTCCGAGCTGCAAGATAAAAACTCCCAAGGAATCGTAGTTGGCTGTAAATCAGCTTGCAATGCTTTCAACACGGACCAATATTGTTGCAGAGGTGCTTACGGTACACCAGAAACTTGCAAATCTTCTACTTGGCCCAAAAATTATCCGAAATTCTTCAAGGATAGATGTCCTGATGCTTACAGCTATGCTTATGATGACCATAAGAGCACTTTCACCTGTAACGCGCCCGCCTATTTGATTACTTTCGGAGCTTAAATGATGAAATAATGTTGATATTGTAAGATTCATTGTTGACAGTATATATTTGCAATATTTGAAAAATGTAATAAAAGAAATAAAATAAAATACTAATTAATCAATTTGTCTTGATTACTTCCTTATACATTTCATCGATAAAATGAAAATTATATGAATGCAAGGTCAAAAGAAATAAAAATTACAAGGTTCTCTTTATTTTATGATTTTGGAAATTGTACATGTAATCCAACTGGAATTAATATATTTGGACGAATTCTTGTACTTATTGCCAAGTACTTACAATTTCCTAACGCTTAATGTCCTCGGTTTTGTTATACATAATAGTCGCGATTTTAACAATATTTTCACAATCTTTTATTTATATTACTTCTTCGTTCGTTCCAAGCTTGAGTATTGCTGTATTATTTGGAGTCCTGTTTACGAAACACATCAGGACCACATTGAAACTATCCAAAAAAAATTCCTACGATATATATATTTCAAAAAATTTGGCTACTATCCAGATCATACTGTAGGCTACAAAGATCTTTTGAAAATATTTAATTTTCATTTATTATATGAACGTCGTGAATTTAATTTGATTTTTCAACTCTCCAAATTGATTCACGGTGAGATTGACGATCCTGTTTCTCTCAGCCTTCTACCCTTCCACACTCCATTTCTCCACACCCAATATTCTAGTTCCTTTTATTTACCAATTCCTGGAACTAACATTTATTTTTCATCACCCATTCATCGAATGTGTTCGGTTTATGATTCAAAATTTGTTTAGAAGTAGTAAGAATGAAGAATGGAACTTCTATTTTATTCTTAATTATTGAATAGTGATTTTTATTTGATTATAAACAAATCCTACAAAAGCAATAAACAATACAATAGCAAGTATTAAAGGGAAATAAAAACTAGAAATAACGCAGAATACAACTGAAATTTTTAATAAAATTAAAAAATTGAGAATAAGGAGATTAAAAGACATGAAAGTAAGGAAAATGTTACAGATCTAGTAAATAATACACCAAAACCAAACATGAACGATATAGAAGATGGTAGACAGGAGGCAATGAAGCAAGCTTACAAAGTGCATAGAAATACAAGCGACAACAAACAAACCCATTGATGGAAAAAATAAATCAAAACAGAAGTTAGAAGGAAGAAGCAGAAATGGAAGAAATTTCTAAACACGAGGGAAAAAGAAGATTTGGAAGAATATAAGAAATAAAAAAAAATAAAAGAAGTAATTAAAAAATTAAAGGCAAGGATTTCGTAAACAAACTGGAAATAACTAAAAAGAAAATAACAAAACTTTAAAAAGGGAAACCAAGCAGAACTAAGACAACTTAAATATATTGAAAGAAAAACATTGTTTCCGGCCTCTGTGATGATTCAGAGATTCTTTTACTAGAGGAGGCGATAGATCACACTTTGTGGACGACATCATGGACATTAATTGACATATTACTGTCCTTTAAAAGGATTTGAAACCACAAATTGAATGGATGTACATTGTACAGAAAACATTACTACGATGAGGATAATTCCAAAAAATATATAAACAAAGGATCCAATGATGAATTCCAGTTGGAATAACCTGAAAACGTCATTAAAATCCCTACTCTTTCACGACTATACATTCCTGGTTATTTCAACCATTTAATGAAGCTCTTAGAATATATGCAAAGGGTGTGTGTGCGCGTTTGTCGTGTATGTGTTGGCACAAATATACGTCACCTAACCAGGCCGCAATTAAAGCATCCAGTGTATTCATTCACTTTAAAGCTGAGTTAGTTAAAGCCACTACTCGCCTAATGAATAAAGGTTTCTACCTTTCCAATGTTTGTCGTTAATTGCAAAGAGCTGAACAAAAAAGTTTGGCAATAGGTAATCAAAGGGTCATAAATAGAAGGGGTGATTGAATTTGTTCTATATTCGAATTTATTGTATGTTGTGAATAAAGGTAGGTTTATTCACGATTAATGGATATTGTCGATGCATTGAAAGGAGATTTATGGCGGAAATTAGTGCGGTATCTTGGAAGAATCATCTAGATAATGAGAGCGCATTTTTGACAGCTCATGAGTACTTGTTACTTCAGAGATTCCGCAAATTACCATCTCTCACAATTACTGAGCTTGAAATCAAGCAGTTTGGGCAAACTTACGAAACAGCAGCTTCCATTTAGTACTAGTTTCAAGTTGACTATTTGATAGGTACATAATTTATGCATGTACAAACTCAAAAATATCTTTTAATCTTCGTTGTTTAGTTATTGACTGATAGGAGGTCAAGTGCTGTATCTTAAAATGATAATTTGATCTTTATCAAAGCTATAAAAAAAAATACACCAAAAGTAAACAAATTTTCATCCAATAATAATAATTCATTCTAATAAGCTTCAAATTCGCGTCAAACAAGTCATTGAATGAATCCCGAACAGATTTTACAACTGTACATAATAATAGTGACGCCCACGGCTAAAGTTGTAACTAAATTTTTATCTACTTGAATAAATTTCAGTTGCCATATCCCTAATGTCATATATATCTATGGGCAGTGTTCCACTTGAAACAAGTAATCGAATAATTTAATCTTCTACAATCACTGAGCTTGAATTAAAGTAATTTGTGCAAACCTACGAAACAGCAGCTTTCATTTAGTACCAGTTTCAAGTCTGTAAATAGTATAATTGCTGAGAACTCAGCGTCACGCCAGCCAGCCAGCCAGACAGCCAAAGTGAATATAATAGCGCTTTTTTCCAAAAAATGCTCTAAAAATAAACACCTACAGTTTTGACAAAAAGAACAAAAATATGTTTCTCGTTATATCAGGGAGAGTTTGACGCAATCAGCTCTCCCCTAACTACAAACAGATCTAATTTCTAACTACTGGCGCATTTAGCGAATTACTCAATTTTTGTTTGATGTTCAATTTGCACCAAACAAAATTTGTTGGAATATCGTTGATAGCGTACAGACTACATATCAATATTTTGTCCTGTACATGCGATCATGATTTATAATTACCTCGGTCAAAAACGCGTATTTATTGCTCGCGATAAGCACTGTCACACTGTCAACTCATGTTGACACACAGTGTGTCAGTGTGTCGCACAAAAATATCGAATCCACAAAACACAAATGTTATTTATTGGCTAGCAATTTCGGGAATTACATATATGTGCACTTTATTGTTATAATAAATTTCTGTTGGACAGAATTACAGCTGCAAATTGATCATATTTTATGTTTTAACATTTTCATTTTAAACGAAAATATTTTATGACCTCTGCTATATTTTCGGAGGGATTTCAGTGGTTGATACATTAGATAAAAGATATGTTGTTAATTAGTAAATGGGTAATTAGGCCCTGATTAATCGGAGGAGAGAAGCGAACCACAATAAAAAAGAGTTACTGGGGCCAAATTTCGATACTAAGCATCGAATGATTCAATGGTTTTATCTTTTGCAGAGTTTTTTCATTCAAAAGGGCGATTGCTGAGGTTATCTACCTCCACGTTATAGTAATTAAGGTATCAAGGGTGTTGGAAGGACATTAATGCCTAAGGTCAACAGTGTACTTTCCGAGGGCCTCCGGCCCGAGTTGTGTACGTTGACTGTAGGCCTTATCGTCCGTTCAACTCCCGTGGTGCCTTCAATGTTTAATATTCGACTTTTGTTGTATTTCAATCAAAATTTTTAGCAATGTTTGTCCTGTCATTGATATTTGTGTCAGAGAAATTACTCTAGTTACTTGCTGTTGCTAGGAGATTTGTTTGTTATTTTTCAAAATAATGCCCGAGGGACATGAAGAAATTATTTGATCTCTAATTCTTAAAGTTGTTACAGTGGTTGATCAATGGTTGTTTGTTCACAGGAGAACAGGTTCTGCGTTCCTGCTGTGCACACACTGAAGTATTTTTTTGGTTTAAATGCATTTGAAATTTTTCTCACATCCATCCTACATGAAATCCTCTTATCATCCTGACGCTAATAAGGCAATACAAACATACATTCACACACCTACCCTTATATGCGCAGCATATACCCTAAAGCACTAAGAGACCTAATTATACGAAACAATAGAACGTCGCGCACATATATGAAGTTGGGGGAGGTAGCATGAACTATACACTGTCACAAACACACATTCACAAATGCAAAGATAGAGATGCACACCACGTATGTATATTTGTGCGTTATGATGCAAATTTGCAAACGTGCCACCAACAGATTGCGAAAATTGGGCATTTAGAGATTAGTTGGGTTACGAATACATTTCAAGCCCATCACACATCGGATTTTTATTGCAGGTATCATTTGAAACTGGGTGCACCCTGAACGGTCGTAGAATATTAAATAATGACATGATTGTTTATATTTACTTGTATAAAGTAAAAGGCTTTGAATCACTTTTAACTATTTTACGTTGAAAAGGCATGCAATAATATGACACGAAAAATACAATTTGAAAAAATATTTATAATTGGTATTTACACTGAGCTGGCAAGCGTTCATCAGACAATAACCTCTTTATTTTTCATATCAAGAAATCTATACAAAGTATTGATACTAATAGACCTAATTTTTAGCGCATTTTTTGGAGAAAAGCGCTATTATATTCACTTTAACTGTCTAGCTGGCTGGCTGGCGTGACGCTGAGTTCTCAGCAACTATAATATTTACAGACTTGAAACTGGTTCTAAATAGAAGCTGCTGTTTCGTAGGTTTGCACAAATTGCTTTAATTCAAGCTCAGTGATTGTGGAAGATTGAATTATTCAATTACTTGTTTCAAGTGAAACAATGCCCATAGATATATATGACATTAGGGATATGGCAACTAAAGTTTATTCAAGTAGATAAAAATTTAGTCACAACTTTAGCCGTGGGTGTCACTAATATTATGTACAGTTGTCAAATCTGTCCGGGATTCATTCAATGACTTGTTTGACGCGAATTTGAAGCTTATTAGAATGATTTATTATTATTGGATGAAAATTTGTTTACTTTTGGTGTATTTTTTTCATATAGCTTTGATAAAGATCATATTATTATTTAAAGATACAGCACTTGATCTCCCGTCAGTCAATAACTAAACAATGAAGATTAAAAAGTATTTTTGAGTTTGTACATGCATAAATTATGTACCTATCAAATAGTCAACTTGAAACTAGTACTAAATGCAAGCTGCTGTTTCGTAAGTTTGCTCAAACTGTTTGATTTCAAGCTCAGTAATTGTGAGAGATGGTAATTTACGAAATCTCGGAAGTAACAGGCATTCATAAGCTGTCAAAAATACGCTTTCATCATCTAGATGATTCTTCCATTTTTTGATTAAAACTGAATATAATAAGATTATTATAACAATGATGCGTATAATTTCTCTAACCTTACTTTAGAAGATCCTATTGCTCTCCTCTGGTACTTTCTTTGTAGATAAACGAGTACAATTCAATTTTAAAAATTTATACATCTTAACCACAAATGTTAGTATTTGTAGAACACAATTTGATGATGAAAACACATTTGATTCACAGAAAAACCATATAATTTTGTCTATAAACACTTATAAAGTACATTCTCACAGTAAATTTCCACTAATACTAAATATTTTAATACATTAATTGGGATGTGCTAACTTGCTCAAACCATTGAACTCTTAATTATTTTTCCTGCAGCTCTCAAAATTTATGACCAGAATTTTCAATACATAATGATATATAATTGGTATCATAAAATACGAATAACAAAAGGTAGAAAATTAGGGCTCCGTACTGTGAATGTGAATTTGGGAGTGCTCTAGAATGCACGAATATTCTTTCTACTTATACAAAGTACATTTCAAGATTTTGATAGAAATATTCGTTTTAACCATCCCGGAATATATTTCGACTATTTAACTCGCAAATAACCAAACCCGCCAAAAGTATTGTCACAAATGTGAGATATTTTAAGTAATTAGTTCACATAATTATTTATTTGAATTCGCTATAACTGTAATCGTAGTATTGTCGATGTTCAATAGGGAATATGCATGAAATTTAAATTTGGTTCAAATATTTTTTTTTTCCGAATTTATACTGGCAGTATTTTGTACTAAACCATCATTTCGGTATTTGATATCTTTTTAATTGCTTAAAATTAATAAATAAAAATGCAGATTAGGCGCGAGAAATTAAAAGTTCTAAAACGCAACACCATTGGTTAAAGCGAAACGTGACGTCAAATACTATGCCAACAAGTGCGCACTGCTTACATTTATATGGCATTGCAAGCTTTTGATTAGAAAACATGGTAATAACGTGTGTGTTGTAAATTCATTTATTGTTTAAGTGTAATTTTAGCATCTTAGTGAGATTATAAATCGTTTAAGAAAACGTGGTTTTGTAAAAGCACAATCGGATAATCTGCCAAGAATAGATTCAAGATGTCGTTTTATTTTCTTTCAAATCCAACTTTCACGTCCGCTGAAATAAAAATAGTGGACACTGCAAAGTAATTATTCAATAATAACACATTATGTACACTATTTTAATAAATACAATCCAAAATATGATGAGCAGTAAACATAACCTATAGTTTTTATTTATTTTAAAACGAGCAAATGTTAAACTAAACCGCATACATACACTGAATTTTATTGCTAAAACTAATCACATATAATGTTATTCATGATCTGTAAAATTTATTATCATACTTCATCTCTTCTGATAACTATATCATTTCTTACGTATTTTAAAGCCTGTCTGCATTGGAAAAAAGACTTTACCAAGTACATTTCTGATAGTATTTTGCATTCAGGCACAATTCAATACTTATAAATTGACTTTTGAGCTTTTTTTATACTGAAATAAGCTGAGAATGAAAACACCTGTGGTAAACAATGGACTGTAATGTCGCTGCACATATTATTTGATGTCATCAATAGAGCGCGCGAAAATGGCGGCGTTTAAACAGCTCAAAATTATTCTCAATTTTAAATATTTCTTTAAGCTTGATTACAGCACTTTTAAACATAATTTATATTTTTCACTATGTCATAACGATGTAATCAGTGAATCAAAGATATAGAATAAATTCATGAATATATCTTATTGTCGGACTTGATTGACAGCCTACGGTTACTAGATGTTCGATGGTTGCCAGACAACAACTGTTAGAAAACTGAATGTTGGCCCAATGCTGGATTAGGTACATAAGAGAATGAGATAGGAGAGTCAGTCATTCAGTACAAGTAACTGTGAGCGAAATAGTGATCATACGTGTTTATAAAATAAATATTGGCACTATTACCGGTAAAAATGAATTACTCACATTGAAATTTGTGACAGTATAATGGTGAAATTTTGTATTTATTACTGGTCTAAGGTCTAGTTGTGCATCTTGCATCATGGTTGCAAGCGTTTGCACCGAAAGTGCACTTTACTTGAAACTTTTTTTATCATTTTCCGCATAAATCCCAAATGGTTAGCCGTAGGATACTGAAATTCAGTATTTAAACTTGCTGTAGCATCTAAATCAGACATGGACAATAGCCAGCCCCGAAGCCAAGCCCGGCCCTTTTGATTTGGTACATGTCGAACCATAAACCAACGCTCTACCTCTGAGCCATGGACTTTGTGCATATATTCTATCAACAAAATATTATGCACAATTTTCTGTACTCAAATCGGATGAAATGTAGTATTGCAGTATGGTCACACTTTTTAGTTTATCTATAATAGTAGAGAGTTCAAATATGTAATTTTTTTGATGAATTAGTAAATTTGAAGCCTTCTTAACATAATAGTAGCATTATTAAAGCCCAAAAGTTGAGAATAATCCAAAAAAATGATTAATGAAATATTTATGTTTATAGTTAAAATAATGCTGTACTATGTGAGTGTAATCGGACCGAAGAGAGAAAACTTAAAATCAATTTTCCTCAATTTTTGAATTATTGAGAAATTTGAATGCAGTTTTTTGTGATTTTCAGATAACTGCATATAATTATTGTTGATTTAGTTCAAATTTGTTGCATTAATACGAAAAATGAGCCTAAAACATGGCGTTTTAAATTACATAAGGAAATTTCTCTTGGATTTGATATATCTATTTGATATTATTGGAAATGCTTGTTGGTTGACGATTAGTTTGATCTCAACTTGGTTATCCAAAATTTTAGTGTGTTACACTCACTAATAGGTAGAAAATATTAAAGATTTTAATTATTTTGAATTTGCAATAATGCTACAGAATATATTACTATTTTAAAGCTTGTACCCCGTAAATTGAAACGCTCGTAGGAAGTTCACACAATTCATTTGATATAGAAATCATTTTTATCCTTCAACCGTTCAACCCTGTCTGTATGAAACGGCAACAAATGCAACAAAATAGAATGAATCTGTTACACTTTAAAAGCTAATCGTAGAATATTCTGTCAATCCTCCGGCCTAAAGGATCTCCTGAAATTAAAATTTTGGCTTGCTCTTAAAAGTATTTGTCAACTCCTGTGGCCCGTTGCATAATGAAATACAAGTTAATACTATTGGTAAAAATACACGTAAAAATACTAATAATATTAACTTGTAGTTTATTATGCAACAGGCTCCTGATCTTAATGATTATCTTATATTTTTGTATCAATCGGTCGAACCGGGTGTGCACTTTGTATAACAGATTTTTCGAATTTTCCGCATAAATTCAAAATAATAAGTCGTGAATACTGAAATTTCGTATGAAGCACTTCTGTAACATCTGGTTGTGCACCTCGCATTATGATTGCAATCGTCTGTACCGGAAGTGCACTTTACTTGAAACTTTTTTAACATTTTTACCATAAATCTAGAATGATCAGCCATAGCATGTTGAAATTTAGTGTTTGAACTTGTTGTAGCATCAAAATAGTTATCTACTATTTTTGTATCAATTGGCTAAGCCGGAAGTGCAGTTTATATGTATAACAGACATTCAGAATTTGCCGTATAAAACAATCAGTTTAATTGAAATGATAAGGTAGGCAATGATTATCTGTTGCCAATTTTTTGATTTCGTTTGACATTGTACATGTCGAAATATTATTAAAATTATATTATTTATATGAAGTGACAGAAAACTTTATTGAATAAATTGACGTGATGTTCAGGTCAGATTTCACAAATAATTATTGTACAATATCAATTTTGAGGGAAAACCGTGTACTCAGATGACGTCAAAATAATATCAACTGTAGATAAGGTTTTTTATATAGATTTCATATCGTGATTTCTAGAACTATTATAGTTACAGCATCATTGAATTGTTCTTATTCTAGGTAAAAAGATATATATCAATAAGATTGCAAAAAGATTAAGCTACACCGACAAAACACAGCAAATTGAATACAAAAACATTTGCTTTTGATATCTTGTTTATATTTTGACGTTAAAATAAGATATAAAATTTAATAGTTTGCAACAGTCTATTAATATTTTCTAGTCAATTGATAAAAATTAAACGAATTCATCATGTGTGGATAATGAATTATCCTATATTATTTTTTATCAGACATTAATATGTGACTGGTTTTTCACAGAAATTTTTATGACCTTATACTTTATTGCAAAATTATTCTAAGAATACTTTATACTATTGGATTAAAATTGTGTAACTACGGTATTTTCCCGAGGAAAATAAAAATGTTTCTTGATATCAAGAACAAGTAAACAAATTAATAATGTATAATCAATATGATACTATAAATAACAAAAAAAGTAAGTCATACCTTTCAGATAACCAGTATCTTCTATATATAAGGCAAAATTAATACAATCACAGTATAATTGCAATATCTGTGCTCGTATAATTGACTGTTTAATAATGAAAATATTTTTCTTTTTGTTGTTCATTTATGCTGCGGAAGGCAGAGAGTTCCAATTTTGGAACAAGTTACCTGGGGCTGTATGGGTGGGCTGTCAAGGCAACCCAGGATTTCCTCATTTGAACAATGGAGGATGGATTTTAAACCCTGGTCAACGGGTGAGTGAATTAGTTTTAAAAATTGTTTTCATAACATTAATGTCCGACTAGCTTATTATTGTTCTCATAATAACACTGATTTCAAGATAGGTTCGTAACAAATAATACCTGAAATTTTGAAAAATAACAAACAAGTTTCCTAGTAACAGGAAGTAACAAGAGTAATTTCTCTGACAGAAATCACAATGACAAGACATACATTGCTAAAAATTTTGATTGAAATACAACAAAAGTCGGACATTAAACATTGAAGGCACCACGGGAGTTGAACAGACAATAATGCTTACGGTTAATGTACACACCTCGGGCCAGAGGCCCTCGGGAAGTACACTGTTGACCTCAGGCATTATTGTCCTTTTAATACCCTTGTTAGCTTAATTACTATAACATTCTCTCAAAAGTGAGCTTTTCCATGCTTTCTGTTCTCGACTGATAACTTTTATAACAATGCTTGCTCAATTTTTGCGAAATTGAGGTTTTACTTATAATTATTTTATCCCTTCAAAGATGTCGGTGTTTTCCCAAGATAACTGGCGCGGTAGATTTTGGGGTAGGAGCTGGTGCAATCCTCAAAGTCAACATTGCGATACAGGCGACTGTGGGAACAAGCTTCAATGCAATGGAGCTGGAGGGCAGCCCCCAGCGTCGTTGGTTGAAATCACTCTCAAAGGCGACCGAGGACTCGACTTCTATGACGTCAGCCTTGTAGATGGATTCAATGTTGAGATATCGGTGAGTGCTTTTTCTTGCAGCACATCAAAAGTTACAGTATTTCTTTGAAGTCACAAATTTAAATATACTGTAGACATTTTTTCTGTGATCTGGAAGGATCCCACTGCATACTCCAATATTTTTAAAATTTAAATTCAAAATTCTGTAACATTTCCTCATTTCACAACCAAAATTGGAATTGATATCTTCTTGGAATCATTCATAGCTTTTGCAATTTGCCTATGCGAGACTTCAATTTTTTTTTGAGGTGTCTTTTGGGTAATCAAGTTGGGAAAATTCCCAATTATGACTTTTTATTAATGAGTTCCACTAAATTCAGACTTTTGTTTTATAGTGAAATATAAATTAATGTTATATTTGACACAATAATCAATACATTCATTATGGTTTGAAATCAATGTGAATTATTCCGTTATTTCATTTTGTGCTATAACTTATCGACTGAATTTACCATTATCTGCAAAATTTGGTTCAAATATTTTTATTTCGAATTTTTAATGGCCGGACATTTGTACTAAACCATCATTTTGGTCATTAAGATCTTTTCAATTGCTTAAAATTAATAAATAAAAGTGCAAATTTAGCGAGGGAAATTCAAAGTTCTAAAACGCAACACCATTGGTCAAAGCGAAATGTGACGTCAAATACTATGTCAACAAGTGCGCACTGCTTACATTTGTATGGCATTGCAGGCTTTTGATTAGAAAACATAGTAATAACGTGTGTGTTGTAAATTCATTTATTGTTTAAGTGTATTTTTAGCATCCTGGTGAGATTATAAATCATTTAAGACAGTGGTTTTGTAAAAGCACAATCGAATAATCTGTCAAGAATAGATCCATTCATTATGTCGTCTTATTTTCTGTCAAATCCAAATTTTACGTCTGCTGAAGTAAAAAAAGTGAACACTGCAAAGTAATTATTCAATAAAAACACATTATGTACGCTATTTGAATAAATACAATCCGAAATATGATGAGCAGTGAACATAACCTATAACTTTTGTTTATTTTAAAACGAGCAAATGTTAAACGAAGGCGCATACACTGTATTTCATGGCTAAAACTTATCACATATAATGTTATTCATGATCTGTCAAATTTATTATGATACTTCATATCTTCTCATAACCTTACATTATTTCTTACGTATTTTAAAACCTGTCTGAATTGGAAAAAAGACTTTATCAGGTATATTTCTGATAGTATTTTGCATTCAGGCACAATGCAATACTTATAAACTGACTTTTGTCCTTTTCTAATGCTGAAATAAGTTGAGAACGAAAACACCTGCAGTAAACAATGAACTGTAATGTCACTGGACATGGTATTTGACGTCATCAACAGAGCGCGCGAAAATAGCGGCGTTCAAACAGCTCAAAATTATTCACATTTAAATACATTTTAAAACTTGATTACAGCACTTTTAAACATAGTTTATATATTTTACTATGTTATAACGATGTAAACGGTGAATTTAGAATATAAAGTAAATTCATCAATATACCCTATTGTTTGAAGTATTTTTCATTTACTTTATCATATTGATAATGACAGAAACATGCTTTAGTTCCGCGGTCAAAATAAAAAAAATTGATTATGATATAAGGTCGGTCATTTCGAACAATACCGTTAACAAATCCAAATCAAAAATTGGTGGCTTTATAGACAGCATCTTCAGCAAAAACTTTACTTCAAGAGTTAATACAAGAATTGTGAAATGTCCACCTTGCGGTGGGCACTTCACATAATGTTATTATATCAATTAATTAAAAACCTGAAAATTGCGAAGTAGTAAAATAAAAGCACAAGAAAACAGAATATTTGTTACACAAGAAAAAATTAAAACAAGACGACACACGAGTCAAATATCAAGAATTAAAAGCCGACAGTATTCCAAACATGGACAAAATTCAAGACAACAATATTATCTGCAGCGAAGGAATCATGTGGGATAGCAAATCTTCAACAAACAAATAAAAAACAGTGCGTGGTGGACAAAAGACATACAGGAACTGATCAAAGCAAAGAAGGCGAAGACAGAGGAATGGGAAAAGTTTGGAAATAGATTAAAAGAATCTTACACAGATAACCAAAAACTTTTTTATGGAATTTTACAAAATATGAGGAATGATAGTAAAACAACGGTTTTAAGGAACCTGAAAGACAAAGACGGGAAAATATTAAAAACTGAAGATAATTTCATGAAAAGATGGAAGGAACATTTTGAAGACTTATCACAAGAAAATAGAGGACAAAAAACTAATACTATAAGCAACGACACAAGTTACAGAATACAGGAGGTAAACACAAACATTGAATATATAAACACAGAAAAAATAAAAGCAGCAATCAAGAAAATGAAAAATGGAAAATCATCGGGACATGACAATATTACCGTCGAAATGTTAAAATATATGGATGAAGAAGGAGAGGAATGTTAAAGAATTATATTCAATAAGATTATTGAATGTGGAATAGCACCAGTAGACTGTCGGATAGGTATAATGGTACTAATATTCAAGAAGGGGCACAGCAAAGAATGCCAAAATTACAGAGGACTAACTTTAACGAGTGTACCAGAAAAAGCATTTGCAAGGATAATCAGAAATAAGATTGGAGATTTGCTGAAAGAAACACAGTGCGGTTTCAGATCAGGTAGAGGAGTACGAAAACATTTATTTACTCTCAGGCAAGCGATAGAAAAAGCAAGATTGACAGGGCGCTAGCTACATCTATGTTTCGTGGACCTAGAAAAGGCATTTTATTGATAAGAACAAGAATTTGGAAAGTGCTACAAGAAAGAGAAATCGAAGATTACTTGATTGAAAGTGTCAAAGGCCCTAAGTGAGAACAAGAAATAATAAATCAGAATATTTCACCACGAATGTAGGATAAAGGCAAGGATGTATCTTAAGCCCTTTATTGTTTACTTTGTACCTAGACACTATATGCAAGATGGTTAAAAACAAACTGGAGACGTACAAAGTAGGCAACTGAAAAATGAAAGAAATGAAAGTAGCAATACTAGCTTATGTGGATGATATGGTAGTTTTCGGAGAAAGTGAAAAAGAACTGAAGCATAACATTAAGATATTAGACGAAGGGCTAAGGAAATGGAACATGATAATAAATGTAGAGAAAACAAAAGCAATGGCTGCATGGAAAGGGGGTAGAAGAAGTAGAAGCATTTAAATATTTAGGTGGGGTAATTAGCTAAAATGGCACGATAGATTAAGAAATAGAAGAAAGAGTAGCAGCAACAGGAAGATTATTCAACTCACTGAAAACCAGATTCCTCGATAAAAAAGAGATTTCTAAACAGACAAAAGTAGAAGTTGCAGTTCCTGTATTAACACACAGAAAAGACATCAAAGCAGGTTACAAAATAAAGAGATGCGTTTCCTTAGAAGAATCGAAAGCAAAACAAAAAAGGACAAAATAAGAAACGACACGTTTAGGAAAAATCTGGGAACAAAGTCGGTGA
Organism: Dromius quadrimaculatus; assembly: GCA_963989225.1. NCBI lineage: Eukaryota > Metazoa > Arthropoda > Insecta > Coleoptera > Carabidae > Dromius > Dromius quadrimaculatus. The sequence goes on along the minus strand of OZ022332.1, from coordinate 48,272,042 downwards.
AACATTGCATCCAAGAAGGACAACTCAAAATGAATGACGACAGGTTAGTAAAACAGGTTTACGAAGCGAAACCCACTTGAAGAGAAAGAGGGGACAACCAGTGAAAAAATGGGAGGAAGATGTAATAGAGGCAGCAAATGTGACGAAGAAACCCGGAAGAATACCTATCGAGTGGCAAAGAAGAATAAAGAGAGAACGCCTTACACCAAAAAGTAGATAGGCACAGGATTAAGTGAGTAAGTAAGTAGTAAATTAAAGACCTTTCAAAAGGCGCTGTGCGGAGTTTCAGACTTGTGTTCAGTATTTGTTGTAACAGTGACGATAAGTCAACGATTTTTGTCTGTCTTATGAAATAGACTGAATTGAAGCTCGTTCTGATGATAAAGAGCTCTTAGTTTACTTAGAAAAACGCCAAGCTCTCACTGGACTGAATATAAAATATTTGTTGTTGAAGATTGCTATTTCATCATGATAATGCACCTGAGCACAAACCCCGCGTTGTTGCGCGAAGAGTAGAGGAACATCGATTCCAAGTGTTTCCACATGCGATCAAATCTTATTTTAAGTATATTTTGAGAATTCTCCGAAAATGTAAGTTGGAGCTTCGTTATTCATTCTAGGTCAAAACATCCATCATTCAATTAACACGGGTGTAGGCATTAATTAAGTTTCCTAAATTCGAAACTCAAATTAGACAAACGAAGGTCTAACAATTCGATTCCCTATGCACATCACGACCTAATAAATTCGTAGATTTCAAATTGTATTTCAATATCATTTGTCTCTGTAGATTTCCTAACGTTGTTAACATTACTGAATTTGCAGTGTAAAATATAACACTATACAATTCCCTGAATGGATTCCTATAGCCAGTATTATTTTAATTCAAAATTAATGGGGTAACTACTAATATTTATTTACAACAACTTATTTATTTATTACACTTCGCACTTAGCTGATCAAGTTCTGGATATTCACTGCTCACTCAGTCAGGCCGCTCCCCTTATATATACTTTTAGAAATTTCTACGTTATTCTAGTAAGCTACTCGAATGTTCGAATGTGTGGAGCGGCGCGACGCCCAGACAGAGGCGTATTCAGGGCCTATTTTACTACAGTTAGAAGTGTATTTGCAACTGAAATTTAATTGAATTGAAAATAAATTTGTTTCAGATTGAACCTTTGGGAGGACAGAGTGATGGTTCTCAATACAGCTGTAAGAGATCAGCTTGTCTACATCGCATCCTACCAGAATGTCCTCACGAGTTACAACTGAAAAATTCGCAAGGCGTTGTAGTTGGCTGCAATTCAGCTTGCAACGCATTCAACACAGACCAATATTGTTGCAGAGGTGATCATGACAGACCAGAAACATGCAGATCGTCCGATTGGCCCGTGAATTATCCTAAATTCTTCAAGGATAGATGTCCTGATGCATACAGTTATGCGTATGATGATCACAAGAGTACTTTCACCTGTAATGCCCCTGCTTATTTAATTACTTTTGGAGCTTAGAGCATGAAAAAAATTAATACTTTGCTATTTTTGAAGTTCATTAAGATGAATGTATTGTTAACGTAATAAAGCAGTAAAAATGAAATAGGCCCTGAATTTGCCTCTGTTTGGGCGGAGCCTTTAATCTCTCTGCGTCTCTACACATTCGAGCATTCGAGTAGCTTGCTAGAATCACATAAAAATTTCTAGAAGTTAACATTCAAATATATAAGGGGAGCGGCCTGACAGAGTGAGCAGTGAATATCCAAAGTGTAATAAATAAATAAGTTGTAGTAAATAAATATTAGTAGCTTTATAGTTGAAGCTTAATAATAGTTTTTTTAGCGTTTTTCAGGATTCTCGATTGTAAATTCAGGTAAATTCTTCTCTGTCATATAATTTCATACAAACGCATCACAGCACCGGCCAAGAAATGACAGATAAAGAGTTTTCGAACTTCACCCATCTGTTTCATTTCCTTGCTATGGCAACGGTGTATCTAGAATTTAGATCTAGAATGCGCCAACTTACTTCTGGTTGAGAAGTTCGCGACATGACGTTAATAAAATGCATAAAAACTTCATATTTAATGCGATCAAGTTTAGATGGACGCCTGCAGGGTGTAAAACAAATGACGCAGATTTAAACAAGGAATTTTAAATTTACGTTAATTAGTGAAGAGCGTGGAAACTTTTATCACTTTTATATTCCATCATTCATCAGAATTTTAATCGGAGAATTATTTTATACTACAATTTTATCCTTTTTTTATGCTTACGACGGGGAAGTTTTTGTATGTCTCGATTTCGTCCAATATATTAGCAATTAAATGTTCATGAAAATCATATAATAAGTAACTCAAATACATTTCTTATTCAACTCAAATTCCAATTAAAATAAAGCAGAAATTCATGATTATTTGAATCCGTATAATTTTCCTAGAAGTTTCTACTTACTGATCCGTCAATAGCAAATTTCCAATATATGACTGAAGCCATACGCTTTTAATGAATACATAAAGTCAGTGATTTGAACGTAATTCGAGTTTAATTAAACTATAATGTGTTCCATACATGTATAATGCTACAATAATATTGCGGATTAGTCTGCAAAGAATACTTTCAAAATATTGCTTAATTAATGTTTCCAAAATGCGCATAAATTTACAAAGAGAGGTACTCAGTAAATTGTAATTAATTTCCTCCATTTTGCATACATCGAATTTGTCATGTTATTCCTAATGGATTTGTGGAGTGTAATTTACATTCGCTGCTATTTTATTCACTCCATATCTTGGTCTTCCATATATTGTGATATTTATGTATCATTGGTAGAAAATTCAGAAAAAGAGATATTATTTATACAATATAATGAATTTCAGATGTTCAGGGAACATAATCCATAGAATATTCAATTACAGGAGAAAATAGAAGCTTACTTATGTAATAAAGGGTGAAGTTTCCCAATAACCAAACCTCATGTGTTGATAATATAAGGGAAAAAATGGAAGAATCATCTAGATGATGAAAGCGCATTTTTGACAGCTCTTGAATGCTTGTTACTTCAAAGATTTCGCAAATTACCATCTCCCACAATTACTGAGCTTGAAATCAAGCAGTTTGGGCAAACTTGCGGAACAGCAGCTTCCATTTAGTACTAGTTTCAAGTTGACTATTTGATAGGTACATAATTTATGCATGCACAAACTCAAAAATATCTTTTAATCTTCATTGTTTAGTTATTGACTGATGAGAGATCAAGTGCTGTACCTCAAAATGATAATTTAATCTGTATCAAAGCTATATAAAAAAAATACACCAAAAGTAAACAAATTTTCATCCAATAATAATAGTTCATTCTAATAAGCTTCAAATTCGCGTCAAACAAGTCATTGAATGAATCCCGGACAGATTTGACAACTGTACATAATAATAGTGACACCTGCGGCGAAAGTTGTAACTAAATTTTTATCTACTTTAATAAATTTTAGTTGCCATATCCCTAATGTCATAGATACCTATGGACATTGTTTCACTTGAAACAAGTAATTGAATAATTCAATTTTCCACAATCACTGAGCTTGAATTAAAGCAATTTGTGCAAGCCTACGAAACAGCAGCTTTTATTTAGTACCAGTTTCAAGTCTGTAAATAGTATAGTTGCTGAGATCTCAGCGTCACGCCAGCCAGCCAGCCAGCCAGCCAGCCAAAGTGAATATAATAGCGCTTTTTTCGGAAAAATGCGCTAAAAATTAACAACAGGTTATCATTGCCTATCTTATCATTTCAATTAAACTGATTGTTTTATACAGCAAATTCTGAATGTCTGTTATACATATAAACTGCACTTCCGGCTCAGCCGATTCATACAAAAATAGTAGGTAACTATTTTGATGCTACAACAATTTCAAACACTAAATTGCAATATGCTATCATTATAGATTTATACAAAAAATTGAAAATAGTTTAAGTAAAGTGTACTTCCGGTACAGACGATTCAAACCATAATGCGAGGTGCACAACTAGACCCTATACCAGTCTTAAATTCAAAATTTCAATATTCTATTCTATTCTATTCTCCATCAAAATCTCAAAAATTGAATCACAAATATCAATCACGCCTTCTACCTATTTCTGATGGTGATAACACAGATTGTGCAGTGCAATTTGGTAAATTGATATTTTGTTCTGTAAATGAAGTTATATACCAGCTGTCTACTACTGGTGATCATTAATGTTAGTGGAGGGTTCATTTTTGAGCAATGAAAATTGATTGGAATTTTAGTTCCCATCTGGGATTGAACCGGATTACCCCCAGTCTCTCTCGGTCTCGGCTATCCTGTCTATTAATCTCTAATAATTCCTACAAAATATACCTGTATATCTATCATGGCATTGTATTCGACAGAAACTTTATTAAGGAATTATTTGTGTTCGAATGATGAAAGATCGACGGCTGAAAGTAGTAGCTAAATAATTTAGATTTAATAAGGTTTTGTTCGGAAATTACTGTTCAATGTATAAAAAATTGAAGTGGCAAGATATCTGTACGTTTCTCAAATATTCTAACTTAGGAATTGATTTTTACATCGTTAATCTACATCTACCTTTCTAAAATAATTTTATCCTGGCCTGTATTTTTATTAAACGTATCATTTCGCTCACAGTTACTCGTATTTAATGAATGACTCCTAGCTAATCCAACAATGGGCCAACATTCAAATGTCTAACAGTTGTTACCTGGCAACCACCAAACATCTAGTAACCATAGACTGTCAATCATGTCTGACAATTGAACATCGATTTGGTGAATGCTAACTAAGTTTACTGTTACATTAAATTATTGGCTAAATAGTGAATTCAAATAAATAATAATGTGAACTAATTACTTAAAATATTCCACATTTGTGACACAATTAATACTGTTTTACAGTAGCCTGTGTTTTCTAACAGCTCCGGCTTTTAATCGGTTGATGTTACATTGGATTTTATCTCCGCGAGTCATTTTCCAAATAAATGAGATAATTAGGGCTGTTCAGTCATTCAATCGATAAGTTTTTTCGATCATTTTATCTAATTCAACAAATTAACATAGGTAGCACTGATAAAAAAATCTTAGCGATCGATTAGCTAGTTTTTACGCCGATCAATTGTTATCTTGAAATAAACCAAGCGTCAGATGGCATATCCATGGTGGGTATGAGCGTGACAGACTACGAAAGTGGTAAGAAAATAATAAGAATGAAGTAATAGTACGCCGGTTGAAACTTTTTTTCTATAAACAGTTGACAACAAGGTGAGCTGAGGAAATATCGTCAGTTTCTCGCAAGAATTTGTAAAAAGACATGTCAATTAGAATAATAATGCACTGGATGAAATTCAACTAGATGATTGTTTACATGATGAAAAACACGAAAACAACAATCAGCTGCGTGGGTAACTGTTTTGAGAATATACAGAGGGTCCACATTCCGAAGTGCCACTATTGGGATTTCGAGTACAATGTAGGAAATACGACTTTGATTGAATTAGACTTTTTATAGGCGTTTGAAAGATGATCTCAAACATTTTCATGTTTTTTAAAAAGTTTTTGTACTACATTGTTCTATAAACGATAGTATTTATCGTAAAATATGAATTGACTCAAGCTAATCCTTGAATGATTTAGCACAACATTCACACGGAATATTTTTCAAAATTATCAGCGGTCAATTTGTCATTATTAAAGTTTGAATTATTATAAAATTCATTATATTTTTCTGAAAGTGTCATAATGTGCAGTTGGAATTATTATCACTCATATATTGACATCACATGCGAACGTTCGTCAATTGTTTTATTGAAATAAGTAATTTGGCTGTATTGTGTATGATATGAAATCAAAGCTCTTGTGGAGATGATTCTAGTAGTAGAAGTGTCAAAAACGATATTTAAACGATTGTCGATTGTTTCTTTCACAAATCATTCAAATGATGTCTAGTTTGGTATCAAGTAAAGTGCACTTTCGGTCCAGTTGGTTGCTGTGAAAACAGTACGTCATCATTCTTATGCTACAACATTCCTAAATACTGATTTCCAAGATTCTACAACTAAGAGTACTGCATTTATGAGCAAAATTAAAAAAAATTCCAACTGAAGTGCACTTCAGATACTACAACAGACTGAAATACTAAATTTCAATACTTTACAGCCAATCGTTTGGAATTTATGCGAAAAATTTCAAAAGATTCTCAAGTAAAGTGCACTTCCGGCTCAGTCGAGAATTCAATGAAAATAGGATAGGAGTATCTAGACGGTACTATCGTCTTAAATACTGAATTCTAACATTCTACGTTGAATCGCTTTGGATTTATGCGCGAGATTCAAAAAACAGTTCGAGTAAAGTACACTTCCGGTACAGACGATTGCAATCATAATTTGAGGTGTACAACAAGATGTTACAAAAGTGTTTAATACAAGCTTTCAATATTCTACAATTGATTGTTCTAAATTTATGCGGAAAATTCAAAAAATCTGTTACCTATATTAAAAGAAATGCTCGTGAGAGCAATCCTGTTCCTTGTAATTATCTTCTTTATTTTTAACATTTACTTTGGGATGTCGCTGACTGTCTGAATTGTTGAGCATTTTGGCTATGTTTGTTAATTGGATTAAGATTAATGGTAATGTGTAGTGTAATAAGGCAGAGAAGTTTTGGCTGTTAGTGAATAAAAAAGTGCGATTCGGTCAAGTGAATATTTTAATTACGACTCATTGTTATCGTTATTTCTGAGAATTCTTCAAACAATTTACAGTGCGGATTTTATGTGGATCTTTTCTCTTCGACCGAATTGTCGGTGATCATTGCTGTTCAAGTGCCCTCCCAAAGAGGTACAAAAAGGTACTGTTCAATCAAAAATATCACCCGCACATCCGCGGATATATTGCAGTGAAAAAAAAAATAGTGATTATACCAAGTGTGCTCGCAAGAATTTTACCGAAGGGATCCCAACTCCCCTTATTAGTATTAATTTAGAAAGTCGTAAACGGGTAGAACTTTTGCACGCTGTCTATGGATCTCTTGACAGGTCTTGACCGTGACATACAGTGATTTATGGATCCAATTTAATTAAAATTATATGTTCTAAACGCACAAGGAAAACTCCTATGTATGTTCAATCGTATTGTACTCCAAATTTTGGGCAAATTTGTATTTATTTTATATTCGTTTGAATTGTTATCAGAATTTTAGGTTAAATTGTCCTCAATTGTATATTTATGTTGATTTATTTATATTGATTTGGAAGAAATCAACAATTAAATTTGGCTTAAATATTCTCATTCCGAATTTTTATTGGCCGGACATTTGTACTAAACCCTCATTTTGGTAATTAATATCTTCTCAATTGCTTAAAATTGATGGATAAAAGTGCAAATTAAGCGAGGGAAATTCAAAGTTCTAAAACGCAACACCATTGGTTAAAACGAAATGTGAAATACTATGCCAACAAGTGCGCACTGCTTTCATTTGTATGGCATTGCTGGCTTTTGATTAGAAAACATAGTAATAACGTGCGTGTTGTAAATTAATTTATTGATAAAGTGTAATTTTAGCCTCCTAGTGAGATTATAAATCATTTAAGGCAGTGGTTTTGTAAAAGCACAATCGGATAATCTGTCAAGAATAGATCCATTCATGATGTCGTCTTATTTTTTTTCAAATCCAAATTTTACGTCCGCTGAAGTAAAAAGAGTGAACACTGCAAAGTAATTATTCAATACTAACACATTATGTACGCTATTTTAATGAATACAATCCGAAATATGATGAGCATTCTATTATGTTACTATTCTAGTAGGTACCGACCTTTAGAACAGAGAATTTGATACTCACTGCTTATAAAATCAAAATAATATCTTGCAGAATTCATTAATTATAACACTAAAGAAAACTGACATTTAATGCTCATAAAGGTTGATAAAAAAGTTGTAATTAGTCTAACGTTGCATATTTCACGCTTTTGTTAATCACTTGTTATTTATATGACAGCATAAAATAACGACCTTATCAAGAAATTTCCGTGTTTAGATGCAATGATGCATAAAAACAATAGGTTGGAATATTCCATATTTAAAATAAATAGTTCGCGCATACAAAAAACTAGAACACAGTTTGCAGGTGATAAAAATGGAACAAATAAATAAAGCTAACATTTAAAAAAAATTAAAACCATTTCATAAAACAAGTCACATACTATTTTAAAGTAGACTTTTATCGCGACACACCGGTTAAACGGGTGGTATATGCGATAGATTGTTGTTTAGCAAGCGCAATTGACTTATATGCGTCAAGGACGTGGTGACGTCTTACCGAATAGAAATTTCTCGATAGATTCGAGAAGCAGCAGCCGTAAATATATACACCGGGGACAAATATCATTTATGATGAGAAAAATCTGAATAATAGATTAGATTTTTTTATTTTAAATTTATGTATTGTTCTGCAACATTAACAAATAGCATTATCAAAAACTCCCTAGTTGCAGTAAACAGCTGCAGATAAAAAAAGTAAAAAAGCTTTCCCTTTGATTTGACCAACTAAACATGCACTCATTTTACGTATAAGCATTGCTACCTCGCGGCAATTCATTGCGTCCAACTTTTTCCAACGCCAACGCGATCAATAAAACGAAAACAAAAATAGAAAAGTTTGTGAAACAGCAAGAGACAGGGAATCAGGATGGCGTAGAGAGAAATAAAAGAATGTGGACGTGATAGTGGATGAAACTGACCAGGAGTAGACAAGGATAGAAGCATGCAATTTGACAAACTGCAAACGTAGCGATACATGAAATTGCACAAGTTTATATTATGTCGCTAACGTCATCCTGTCATTGAAAACTTTAGCTTTTGTTCTTGATTGCTTTATTGGTAACACTCATGCAGATCATACCAAATTTAATTCGAAGACCCTTCCCCAAAAAACACATTTCTCTGGCACTGCATTTGTCACCAGCGGCTTATAAAGAACACTTGGTATTAATCTTACAGGACATGGAGTTCTTTACGGCAATTCATTGTGTGGTGTCAGTGGCACTTGAGAAAAAGTCGGCTTGTCTTCCGATGAAAATGCCACGAATTTAGACCGCAAACTGCACCCGAAAGAATGAGCGAATCGCTAAGTGGTGGATACAGTGCCAAATAGTTTGGAAGTTAATGCAATATGGTCTATAAAATTTTATTTATTGCCGAAATATGGATGGGGGAGGTTTTTCTCTGAGAATACAGTTCTAAAGAAGCGTAAGAAGTTTTTTCTTGAAATATTCGACAAAACTTCGATGAATTTCTACTGGATAACCAGAGGGCTTACAGGAATATTTGTAAATTCATTACCAGGGTGGTGAATTCGTAACGTTTTAATTCGCAAGATGGAACCATTAAAACAATTTTGTTTAGAACAAAAGTTTTCACAAGAATTCTTGCATGAGAAAACTTTTTATTGCGGCTATTAGAAGTAAATAAATTAGCGCTCTATGCATTTCAAATGATGCCAGTTTACTATAAAAACAATCCTATCATTAAATAAGTCCACTGCGTTTGTACACCCGCTCATTTGTCGTTTACGATTGTCCATTGTCACTGTCCTACTTCTACAATCGTTCTCATTCTTGTTTGTTTTATTTTTCCTGTGCCTTTAATAAAGCCAGAGCGTTTAGCTGGAATGATGGGCCGTTTCCGAGCTCCGTAGATGTGTGAGAATGTGTTCTATGTGTCTGAATGTGAAACTGTAGGACACAGTAATTGTTATGTTCATGATTTTGGTGTTGAATGTTTGCTGAAATGCGTAGACTTTCTAGCTTCGTATTTTTGCCTTTTATACACGGTTGGAATTGAAGCTCAGCTTAATCGGATGAGTGAACTTGTATTTTAGAGAAACATGGAGTTGGGGGTAATAAATTAGTTAGGAGGTTGAATTACTCAGTGAATTTTAATTCGAAGATTGCGCAGTTTGCTTTGAGGTTGGATATTGAATGTTGATGAAAATAAAAATTCAAAACATTATGTAAGCCTCAGTCACCAAACACTCTCATAGTAGGGGGAGGAAATAGGTATATTGTATTTTTTCCTTGTATCAGTGCGAATGCAGTATCACAAAATCTTGTAGTATATAAGTAATTCTAAGAGAAAATTGTGAATAAAAGAATAGTTCTCAAGATATGAACAATTTTAAAATGTTAGGTGGAAGCGGCGGTGGAAGCGGGGAGCGAAATTATCATGGAAATAATGGAGATACCTAAATGCCGATAGCACCAATCGATTAGACATCCTATGTACTATTTGTGTTACAAATCTCAAAGCGTTTGAACAACAAATACGGATTTTATAGAGAAATATCTGAGAATAGACATAATCTGAAATTTATGTCAATGGGTTACCCTCGATGAAAATTGCTAAAATTTTTCAACCGAAATATTTTAAGTTTGGCATGGAATCATATTGATTCATGCAAGCAGATTACAGAACTCTGAGAGAAAATTGTGTCGGAAGGATAGTTCTTGAGATATGAACAATTTTAAAATGTTAGGTGGAAGCGGCGGTGGAAGCGGGGAGCGAAATTATCATGAAAATAATGAAGATACCTGAATGCCAATAGCATCAATCGATTAGGCATCCTATGTACTACCTGTGTTCCAAATTTCAAAGTGATTGAACAACAATTACGGATTTTATAGAAAAATATCTGAGAATAGACATAATCTGAAATTTATGTCAATGGGTTACCCTTGGGAAAATTGATGAAATTTTTCAACCGAAATATTTCAAGTTTGGCATGAAATCATATTGATTCATGCAAGTAGATAACAGAACTCTGAGAGAAAATTGTGTCGGAACAATAGTTCCCGAGATATGAACAATTTTAAAATGTCAGATGGAAGCGGGAAGTGAAACTATCATAAAAATAATATAGATACCTAAATGCCAGTAGCACCAATCGATTAGACATCCTATGTATCATCTGTGTTCCAAATTTCGAAGCGATTGAACAACAAATACAGATTTTATAGAGAAATATCTGAGAGTAGACATAATCTGAAATTTATGCCAATGGGGTATCCTTGATAAAAATTGCTGAAATTTTTCAACCAAAATATTTTGAGTTTGGCATGAAATCATATAGTTTCATGCAAGTAGATTACAGAACTCTGAGAGAAAATTGCGTTGGAAGAAAAGTTCTCAAGATATGAACAATTTTAAAATGTTAGGTGGAAGCGGAGGTGGAAGAAGGGAGCAAGATTATCATGGAAATAATGGAGATACCCGAATGCCGATAGCACCTATCGATTAGGCATCCTATGTACTATTTGCGTTCCAAATTACAAAGCGATTGAACAACAATTACGGATTTTATAGAGTAATATCTGAGAATAGACATAATCTGAAATTTATGTCAATGGGTTACCCTTAATAAAAAATTGCTGAAATTTTTCAACCGAAATATTTCAAGTTTGGCATGAAATCATATTGATTTATGCAAGCAGATTACAGAACTCTAAGAGAAAATTGTGTCGGAAGGATAGTTCTCGAGATATGAACAATTTTGAAATGTTAGGTGGAAGCGGAGGTGGAAGCAGGTAGCGAAATTATCATGGAAATAATGGAGATACCTGAATGCTAAAAGCAACAATCGATTAGGTATCTTATGTTCTACCCTTGTTTCAAATTTCAAAGCGTTTGAACAACAAATATGGATTTTATAGAGAAATATCTGAGAATAGACATTATCTGAAATTTATGGCAATAGGTTACCCTCAATAAAGATTGCCCAAAATTTGTACCGAAATATTTTAAGTTTGGCATGAAATTATATAGTTTTATGCAAGTAGATTACAGAACTCTAAATAAAAATTGCGTCGGAAGAATAGTTCTCGAGATATGAACAATTTTAAAATGTTAGGTGGAAGCGGCGGTGGAAGCGGGGAGCGAAATCATCATGGAAATAATTGAGATACCTGAATGCCAATAACACCAATCGATTAGGCATCCTATGTATTATCTGTGTTTCAAATTTCAAAGCGATTGAACAACAATTACGGATTTTATAGAGAAATATCGGAGAATAGACATAATCTGAAATTTATGCCAACGGGTTACCCTTGATAAAAATTGCTAAAATTTTTCAACCGAAATATTCTAAGTTTGGCATGAAATCATATTGTTTCATGCAAGTAGATTACAGAACTCTGACAGAAAATTGTATCAGAAGAATAGTTATCGAGATATGAACAATTTTAAAATGTTGGATGGGAGCGGAGGTGGAAGCAGGAAGCAAAATAATAAAGACACCTGAATGCCAATAGCACCAATCGATTAGGCATCCTATGTACTATCTGTGTTCCAAATTTTAAAGCGATTGAACAACAAGTATAGATTTTATAGAGAAAAATCTAGGAATAGATATAATCTGAAATTTATGCCAATGGATTGCGTACACTTGATAAAAATTGCTGACCGAAATATTTTGAGTTTGGCTTGAAATCATATAGTCTCGTGCAAGTAGATCACAGAACTCCGAGAGAAAATTGTGTCGGAAGAATAGTTCACGAAATATGAACAATTTCAGAATGTAGAAGCGGAGATGGAAAAAAAAATATTTTTAGGGTATTTTTTGCAATTTTATCCACATAAAATGTGATTAACATAGAATCCAAATAGCTCTTATCTCATTGTGTTCCTTGTTGTTCCGCTAACATGTTCATTTATAATCTATTAAAATATTTTTTCTATGATTTGCAGCATTTCAATGTGGAATGAAACAAACTAAAGTGAGCGCTTCTGATTGAAAATAAATACAGGAGCTTTCGCACAAGTATTAACAACAAGTGTACTGAATTTCAACCCAATTGGAAGAACGATACGCGAACTAACGTATACGAAACGTGTGGACCTTATTGTACGTTGATAATGCTATAGGATAAATCTTCAAGCAAGTGTCATCAACAAATGTACATAGTTTCGACTCATTCGGATGAGCGATGAGCAAACAAACGAGTAAGACTCGTGCGTCATTCATTATACATCAATAATATATTGTTAATTGTTGATCAAAGCGCATTTTTGTCAGATTTATCTTAGTTTTTATCAATGATCTCAAACACAAAATTTCAACTTTAAGACAAGGGGACTGCAACTGTTCATTTCACGAGGGGAATTCATTATTAAGCGGACTGTTGAAGAGTATACATCAAAAGTAAACTAATTTCCATTTCATATTTAGATATGCTGTTTATCCTAATTATTTTAATTTATTGTAATTGAGGTTCAAATCCGCATCAAACAAGTCATTGAATATACCCCGGACAGACTGAACAACATTACATAATTGTAGTGACATGTGCGGCTTAAGCTATAACTAAATTTTTATCCACTTCGATAAACCTTAGTTAGCATGTCCCTAATATTATATATATCTATGGGCACTGTAAGATTCAAATTCGCATGGAAAAAGTCATTGAATATATCTCGCAAACTTCGATCTTCCACAATCACTAAGCTTGAATTGAAGCAATTTGAGCAAACCTACGAAACAGCAACTTTTATTTAGTACCAGTTTTAAATCTGTAAGTACTGTGGTTGCTGAAAACTCAGCGTCACGTCAGCCAGCCAGGCAGCCAAAGTGAATATAATAGCGTATATTTTTCTTTTTGTAAGAATGCGCTATAAATAGTTGCGAATAAATATTTATTGAACCTAAAATTAAATCTATTGCCGAATAAATAGGAAACAGATAATATTCAAACATCAAATTTATATATGGGTTTGGTTCCATAGCAACACTTCTCTTGCCTAGGCTAGGAAGTACCATTTCCTGACTGAACTGTCAATTAGGCTTTTTTTTACTATTTACCCAGTTGAAAAATTAATTAATATTGCATGTTGAAGTTGATGAATGATATATTCAAATTTTTTATATAACATTAGAATCACCCCGAACAAAAGTGAATATATGTGTTATTTGTGGAATTTCTGATTAAAATTATTCCAGGCTTTTTGCCAACTTACTCCAACAAAAACGCTTTAATTTGTGCAAAACAGTCCTCTTATTGAATTTCATCAGTTTCGAATCGAATAAATCTCATACGTTGTGTCATTTTCAAAGATGCATGGCCAACTGCTTTTGTGGCTTCTTCCTTCTTTTTTCTTATTTTTTTCTTGATGACAGATTCGTATGCGTACACAACACAATAATTTGATTTATGTAAATATACTCAGTATGAATAAAAAACGTTCTTATTAACCCAAATTCCACGCCCTGTGAAAAAATTCCTCCTCACGAAAGTTTGAAGCATTCAATTAGAACGGTTCCTAAAGAATTTATAAATTAATTTGCAGGGGCATTTTGCGAAATTGGGGACTGAATTTGTTTTCCTTCCAAACAATTTGCGTTACATTCAAGAAATATTGTAAGACAAAATGAAACATTTACGTGTATTCATTATTGAGATGCCTTTGAATATTTTATCCCTGGAATAAGGAATTGGAATGACAGATACAAAATGAACAAAATTCATTCAATTTTGTTATTATAATTTTATAATAATTCCAACACAATTTAAATTGAACTAGTCTACAATAAAATAAAACATAATTCCTGCTTTTATTCAACAACCAAGCTGTCACACACAAATATTCTCTCATGTTGGCACCCCTACTTTCTCGGCGCGTATCCGTGTGGATAATGAAATCCGGAAGCCTGAATTCCGGCTAACGTACCGCACAGCCGAAGCACAAGCGAGTCCGGGACTTGGGCAGACATGAGAAAAACAGATACAGCGTTTAGATGTTAACGAACCAACACGTTATGTGATATGATTGTAGTATGGACTGTTAATATGTTGAATATGACTCTTTACAACGGATTAAAATTGCTGGAGTGGTTCTGAGGGTGTAAATTGGGACACCAGGAGCAGAATCACAATATTGGTGGATAATTGTATTTGATATTCCATAAATTCAATTGTGCCAGATGTTTCCTTCGGGGAGTTTAACTTTTTGATAAATAAAAGTGACAAATTACCACTTAAAATTTGACCATTTATGGGTTGATTTTTCGTATAATTGCAACAAATTTGAGCTAAATCAATAATAATCGTATGTAGTTATCTGAAAATCTCGAAAAACTGCATTCAAATTGCTCAATAATTCAAAAATTGAGGAAAATTGATTTCAAGTGTTCTCTCCTCGGTCCGATTACATTCATTAGTACAGCATTATTTTAACTATGGACATAGATATTTCAGTAACCATTTTTAGCGCATTTTTCCGAAAAAAGCGCTATTATATTCACTTTGGCTGGCTGGCTGGCTGGCTGGCGTGACGCTGAGATCTCAGCAACTATACTATTTACAGACTTGAAACTGGTACTAAATAAAAGCTGCTGTTTCGTAGGCTTGCACAAATTGCTTTAATTCAAGCTCAGTGATTGTGGAAAATTGAATTATTCAATTACTTGTTTCAAGTGAAACAATGTCCATAGATATCTATGACATTAGGGATATGGCAACTAAAATTTATTAAAGTAGATAAAAATTTAGTTACAACTTTCGCCGCGGATGTCACTATTATTATGTACAGTTGTCAAATCTGTCCGGGATTCATTCAATGACTTGTTTGACGCGAATTTGAAGCTTATTAGAATGAATTATTATTATTGGATGAAAATTTGTTCACTTTTGGTGTATTTTTTTTAATATAGCTTTGATAAAGATCAAATTATCATTTTAAGCTACAGCACTTGACCTCCCGTCAGTCAATAACTAAACAATGAAGATTAAAAGGTATTTTTGAGTTTGTACATGTATAAATTATGTACCTATTAAATAGTCAACTTGAAACTAGTACTAAATGGAAGCTGCTGTTTCGTAAGTTTGCCCAAACTGCTTGATTTCAAGCTCAGTTATTGTAAGAGATGGTAATTTGCGAAATTTCTGAAGTAACAAGCATTCATGAGCTGTCAAAAATGCGCTTTCATCATCTAGATGATTCTTCCATTTTTTCGAGTTATTTTCAACTTTTGGGCCTTAATAATGCTGCCATTACGTTAGGAAAGCTTCAAAATTACTAATTCAATAAAAAAATTACATATTTGAGCTCTCTATTATCATAAATGAACTCGAAAGTGTTACCATACTTCAATACTACATTTCATTCAATTCGAGTGCAGAAAATAGTGCATAATATTTTGTTAATAGAATATATGTACAAAGTCTACGGCTCAGAGGTAGAGAGCTGGTCCATGGTTCAACAGGTACCAAATAAGAATCGCGTTCGGATGAAGTTGAAATCTCCATTTTTTTTTCTTTCATACTGATGATCGTTTCATCAATATTACTCACCTAAAGCCTCATCATTTATTATTAAGGTATTTTATGCTAGTTATCATGTCGAACCATAGACCAACGCTCAATCTGTCAAACAAATAAATTATGCATTACAAAAACTCGGCTAAGCGACAGCAGCTTCAATTTTTTATGAGAATTTTTTGCTCATATAGCACTCATGAAATTAAAATGGAAGTTTCAGTCAAAATGCATATGTAATAACTTGAAATAATTGAAATTATGCATTTTAAAAGCAATATAATTAATGAAAAATAGAAAGAGAATGATGGATAATTTCGAGATTTTTCATTGAATCAGCTACATATTTTACTGATGAAAAATGGAGAAAAATGAATAATAATCTCAAAATTTTACATTGGAGTCAACTTCAGATCATACCTTCCGATCTTATTGACGATAAAATACAACTATTATAGAAAACAGCATTTTTCATTTCAGGAAATATGACAAGCGGTAGCGACGTCAACAGTGTGCTCCGGGTACCATATGCTGTACGGCCTATTTCCTCTGAATTATTTACATTCTACATTTTAATGAAAACTATGGTCGTAGAAAAAGTATAGTGTACAACATGTGTAGAATCATCGATGACACACTTGCGTGATTTCACCACACGACTGGGTGTCGTGCTGACAATCTCACACTTCGTGTGTGTGAAATAAATATTTTTCTACACTAGTTCAATAAGCTATTTTCATATCACTTCACTACAATTGATAACTTTATCGATAAGTCACTGAATGACTGATATTATAACCTAGCATCTGAATGATTATTTCACTAGATGGAATTTTGAGCGCATTTTTTGGAAAAAAGCGCTATTATATTCACTTTGGCTGTCTGGCTGGCTGGCTGGCGTGATGCTGAGTTCTCAGCAACTATACTATTTACAGACTTGAAACTGGTACTAAATAAAAGCTGCTATTTCATAGGTTTGCACAAATTGCTTTAATTCAAGCTCAGTGATTGTGGAAGATTAAATTATTCAATTACTTCTTTCAAGTGAAACAATGCCCATAGATATATATGACATTAGGGATATGGCAACTAAAATTTATTCAAGTAGATAAAAATTTAGTTACAACTTTAGCCGTGCGTGTCACTATTATTATGTACAGTTGTCAAATCTGTGCGGGATTCATTCAATGACTTGTTTGACGCGAATTTGAAGCTTATTAGAATGAATTATTATTATTGGATGAAAATTTGTTTACTTTTGGTGTATTTTTTTTATATAGCTTTGATAAAAATCAAATTATTATTTTAATGTACAGCACTTGGCCTCCCGTCAGTCAATAACTAAACAATGAAGATTAAAAGGTATTTTCAAGTTTGTACATGCATAAATTATGCACCTATCAAATAGTCAACTTGAAACTAGTACTAAATAGAAGCTGCTGTTTCGTAAGTTTGCCCAAACTGCTTGATTTCAAGCTCAGTAATTGTGAGAGATGGTAATTTGCGAAATCTCTGGAGTAACAAGCATTCATGAGCTGTCAAAAATGCGCTTTCATCATCTAGATGATTCTTCAATTTTTTGGAGATTACTCTACAACGAGTTTGAATTCAATTGCTATGTATTTCTTCCACATGATGAATTATAATGTATTCATCAAAATTTTGGTATCATTTTGCAATATTGAATTTGAATGACTCATGGCTCACATTCAGAGTTAATAAAAAAATTGATTTTTCTGCAGAAAGAGGATTGAAAACAAATAGCAATAAATAAGAACACTCACATGTATTGTTGTCCTTGTTTAATGGATTGTGCCCTCTTCATTCATAAGCATTCCATCACCTGAAAAAAAAAGAATAAATCATTAGCAAGTATTACCACATATTTTAACTAATAAGAACTAGAGTCAAATAGATATTCTAATTGTGTCTGGAGTATGTTTGGCCCCTATGATTGGTCTGGCTGTTGACAAAAAGTATTGAAATTGTTTCCTGAGTATCATAGATAAATTAGGATTGAGACTATTGTTACAAAAATTTCGTCTCACGTTTTTTTGTACAATTTTTTTCTCATTCCATACCTATGTCGCCATCTGTATAACAAATTTGCACTAATTTTGTGAATTAGTACTTGCTAATAACTCTTGATTGAAGGGCGCTAATTTGGAGAGTATGCGCGCATTCTTCACTCTCTTTCGTTCCTGGGCTGTTGTTGCAGACGTATTTGTTTTGAGCAGTCTTGTAATTTTTCTAGTTGTTCTAAATTTTGTGGTTATTTTATTTTATTAAAATCAGTGCTATGATTTTGTAAGTATTTTGTTTATTATTTGTTCACGTTATTCCAAATTAAGTATAATTTTTGTTAGTGATTTCGTTTGAAGGCGACCCGCGTAGTTAACCTTTTGATTTCCAAATTTATCTCTTTCATCTTCAATTTTTTGTTAGTTTTTTGTGTTCAGAACCTTTGAACAACCTTGAAACTTTTATACTAAATTAATATCTTTGTTCTGAATTCAAATTTTTTTACCACCAAACGAGATCAGGCGGGTCTTCGTTCCTCCCTTTACCTTTTTTTACCCAAGTATGTTTGATGTATGAATGATTAGTGAAATTGGTTGATAATACATAATTTAACTATATTTTGGATCCAACGCGTTGCGGATTTGTCATTCAGCAACTCGTAGTTTAGTTTCTTACGTTGTTTATGTAGTTTTCGGTTTCCAAAGCTTAAAATATTCTGTTGTGGGCTTTAGTTCCCGTTTTTAAGCTGGAAAGTCCTACGAGTTTGTGAAGATTGATCCAATTTTTCTAGTAACGAGCCACTCGTCGCTAATAATCCTTTTTCTTGTCTTGATAGACTTTGTATTTTCTTTGTTTTTCTTCTCTTTGATGCTCGAAGTAGTTTTTTTTATTTTGTAAATTTTTAGTGCACAATTTCAAATTAGGCCAATAAATAACTTTACTGATTATTTTATTTAATTTTTACTGAATTTACAGTTTATTCGTTTTTCAATTTAAATCTGAATTTATTTATTCAAGTTGAACGCTTCACGTTTGAAGAGAGCTCTCAAATTTTTTTTATAGGAAACTCCTGTTTCAGTTGAATTGGATGCTGGTTGGGTTATTTGTTTTCAGTGTAAACTGCTAGGTATCTTAGGATCCCGTGGCCAATTGAGACTAGTTTCTGGCCAACTTTACGTTAAGAAGAACATTAACACGTCTACGAAATTAAGAAGAACATTAATACGTCCCGAAGTTGATTACCAGGCGCACGGCCAACCTTAACACCTTCAAGGACCGTTGGGTATTCATCAAAGCCCTATAAGACGCAAGATCAACTTTACTTAATTCAGGGAACGTTCTTGTCTGACGTTGTTTATGTGGCTACCAATTCGTCATCTATCTTCTCTGTCGATACTAGTCTTGAGTTCCGCCTGAAGAGGATATTTAGCTAATTTTTGTAACGTAATTTAGAACGTCTGCGACGTACTCTCCAGTTGTCTTTTGGCTGTTGCAGTTAGATTTTTTTGTATTATAGCTTTAACCATTTTCGTTAGCTACCAAATTTTTTTAATTATAATTTTTGGAATTATTTGCTTTAAATTGATAATAATTTTGTTTAAAATTGATTTCGACGTCTATGCTTTATCTCCTTTTTGTTGTCGCTATTGTCTCCCAGAATAGCACCTTTTTCTCCTTTGATCATTTCCTGGGAATGGCGTCCATTTCCTATTTTTCAGGTAAAATATTTCCGGTGCCCTTATTAATAGAAAAACATTAAGTTTTTGCTATCAAATTTCCTACTGCTACCTTGGCAATAGAAAAAGGTACAGTATAAGTAAGATAACGTTATTTTTTGTGAGCTTTAAGGCGTCTAGTAGAAATAACCGCCGATGGAAAGTGTCTGGCAGTATTGATTTATTAATTTTTTAAATATTCTCCAGACCTTAGGAGAAAAACAATAATGTTTTAACGTATCTTTAGCACCTCGTATCTGTGAATTGGTCGTCAGTTCAAGCTAGCAAGTATTCATACGATCAAAGTACATACTAACACTACTCTATTCCACAAATTTTGTTTCTCAGAAAATAAGTAAAGTATAAATAGCACTTAGACAAGTGTGTGATGTATGGCCAGCGGATTGCGCACTTTGTTAGCTTATGGTGACAGTGGGATCGAGGATTTTAAACAGCGCTTGGGCTCTGTACACTAGTAGCAAAATTGATGCATTAAAACTATATGGTACTGTAATTTTTTATCAATGTAAGCCTGAAGCAAATGAATTGGACCAATTTATTATCACATATTTGGCAACGATTCCATCGGATATAATAACTTCTTTGTTTTAACATCACATGTCATCCAGTCGACGAAACACAAAAGATTTCTTTTATTTTGTGCTGAAATTTTTTAAATAAATACACAATATGAAATTGCTATTAAAATAATAACGATTCAATATTATTCTGCACTCTTCTTAGATCCTGAAAGCCTCCTTTAATTATATTCGCAGACAAACACAAATGTTTTAACAGAAAACAGCTTCTTTAGAATCATTATTCCAATTTTGAAAGTAAACAAACCTTTACAAACACGCCGTCAAAATTGCATTCGAAATGACTACACAAAACAACTTTACATTTGCATATTGCTTTTTCCTTTATTTATCCTTTACTTAGACTGTTCTCTTCTCCAATAAAACAAAAACACATCACAATCTCATCCAGGAGCCAATCTAGCGACCGGAACGCGCCTGGAAACCTAAAACGCACGTTTGCAAATCTCGACGTGGCTAAAACGAATAGGACATTATGATTCACATTAATCCTGGAGTAATTATACAAGAGTAAGGGATGTTCGGGTACTCTAATGTTTCTTAGTGGGATTATTGAGAAATTGTTATTGCAGGGATTTATAGTAATTGTCTAGCTGCGACACAATGCAAGAAAATAATTTAATAAAAATAGTCAGTTACATTTAGTGTTTATTTGTTCAACTATCTTGCCTGGTATTAATAAATTTCAACTTTTCATTCATTTGTTGATCATAAATGAGTACATGAAGATATTTATAGTAATTAAGGTATCAAGGGTGTTAAAAGGACAATAATGCCTGAGGTCAAGAGTGTACTTTCCGAGGGCCTCTGGCCCGAGGTGTGTACGTTGACCGTAGGCATTATTGTCTGTTCAACTCCCGTGGTGCCTTCAATGTTTAATGTCCGATTTTTGTTGTATTCCAATCAAAATTTTCAGTAATGTGCCCGAGGGCATTATTTTGAAACATAATGTCCTCGGGTATTACCCTGAAGTCAGTGTTATTATGAAAACAATAATAAACTAATCGGACATTAAAAATATTAAATGTAATATTAGAATTCAGGATCATAGAGAATGTACTCTACACTCGCATTAATCCAAGCATGTTAGAGTGGGCGTGCGATACAATAAAGAACACTTGAACGTCGGAAGCTTTAATAGCTTTTCCCTTGGTAGCAACAACCCTTGCGCATTGCGAGCTAGCTACGCCTATCCAGATACAAAGGAAATTTAAACGAAGGAAGAAGGAGTATCACACTTTTAAGGTGATAAGAAAATGTAGGAAACTTTCCTACCGACTACGCCAAACTCTAATATAGATGGGAAAATAATCAAATTGATTTTTGTCTGAATAACGCTTGTTTTTTACGTTTTGTATACATTTTTCTTTTTGCGTACTGATGGAAAATATTTAGTGATGAGGTTAACTAAAAGTCATAATGCTTGTTCACACTTTTGATTTGTATGATGATTTTACTTTTTACCGCATTTTTTGGAAAAAATTGAAGAATCATCTAGATCTGGCTGGCTGGCTGGCGTAACGCTGGGTTCTCAGCAACTATACAATTTTCAGACTTGAAACTGGTACTAAATGAAAGCTGCTATTTCGTGGGTTTGCACAAATTGCTTTAATTCAAGCTCAGTGATTGTGGAAGATTAAATTATTCAATTACTTGTTTCAAGTGGAGCAATGCCCATAGATATATATGACATTAGGGATATGGTAACTAAAGTTTATTCAAGTAGATTAAAATTTAGTTACAACTTTAGCCGTCGGTGTCACTATTATTATGTACAGTTGTCAAATCTGTCCGGGATTCATTCAATGACTTGTTTGACGCGAATTTGAAGCTTATTAGAAAGAATTATTATTATTGCATGAAAATTTGTTTACTTTTGGTGTATTTTTTTTATATAGCTTTGATAAAGATCAAATTATCATTTAAAAATACAGCACTTGACCTCCCGTCAGTCAATAACTAAACAATGAAGATTTGAAGGTATTTTTGAGTTTGTACATGCATAAATTATGTACTTATCAAATAGTCAACTGAAAACTAGTACTAAATGGAAGCTGCTGTTTCGTAAGTTTGCCCAAACTGCTTGATTTCAAGCTCAGTAATTGTGGGAGATAGTAATTTATGAAATCTCTGAAGTAACAAGCATTCATGAGCTGTCAAAAATGCGCTTCCATCATCTAGATGATTCTTCAATTTTTGTCTTTACTATACACAAATTTTTTATTAACATTTGAAGTACTAGCAAATGAGACTACCGACTGCGCCAATTTCATATCATATATCAGTCCACAAAAAATATAAGTGATTGCATATGAGAAAATCGAGAACATTCCACTTGAATATTTGCATGTATGTAAAATTGATTCAACTTGGATGAAAAACAAAATATGAACGTATCATTTCATTTCGTGAAGTGTAGAGAGCGTATTATCATATAGAGCCTCCAATTTGGTTCTTTATTTTTCGCAATGTAATTTAGTGCTTTGTTTGGCCGCTTTCCAGACTCTTGAAACATTTCATACACTGAATTCTGAATTTAGAAAATTATATACACTCAACGTTACAAGCCAACTCCAGCGGCGCAGCAGTGCCATCTAGGAAATAAGTTTCATAATTACGGACATTCCCAACGTAAAGTGGTATGCTAGTTTTGTGACAAATGTATTAAAAAGGCGTAATATCTCGGCGGAATTTACAATTCAAATGGGAAAGTTGTAACTGGACTGTTCGTTTTCTGCAGATTGTTATTTGCTTCGTCGTTGCATTTAAATCAATTTTCAGAACAAACAATTTTAAAACGAGGATTACTGAATGCAATACAGGAAATGCTATGTAAATTACATGTCATATATTTTGCTCCCAGAAAGTTATGAAGAAAATAATTCTCTTTACACGGAAATTACTTGTTATGTTTACAGAAGGGTTGCATGCCTTTTGAGGGTTGATTTACTCCTCTATAAGAAAAATGAAAAGGTTATTGACCGATGCACACTTTTCGGTCATATTTCAATTTTTAGCGCATTTTTTGTAAAAAAGCGCTATTATATTCACTTTGGCTGTCTAGCTGGCTGGCTGGCTGGCGTGACGCTGAGTTCTCAGCAACTATACTATTTACAGACTTGAAACTGGTACTAGATAAAAGCTGCTGTTTCGTAGGTTTGCACAAATTGCTTTAATTCAAGCTCAGTGATTGTGGAAGATTAAATTATTCAATTACTTGTTTCAAGTGAAACAATGCCCATAGATATATATGACATTAGGGATATCGCAACTAAAGTTTATTCAAGTAGATACCAATTTAGTTACAACTTTAGCCGAGGGTGTCACTATTATTATGTACAGTTATCAAATCTGTTCGGGATTCATTCAATGACTTGTTTGACGCGAATTTGAAGCTTATTAGAATCAATTATTATTATTTGATGAAAATTTGTTTACTTTTGGTGTATTTTTTTTATATAGCTTTCATAAAGATCAAATTATTATTCTAAGGTACAGCACTTGACCTCGCATCAGTCAATAACTAAATAATGAAGATTAGAAGATATTTTTGACTTTGTACATGCATTAATTATGTACCTCAAGGAAATTCAATCCAAGTGAGATGGAGATTTAGTGTAAAGAAAAATTTTGTGGAATAAGATTATTTTTATTTCATCCCTGTTCATCCCAATTATGATCCAGCTAATTGAATTACAGTTCATTTCCACCCAGGCCAATCCTGGTAATTCATTTAAAATTTAAAAACGGTGCAGAATTGAATGTGAGCGGAACGCACATTTCGTGGTGGGGTCTCTACCTTGATTGCAGGTACTAAATTACTACGTGAGATGTACACATGGGACTTAATTTATCTAACAAATGGTGGAACGCCACACTGAAAAGCGGGTTGCTATATATCAGTCAAAGTTGTAAGTGTCTGAAGGGTTAGTGGTAGGAGGACAGGTACTCTTGTTACTAGAGCCTATTCAGTAATATACTTGTAAGAAGATACCGCAGTTTAATTTATGATGAAATGGTTTAACAAGATATACATAAATGTGATAATGGAGAAATATGTTCAAGAAACAGTACTTTCTTGTGACTGTATAGATTACCCTGTATAGTGGATAACTTAAGTTAAGTACGATATCCTCAAGAGGAAATATCGAAATGATGTTTTACTTTTGTTCATTCCTAATTAAAACTTTATATTATTGTATAATCTAATTAGAACAGAAACAACAGTTTTGATTTCATTTGATATAACTTTGTGTAAAGGTTTCTTCAAATAGTTCAATTTATTCAAACAAATGAATGAATATCAATGTGTAAAACCGTAAACATAAAATGCATTGAATATTTGAGTGAAACTAACTAACTTTGTATTAACTAGATTTTGATGTTAAATATTGAATGGTTCTGTTCTCGATTGGTACAATACAAAAATACATGAAAAGAGAAAGGGTTTATTGATGAATAGTGGTTTGACATTCAGTAAATATGTACACAAATTTTGGTGGTCCAGATTCTATTGTGCTGTTTTTGTATGCTATGGAACAAATTCAGTAAAATTAAGTATTCATGACATGTTGAGTACATTGAAAAATTAACTACTTCTCTAGACCATTTTAACAGAGGAAGAACCGACATCGATAATAAACATCGTGTTGTTTCTGCGATGACCCTAGCGAATGTTGTAGTCCGTGAGACAGGGCATAAATTTTTCGTTGATTACTACTCACTTGGAACTTCGTGAGTGACTTAATTGTGATGAGTCTGACAGCTTTCACATTTGACGAAATTCTTGATTTGGGGGCGTTTTTCAGCGAGAGCTGAACATGTCAATTTCATGAAGTCTTGAAAATGTATTGCCGTTATATTGATGTTGACACTAATCAAAAGATTTTTTGATTATAAAATGAAAAATAATATTGTCCGACATGAATATTGGAGGCCAGTGGTGAGTCCGACAAGCCGCACTTGTCAAAAGTACGTTGGTATGAAAACGGATCACCGCTAGTCTGAGACTTCGAGGACGTGCTCAATTATTATTTTTCTAAGATTTAGTCATTTTGTCCGACAAATTTTCGGGAGTTTTCTTAGTCCGACACTGAAAACGTGTCAGGATTATAACAGTTCCTTCATCAATGATCGCTTGTCGGACCAAAACAGTCATAATTTGAAAACATATTATCTGTCCAAAAAACACATTGTCCGACAGAAATATTGGTTCTTATCGTCAGTCCGACAAGAAAACGCTCGCACATATATAACTCAGTTTTTGACGTATTTAATATTAAGAGATAAGTAATGGACGTTGCTTATGAGCTAGTAATGAATAATTCATTAACAAAATAATTAAAAAAAAGTAAATTAGAAAATAGAAAAAGAAATATATCATTATGTCGCTAAGTTGGAACGTTACTCACTTTAATCTTCCATCTCCGGGAGTTCCTAGTAGTATTAAATTGGTATTCGATGCTCCTTTCGAATCTAAAATTAGGATTAGTGGTACCTATTCAAGATTTCAAAGTGACTTTCTCCCCCGACTATAAGAAGGGAAGAGAAATCTTTGAAGTTTTTCTTCAGCCATTCTCCCATCTGGTGCATATTTCTCCAGATATACTTCAAATATACCATATCTCACATTCTCCACACAGATTTCAACTAAGCCAAGTCTCACATCACCTCGTGTGCGCGGTACAATGTTTTCTCTTCACGACGTAAAATTAAAATGGGACACCTGTATGTATTTTCAGTTTTCTGCACTCGATCATATAAACTTCAAGTATGCAAAATATCAAATTTTTTCGTGCGTGCAATATGCTTGAAAAAGGATACAAAGCTTCCTCTTCACGTATTAATATATACATTGAAATAGTATATAATTTTCGCTTTCTGCACATCTTCTCCATATAAATTTTGAGTATACCAAATCTCACACTCCTCCGTGCATGCAATATGCTTAAAAAGAGGTCGAAAGTTTGCTCTTGACGTATTAATATATAGATATCACAGTTGAAGGTACATTTGAATGATATTTGAGGTGATTATCAGAGTATACTGACTTTATATCACACAATTGATTCCAAAATAATATTAATATATTGGTGGACAAGCCTTTTTTTCATTATTTATAATCAATAATCATACTGACTTGATATGCATTTCATATATGTGTATGTCTATGAACGCAGCCGCATTCATACAACATATTTTTGATTTTCTGAAGTATTGCCCCACTTAAATTGTCGGATGTGTATACAGGAATGTTTTAGACACTATTTGAATAGGAAATAAAAAACATAGAGATGAGCGGTCATTGATGAAGGAACTGTTATAATCCTGACACGTTTTCAGTGTCGGACTGAGAAAACGCCCCCGAAAATTTGTCGGACAGAATGACCAAATCTTAGAAAAAAAATAATTGAACACGTCCTCAAACTCTCAGACTAAAGGTAATCCGTTTTCAAACCAACGTACTTGTGACAAGTGCGGCTTGTCGGACCCACCACTGGCCCCCAATATTCATGTCGGATAATATTATTTTTCATTTTACAATCAAAAAATCTTTCGATTAGTGTAAACATCAATATGACGGCAATACATTTTCAAGACTTTATGAAATTGACATGTTCAATTAGCTCTCGCTGAAAAACGCCCCCAAATCTAGAATTTCGTCAAATGTGAAAGCTGTCGGACTCATCACAATGAAATCACTCATGAAGTTCCAAGTGAGCGGTAATAACCGGAAAATTTATGCCTTGTCTCACGGACTATTAGTGCTGCACATAAAATAATTCTGAAACATCGACGCATTGGGCTGCAGCATGTACCAGAAACTCCAAATATTATATGTTATAAGCTGAATAGATACCTGAATATCTGAAAGCTGACCTGAATTAATAGAAATACATTGTAATTAGGACGTAAGCTTGGATCAAAGTGATTTTATATGTAATAATTTATTCTGAAATTTAAAATTTCTTTACTTGACACTACATCATGTTAAGTGTATTGTACACAAAAGTTTCATGGAAAGTTTGCTCTGAGCTTTTTCTTCGGTGTAAAATTAAAAATATAACTTTACAAGATTTAAGTCGCTAAAAGTTTGTACCTATAAATTCTGAACACGTTGTTTTAAGACTATTAATTTTTTAAGCCCAGACATAAATCAAAGTAATTGAATCATTTAGCTTGCCTTATTATCTACAAACGTTGTAAATATAACAAAACGGATGTACTACGTTTATGAGAAAAATTTAGTTGAAAACTATGATCGGAAGGATTTTGTCTAAATATAATTTCATAGTTTCCTTCGCTCCAGTAATGAAAATCAAGCAGTCCATGAGACCTGTAAAGGACGTGATTCTCCTACAATCTTCGGGCATTTATAAGATCCTTTATACCTGTGGGAAAGTCTACGTTGGACAGACGGGCCGAACTGTGAACACTCGCATTGCTGAACATAGGAGATGCATAAGATTGAACCATCCAAATAAATCTTCTGTAGCTGATCATGCCATCGAATTTTTGCATGACATCAAGTCCGAAGAAACAAGAATAGTCGCAAGATGCTCATCGATTCATGGTAGATTGGTCAGAGAAGCAATTGAGATACTTAAACATCCAAATAATTTGAACCATACTGATGGTTTTGAATTATCAAATGTTTGGCTTTCTATAATCAATAGCGCACATATATAATAACTATGTTTTGATTGGTGTAGTTTTGTGTATATTTTGGATTATGAAGTACACAGAAGACTATTTAACACTGCAGTTGTGAACCAAACCGATAGCAAAGAGAAGCGCTACGCTGTCTTGTTGAAATGTCGTGTATTTTGTGATTTGGGATGTGTGCGGAGCTGTACCAAGTAGGACATATTCCTCTGTTTGGGGTTTTCACGTGGTTTTCCCTCAGGCCTTGGGTGAATGCCAGAAAATTTCATTCTTTTTGTTCAGGTGTGATATCCACGTTATCACATCTAGTATTCTGTATATTTTTAGTATCTAGTTATTTGCCTTGTTTCATTTTGTATCATTGTTTTCTGAAGAAGATCTTTATTCAAAGGATCGAAACGTCAAAATTTCAAATAAATATACAGAATTCAAAGTCAAACTTAAAATAGCACATGATCGCAAGAAGTCTCTAATTTTACTTATTTTCAAATATAAAAGGAACAATAGAATGCAATATGATAAACTAAGTATCGAAACATAAATAAAATGCATTGATCAGCCAAATATCGCTTCTCATTATTCCAGTCGCTAGTTATCTGTGTGTACATTGGTGGCTGGAAGCGATCTTCAAGCCCGAGTTTCTGCTTTAAGCCTGTTTCGGGATCAATAAAGAATTCCACGTTCCGTTCCCGATCTGATATGAAAGTTCAGGCGTGCAGATATGGATCTCTGAGAACGAACTTTTGGACTTTATGTTAGATGATATTCAACGTAGCGAATGTTCAGCGCGTGAATCGAATCGTATAAAGCGAATGTCCGATACAGGTGACGATTTGAATTCATGTATTTTGTTGAAAAGTTTTCTGATATTCACCAAAGTTGAATTATCCTGAAAATATTAAGATGCGTCCGGAATTTTAGGCATTCACTTTCATCGGAAAAGCATTTTAAAATTGGAAATTTCAATCAAATTTAACTACTTAAGGGAGCATGTCAATGATAATTATGAACAAAACTTCTTGAAAAATTTAGAATTAAAATGAGAATGATTTTTTTTTGCAAATTATAATATTCAATGAAAGCGCATTTTTGACAGCTCATGAATGCTTGTTACTTCAGAGATTTCACAAATTACCATCTGCCACAATTACTGAGCTTGAAATCAAGCAGTTTGGGCAAACTTACGAAACAACAGCTTCCATTTAGTACTAGTTTCAAGTTGACTATTTGATAGGTACATAATTTATGCATGTACAAACTCAAAAATACCTTTTAATCTTCATTGTTTAGTTATTGACTGACAGGAGGTCAAGTGCTGTACCTTAAAATGATAATTTGATCTTTATCAAAGCTATATGAAAAAAATACACCAAAAGTAAACAAATTTTCATCCAATAATAATAATTCATTCTGATAAGCTTCAAATTCGCGTCAAACAAGTCAATGAATGAATCCCGGTCAGATTTGACAACTGTACATAATAATAGTGACAGCCGCGGCGAAAGTTGTAACTAAATTTTTATCTACTTTAATAAATTTAAGTTGCCATATCCCTAATGTCATATATATCTGTGGGCATTGTTTCACTTGAAACAAGTAATTGAATAATTTAATCTTCCACAATCACTGAGCTTGAATTAAAGCAATTTGTGCAAACCTACGAAATAGCAGCTTTTATCTAGTACCAGTTTCAAGTCTGTAAATGGTATAGTTGCCAGCCAGCCAGCCAGCCAGACAGTTGAAGTGAATATAATAGCGCTTTTTTTCCAAAAAAATGCGCTAAAAAGCAGCAGCAATTGCAAAAAATAGTCCTAATTGAAGGAGGCTTATATCCAACGAGATACAAATTATCATATTGTAATTTTTTTTGGGTTTAAGATGAAATTCAAACAATGCTTTTCAGGCATTTGATTCATTGTGTGACCTCTCAAGTAGACGACGTAGTCCTTTTTATAATCAGAAGGGGTTTTTTTTTACCGGTGTTGACCTGGAACAGTTCTACAACCTTTTGAGAGGCTGCTAGAATTATCTCGAAGTATTCCAGTCCCTTAATTTATGACAACTATTACTCGTTCAAGTAAAAAAAATATAGCTTGAATTTGTTATTTTAAATCTTGCTCAAAATTGGTCTTCGCATTCGGAGTTTCGTGTGTAAAATACGTAGTGTTTCGGAAATTTGATATTCAGGCCGCTGGGTAGACCAGCAATAAAATAATTTATGGCGCATCCATCCCAATTTTTATGTATTCAGAATTCTAACATAAGTGGAACATTTTTTGTATGCTTCTTGTAAAACACTCCTAACTTTTTTCAAATGAATGTTATTCAACAGAGGATCCTTATTGATGAGAGAGTGGATACTCATTAAATTGATCAGGATTTGTATATGTACAAGCGTAGGTCTGCAAATTAGTGAATAGAATCTCACTTTATGTACAGGAGAACGGAAAAATTATAGTAGTCATATACTAGCAATTTGTCTAATGCATAAAAGAAAACACCCAAGAAACATTTCTACATAAATTTCCTAGCATTCTCCACAGCAAGCTTGCACATAAATTAATAACTAACAGTGTGGAAACACCTAGTCGTGGTTCTTCCTTTTTATTTCCCTGAACGCTGCACCTTATTCCCTGAAAGGTAAAATTCAGCGCTG